>OY720368.1:15266031-16466031 GCA_963082945.1 Cerastis leucographa
GAAGGTGGGTTTATTAATTATTTAACACATAAGAATAGAAGAAAATACCAATTAACTATTTTTAAACAATTATTAAATAAGGAAGCCACAAAAACACCTTTGTATGTTAAGTCTACCCATATGGGAAACACACACAGACTGACAGCAGAATGACTTCATATTTGCTTGTTTATGGTCAAAATGTTGCCAATTTTATGAATTGTAAAAAAATATGGGGTAAAATGTTTAACTTTCTCGTAAATATCGTAACATACCCTGACCTGTCAGGCGCCATTCATATTTATTGAAAATTTCAATTTAATTTAAAAATTAGTAGTTCAAACTATTCTTGATATATTTTGTATTATTTAGAAAGATATTACGTCATTTTATCCTACAAAAATGGAAACAACTATAGGTCTCATGCGAAAAAATCAAACAATAGCCTCATAAAGGAGTTGTAAGGTTTTGGGACAATATGAAAACGAAAAAGTTTCTATTTTGAAATTTGATTTCAAGCTATAATTATTTATTATTTCTCTATAATTTTGGTTACAAATACGTGACACATAATTAAAGTTTACGTTCGTATCCTTAGTTGTAACCTTATGGGTACAGATTCGGTTATTAAAAATAAAAATGCTCTGGGACATTTAAATTTTTCCTATGTACACTTTTTCGCAAAAATGCCCAGCAGCGAACGAAAGTTACGAAACTCAGGTAGCAGCGAACGAAAGTAACGAAACACATGTAGCAGTGGCGAATAATTCGGAACGACTGCCTGTCTGACGTCTGTCATAATTTAAGGTACCTTCGGCTGGCCCTACCTCCCCGCACCCCGACCCGCGCACATTCACAACAAAAGTCACATAATAAAGGTTATCTACCTGCTAAACAATAGTGCGTAGCCATGCGCTGGGCCTTTCTTTGACAGTTGATAAGAAATGTTGGGATTGAGTTAAAAACATGCAAATTATACCATTAATGTAAATTTAAAAAACAGTTGCTTGGAGCTTTTCCCGTTACAAAACATAGTCGCGTATTACATTTAAAACAATATACAGCTGTTTTCTTATTGCAATTCACGCAACGACCTTCCTCCTTCGTAGATGGGAAGTTAGCATCAGGTGGTCTGGGCTTGCACACATGGCGGTCACAAGTTACTTCAACCCGTTGGCAGACAGCAGCTCTGTTGTTTTTCAATATGATCTGATTAACCTTATGTAATATTGCAAAATAAAAAGTTTCTACTTACAAAAATACCTAAACCGAGTATAGTTTAAGTTGATTTAAATAACAATCACTTAACTTAACTACAGTAAAACCAAAATTTTTATGGAACAGAAAATTCACTAATAGCACGAACTGCTCTTAAGGGCACGGATTCTGGGGATTATGGTGACGATCTACGCTCCAATGATCTTAGCGCTGTATGTCGTTTTCAATGTATATTAGTAGTTTAATTTCATAAAAAAATAATTTATTGGTATGTTATAACAGCGACACCCCTAACAAAGACAACACTTTTTAGAGATATCTCCTTTGGATATGCCCGTTGACATCTTTTACAATGTCCACGTAAAACATATGGCTTATAACTACCAACCAGTGGTCATTCATTGTAAATATTATAAGTATTATAATATTATTAAGTGTGTATTATTATAATTTACTTTATTTACTTTCTCTTCCGTGGAGAATTTAAGAAAAAAAGGACAATGCCAGAACCTCTATAGAGCTTTGACCTATCAAACAAAAGTTGGTCTACAGGCATACCAAATGTAGCATTCTATTGCTGCTTTATTAGTGATAAGTAATAACATGTTTAAATGCCTTTAGATTTTGCGGTTTCTGTTTAAAACTAAGAACAATTATTACATTTAGGTTAGGTACCTTAAGTTTATTTATGCACCTCAACATCGTTAAAGAAGTCAGAATCTGTAGTAAGAAGCACAAAGTCGCGAGTAGGCGAGATCGAGTCCTTGTATAAAAGCAAAAATCGTCGTGATAATGATCACAGAGGAATTACGGAGCGTTATAACAAACAGCAATGCAAACAGAACAGAACGAATGTCAATGAATGACTTTTTGACATGACAATTAGCGCGTCAATGACGGTCCGTTACCCTTAATTACCTAATCACTATCGATCAATTGCGACATAATTATTAGAATATACAGTGTTTTTTTGAAGTGAAACTTCTGATGCGACTTCCAACAAGTTTAACGTTTTCATGGAGGGGGAATATTTTCTATTACCCACTAAGAGATGGCGCTATTACATATACATTTGTGACTACGTAGTTCTACTAGGTACGCAAGATGGCGTGCAAACAGTCATGCATTCGACTCTTCGGTGTGACCAGCCTTTGCTCAATTTCCATGAGTAGAATAACCTCGATAAACTTATGTAATAAAAAGTGTACAACAATAAAATATTATTTAGAAGCTCAATAAAATAACGAGAGTGAATGCGTGGCACTCGAACGCATGGGTGTAGTATTACGAAGTTTCACTTCTTCCGCGCGGAGGGACTCCACGCACTATTTTTTTTAGAGGTATAGAACTTTGAAATGGAATAAAACAAAGATGATTTTTTGAAATTGATATGAAATTTACTTTATTCGAAAAATAATCTTCTGGCACTATAATTTAAATGACTTCTGACATATGACCGCCACGGCTGGCTCGCACGTAGTCTTACTATTTTCGATGACTTTTTCCAATATTTGTGTCCGTATATCGGCAATAACGCGGCGAATGTTGTCCTCCAAGTGGTCAATCGTTTCGGGCTTATCGGCGTAGACTAGCGACTTCACATATCCCCACAGAAAATAGTCAAGCGGCGTTAAATCGCACGACCTTGGAGGCCAATTCACGGGTCAGAAACGTGAAACTATGCGGTTACCAAACGTTTCCTTCAATATATTAATTGTGGCACGAGCTGTGTGACATGTTGCGCCGTCTTGTTGAAACCACAGCTCCTGCACATCATGGTTGTTCAATTGATGAACGAAGAAGTCAGTAATCATGGCTCTATAGCGGTCGCCATTGACTGTAACGTTCTAGCCAGCATCGTTTTTAAAGAAGTACGGACCAATTATTCCACCAGCCCATAAAGCACACCAAACAGTCAGTTTTCCTGGATGTAACGGTTTCTCAACTTACACTTGAGGATTATCATCACTCCAAATACGACAGTTTTGTTTATTGACGTATCCATTCAACCAAAAGTTAGCTTCATCGCTAATCAAAATTCGCTTATGAAAATCGGGATCGACGGCAATCTTGTTTTGGGCCCATTCACCGAATCTACGAGTTGGATTTTGTAAGCACGCAAACCAAGATCTTTCCGCAATATCTTCCATAAAGTGGATGGACACATATCCAATTCCTGTGCACGATGGCGGATAGACTGATTCGGGTTTTCTTCTACACTATGCTCTACAGCAGCAATGCCTTCTTCTGTACGCACTGCACGACGTCTATGTGGATGCTTATTATCATTTAGAGTAAACGTGGTGCGAAAACGTTCCATAGTTATTCGAATTAATTGCTCTGATGGACGATTATGTAGACCATAAAATGAACGCAGTGCGCGATACGTATTTCGCACAGAACCATAATTTTTCAAAATAAAGAAGAATGCGCAAATTGCCTGACTGTAGATGCTGGCGGGAAAAATTCCGAATCATTCCCGTCGAATACTTCGGAAGTATTCCGAAATATTCCGAAACTTTGGGAATATTTCAACTGTCAAAAAACGTGTTTGCTTGCAAGGTTTTCCTTTATTTGTTTTTATTGCCTGGGCTATTATACGCGTTAAGTAGGTAGCTAATGATTAATACCTACATTTGCGACTCGCGATGCGTATCGAGCTACATACAAACTAACAAAAACATACATAGGTAATCCTTTTTCAAAAAGCAAATCAAATATGCTAGGCCTGTTTTTTTATTCCACAACTGACATTTATAAAAATAGCATTCGATTTCGAAATAAGTAGGTACCTACCTACCTAAAAACAAAAGAATAAAAATACTGCTAATCGCAGGCTAACATATCTACCTATGAAAATATCAACATATACTTAACCAATCCCATTTATAATAAAATAATCATTTATATTTTACTAACGTACATATGTGCCACTGAACAATAATTAACTCACCCACCACACCCTAAACAAACACGTAAATTCGCGGCGAAATATTCGGCGGAAACATTCGATTGCGGGGTACGAATCTTTCTCGCGGGGGGGAAAACTTCTGCGGGGAGCATCTCCCCTCTTACCGCACCCCACACCGCCATCGCCTGCACGTACGACTCGTCACTCGTGGCAGTTGGGCGCGCGCGGCGCGGCGCCCGCGCATATAGCGGTGTCGATAGAAGGCAAAATATGATTTTTCATAAAAAAAAAAAACTTAATTAAATTCATTTTAAGTAATTCTGATTTAAAGAAACTTTCTCAGAAGTATTCCGGAATGATTCCGAATTTTTCAGAAGTTTTTGTCGACCTATTAAATGGGACTTAAACATAACCAGCGAAATGTAGGTGTACTGTACACTTGTGCTTATTTATCCCTTTGGGTTCGCCTTTGTTGGGGCTGTGACCTCGTCCCGGTTGGTTTTGGATTACGTGTGTGGAGATAAAGGAGACTCCGAAGTGTGGTTAAAATTTCCATTTTTGACTATCGATTTAAGGGACGGGACGGGAGGGGGGAGGGGGGCTACGCCCCTGTACCATCCAAACACCGCGTAGCCCCATGGTTATGGAGATATTCATGGTTAAAGTTTTTATGTTAGAATAGCGCTATTTAGACAAACTGGAAGGAGAGCTGGCCTCTCCCCCCCCAGTTTGTCTCCGGAAACCCTCCGAAACCCTGCAGACAGAAATAGGAGCCCCGTAACAGCGCCGGAGACAAACTGGGGGGGGAGAGGCCCCCCAGTTTGTCTCCGGCGCTGTTACGGGGCTCCTATTTCTGTCTGCAGGGTTTACAGTAACCTAACATGAAGGGAATGTCGGGGTCTTAGTTCGCTCGCTCACTAGACCCCGCCATCCCCTTCGAACCTAACCTGTCCGAGTCGGGGTGCCCCCGAGTCCAGAGCTCGCTTCGCTCGCTCTTGCATCAAAATTCTAGTGGTAGCAAAAGTAACATTGCCTATTATACACACATACTATCAGTGGGTTAGTCAACGGTAGAAATAAAACACGAGGAATTTTATTATTGTTATATTTAATCTCATTCATCAATTATTAATAAGTATAAACATTGGTAATATCAGTGTTTAAATTATCTGAGGAGAAATAAAAGGCTTTTTTTTTTTAATTTAATCTATTTTATAAACATATTTTGTTGCTTTTAATAATTCTTCGTAGGCATCTAAATGGCCCACCATTATCCTACGCCTCCACGAATATTCGCACAACCTGTCTGTGAAATTATGTTTATTTTGTTGCTGTCGAAATTGCTTCTTTTAACCTCTCCACTGGCTCTCTATACGCTGGGTGTGTGTCCCATCTGGTGCCACAAATTTATTTGTTAGGTCACTATGATTTACTCTTTTATGTGTATATCCATGCTGAGAAAGGCTCAGATATGCTCTCCAATAATCTGTGTGAATGGTGGAGCCTTCCTCAACATGTTTTTTTATTAGTGGCACTAATATGTCCGCAGACCTTTCATTATCGGGACACACCTCCAGCCGCAGATCATCGCTGCCGTCTTCTATCATTCCAATTACCCAATGTCCCTCTATATGTCTACCACGATTATATTTTCGTTTTCCAAACTTCGATTCATCAATTTGCACAACTTTATTAGGGCCCCCTATCTTCCCTTGGGCCCTTTGATTTTCCGACTCGTGTATGGCAATAGTCTCCCGGCAATAACTGAACCAATCTGCAACTGTTCTCGTAGAAACTACCGAACCATCTTCATATGGTAATTCTTTTCTCGTTTGATGATAGGTCTGTCCCTCACTAAAAGCATACATCATTTGAAATATCAACGTGAGGGACAACCGTGCGTTCTCAAACCATGTCCCAGTAGCACGGGAGACTAGTTTCGTCCGGCAGTTACTTTTTCGGCATCTAAACCTGCCATGTTGCCCTGCTTGTTTTGTAAACGTCATTGGCGAACGGTGATAAGAACACAGTTTGTGTCTCAGGATGAGTCCTCTCTCCTCAGCAAATTCAATACACTGGTCGTGTGTTCCCAATTTGCTGAAGATCTTTCTCCAGTTCCACATACATCTGAAACAAATAAAAAAGTGATAAAAATGAGTGAGTGCTGCACAAAATAACCTAATTTAACCATTTACAATCTAACGTTTTTAAACCTAACCTTTTACGACCTAACATTTTTGTTAAAAACAGGTTAATATAAATATATACAATAAATCAAAACTTACCTTAATTCATCCGAGTAAGGATTCATTCTTCTGCCAGACGACCCAATAGGCCTGGGCATCGCAGGAGCAATGTCGTCATCCTCGTCCTTCGAAGAACTAGCGATAGCTGGTAAGCTACAACTAGAGCTAGCTGCTACTCTACTGGGACCAGCCATCCCACTGGGACCAGCAACCGGTTCGTCGAGGGCCGACGACACACACTGAAAAAAAACAAAAAAAACAAATAAATCACCTCATCACGAAGCCGTCAACCAAGCATTCTGTACATGAAACTAAGTAGCTTTACGCAAAAATTATTGCTGGGAAACGACTTTTTTTTGGGGGGTGTAAAATCATGTTTTGTGGTAGAACTCAATGTAACGCACTCAAAACATTGTGCTGATGGACGGATTGAATAGTACGGGGGTCGTGGAGGTGTTTAAAGTAAAAATCTTACATTAAAAACTTGTATTTAAAAAAATACTTGTCAAAAAGTTGGAACTTTGACCCCTAATATCTCCGTAACTAGAAGGTTCCCAGGTATGGTGTAGAACAAAAAAATTATCGCAATGACAGGGAGAACCAGTGCCTTTCGGCTTCGTTAAGAGGTGTTTCACACCCTTTATATCGTAAACCGTTAAGTTACGCCGTTCGATAATTTGTGAAAACCTTTCTATTTATGAGTACTATCTACAAAAAAAATATGAATTTCCAAATCAGTGGACTACAATGGAAATTTTATCCCGAAGTGTTTTCCAATAATAACGACTATATTTACTAAAACTGTAAGTTTGGGTTACAGTGGTATGAATGGACCGCGTCGCAACAGTTTATAATGGTACGTAATTTAATGTAGAACGACGCCCGCTATTAGAGGCTGCTGCGGTCACACTGGTGAGGCGGCACGGCCGGCCGGGCGGCGCTGGCGCTCGTGTGCGAGCGAGAGCGCCGCGGCTGGGTAGCGCGCGTGTGGGAGCGAGACGCGTAGCTATTTTCCGCCCGCGTCCCGCTCATGCGTGGTTGAGGCGCCTGTGCGCGCCAACAGCCTTCGAGGAATAAAGACGTGATAATTATTATTAAAATGGTAATAATAACAAGACTTGATATTGAATGCATTTAATCTATCAAATCATAATTCCAAGTCTATTAAAACGTGGTCTAAAAAAGCAGCAGGATGCTCAAATTCTTGTTCGTTGTGTCGGGTCCAACCAAGATAGTACAAAATACTGATAACATGGGCGCCACTTCCTAGTGTCCGACGGCGAAGAACAATAATACTCTTTTATGGCGCTCCGACCCTGTGTCTCAGTACAATACAAAATGTATGTATAATATGTTTTGCTTCGCACATGCCGTGATTGTATTTTGCATCTTATTAAAACCTTTTGTTCATTATTTACTGTAACTCGCTCTGAATGTCGATAATATTCAATTTCGTAGACTCCGGTTCTTTTGATGTGTTCGCTGCAGTAAGATCGCGCTAGCTTCAAGTGATACGTTCCGATTGCAATTATAATTAAATCTTCGTGTGTGAGTTCAGGGAAATCCATAAGTTCGTTATTAGAGTTCAATCTACTAAATGTGATTCTTTAACGATTTATATTGCGTTCTTCGATATAAAACGGGGTAAATAGAAACAATCTAGACTTTCAAACCGACTTTAATAATATAAATTGTAAGCTTTGGGTAATAAAGCTGCTTTCATTGTGGGAGTCTTATGTTATTTTACAAGCTAATTACAATTTTAATGCCAAATTATTATCTACTTAGGAGAAAAAGACAAAAACCTGGTCAATTTCTATTTTCTCGGAATACGGGGTCAATAGATACGACGTATGGGGTTAATAGAGAAAAGTGATAGGGTTATCAAAATATTTTATATTAGGTAGTATGACGTCACAGAGATAATTAAATAAAAGAGTGTACATAATATATTAGAAAACCTTTTTATTAATATTAAAAATAAAATAATCCCAACCTATAACAATGCTTATTTAAAAAATCAGTTCAAAAAGAATGGTACTTAATCTTAGAATTGAGATCACCAAAAAACGTAATAAAATTATATTACCTACTCAATCTGAAACATAATAATCAGTTCAAAAGTAATTTTAGCCTCAGAATTAAGACTACAAAACAATTAAGCTTAATCAATAATTATTAAGCGTATGAAAACTATATTACAACACAGTCTGAAACATAATAATCTTCTGACAATAATCAACAAAACAGTGCAATAATCAGTTCAAAATAATTAAGGTGTTAAAATAATTAAGTACACAAAATGAGTATTTATTAAAAATTTTAGGATGTCAACATAAATTGTTAATTCTGGAATGTTATACTTAAATGGCTCTTATCACAAACTCACTTTTTTTAATACGATTTTTTTTTTATCAGTAACAGACATTAAATCGGATAATATTTCCTCGTCATTTCTGTAATAATTTCGATGTTTTTGTTGTTTTCTTTTCATTTTATTATCATATAATATTTTTGCTAATTGTTGTTGTTGCTCGCAACTATACCTGCGTACACAAAATCAATAATTAAATATTAAAAAATCAACTTTTTAAAAATGTAGGTAGGTAATAAAGTTAAAACTCAACAACCTGCATAAAGTGCCAACCCTATCAAAAGCGTTTCTAAAAACCCCTTTGGCGTTTCTATTAAACCCTTTCTCGTTCCTATTTACCCCTTTCCCGTTTCTATTCACCTCATATGGCGTTTCTATTCACCCCTCAGTCGTCTCTATTCACCTCTTAATCGAGAAATATTTATGGGTGCAGTTATTTTACTAATTTACCAATAAAAATCAAACTAGTCAGTAAAACTTACCTTTTCAATTTATTCTGGATACACTTCACCGTCGAATAAAGTTATTTTACTATCAAAAACACAATTTAAATAATAACTAGAGAGAAGTTAATAAGAGCACAAAAGACACACGCACAACCGTTGCACTTTGAACTCACTTTTTTTATATAAGTTGCTAACTTCATACTATTCAAATGTTGTCAGACCAACAAAAAAATTTTGCCATTGTAAAAACAAAAAACACTATTGCGATTTTTATATTAGTTTTCGAATATCAGGCTTTTAGAGTTTTTCCCAAGAATATTTCTATTCACCCCGTGAATTCTATTCACCCCGTTTTACATCTGCCAGAAGATTCGGTTTATTTAAGTTCAATCGAATAGATTCTATGAATTCAGGTGTATATCGGTTGTCCTCGAAGGGTTCTTGAAAGCAGTTGATAATGGCTCCTGCTATTTTAAAATCACTGAAGGTATTTCGCGAGGCGCGATTAAAAATTCTTTGCCGGAATATTTTGTAATCTCTTTTGAACTTGCCATTAACGGCTTCAACCACCCATCTACAAATAGTCACTAGTCTTGACTTGTTTGCTTCTATGGTAGTCAATTGAGTTAAGCTTCGTCGTTTCGTTAGGGGCATACATGCATCATATCCATAGGTTTCTATGAGGGGTATTGCATCTCGGAAACCTCTATCCAATATTAGGATATCGCCTTCTTCAAATAAATAATTGAAAGCGCCGTATTCATTCGGCAGGCCGTCATTTTCTAACATTTTTTTCATGATGTCTGCATCCGTGGTTATAGCGGCATATGGTCCCTTTATATCTATTATATGCCCATCAGCCCTAACTATTATAAATGGTTTTATAAGGTTTCTATATGTTTGTGTAAACTGTAGGTGCGTCGCTGGTACAAAAAGTTAGAACTTTTTTCAATGAATAGATAAGTGCCATCTAATATAATGATGGCTTTCGGGGACTCTACACTTCCAAAGATGTTGTTCGGAAGGATTCTATTTCTTTCTATTATCTCGTTCCGAGTTGTATGATTCAGCCCTATGTGCAGTGGCTCAAAATCGGTTAGTAAGCATGGTCTGGTCAAGTGGATTTTTCTGTCTACGGTTCTTCTTGATACACTGAAAATAGAACTCAGCCTGGCACTTGGTTCTCCTGTTCTAATCTTAGACAAATATACACCCAAGTCTACTTCAGGTGAATTAGATTGTTGTCATAGTGACGGAACTTGATCCAGGGGGCCTACTCTCTAAGTCCGTCAACGAAAATACGGATCCGTCCGTAACTAGCTTTATTCTTCGAAATAAACCCTACTCTCTAATCTTTTCAGATTCATGAGTTTTGAAAACACATCGGGAGTAAGGCCAACTGTCCAATGGTATTGTCATTCATTTTTATTTCGGGCCCCTAACGAATCTTATGTCCGTAAGTGATAAGGAGTAGACAATGAAATGACCGTGACTTCGGCCGAAAGTACGGATTTCGTGCTTAGAGAGTAGACCCCCAGAAGACTGGTTTAGTCCAGTCCAAAAATGAAGCTCATTCTCCGGTATTTCGTTTATATCATCAAATAAAGATTTCCTTGTTTCAAGGGCACGTGTGTAGATGTTTACAATGTCGATAAAACTGTCAGCATTGAAATCATGTTGTTGATGCGTTATATGCTGTGTCAAATCTTCAACAGTTACGGTTGTCACATGTCGCTGGCAGATCCGAGCACGATCTGGTATGTAAAAAGGAAAATAGCTTAATAGAACGTTTTGACAGTGGTTTATCATGCATCGCCGAGATGTATTAGCAGCTCGAGCCATTTCGGAAACTGGTATCGAAGCTCTAACCTGTTCTGGATTGGATGGCAAGGCTGGTCGGTCTTCATTTGAAATGGAGTCAATTCTATGCCAGCATGGATGGCATATTGATCGCGTACCGTCGAATGGCACCTACAAAAAGCAAAAGAAACGTTAACAAATAGCCCAGCGGCTTCGAGTTGTATGATATAATTATATAGACACATTATTCAAGTTACTCTTTAAGGTGAATGTATGCTATGGGTCTTAGTTACCCTAAGTATAAGATATCATATTATAATACTAATAACTAAAAAAAACTACAAACTTCATTATACTTTACATTTACATTTCGCCAGTTACATAAGTAAGCAGGTAATAGGTTAAAATAGATTATAAATATCTTGGAGCATATCACACAACGCCATCTAGACCTAACTAATATTAACTACGACAACAGATAAAAACATACCTATATTTTTTTGTAAACACATGCGTATATAGAAAACACCCAGACCAAAACCAATACACATAGGAACCCATTCTTCCAAGAAAATCTTGTATCTCTTTAATCCTTTTTATCTTTTGAATTTCAAGTGCTCTTTATTGTTTTCTTAGTCTTCCTTTTAGTCCCAAGGAAGAGTAACTAAAATTAGTCTTTAATTTATATTTTTTCACAATGTCATTGTTTATTACGTTCTTTAAAACATCTCTTTCAGATCTAGATTTGGCTTTCGAAAATTGACTTGGTAACGGCCTGGTCACGACTTTGGTCTTAGCGGTGCGCGGCGCGGCGAGCGAATTATCCCTTCTCTGTAAACAGAGAAGGGATAATTTATTATTTACATATTAAAAATATCTTGTTTTAAAAATGTACATGTGTGACAAATGACAATGTGTATGTGTATGTTACACAAAATAACATAACGCGGCGTCAAAATAATGTCGAACAAATTACAGGCAAATATCTCACTAGAATTATTTGATTTCAGTTGGATTCTCTCATTAGTATGCAAAGTCACATGTGTATATAAAGTTTTTTTGTTATTTATATTTATATATTTGTTACCTATTAAATCCACGTTAGTCGGAGGAAAATATTTTGCGACACAAATCGAGGATCACAGTCAAATCAAAATGTCTGAAAAACAAGATGGCTGCGTGTTTATTTCGTTAGGTTGGTAGTTGCGTATTGTGTTGCCACTGCTTAATGAACTAGAGATGCATTCAAAGTAAATCAAATGAAGCATGATTTCGACGTTACACAGAGGTGTTACACATTAAACATATTTAAATTCTATTTCATTTAGTTTAACGTTTTATGCAAATTTTTTTTTTTTTCGGTAGATCAGTACCTTAATTATCATACCCCGTATTAAATTGAATAATATATCAGAGGTTTTTGGCGGGAACTTCAACCAAGGCGCGCTTTTTCAATTTTTGTCCAAGTTTTTCATTTAATTTAAATACCGTATATTGTGTATATTTGCTGTAAATAGTTTGTTCTCGTCCTGAAAATGGACGGGAATGAAGGGAGCGGGGCTGAAGCCCCGAATCCCAAGATTCGGAAGCGGACTTTTGGCGCTGATGCCGAGGACAATGTCGGCGGCGGTGAGGAAAGTGACTCTATAAATTACGCGCCCTACTTTAAGCCTAATTATAAAAGACTGTATCCTGAGCATTCGGGTAACACGGAGTTTAGAGTTTTTGTAGAAGGTCAGGACAAAGAACGATTGGGAAATAAAAGCCCCATATACTTGAATCACATTTTCGCAGCGGACGTTAAAGGTGTGGTGGCGATACGCCGTGTCAATGCGAATAAAATTATAGTCGTGTTCAAGCAATACAACACGGCCAACAATTTCATCAACAATGCGAGCTTCCTAGAAAAACATAAGATGAGGGCGTATATCCCCGCAGCCCAGATAGAACGAGTTGGCATCATCAGGTTCGTACCAACAAACATATCCAATAAAGAGCTGTACACAAAGCTGTCTTCTGTCTACGAAATTGTGGCAGTGAGACGTTTTACTAAGAAACTGGGACAGAACCGGGTACCACTTCAAACAGTCAGCATAACATTCTTATCGAACTCATTACCTGATTCAATACAATATGACCTATTCTCATACAGAGTTTTCGAATATATTCAACCCCTGTTGCAGTGCTATCGCTGCTTCAAATTCAATCACTCGGCCAATGTATGTAATGGTAAACAGCGCTGCAGCTGCTGTGCTGGAGAACACTCCTACAAAGAATGTGACAAGCCCAATTAACTCTGCTGCATTAACTGCAGTGGACCTCATTTGGCTATATCAAGGACCTGTCCGGTTAAGATGAGGAAAATATTAGAAAAAAAAAGAAAAAATTACTTATGCCAGCATTGCTAATACAAAGAACATAGAGACAAAGAAGGACACTGACTTCCCTCCTTTGCCGGACCGCTCAGAGTCTTCTGTAAATAAAAAGCAAAATGTAAATAAAGAACTTGTTATGAATAAGCACAAAACCAAATTATACAATGTAGATAATGTACATAACACACCTGTACATTCAGAAATGCCTGAGAAGAAAACTGCATCCAAACAAAACATCAAAGCCCAAATCATTGCTAATAATGATATATTAATGGCTTTAGTACATACATTAGTATAACTAGGCAACAAATCAGATGATGTGCCCATCACCACATCGTCTATCAAAGACATGCTCATTAGAAATCTGTCAACTTAATGGATTTGAGCTGCAACATTACAACTTCCATAAGTATTGCACAATATAATGTTCAAAGTTTAAACAGTAAAAAGCCTTTATTAATAAAAAATTTACAAAATCAAAATATGGATATTTGTCTATTAAATGAAACTTGGCTAAAAGGCCAACAGAGTTTTAAAATACCTGGTTATAATTTCCACCATAAGAATAGTTCAGTTAACAGTCATAATGGCGTAGCTATTCTAATAAAGCCTAATTTAAAGTATAGGGTTTTAAACACTCGTTTCTATGAAGAAATTCAGACTATTGCCATTTCAGTTTCTACGGAAATAGGCGACATAACAGTTTTTTGTCCACCTAAATCTGGCCATATAAGAATAAATCGATTGCAGAATATTATCAAGGACCTCCCTAAACCTATATTCGTAAGTGGTGATTTTAACGCCCATCATATTGCCTTTGGATGCGTTTCCACAAAAGGCAGGGGGCAAGACTTATATAATTTAATTGATTATAATGACTTTTGTATAATTAATAATGGTGACTTTACTACAGTCAGTCGCCCTCAGTGCAATCCATCGGCAATTGATGTCACTTTTGTAAGTCCAAATCTCGCACCACTTTGTGATTGGTCCGTTCACGACGATACAATGGGAAGTTATCATTACCCAACTATTACAAAAATTGCAATGTGTGCTGACAAATATCAAGTCAATCCACCTGTTGACAGATTTTTGTACAACCAAACTGATTGGAGTAAATTTTATGAAATATCCAAAAATGTTTTCCTTGACATGACTATTGATGAAGAGGACCCAATGACCACCTACCTCGAATTTTGCACTCGACTTGATGCCTTGAAAGAAATGGTGATCCCAAAGTTCGTTAAAACGAGTGATTTTAGATCTAGAATTCCAGCCCCTTGGTGGAATTGTATCTGTGAGAAAAGTGTAACTGCATCTTATAGTGCTCTGAAACTATACAGAAGTGACCCAACTATAGACAATTACATCAATTATAAGAGATTAGATGCATTAAAAAAACGTACAATTTCAGAACAGAAGAAGATAGGTTGGAACAACTTTTGTAACACTTTTAGTAGAACTACTCCACTAAGTAAAATTTGGAACCTTATTAAGAGATTTAAAGGCATCAGATCAGGTAACAAATCATACAGAGATGAATTTATTCAATCATTTTTATCAAAAATATCTGATAACAGTAACCTTATAGATAGCAGTGAATTTATCCATTATTTTAATCTTAATAATGACAACCCAAATTCCAAATTTTTATTGGATCCTTTTACATGGACTGAATTCTTAATGAGTTTGCAATCTAGAAAAAACACAACCCCAGGTTTAGATGACTTCCCTTACATACTGATTAAAAATCTAGATGATGATGTAAAACATTTATTCTTAAATTTTTTTAACAATCTTTGGTGTAAGCAAATAATACCAGAATCATGGAAAACACAGTGCGTGATTCCCATATTAAAACCCGAGAAACCACCAGATTTAGCTAGCAGCTATCGTCCAATCTCATTGTCTTCATGTCTTGGAAAGATCTTTGAGAATATGTTAAAGAATCGTTTGGACTGGTACTCTGAATCCAATAACATTATGTCACCAGTGCAATATGGATTTAGGCGCGGTCGTAGCTGTGCTGACAGTTTCATTTCACTAATGGCAGACCTGAAAAGGGCAGAGAATGGCAAATTACATACCGTTTGCGTATTTTTGGATGTACAAGGTGCTTTTGACAATGTTGACCCTGGCATACTTGTCAAAATATTGACTGGTAGTATAGGTTTACCCGGACTTGTGTCCAAATGGATTTATGACTTCTTAAGTAACAGAAAACTTTTTGTCAAACATAATAACATCCTTTATGGACCAGAGCAGGCCAGTAAAGGCGCAACTCTGTCGCCCTTAATCTATAACTTGTACACTTGTGAAATATGTAAATTTATTGATACCCAGAATGTAAATATATTGCAATTTGCTAATGATTTAGTTCTGTACAGTTCAAATTCTAATTTATGTGCAGCTATTGATACTGTAAATATAGCACTAGGAAAACTTTATGATTATTATAATAATAGGCTCCATCTTAAAATTAATGCTTCAAAAAGCAGTGTTATGATTTTTGGAGGTGACAATCCTACTACTGATGTTATATATGCTACAGAGAGCATTCAAAGAGTTTACCAACATAAGTTCTTAGGTGTTGTCATCGACCAAAAACTCAAATTCGAAGAGCACATTAAATATATTTCAAAAAATTCTTACAAAGGGCTAAATGTTCTAAGATGTCTTGCTGGGATATCTTGGGGAGCTGATCCAAAAATAATGTCAAAACTGTACAAAGCAATTGTAAGAAGCCACTTTGATTATAGCACTCTAGCTTATATTAACTGTACATATGTACATAGATTGGACATCATTCAGTACAAGGCTCTGAGAATCATCTCTGGAGCAATGTGTTCAACTCCCATAAGAGCTATGGAAGTTGAAACCAAAATCATGCCCCTTGTTTTGAGGAGAATATTGTTGTGTGAAAGATACTGCATCAAACTTTTGTCATCAGCTAATAAGGATTTTATCAACAGAATAGTTCCACACCTGGTTAATGTCTCTGGTACATTGTCCTCAGCAGATGAACTGTGGAGGGGCATAGCTCCACAGTTGTGCCGGATATATCTGGAAATATATAATAAATGCACAAGGATTAAAAAACAGTCACAGTGGCCTTGTTATGCCCACAACTATGCTAGTATAACTCATCCAATTTGTGTTCTAGAGCACAGAATTATGAGTAATAATGGGTGTCAACTTGTTTCGCAGACAGAAATTTGACAGAATTTCGTTTCTCAGAAAATGTTTCACATAACATTTAGTCCCCGTATTTTTATTTCAAATATTTTTGTTTCGACTACTATTTACTTGAATGAAAAATATTTTACAGAAACACAATTCAAAGAATTTTACAATCACATTTTATTATTTGACCAACTTATCAAACAGCAGAATTATTTTTCAACGAATATTGTTTGTTCGATGTATGTTTCCATGGTATTTTATTTCAACGAAATTAAAATATTGTCCTTAAAAGTCAATATGTTGTACTACAAAAGTTAGTGACAAAAACAAATGGCTGCAAACCAGACCCCACGTAGTCTTGTTTGCCCTACCCCTTGAGTGTAATTTAAGCCCGCGTAGGCGCGGAGGGATGAGGCGGCCCGCGAGTTGAGGAGCAGGTGGTTTCTAAAGATCGCCGCCGCGGCTGAGGCTGGCCGGCTTGCCGGCCAGCAAGCCGAAGCTGCGGTGGTGAGCGTTAATACCATCTGCGACGATAAACTTGCGTGGGGCCGCCGGAGCCCCGCAGCGCCGGAGCCGTGACAGAAACCTTGCCTGGTGCATGTTACATGCTTGCATGCATGCTGCAAGTTGCATGCTTGCTGCATGCTGCATGCAACAGGCATGGACACCATTAGTGAGAATAACAAGATTGTTTTCCTGCTTGACAATAATTTACCCGCATTATTTTTGTGAATCCGGTGTTATAATTTTGTAGGAGGGTATGTATTTTTCAAAGGTTTGAATTTTAGAAACTGTCAGTCGATTAAAATGTTATTCTTCGTAATAAGTTTTATGTGAAACGAACAATATGTGGATAAATAATATTTGATTTGTTATTCTATGATATGAATATTCTAACATTAAATTTTATTTGAAACAAAAATCGATGATTTAAATTGCTTCAAAGTAAGTATTCTGCGTATTGATTATTCTATGAAATGGTAATATGAGAAACAATTTATGTGAAACAAAATTCGATTAAACAATTAGCGATGAAACAACGCACAACCGTAATAATGACATGCTTGAATTTTTGTCAGAAAATAGTAAATATTATACTCTATACACTGATGGCAGTAAGGGAGATGACTATGTGAGATCTGCTTTATATGATCCTCAAACAAGGTTCAATATTAACTGCAGAAGCCTATGCAATCCTAGAAGCATTAAAGTTAATAAATCATATGCACCAGTCTTCTAGATTCTTCTTAATTTTAACTGATTCATTGAGTGTTTTGCAAGCTTTAAAAAATTTTAAATTAAATTTTAAAACTAATTATATTTTGTTTAGTATTAAAGATTTTGTATATAAATTAAATTGTAAGGACATTGAGATATCTTTTATGTGGATCCCTTCGCATAAAGGTATATCTGGAAATGAAATAGCAGATGGAACTGCAATTAAGGGGATAAATTCATTGGATGTTCGATATGTAACTAGTGTACCGCACACAGATTATTATAGCTCCATAAACGAAGACCTGAAAAATCTTTGGGTTGAAATGTAGAAGAAAGATCAAGAGCAGAAAGGAAAGTGGTACGGAAGTATCCAAATAGACTTACCAACAGAGCCCTGGTACAACGACCTGGAGTCAGCCAGCCGGCACTTTATCACAACAATTAACAGGCTTCGTTTTGGCCATACCACCACACCTGTCCACTTATTCCGTTTGGGCATCATTTCAAGTGATTCTTGTACATTCTGTAACACACCGCAAGCTGACGCCGAACACGTGATTCTTAACTGTCCAAATTTTGCAATACAAAGGCTGATACTTGCCAGTGAATTGAGTGATATCCTACCAAATAATTCCTCCCGCCGCCTGGAAGATATTCTAAAAAATAAAAAGTGTTTTGTGCCGATTTTTAAATTTATTAAATACAGTTGTGGAAGTGTGTAGTGCAAAATTCAAGTGCTTAAACTCAAAACTTTTCAAATTATGACTTTTATAATAAAGACTTGGCTTAAAGGTCTTGTAACCATGCCAGTGGCTTAGCCACGAACCATAAAAAAAAAAAAAAAAATATCATTCAGCTAAGCGTCAGTTAATGTTCTTGTTGTCAAAAGCTTAAGTGAGACAACCATAATTGTATTAAACGGAATAAGATTCTTCGTTTTTATTTCGCAATTTTTTTTATTAAAATAAAAAGTAGTGGGTGGGTATTTGGAGTTTAAATTGACGAGTTAAAATTATAAAAAATGATTAGAACAAAACGAATTCATGAAATCGGCAACAAGTCCATAATATTACGTGATTTTTCAACGAAGACAAAACATTATGAGAGAATGTACGTTTTTTTTTTAAATGACTCGTCTACTTATTCGCCCAAGTGATCGATGATACACAACACAATGATTACGGTCCTCCATATCAACATCCAATCGTTTAGCACTTTCAGGTCCGATGAGATACAGCCAAGTTATCGTTAAAATAAAATCCGAAAATAACAAAACACACAGAACAACAAGCGCAAGCGAAGTCAAGACTGCAAGTGTGTGTCATGATTTAAACAAAGCAACCCCCTCTCTTCTCTCTGTAATAAAACGAAAAGAGCGAGACGGCAATAGCAGCAATTTGCTACCTGCAAGTCCGTCTTGTTTGCAGCTGACAAACAATAAAACTCATGTTTTTACCATCAAAACGGTATGCGTAACATGTAGTAGTACAAAATATACTTTTTATGACCGGCTAGAAGTGAAATGTAAGTGATTCTGTAGCCATTATTTCATACTTCACTCGATTTTTGCTAATATCGTGTACTTAATAAAATTCACAAAAAAAAATCAAGGCCATTTTTTTAAGTAAGCCCCTGATTAGTGAGATCACGTATATTTATTTTTTATACTCATAATATGTACAAAAATCTGAGATAGGTTCCTTTAGCGCCGGTGCTGGGGTAATTTTCTAACTTGCGCATTCTCCTTTGCACAATTTCCAAGCGTTGTTCAGGCGTCAGTCTATTCATGTTGAAATGCCAAACCAAACTAAACATAAATCACTTGACAGCTGACAAAATGGCCACCAGTTAAAAAAGTGTTGCCAACTTAAAGTTCTATACCTCTAAAAAAACACCCGTTACGTACATTATTGATCGAAGCCCGTTACATTCGAATAACAATATATGTTAAAAAACATTATTTTCATTAAGTAATGTGTATTTATTCCGAATACATATTAAAAGTATGTAATACGTTTTTTACTAAATAACTCGTTTTGTTCCGCGTATATGCGTACTAAGTAATGCAGATGGTCGCGATAAAAACAGGAAATAGGACTTCGGTTTTTTAAATTCCTTTTATTACTAACTTTTTATCCGCTAGTGTGACAGAATAACAGTTTAATAACCAAGGGTCCTATTTTCATTGCATAATTTTGATTAATTTACATTTCTTGTAGGCTAATGAAAGTAAGGGCAGGATCTGGCATTGTCATTTACCAAAATAGCATTAAGATACACAAAGTTTCTGTTATTTCTTAACTTTTTTCAATGAGCACCATAATGTTGCTCCGTATATATCAACGCAGCTAGTGTCAACACCGGCATTATTGGGATATATTTTGATACGGGTATATTGTCGCTGTACTGTTTAGATACATTATTTTTCTCGAGGTTAAATTCCCAATGGATGTCCTCCGCCCTGGGGAGAGCCGAGGGGTCTGTCAGACTCGTACTGACTAAAACCAAACCGGTGTCGCTCCCAAACCCCTCGCATACTTGCGTTGGAGGGGCAGCGGGAACTAATGCGACTTCCGCTGCCCCGGACTAATGCGGGCCCGCTTGACCTGCGGGCCTCGTCCCGGGGGAGTGACGCGTAAAACTCCCCCCGTTTCTTACAAGAGCGCGCGTGAAACACAATGCGTTGCCGTCTCGGGTCCAGTGTTATGGGGGGCGAAGTTTAGTATCTGGATAAGTCTGATGACGAAAAGGTGCTACAAACACATAATATCGATTCGCAAACGCATGTCTAGTTTGAGGTTTTGTGCAATCCAGGTCTTTCCTTGAAGTGTAGAGTGCTGGTGGCGCACTATGTAAAAGACGTTGAGTTCGAGGCAGTTCAAATACTACTACACACAGCCGGTCATAACCGCTAAACAGCGTCACTTTCACCAGGCACAGTTCTGCCTCGAATATGATAGTTACCTTGCCCACTTCTACCTCCTGGCGCGGTAGAGATTGATGCCCACGTGAGGGCCAAGTTCGTGAGGAGTGTTTTCAAAGGAAAGGTGGAGGTGGCGAATGAGGGAGCAGGTGTTTTGTAGTAGTGAAGATATGCCTCTTGCATTGCCATGCTAACAACCTGCGCGGCGCGTTGATGAAGCTCGTGGTCAGCATGAGTGGCACCCTGCCACCTAGACAGGTCGGCACAGCACCATGCTAGAAAGCCAGATGAGGGTAGCAAAGTGAATGGAGTGAGATCCTCAAGTACGTAGACGTTTGTGATGAGGCCTGAGAGCAGCATGATTGTTTTGATGATTCAATACATAAGTGATTTCTGTGTTAGTGATGGCTGAAGCGAGATGACGTTCACGTCTATACATTGGTGATTTTTTGATAGGTTTTTCTTCCAACCCGAGCAGGTCTTCAGAGAAATCCATGATACGGTACATTATATAAGGTACGGTGTGACAAAAAAGCATCAACAACTAAACGCACCTACGACAAAGGAGAAATTCCTAGTGTGGGACAACGTTTTCTTTTAAGAAAAAAAAACTATGTAGGTAATAGATACTACCTATATAATTTCAAATCTTTATTTGCAGGAAGTGTAGTAAAAAACTATTTTATGTTGATTTTCAAAAATATTTAACCCTTTAATTGGCAGGACAAAAAAAAGATATAAAATTTAATATTTGATACTATGATTCTACTTCTGGCACACCATAGACATGGTAAAAAATAGAAATAAAAATCTAAATCTTTCAGTTTTCTGAAAACTATATGTGAAATATATTGGATATTGCCAAATACACAACGTTCAACAGGCTAAAATGTATGTGCAATATACTGGACATTGCCAAGTTTACAAAGATAAATGTAATACTGGGAAGATTAATAAAAAAAACGATAAAAGTATTTATTATATTTATTTTTGGTGAAAATTCAAAAAACAATTTCTTTTTCCTGCAACAAAACATAGTCTTTGGTTACATTTAATACATATAACGTTTGTTTTACCGTCCTTACAGTAACGGCATCTCCCATAGCTACACGAATCGGGAAAATGACCAACTTGATCATAGCGTATATCTTCAATCGGTCTTGCTACTACAGGTTTCTTAATTTTTCTATCTTCTTTTATATCCATCGTAACATCACTCCGTTCTTTTACTGGTTTTCCTTTTTTCACAAGACTTTCAAATATATCTATCCTGAACTCTTTCAATGGCTTTTCTTTACAATTATTTTTTCGATACAAAAGCCATGCATTATTGATGCTTATATCAATCAACTGGGCAAAAATAGAAAGATACCATCTTCTAGTTTTTAGAGGAATCTTGTAAAGGGATATTAGCATATCAGCCAGGTCGACACCACCCATATTTTTATTATAGTCCTTGACTATCTTAGGGCAGTCGACATCAACCCTTGCTTTAGCTTCTTTGCTATAACGTTTTATTTTATCCACGGGGTGAGCATCGACACAGGAACTGATAAGGGTAACACATTTATTGTCTAACCACTTTACCACTGCCAGTTTATTTTGGTTACAAACTCCTTGCGCGAAGCTGCCTCGTGGTTTCTTTCTAAGGTCTTTATCAGGAGGAAGTACACTCTCACAGCCTCTTAGCCGGTTTCCTCTTATAGTACCAGTGCAAAATATTCCGTAGTTTTCACGCAACATATATACGAGCTCAGGTGAAGTAAAAAAGTTATCACAATACACATTTGCTGGTTTCTGGCGAATCGTTTTACACAAAGCAATAACAACTAGCCCTCCCAGACCAATAGAAGGTACTCCCTTTCTTCTCCTAAAATTGTTTGTCCGAAAATCATTATCCATAAAACGTTTGCCATAAATTTCAGTAACCATAATGTTCAAATCCCGAAATTTCGTTTAACATAATTATCTTCACTTCTAAAAGTATTCTGTCATAATATCGAGTACTATAATAATTGAATCTCCTAATTTTACATGACCTAAAGTCATATGTCCTAACTTTTGTGATAAATAATGTGTATTACTCCGAATGTTCATTTATAATATATTTTTTAGTCCTAAAACATTTGCTAAGAATTAGGTTTAGTGACAGAAACGAATCGCTGTAAATCCGACTCCACGCAGTCTTGTCTGCTCTACCCCTAGCGTGTAATTTAAAATCGCGTAGGCGCGGAGGGGCGAGGCGGCCCGCGAGTTGATTAGCAGGTGGTTTTAACACTCGCCGCCGCGGCTGAGGCTGGCCGGCCTAGCCGGCCAGCAAGCCGAAGCTGCGGTGGTGAGCGTTAAACCCATCAGCGACGATAAACTCGCGTGGGACCGCCGGAGCCCCGCAGCGCCGGAGCCGTGACAGAAACCATGCCTGCTGCATGTTGCATGCTTGCTTGAATGCTGCGTGCCTGCCTGCATGCTGCATGCTTGCTTACGTGCTGCATGCTTGCTTGCTTGCATGCTGCCTGCTTGCTTGCATGCTGTATGCTTGCTTGCTTACAAAAACCACATGTTCACAATCAACTGCTGTATTGGGTACATGTATAATAATATATTTATTTAAGTATAATAAAAAAATATACATTAAATTTGTTCTAAGATTATTATTATTATAAATCAACATTATGTAATTTGAATTTAGGACTTATAACTTTTATTGAAAATGTTTTTGTCTTTTGTATATTATTGATTGTAATATTTATGGCAAACAGATTTAGGACATATTATATTTAGGGATTTCAATTTTATGGCATGTGATATTATGTGATATTAAGTTCGGGTAAATAATCATTCGGACAAATGATGATTAGGACCAAAAAAGTTATGGCACTTTAAATTATGGATAAAAAAGTTAGGTGACACAATAGAGAACCCCAATAGAAAGCTCATCTTGTGTGAAAGTATAATTTCTAAATGTATCCTCCCCTCCATATAAAATAAAATCATAAATTAGTCCTGAAGCACCCGCGCGAACGAAGTTTTTGAAACCCCACTTATTTGGTTTATTTTGTATATATTGCCTTCTATTTCCCGCCTTAGTACCTTTATAGGGGATCATCATCTCATCTATACTAAAATTTTGTTCCTCATTCATCTTCAGACAGTTTTGCCTAATTTTTTCTACTATGGGCCGAACTTTGAAGTATCGATCACCGTCGTCGTCTAAACTATTATCAATAAAATGTATGTAACGTCTAATTGTTTGGTATCGCTTTAGGGGCATGAGATCAGCAATATTTGTAAATCTAAGCCTGCGATTCCAGTAATCAGTATAGCTAGGCATGTGTACAACTCCCATTAAAATTTGTATGGCAAGAAAAGTTAGAAACTCTTCATGGGTTAGTTGTATGGATCTTCCTTTTACCTGAACAGAGTACAGATTTGATTGATCTACAATATCCCGTATTATATTTGGTGAAAAAAAACGATAAAAGAACGAAAGAGGTTGTTGTTCATCGTCGTCTCTCGGCATCAGCGGCGTATTTTCATCAAATTCAGCCCGATGTAAAAATAATTCCTTCTTCCACTTGTAACTCAAAACAAACTTCTTAGATGTTTTGACTTTTTTTGAAATAACTTTCCTTTTCTGTGCTTTTTTGCGTTTTCTAGTGGAACATATGTCAATGGTCGGTTGGTCAGTTTGCACTGAACCAAGTGATGGCAAGGAACTTATAGAGGGAATGATATCGTAATTTGGTTCATTCTAAGACGGAAAAACTTGTTGTAATATTGGTGTGAGTGGTAGATTAATTGCCTTTGTTCGCAACGAGTCACACTAAATCGTGTCACCGTGTGACTGGTTGAGAAAAATATTCGCATGGAGTAACAGTGTGACTCAATGCGAATTTTTAGTCTCATCTAGTAACACTAGTACACGAGTAGTGTTACTCGTTCGGAAAACCAAATCGCATGGAGTAGCAGCGTCATTCGATGCGAATTTTTATTCTCAACTAGTAACATTTTTCAGAATGTCTATTTGACAACGATAAAGTTAAATAAAAATTATAAAATAATGTTTAAATTTCTAACATATTAGTAGGTAGGTACGTAACAGAAAAAAACTGATCAGGTTTTCTACTTATTTATTAAGATTAGTTTAAATCATTTCTTAATCTAAAACAAAGTGTTTTTGTCTAATTGTACTTCGATGTAATAATAAAAAAAACAACCTGGTTACAGTACAAAATGTAAATAATTCTTTTTTACCTACTATTATATAATTTTTCCTATAAAATCAGCCTTCTTTATAACACAAAATAATCACATTTATATATTAAGATTAGTTACCAACTAATATCACATTAATAATTTCTCTTTAAAATCAGTCTCTCTTTTATCACAATATAATCAACAGTTATTCAGAAATATTCGCTTTTTGACCATTCGTAAGTTTAGTGTCGTAAAATCTCCAGGAGGGTCCCAATCGTAATAGTACCATTTACGAAATCCATCTGAGCATCTTGTATAAAATTATCATTAAGTATTGACTTTGATAATCGTTTTCTGGATGGTTGTGTATTGTTTTGATGTTGAATGTTGCGAACGGTGTATAATTGGGAATCTTCTTTAAGTATGAGCAACAACTGCATCAAATTTGGGTTCTTCTTACCGACGGCTTTGTTCAATTTATGGTGCCAGCCTTCAATGAAGTTTGTGGTTCGATGAGTCTCCCCAAAAGCACACCAGACTTTTAAAAAATCTTCGTGGAGCCATTGCTTTTTCATATAATTCACAAATTTTTGGATTTGTGGGTCATTATCATCATATCGCGAAATAATATACTCCCATCCGTTCATGATTTCTTCTTGAGGTAACAGTGGTAGAACTGCGCTTAGGCTTACCATGCGTTTCTTCTTTGGGTCTTGAGTATTTGTTATATGCAATTCACGGCCTTTCTTAAAAATTGCCTTATTATAGTGGTAATAGCAGCCCTTGACTGCAATTGAAGGAAAAACTGTAGCAATTGCTCGCATGGCGGCCTTTTCGTAGTCTACTTTAAATATTATTGGATTCCAATTGGGTAACTGCGACTTTATTATAGAGAACAGAATCACGTAGGCTTCTGTGTTTCGGTGACTCATCAAAGCGTAGACTAGAGGTATTATATTAGTGTGATTGATCGTGCTGCCGATATCGCCATGGATTGAATATAGTTGCGTAAATGGAATATGACAACTTTTGAAAGTTCCATCGCCATAAAAGTCTGTTAGCTCGCACAAAGTTTGCCTTGCTTCGGAAGAAGAAAATACTAGTATTCGTGTATCATCACATGTGTACTCCGCTAACAAAAAATCTTGATAACGAGGTGGGACTTCGACTTCCAGCACATTTTTATGTTGTAGTTTTTGTACTTGAGCCGCTGAATTACGTGTTCTATATAACGTGTCTTTAATGGAACTAAATTTAGGTATTGAAGTAATTATGTCTATTCCCGCATCTTTTAGCTTTCCGACCATGGCATTGTATTTTTGAGGAACACTGGGAAATTCCTGCGTAGTTATATCTTTTTTTAAATGTTGGACAGATTTCAGGATTTCGTTGTTCGCAAAATCTGGTGTACATAAATGAGGAGTTTCTTCTAATATACGCTCTTCCTAAAATAGTAAAATGGGATAGAATATTAGTAAAATAAAATATTGGTAAAATATTGACTTAAAACTAAAAAGCCTGTTCTCTCAATAAGCTAATGTTTATATAAAACTAGTTGTAAAGCTATAAATAAATCAAGACAAAGCTTTAGCACCCAAAATACGTCACTGTGGTTTCAACAAATCTCAAGTGAGCGTGATAAAACAAAATGGCTGCCACTAAAGGACGCGAGGAAAGTTTTTCAAGATGCAGTATTATTATTTATTAAATGATTATATACAATCACTATTTTACATTTTATTTTTTTTACGGTTAACATATAAATCAATAATATTATATACAACGAAGCTATGGAATACATTTTGGTAATATAGTTTTCTTACCTTTATTCTTACAAGCCCTTTGCACACCTTTCGTTTTGTACACGCCCACACAATCAATCCACTTTTATGTTTTTTCCTGGCGTAATATTGATGACCAGCTCGAAGAAGAACAGTGCCACCGTTTTTATTAACAAAAACTAAATCAACACTGTTTGACGAACCAGACGTAGCTTCCATTTTGAATGACAGCGGAGCGTGTACTGAACTTGTCACACGCATTGCACGATTCACCATGAAGCAATGTTGCCAGATCGGTGCGTAAAAAATATCAGAAACTCATACATTATTTTATAATTTTTATTTAACTTTATCGTTGTCAAATAGACATTCTGAAAAATGTTACTAGTTGAGAATAAAAATTCGCATCGAATGACGCTGCTACTCCATGCGATTTGGTTTTCCGAACGAGTAACACTACTCGTGTACTAGTGTTACTAGATGAGAATAAAAATTCGCATTGAGTCACACTGTTACTCCATGCGAATATTTTTCTCAACCAGTCACACGGTGACACGATTTAGTGTGACTCGTTGCGAACAAAGGATTAATTGTATTATTATCTATATTTTCATCTTCGGAAGATTCTAAAATATTCAGTGCCTCTAAGGCCGAATCTATTGATATCAAGCTGCTTTCATCCGAAGAATCGTGATTGTTGGAAGTTTTATTAGTAATTTCAAGTTCTTCGGTAGATGAAGCGTCGCTGGAATCGGAGCATGCATGTGCAGGTGGTATCAAAGCAACTAGCCTATTAGTGCGCGAGCGTATCAATCGCTAAAACAAAAGAAAATAGTCCATTTGATACATGCAACCCATACAAAACCGAAAAACTAATTAGTTGGCAGTGTCCACCCCGCTTCCCAAACAAAAACAATGATAAATTTGTAAGCAATTGGCAGTGTGAAATGGACTGGACAACTAGTTTTATGTGCAAATTATAACGTTATTGAAACAGCTATGGAGTATTATTTGATACTATATGATAAACCGCCACAATGAAACAATATATAAAGCATAGCGAACCCATTTAAACCTTTCCACGTATAAAAAAAAAAATTAAAAACTTACCTGTGTCGCATTAACCGACCGTTGCCTCGATGCCATTTCGATTTTTGACATATTTTGATGTTGCCAGGCATCTAATTTATTTTACTACTAAATTTTTACACTATTACGGAGTTACCAAAAAAATAAAATTGTTGGTATGAACAGTATACACGCTAAGAATTTTTTTTTTTGTATTATGTCCAGCCGGCTACTCTTTGTCAATTTAAGGGTTAATCAAAACTTTCATTTCAAGTCATCATCGCTATGAACAATAGGTACAAAGTCGTCATAACTGACTTCGCCTTCACTCTCACACTCGCTATCGCTGTCGGATGTCTCTTCTCCTCCTAAATTGATCACCAGTAGACGTATAGCGCGGTCAGTCAGGCCATATTTTTCCCAGTATTCCTGAAAATTAATAAAATATTGTTAATAAATTAACCATAAATCAGGTAAAGAGTACTTTTGATAAATAATTTAATTACGAACTGACCTGCTGTAGTCTTTCGACATGATTCACTTCCTTTTTTCCAGTCCGATGCAGTTATTGTACTTATTGCATCTCTTGTGAGTTTTTCAATAACTTTTTCGTGCTGGTCGACGTTTTTGAATGCCACCCTTTGTTTAATTAAATTCCTTATATATTCTATGGGGTTCAGGTCACAATTGTAGGGTGTCAAACGTACAATTTCATGGCCATGTCGTTTTAATAAGTCATCGTCATACATGTGAACACAAAGAATTGCCCTCTTGGACTAAATGTAAACGAGTTTTGTACCCCTCTTATAAGAAACAAACATTTGGAAACACTTAAACTTTTTGCTCTCGCGAGTAGAATATGCAAGATATGCACAATTCTGTGTCGCTGAGTGTATAATAAAGCTATTCAAAATAAAAATCCTACGTCTTAGGGCTGGGCAAAGGCCTCTATATAATCTCCTCCTCTATATTTATATCTCTATTAACAGGAACCTAGCTGGTAAATACTGTAAAGTAGAATTTTTGTAATTAATGTTTACAATATTTATCAGCTAGTTTTTCCAAAACATTCACAAGTCTTCCGCCTATTGCTTGCCAGTTCCTCTGAGCCTGTACCTCCAATTCCCTAATTCGGTTCTGCTCTCTTCTCAATTCGATGTTGTCTCTGTGCTGCTGTTCTTTGAAATTTCTCCAAAACGAATCAGCTTGGAGAAAGTGTTGTGCTGGCCTCGCTCGCATACGAGGTGAACCTTGAGTTCTCCTTGCACGACGAGGAGTGCTTTGCACAGATGGAGCATGTCCGTGCCCAACTCGATCTTGAGTTGACAGCCTAGTTGGGGGACAGCAAGCCGGTCTCTATAAAAAAAAAGTACCTAATTAATATTCTCAATTAAAATTGTTGTCTTCAAAGGGCTTTAAAGTTAATCTTACCTTCCACTTGTGGTTCCACTAATGTAGTATGCGATGCAGCCATGGTAGTTCTTTCAGGTAGTGAATGTGCAATCGATAATCTTGATGGCCCAGGCTCGTGCCAATTAGGTTGAGAACCTAAAATATAAGAAAAAATAAAGGGTTGTCTGCTGATGCCACAAATTTTCAAAAATACTTTAATTGTTGGGAACAAGTACCAAAGGAGAAGGGCGAAAGTGGACCTAAAGAATCTATTAATTAACGGAGCTCCGTTCAAGTGTAAATATAAAATAATTATAACTACAATTTTATGAGATATTTATTTAAAAAATATTGAATTTTTAGGACACGGGAATCAAAAGTTATAAATATTTTCAATTTACTCAAATTAAGTAATCGTGCAATTACAAAACTCATTTTATTTCCGATTACGTTCCAATCCAATGACATGTGTTTTTCTCAAGGGTTTTCTTACCATAAATGGTTCTTTCTCTTAGTTTTTATACATTCTATAACGCCAAAAATAATAAAAACAATATGCAAACCTGATATTAAAACGCCAATTAATTTTTATATCTTAAAAAGGAATTTTATCAATAGCCGCGTCCAGACCGGATGAGCGCGGCTCGCGTGTCCCGCTCAGAGTTCCTGCTCGCGAGCCGTGGCACCCGAGCTAATTTGTGAAAAGTTCCGAGCCGGGCTCGCAAGCCAAGGTGAGCTGGTTTGAGCATTCAGTTTCTCTCCGTATAACGATGGAAAACCACGTATTATTAGCTGCTACGGCGCTTATGTTGTCTGGATATATCATTAAAAAAAAGAAAAGAGAAACGAAAACTCTGGATTCAAAAATTGTACCAAAACCGAAACCAATACGGTAACAGTTTGTTAAAGGAACTAACAATCGACCATTCAGTCTCAAATTTTACACGCATGTCTGCGGGAGACATTGAATACTTGTGCTCCTTAGTGGCTGTGAAAATACAAAAATGTGACACTAACTACAGAGAAGCAATAACTGTATCCGAAAGAGTGCTGATAACATTGAGATATTTGTCAACAGGAGACTCCTATAGCAGTCTTCAATATCTTTTTAGAGTATCGAAACAATCTATATCAACTATAGTTCCGGAAACGTGTGATGCAATTATAGACGCCCTCAGTGATTACGTTAAGGTAAATAAAAATAATGGTAATTAAGCAATCAAATTATTTATTTATCTGCCTCATATTTAAATAACGGAGCTGTCACCAAAATTAAAGTCTAATATTTCTGTAGTAGTAGCAGGAGTAAATTGTGTGTTCTGCAGATTTTCACCGGAAGTTATGGTTGACGTGGTAGTAGTGGGTGATTGTGTGTAATATCCTGGTCTAATCATCTACTTTCCGCTTCGTGAATAATAGTATTAATAGCATTTTTAACACATGATTGAGTGTAAGGATCGTATTTTCTGAGTTCATGTGCAATATGATTACCGAATGCTACAGATGGATCATTTATGGAAGTTGAAATTTTCTCAATTATGGCAAAAGTGTCCTTCAATATATTGTCAAGAGAATCATTTTGTGCATGCGTATTCAGCCGTCTTTTCTTTCGCGATGGTTGTGGCGATGGCAGTATCAAATGAACTTGAAATAAAATGGAACTTCCCACATGTTATAGGGGCTATGGACGGGAAACACGTAACTCTTCAAATCAATCAATCAATCAATCAATCAATAGTCTTTATTTGTAAACATAGGTTACAACAGTGTGCAGGATGTTACAGTTATACATATAGTTTCTCCATGCTTTACCATTTGGCGTACAAATATACATATACATTTTATTTAAAGGAGGCTTTTGGCCATTAAGTAAATTAGTCTATCGGTACTAGTAGTATTATAAAGAAGTAAAAGTTTAATTAGTATTATCAATATCAATTTAAAAAAAAAAATGCATTAGGTGATGTCAGGTGATAATGTCAATTTTTAATGAAATACGACGATGTCAATAATAAAAAGTTATGATGTCAAGAAATTATTATTAAGAGAAAAAAAAAATGTTCAAAATTGATATTGTCCACAGAACTGAGTCGATGCTTTTTGTTACGAGTTTATACATATAATTAAGTCAAAGAGGTGTCATCAAAGTAGTCGCTGAGACTGTAGTAACATTTCTGTATTAATATAGAACATAATTTACGCTTAAAATTGAGTAAATCTAGATTTTTTATTGAGCAAGGTAAGTTATTAAATATTCTCTGGCCCATACAAAAAAAACTTTTCCTCATTAATGCCGTACCTGCAAATGGTACTTTAAGCTCTAACTTATTTCTATCACGTAGCTTCCTATATTGACTTTTGAAAGCTATTTCATATAGGTGCATGTTTGTTTTAACAAATATATTTACCTCAAAAATATACATAGATGGCAAGGTTAAGAGTTTGAGGCTTTTAAATAGAGGTTGACAGCTGTCGGTACTTTGTAGACCACACATAGCTCTGATGCATCTTTTTTGGGCTTTGAAGACATACTCCTTATTTACTGAATTGCCCCAATATATTATGCCATATCTTAGTATTGATGCAACATAGCCATGGTAAGCCATCAAAAGAGATTCTAGGTTAACAATTTTAGCTAGTTTATAGAGGGCATATGCAAATTTATTGACTCTTTTACAGATATCTTCCGTTTGAGGTTTCCAGGACAAGTTATTATCTATAATAACACCAAGGAATCTAGTCATAGTTGCCGACTCTATTTTAGTTCCCAAGTAGTTGATGTCAAGGTTTATATTAGGAATCCTTTGATAAAAATGCATTATTTTAGTCTTTTCTAGATTAATGACCAGATTATTACTATTCAGCCAAGCAATTATTTTATTCAATGTCAAATTTATTTCTGCTTCGTATGTATTAGGATCGTCACATTTTACTACTACCGTACTGTCGTCAGCAAATAAAACCATCGGATGCTTTATTTCTCTAGGCAGATCATTTATATAAGTTATGAATAAGGGAGGTCCTAAAACGCTACCTTGTGGGACTCCGTATTTAATAATCCTACTGCAAGATCTGTATCTTTTTTCGTAACCAGTGCGTGGGCATATTCGTGTTATTTCTAAAATCTGCTTTCTGTTGTGTAAGTAAGATTCAATAAGATTCAAAATGTTGCCTCTTATACCATATTTCTCTAATTTATTTAATAGTATTTTATAATCTACGTAATCAAAAGCCTTTGTGAGGTCCATATATATAGCACATACGGCTTTTCTTTCATCAACATTCGATAAGATAGGGCGTATCAGATCATGGATAGCCATGTTAATTGTTCTGTTCTTGCGAAATCCTTTCTGTTCATCAAGTAAAATGTTTGATTTCTCTAGGTAAGCATAAAGTGCCTTATATATGACTTTTTCAAATATTTTTGCAAATATAGGTATCAGAGCAATTGGTCTATAATTTTTCATTAGACATTTGTCTTGCTTTTTATATAGTGGAGTAACTATGGAGGTTTTGAGATTCTCCGGGAAGATACCACTCTCAATACTTAAATTGATTATATAACTAAGATGTGGGGCTATGTATTGAGATACTGTTTTTATGACCTTTGTGCATATTCCATCACTACCTACACTGTTTGTATCTCTAAGAGATCTAATATGATTCATGATGTCATGCGGCAAAGTTGGTTCCATAAATAAAGAGTTCAAAGTATTTGAATGAATGGGGATTTCTCGTGTTATGCTATGATTTGTATTAGATACTTGGTTAATAAAATATTCGTTAAAGGAGTTTGCTATTTCAGTAGGATTCGTAATTATATTTGTGTCAGTTTTTATTTCAGTTATAGGTTCTTTTGGAAAGTAGGCTTTATTCTTGTTAATTACGGTCCATGTCGCTTTAGATTTATTTTGTGATGTTTTGATAAAATAATTATTTTGGGATTTTTGGGTTAAAGATATAATTTGTTTTAGTCTACGTGAATATGATTTGAATGCATCTTTGTTATTGGAAGTGGGCTTATTTCTATATTGCCACAGAAGCACACGTTTCCTTTTACTGCATTTTTTTATTCCCTTAGAGATCCACTTAGATTTTTTTGTTAATGACTTGGTAATAGTTGCGTAAGGAAAACAGAGGTCGTAAAAACATTTAAATAGATCCAAAAAATAGTCATAAGCCTCATTAGGGTCCGAAGTATTGTAAATTTCAGAGAATGAGAGACTTTTTATACAGTTTTTAAATTTTTCCAAATATTCTTGGCAATAGTTCCTTCGTCTAATACGCCATGACTTAATAGCACATGTTTTTTTAACTGGGCATCTTAAAACCTGTGTGGTGTGGTCTGACAGTCCAAATTCAATAATTTCCCCCTTGCAACCTCTAATATTATGCGCGAAATTATCCAAACATGTCCCACTACTTATTCTAGTTGGTTGACTGAATTGCAATTGTAAATTATAGTTTAAAAGAATGTATTCAAAGTCAAGTGTCTGTTTGTTTCTTTTTAATGTATTTATGTTAAAGTCCCCACAAACGATAATCTTTTTATTACGTTGAATGCATACTAGATGGAGAATATTTTCCAATTTGTCATAGAAAGTGTTTAAGTCAGAATTTGGGACCCTATATATACACACAACAATAATACCATGTTCGGTTAGTTCAATTGCGCAACATTCAATCAAATTTTTTATACAATAACGATTTAAATTTATAACCTTATAGTGATGTCCAATTTTTGTTAACACACATGCACCACCTCTTTTACATTCTCTTGAAAAACTTATAGCTATGGTATAGTTAGGTATATTTAATAGTTCTTCTTGCTCAGGCGTCATAAAATGTTCTGTAATACAAACAACGTCGATAGGTTTTTTCTTGCTTTGCAGCTCTTCCAAACAAACACTGAGGATGTCACTTTTGTTTAGGAGTCCGGCGATATTTTGGTGTAGGACATATATGTTATTATAGACGAAAAAAGTTTGAATTTTCCCTGAGGCTTGCATTTTGCTCGTTACTGTCGGAAGAACTTTCTTGTTTGTTGCTATTATTATGTACGTTGTTCTGACCAAATAGGTGTAAGTCGGCTAGTATGTTACTCATAATATTGTCAAAAATATTTCTCATTCCGTATTTATTTATTTTGCCTGTAGAGTAAGAGAACATCTCATGTGATAGGTTACGATTACTGTCGAAGACGTATGCGTACTGATGATGTTGTATATCTAGACAAAGAAGGTTGTTGAACATGTTAACTGATGAAGCTTCCGTAAAGTTGTATTAAGCGAATACTGTCTTCTTTATCCATTTTTGATTCACTGGCTCGCGAGTGTCGTTACGCCCGTCCACACCGGGCGAGCAGCTCAGACTGAGCCGCCTTTGAGCATCGGCAAAAACCGACAACGCATGGCTCGGGGCCGAGCGGCGCTCGGCCGAGCCAACGTGTGCCAGAGGAAGCCCGAGCGCCGTCCACACCGGCCGAACTATTGGCTCGCGAGCGGGACTCGCGAGCCGCACTCAGCCGGTCTGGACGCGGCTAATGATGATCGATTGAGTCCCGTCACTACTGTCACTGTCAGATCTGTGATGACCTATAGTCCATCGTTACGTTTGTATTTTTGTCTGGGATTTTATGTTTATCATTGCGATTCTCGACGACTTGGCCTTTACATCTTTAACTGAAGATACTGTAGGGTTGTCTTAGACTACCGCATTCTTCTTTGGACAATGAGTTGCTTTTGATTTGGACTTTGATTTTAACCACAAACATGCGTTGCGTTAATTTCCACTTACGACTTGCGCTCTTACGGAAGCGTCGTCTCTCTGATGAAGGCGCTCAGAGCTTTGAAATAGTTTAGAGATGGGTGTATCCTCGTGATGTAAGTATATTCGTAAAAAACATGTATTTGTTACATAAATTAAGAACTTATTTAGGATATCTATATAAACAATAAACTGAGATTCGTTTAGCTTTTATATGTTACATACTGTTGTAATCTTATATTAGACTCATTCTTACTGTTGCCCTATACTTTATCTGACTAAAACAGTATGCAGTAAAAGACTGGTCGAGGTAGCAGTAGAAGTAGTGTATTTTACTGAGATCTTTCAGTCATCAAAATGGAAGATGCGCGGCTGTTGCATTTTGTCTTGAAATATTTATATACCGCTCCACAGGTATCAGAGGTCATATTCTCTTTCATATCAAACGACATTTCTGTTTTTCTTTCGGGTGGGGGACCTAGGGACCTGCGAGTCAGGAACTATTGTTTCTTATACCTGGAACTCTTTATGTTTGTTACACTAAAAGTGAATTTATTTATTTTAAAATAATCAATTCATTCCAGATAACAGGAGACCACTACATTTGTCACTCATGTTGGGGGCTGATAAGCTGCGACCCTGAAAATGAAACCCGACAGCAACTTGTCCATCGTAACATCTGTGTTGCATAAAATAAAAACTATGTGTAAGGGGGGTAAAGTGTGAGGAGATAAAGTAAACGCATAATATGAACAATAACAAAGGTTTATTTATAATAACTAACTGATTCTAAACAACAATAGAGATGCTAGGCGGAGTCCCTAATAGCGTCGTATGTTATAAGTCGCCTGTGTGGTTTCGCTAACGAAGTCAATACAAACAACAAATAACATATGCTGCTTAGCCAGTATCCGATATGATGCGGGGGCGGGGAGGTGACCGACCTAAGTCGATGCTGAGTAGTAACTCCGAACCGTATTGAACGCTGACTGCTTGAACTGGCCGGTGCTGGGCTTTTAAAGGCGCCGAGGGACTCGGCGGCATGTGCGGCGGGGCGAAGAGGACGCGCACGATCGCTCAACTGGCGCCTGCGCTTTATCGCTGCGACGATGTTGTCTCGGTGTTACAGTCTCCCCCTGTGGTCCCGAAGACGGCCCGGCGAGGAGACCAGTTTCTGCTTCCGGAACTGACGTCTGCTTTCGTGGTCTGCCGCGTCTGCGCAAGGGTCTCTCAGGATTAGGTGGTTGGAGGGCTGAGCCCTGGTAGGGGCTCAGCGCTGAGGAGTGATAAATACCCAACGGAGTGTTGCGGTCTTCCGGTTGTGCGACTTCATAGGAGCAGGGCCCATGCTGCCGCAGGATGACGTAGGGCCCGTCACGACGTGGAGCTAGCTTCGCTGTTTGATAGCGAGCTACGTTGCTCTGGACGTTAGCGGCCACCATGACGAGATCGCCTGGCAGACAGGCGGGAGCAGGACGTCGTCGTATGTCCACCACGTTATTTCTTGATTCTTCCTGCTAAAAGAATAAGTTTAGGGGTTATCTCGGGTATGAAATTCTCTGATAAAGCTATCTGCCGAAGATCATGTTTAACATCATCGTAAGTCCTTAGTTCTCTACCAAAGGTGAGATAAGTTGGGGTATATCCTGTGCTAAGACAGTTTGCAGTATTCATGGCATATCTTATGCTTATCTAAGTCTCCCCCCAGTCCCGAAGACATCCCGACGAGGAAACTGGTTTTGTGTCTGTGGCTGCGTCAGCTCTTCGAAAGTGTCATCGCTAGATCAATAGTGGACCAAACAGCGCTTCACTTTTTGGTGATAGTGTCACCTCTGCGTTGTTGATACATCCCGGAACAGAGATCCGACAAATCTTGGTGAGTACCCAGTTAGTGCGGGTTCCTTTCTCGAGGGCGACTGTGGAGGAGTGACAAAGTCAATCAAGGGCGGTGGCCCATATAAATCCTCCATTTCACATTCTTCCGGTAGGTTTAAAGGTGGGGACAGAGTCATGAGCATTGGGCTCACAAATGGTTCCAGAGACGTCATTTTGGCGAGTCTTTCGAACACCGTCTCGGTTTTCGCAGGCTCCGTTTGCACCGTGGACACAGGTGCTCCATCTTCTTCCTCAGGAAACAAGTACTTCCGGCCAGGTTCATCCAAGATGTGGAACAACAACTGCGGCACGTTAAGTGCAATGTTAGCATCTTGGAGGAAGTCAACTCCTAAGAGGGTCCGTTTATCGTGCGATTCTGGCAGCACGATGAAATTTGTGGGGATCGTCCGACTACAAAACAACACAGGCACCGAAGCAGCCTGGATTTGCTGTCTTCGTCGCAAGCCATCCGCTTGGGTGATTGTAGCCTTCTCCGGATGGAACTTGATGCCCTTTTGCTGCAAAACTATGTACAGCGAAGTCGATGCAACACTTAACTTCGCTCCGCTCCTGTATCAATATGAGCTTGACCTTTGACAACGCTGATTGTGATCTTTAGTGTTGCCCTAGATCTTGCTCCTGATGCAACTGTGGGACTTAGGGCATAAAGTCCCACTCCAACTGCTCCAACTTTGGGTTTTGTGCATTTGGACATTTACTCCTTACTACGCCGGGTTTGCCACAGCCATAGTAAGTGATCTTATTGTTAGGCACAGATCTGGTGTTAGGCCTGGAAGGTTCGTCTGTCGCATTCGGCTCACGTTTGACGACTTTCTTCCGGCAGTCCTTCTCAATGTGACCAAATGCGCGGCAATATGTACACCTTTGCCTTTTTCCCATTGGAGTGGTATTATTGATGCTTGCCGATCGTTCACTAACAACCTCCTCAAGCTGCCGTGCCTTTACCAGGAAATCGTCAAACGTTTCGACGGAGTCCCTTGGTATTCTATCTCGTACGTAGTCTTCTGCTTGTCCATGACTATGTCATCGTATACCCTGTAGGCTGGCCTCTTTGGCGCAAATGTGGATCTCAACAATGCCGTAGCCTCATGCCAAGTAGTTACAATGCCCTTGACTCCAAGCAACCAGATCGATGCGTCCCCAACCAACAGCAGTGTAAGACCTTCAATGGAATTCTCGTCTGTAATCGACTCAATCTTCTAAAAGGTGCATACCGTCGACAGGAATGCTTCGACTACTGTTATGTCACGAGAACCATCGTAACGGGCAGTAGAAGTAGCAAAACTACCTGTTTTCCTAGCTACGGAACTATCCCTATTTACCAGGACGCCTAACAGATCACGGAACTGATCATCAGTAAAGCTGACATTTGCCATGTTTTGTTTATTTCTTCGGCTACGTCTAGGTAAAATATGATACAACTCAATTTTGATTATGAACTATTAATAACAAAACATGTCTTTCATGAATTTGATGAATGTTTCGTCATTTTTCACATTTGTGTTGAAGTCGCCACAAAGAAGAATTGGTATATCGGTATCAACTTCCATGATGGGATGTACATACTGGCTGTTATAAACATACGGAAATAGTGCTTGATGTAGCAGAACACTGATGTTAGAAATACTTGCTCCAGGATGAATATAAACTGCGTCAAGAACCATTTTGAACGTGGTATCAGCGATAAAGCATGTAACGTCTGCTAAGCAAACGTCACCAGTGTTTCTAATAAGGCGGGTTGTATCCGAAAGTTCAACGTTGAGAATTTTGGCTGTGGATATGTATGTATGTGTATGTGTAGATTTAGTATTTATGTTTTAATTTTTTTAAATCATTGCTACGCTCGATAATTATTTCGATTGAATAGTAAAGCCATGGATTTTTTACTCATCGTGATATAGTTCTGTTAACTTATTGTTTTAATTTTGTCAATTATAGCATAACCTACAATCGCGGACTAGCGGACCGATGCTATTCATTTTAATGATGAAAGCACGAATATTCGACAATATATCACTGAATATATAATTAATATCGAAAGAATCATTAACTTTATCGGTGTAATAAACAATTGACACCACATTCACTTTTCACTGCACTTGATACTCGATCAAAACATGTAAATGTACTATAGTATAGCAGCTGTCCACGCAGACGCATCGCTCACTCAAGTAGGAGAGAGACGGATGTCGAACGCTGCCGAACGCAAAGGCCGATTGTGCGTCTTTGTCGCTCGTTCCGCGCTCTCGCTTGCACTTCAAGCCTTACATGGAACGCCTCAGAGCGAGGTAACGCCGCATGAGTCGTGTTTTTTCGTGCGTGCAGCCGGCTCTATCGAACTATAAGACGTTGTCACGTCAAAAAATAAAAATCTTAAGTAAATTCATTTTGAATAATTCCGATTTAAAGAAACTTTCCCAGAAGTATTCCAGAATTATTCCGATTTTTTCAGAAGTTTTGCAACTATAGTTACAACCGGCCGGTTATTACAAGTTGGTAAACATTCTACGCGAGAAAAACTATAAAAAAAAACATTATTAAGTTGATACTTTCCTTTCATCTATTAGTATTCCTAGTAGGTAAGGTGAAAGCATTGATTTTTTTGTAACAAAATAAGCGTGTGAAGTATTTTTCAGCAGTATAAAAACACCATATTAGTTACGTAACAAAAATAAAAACAAATTGTAACGAAAAGGAATAACGCTTGTTGGGTTATTCCCGCTCGGTAACACCCTTTTGTCAACACTGTTGACGATCGGGAAAAAAAAGTTTCGTTCGTTCACAGTGTCCATGAATGCTGGTTTTTATTTTTAAAATATGGAAATAAAAATAAAACATGTCATGGATTTTTAAAATGTTTTAATGGATTATGTTAGATCTTTTAAAACACAATTAACTAGAAAATAAAAAAATGGCCTTATCATGTGCATAATAACCATTTTACACTTTGATAAGTAATAAAATTGTGACACTGATTTAACATAATCAAATATAGTTGAGAAAGTGACTAATGATAACTAAGTACACTATTATGTATCACAGATAATCATCTAATTTACACTAATTAAATAACGAAACTATAACCATAAACCTTAATATTTTTATATTAAGTACCTAAAATTAAAATAAACCTAATTAAAAACAGTAAAAATAAAATATTTCAGATAATCAAGTAAATAAAGAATTTTGTATCACAGATAATCAACTATTTTACAATAATAATTAAAGCGTTGTAAATACCTAAGTTTAAATAAAATAAATATAATTATTATTAATTAATAATGTAATTATTATTATATGGGTATTTATTTTAATTAAAGCGTTGTAAATACCTAAGCATTTATATCATAGATAATCACATGTTTTCAATACTTTACATAATAATTTGTTGTCCTATAAAAGTAAATTTCAGATTCTCAGAGACACAACTCGTTACTCGTTATATAATTCACCTCAAGAGTTATAATCAGCAGCATAGTTTTTTTTTTAAAATTAACTTCGCAACATTTCAAGGAAATATCCAACTGTCAAATCACCTTGTATTAACTCTATTTGAGCGTCCTGTATAAATTCGTCTTTGATCTTATATTTTTCAATTCTTTTCGTCACTGGCGTCTCAGTACGCCTTTGACGATTTCGTACTGAATAAAAAGCAGCGTCTTCATACAAACAGTGCAGTAAATGCAACAAATTGGGTCCTTTTTTACCTACAGTACAGTTTAACTTATGATGCAAGACTCCAAAGAATTTGTAGTTCTGTGTTTCTCCCCGAATGCATTCCATATTGGTATAAATTTATCCTTTAGCCATTGTTTTTCCATATAAGCTTTAAACATTTTCACAGCTGAATCGTCATTTTCATGGCGCATGATGTAAGCCCATCCGTTCATTACTTCAGTCTTTGGTAATAAAGAAAGAACTGCGCTGAGTGCCACCAAACGTCTTTTATTTATGTCTTTTGTATTAGTAAGACTCAATTCCCGACCTTTAGCCCAAATTGCTTTGTTAAAGTGAAAGTAACAACCCTTGAGCTCAACACAAGGGAAAACGTCAACAATGGCTTTCATGGCTGCTCTCTCGTAGTCTGTTTTGAATATTTTCGGACTCCATTTTGGAACTTCCGCTTTTATCAACATAAATAATATTTTGTAAGATTCAGTCGTATGGTTACTCATGAGAGCGTACACCAGTGGCATTAAATTTGTGTGGTTTGCCGTACTTCCAATATCCCCATGAATAGTATAAAGCTGGTCAAAAGGAGGAGAGCAACTTTTAAAAGTGCCATCTGCGTAAAAATCTTCTAGTTGACATATGATCTCCCTTGCTGTTTCTGTACAAAATACAATGATTCTTGTGTTGCCGTACGTATAGTCAGCCAAAAGAAAATCTCGGTAATCCGGTGGCACTTGTACTTCTTCTACAGTGTTACATTGTATTTTTGGCAATTTTGCTGCAGAATTTCTGTATCTATACAGTGAACTCTTTACGCTGCTAAATGTTGGTTAATTACTTAGTAGCTCTGCATTTGCATCTTTTAAACATGTGACTCCGGCGTTATATGTTTTTGGTACGCTTGGAAACGTTGGTGCAATCAATTTTTGTTTTAGATTATAAATCGATGCGTCAATTTCATTTTTCTCAAAGTTAGGTGTACATTTATGAAGCGTTTCTTCTATGATTTGGTCGTTCTAAAACAAAATATATAAATAGATTAATAAATTTAATTATAAAATAAAAATGAAATGAAATTAACAAAATGTTAAAATTGATTGATTTTTATCATTCAAGTTAACTACTCGTTCCTACTACATTTATCTTATGTATCCGACAATGTAAACAAACATAACATATGTTTTTATATAACAAAGATAATCAAATCTGGAAACTGAATTATGCATTACAATTAAGCCATAACTTAAAAATAAACACAAACGTTTTGCATATTTCAAACACAGCATAATTAAAATAAAGAGTGGGTGGGTAGGTATGTCAAAATATGTTGATATTTTTGGTTATCGTATTTTAAACAATGCCAAGCCAAGAAATGCCACACCAGGCTAGGTAGGTATATAAATAATTCATAACATCATACAAATCATTGTGAAAAAAAGCGATAATAGGACTTTGATAAAGCTAAAGTGAGTTTAGACGTTTACGTAAAATGCTATGGTAATTCACTTACCTTAATTCTCAAAACTCCACTGCACTTTAAATTACGTTGAGAACAACTCCAAATAACTAAACCACTTATGCGCCCTTCTTGTGTAATATTGGCGAACGCCATGTAGTAAACAATCCCATGTTTTCTTTTTATACGCACTAACACGGATTTTCCACTAGAACTACCTGCTAAATCTTGTTCCGACATGTCCGAATTTAGAACTAATAATGTACTGTATGTACGATGCATAAATCAGGATTAGCTACCCAAAATGAACGATACTTATTATGTGGTTAAACGAACTTACCTTAAGTGAAGTTCTATCATAATTATACGAAGCTCCTTTTCCGAGACAGTATTTACAAGTAGTAGGCGTTATGTACCTCGCGTTATCACAAGTATTCAAAGCTATACAGTATGTTAGGTTAAACGAGGGACATATTGAGGGACGGTATTCAGTATTCGATTCTCGTCCCAAATATGTAAAAAACCTATAACGTATATAGAAGAATTTTTAATGTTTTGTTTAGTGCCTAGATATTTTGGACTGTCCTAAGCCAGGTAAGTTTAAAGTATGAAGGGAAAATGGATTATACCTAAGAGTCATTGACCCGCTCACATGTTCTGCGATAGTATTAAGTAGCTAGCGCAAGGGTGAAACACGTTGCGTGACATTTGCGAAAATTTTGGTATGGTTCTGTCTGTTATTTATCAGTGTTTTTTTTTTTTGTTTATATTTTTATTAGTATCATGTTAGCATATGGGTTTGAATATGTCCCTCGTTTAAACTAACATACTGTATATAAAAATAAAAAAAAATATATATATATATTTTTTTTTTTTTTTTTTTTATATACAGTATGTTAGTTTAAACGAGGGAGCTGTTCTGTTCTCTTGTCGGCAACACTGTGAATATGTCATTTCGTTTAAAGCTAGTTATCATAAACAACATTATTTAGGGGAAAACTTCTGTAGGGACGGGTTGGGAGACTCTGTCTCGGAAAAGGAGCTTCGTATAATTATGATAGAACTTCACTTAAGGTAAGTTCGTTTAATCACATAATTATACTTCCTCCTTTTCCGAGACAGTATTTACAAGTAGATGTTTGAAGTCAGGTCAAGGTTGTTTATGAGTAAATAATATCTTTGAAATAAAATTAGTAAGATATTTATTAAAAACACAGAATCTTTGTATAACAATAACAAGTTAAAAAATAATCAAATTTAGAGATCAAAAATCAGTCATATAATTTAGGGTGTTGCATATCACATCACTGAACGCAGTTGTATCTTGAATAACTGGCCTGTTATAGTGTCTAGCAAAGGTGGCAGAGTTTTGAGACCACCCAGCTGTCCTTTGTATTAGATCTATACTGATACCAGATCTTTTTGCAGCTGAGGTAGAAGCATGTCTGGTGCTGTGTGCTGTGAAAGTATTCACAGATTCCAGACTCATGTAAAGTAATTTTAATCCATCGGCTTATAGTTTGGGTTGAGGCACTATGGTGTGGTTTTTTGAAAGTTAGTATTAATTTGTCAGTATCAGTTCTCAGTGTTTTAGTATAACATTTTACAGTAGTGACTGGACAAATCTCAATTCTATTCTCAAAAGTTTTAAGATGTAATAGTGGCTGAAGGTTGCCTGTTTTTGAAGTTTTTATTATGTCTGGAATGTATATCTGAATTCCATCACTCATGGCTTTAATATTTTTAATATTAATTAGAGATAGAGTTTGTACTCTATGACCCGTAGTAAGGGCGAGGATAGTTACTACTTTTTTTGTTAGTTTTTCTAAACTTATGTCTTCGTTAGGGTAAAGATTTGCTAGATATGTTAATACTACCCCGGGGTCCCAAGTAAGATTATACTTTGGGGCAGGTGGTTTTGTATGGTATACACCTCTCATGAATCGTTTAATCCTTTCATCAGATCCAATTTTTGTACTAATTAACAGTGAGAGGGCTGATCTGGTAGTATTTATTGTACCATATGATGCCCCAGAATCAAATGATTCACTTAGAAATTTCAAAATATAGGGAATGGAAGCTTCATAGGTGTCTATGTTCCATTTCTTACAAAATAGCCACCAAGATTTCAAGGATGAGTCATACTGTTTCATGGAACTATTAGACAGTGAATTCAACATAATTTGGAGGGCTGAGTTTGGTGTGCCTCTTCTTATGTATGCCTCGCTGAGAGCAGCCCTGCAGCCAGGGTAGGTTGGTGGTGAAGGGGGTGACTTCCTCTGAAAGGAGAGGATAATAACTTTATATTTGGTTCAAAGATTAACAATTCTTTGATTAACAATGAATCCAATAGTGGAAACCATGGTTGAGATGGCCAATATGGGAAAACTAAGATACCTGTGGCCCTATCTATTTTGATTTTATGAAGGCATTTTAATATTAGTGAGAATGGAAGGAATGCATAAAAAAAGTAATTAGACCAATTAAGGGTGAATGCATCAACTTGGAAGGCTTCAGGATCACATTTCCAGGATACAAACTTTTCACATTTACTATTTATTCTAGAAGCAAATAAATCTATATCCGGTACCCCAAAACAAATTACTATTTTGCTTGAAGCCATTTGCGAAAGCTCCCATTCAATGTTGATTTTTCTCGATTCTCTGTCAGCTTCATAATTATCTTTGGTGTTAATATAAGACGCATAAATCCAAATATTCCTTTCTTCACACCATTGCCATATATCTCTAGTAATACTATTTAAATAGGGAAACTGAACTCCCCCCATTTTGTTAATATATGCAACTGCAGTAGTATTGTCAACTCTAAGTAATACCTCACAGTCATGCAAATCTTTTACAAAACATTGAAGCCCTAAAAAGGCAGCTTTAAGTTCTAAATAATTTATATGATACTTCTTTTCTAAATCTGACCAAGAACCTGAAGCTTTATTCAATTCACACACAGCTCCTCAACCAGTAGTTGAGGCATGTGTTAGTACTTCTACCTTAAAATTATGTTGCTTTATTGGATTAAATTTGGATAAATTCTTCCTCCACCAGTCTAATTCTGGATGAGCTATACTTTTAAGGGGCATTATTGCATCATAATTATCATTTGAATGTAGCAGACCTAAATATTTCTCTCTTTCTAAAATGTTGGTGTATACCCAGCCATATGGAATAGCTGGACAATTTGAACATAATGTTCCTAGCAATTGAGAGAATTCCCTAATTTGACACTGGCTTTTTACTTGATTTTTTTTTATTTTGTCAAAAATGGCATTTTGTTTTTGTTGGGGAACAGATAAAGTAAGATTTGTTGATTCTAATATAAAACCTAAATATTGGCATGATTGGCTTGGTTTAAGGTGACTCTTTTCAACATTTATGACAAATCCTAAATCTTGTAAAATATTTACTGCAAATTCTACATTTTCCTCACATTTTCTTTTTGATTTATGAAAGTACAGACTGTCATCTAAATAGCATGTCATGATGATGTTATTGTTTCTAAGGTAAGTACAAACTGGTTTCAGAATTTTTGTAAAAACATATGGTGCTGTACATAAACCATAAGGCAGAGCATTGAATTCAAATAAGTGGCCATCAAAAGTAAATCTTAAATATTTTTTATAGTTATCTGCTATGGGTAATGAAAAATACGCTTCTTTTAACTCAATAGAGGCCATAAAGCAGTCTTTTGATATAAGTTTCCAAGCTGTTCTAATGTCTTCCAATTTAAAATGTTCCGTGTCTATAAAACTATTGAGATTTTTCAAATTCAAAATAAATCTGTATGAGCCATTGGGTTTAGGAACTAGAAATATTGGAGATGTAAATTGATATAGACAGAAGGACCATTCTGAGACTGTACCTAAAGTAATTAGTTTTTCAATTTCTAGCTTAATTAATTCTTTTTCCTTCTCTGACCAATGTTGTAGAACAGCTTGATATGGAGGTGGAGTTTTCCTGAATGGAATCTCATAACCCACAATCCATTTTAGAATAACTGGGTCACTGGTTATTTCACGCCAGTTATTGCTAAAGTACTTAAGTCTACCTGCATGTACCTGTGGGTCTATCTGCGGTATTTGAACTTGGAACTGGATGGGGCTGGCTTCTGGGTTTTCCAGCGTGTTTGATCCGGTCGAGGTTGTCTCTGACTCTGGTGTTGTTGAGGCTGATGCCCGCCGCGAGCTTGTTGCTGTTGTTGGTACTGCAGCGGGCCTCTCCAGTTTAACTGTTTCTTCTGAGTCCCTGGTTTAAATGTTTTCTTTTCTGTTCTTTTAATTGTGGAGCCTGCTTTTTGGATAGCTTGTGCAGCTATTATTTTGTCTGTACAGTCTATCCCAAATAATGTTTCGTCTGATGTTGCTTTCTTCACAGCATCATGTACTACCTTATTGACAGAACCCAAGGCAAAGAATCTTCTTGAAGAGGAATCCTGATGATAAATTTCAGCAGCTAATTTTGCTGCATCACTTATTTCTTCAACAAGGACTTTACTATTTATGTTCCCCATCAGTACTTTACTCAATGATTTTCCAAGACAAGTCATGAGTTTTCCTGTGAGATTTTGCCTATAGCTGATCCTTTTATCCCTTTTTAGGGTTAGGTCTGAAAGTGAAGCTGATATCTCAGCATTCATTAACGGAGTTACTGCCCTTGGGAAATTGATAGGTGTAGCGTATTTTTTACAGATTGTCTCTCGAGATTCCTTACCGAGTCCAGTCTGTAAGATCCTAGTCCAACGGAGTGCTAACTTCAGTGTTTTCTTCACCTTCATTTCCCAGGGCTTGCAAGAGTTCTTCTGGTAGGTTATCTTCTGAAAAAATTCAACATGAAAGATATAGACATGTCTATCCGCTCAGTGATAGCGCTAAGTCCATAGTATTCCAGTGAGGAAATTAATTTTTGGCATTGTCTATCCGCAGTGTGATAGCGCTTGCCATGAGTTTAACACAGTGTCCACCCGCACGTGGTGGCGCTAATGTGTCGTTATAATATATCCCTATTGGGATCACCCAGGCGTTTGAAGAACAGAGTAGGTACATTGTTAAAATCTGGGTAACATAAGGAATATCATGTTTTACAGACCTGTATTAGGTTCTTGTTCCAGATCATTCTGAGTACATACGTTGGGCGTGAGTGTGGACTGTACTTCGGTTGGTTGAGCAACCGGAGATAGCAGTACAGGTGATTGAGGCCTCGGTGAACTTGGCGGTGTAGCATCAGAATCCACTTCGACTGGCATCTTTTCTAGTTTTCTTTTCAATTTCCGTATCTTCTTCTTGATATATTCTGGGTCCTTATTCTTCCGTTTTCCCAAATCTATTTTCTTGAAAAGTCGACAAAATCGTTCAATCGGAGCCGAAAAGAGGAAAAGATGTGCAACTATTTCGAACAATCGCGAAATATGAAAAATCCGAACGAATGAACGAGGATTAATTTTTCCGAAGTTTTGTCAATGACCGGAAGACGTACCGGAAATGGTCATTTGTCATATATAAAGGCGCCCGAAATTGTTTAGTATTTTAAGGTTAAAAACAATAAAATGAGGAATTCTTCGTAGAATTCTTTTATAAATTCAAGTCTTACCTTATTGATGCTTCAATAGACTGATTATTCTTCATTAGACTGATTATTTTCAGTAATTACATACCTGTTTTCTTCGTAAACAATACCAAATGTAAACGAAACTCACGCCGGTACCTAAGTTCCCAGCACTTGTTATTTCAATAAATAATAGTCTACACACATCATATATTATGAATTTAATCATGATAATCGATTAAAATATGATTTTATACACTAATAACTAAGATATTTGAATATAATTTGTATTTTGTTGAGAGAACGTAGTGACAGCGCTGAGCACAAAAACACGTAATGACATATTCACAGTGTTGCCGACAAGAGAACAGCTTTCATATATATATTTTTTTTTTTTTTTTATATATAGCTTTGAATACTTGTGATAACGCGAGGTACATAACGCCTACTACTTGTAAATACTGTCTCGGAAAAGGAGGAAGTATAATTATTGCAGTGCTCTGATTGGCTGAGTCAAGGTCATGGTGGATAACGTACTAGAATAGGCCGGTCGGTGGTAGTGTGCGAATCTATTGTTTATTTTATCTACTGTTACCGGCCTACCGGCGCGGCATCGCTATACCTGCCTGCTGCAAAGGGAAGTTTGCAATCTACTAACTTAAATTCTACAAATGGAACAACATCCAACATTTTTTATCAATTAAACTAGACTTTCGTCGTAATTAAACATTTGAAAATCCATGACATGTTTTATTTTTATTTACATATTTTAAAAATAAAAACCAGCATTCATGGACACTGCGAACGAACGAAACTTTTTTTTCCCGATCGTCAACAGTGTTGACGACAGGAACGAAAGGTGTTACCGAACGCGAATTACCCAAAATAATAAGTAGCGTTCGACAACACTGTGAACGAACGAAACTTTTTTTTCCCGATCGTCAACAGTGTTGACGAAAGGGTGTTACCGAGCGGGAATAACCCCGCTTGTTGAATAAAACCTCAAACGAATTAAAAATCATTAAAGCTTCTTAGTTAGAATTGTTTTTTTACTTTTGATTTGGGCGAGAGAGTAAACCAATATTAAAATGGTCTAGTATTAAAAAACAACTTACCAGGTGATAAACAGACCAGCGCACAAAAGAAACGTATTATTGTTGAAAAAAATCACCACTGGCACACTGCACTCAGTAAAACGCACTTTGTAAAATGGCCGACTGTCACTTAGCGCTACGTGATTGAGCCGCTAATTACTAATTCCGCATACTCAAAAATCTACCAAATATTGGTGTTACAAAATACAATAACTTTGGCAAAGGTCACTAATCAAACATTTTTTTTTTTGCCATTTTGCTATTGCATATTAAAAAATGTTGTGTATTGCTAAAAAATAATACTACACCTGTTATACAAATAAGTCATAGACTACATTATGAAAAACGGTTTTCGGTTAAAAGTATTTTTTTTTAATCAATATTGAGTCTGTATGTCCAACCTAGGCAAGCTTAACCTAAAGATCGATCGATTGATATTAATTAAAAAAATATTTATTTTACGAACAAATTAACATTTATTTGAATTGAATTTAAAACTACTTAATTTTGTTAGAACATCTGGTGGCTTAATTTGAAGCATTTAAACCCTACTATGACGTCCTGCAAGGACTACGTCGAGTTACCGTTACCGTCGGCTGTGACGCGTATACCAACGACCGATGACAGATGACGCTCGTCGACTTGGAGAAGCGAGACGTTTCAAAGGTCAATCTTTGACGGACGGAGCTGACGTACGGTAGTGATCGCATTACAACTAACCACACTTACACCATCTAGTTTTTTATTTAATTTTAATCGTTAAAAATTGTGAGCATCCCTCATAATTATTTTTTTATAACGAAAGTTAGATTACCAATAAAAATCAGTGTACTGAACAACAACCGAGTGTTGTTTTAATATTTCCACCATGTCCGACGAACATGAAATTCAAGAATACCCTCCTCTGCCGACAAGTATTTTAATTATGATTGAACCAAGGTTACGGGCCAGTGAAACTATGGCATTTTTTGTAATTTTCAATGTATAAAACTAAGTTTAAACTCATAGAAAAATAATTGGGATGTTATAACAGCCACATCCCTAGCAAAGACAACACTTTTTAAATATCTTCTTTGGATATGCCCGTTGAAAAATTATACAGTCTTACGTAAAACATACGGCATATAACTACCAACCAGTGGATCTTCACTGTAAATGAGAATATTATTAAAATCAATAATCTGGGTCACCGAGGACCTATGTGATGACTCAGACATACACGGTGTAAATCACCTCATCACGAAGCCGTCAACCAAGCATTCTGTACAAGAAACTAAGTAACTTTACGCAAAAATTATTGCTGGGAAACGACTTTTTTTGGGGGGTGTAAAATCATGTTTTGTGGTAGAACTCATAGTAACGCTCAAAACATTGTGCTGATGGACGGATTGAATAGTACGGGGGTCGTGGAGATTTTTAAAGTAAAATCTTACATTAAAAACTTGTATTTAAAAAATACTTGTCATTAAGTTGGAACTTTGACCTCTAATATCTCCGTAACTAGAAGGTTCCCAGGTATGGTGTAGAACAAAAAAATGATCGCAATGACAGGGAGAACCAGTGCCTTTCGGCTTAAAGAGGTGTTTTACACCCTTTAGAGAAGGAGCGTACGGCGCTGTCTGTTCGAAGTAATAATTATTATTATTCATTTAAAGGGTGTCCGCCGGCAGTTTTTACACTTCATAAAATAAAGTATTAATAAAATCAAAATTATTTATTTATTTTATTACAAAAGAATAATGCGGAGTTCATGTTTTGAAAATTATACTACTCAAATGACGTCCTTCTAGCCTCAAACATTCTTGCAATGTTTCCTTTATATTGGTGAAAACTGTTTTGCAAAGTTCTGGACTGATAGCCTCAATTTCGCTTCGGATATTTTCTTGTAAGGCCTCTATTGTTGATGGCGAATTATTGTATACGCGTGATTTGAAATATCCCCAGAGAAAAAAGTCGTAAGGAGTCATCAGTGATCTGGCGATCTACAGGGCCAGGCTACGTCGCCGAATCAACTTATCAATTTACCTGGAAAGAGCACTCTCGCTTTAATCATTGAGTCCCGGGCGGTGTGTGCCGTGGCCCCATCCAGCTGAAAATGAGTTCTATCATTCTGCCCCCGATAAAAAAAAAACGTATCTAACAAAAAGTAAAAACGTAGAAATAAATGTTTAAAGGAATAAAACGGGAAATCGTTGGCGGTCTTCGAGTAAATTAAAATATTTACATACTAAAAGGTGAAAATTTTTCCTACTATAAAAGGCTTTAACTTGGTTTAATAAATGAATTTATTATTATTTTTATAATAAAAATAATGAAAAAACAGTTCATCTTTACATACTGAATTGGCTAGATGCGTCCTTTAAATTTCAAACACTTTTGTCCGTACTTTTCTTCTAAGCAATCAGTTTATCTATCTAGTATATGATTTTAACAGAAATGGGCGCAAATATGTATTTCTTTTTTCTTAAGTATTACAAAGTAATATGTAGATAACCCTTGGCTTCGATAAATGTTTATAAAATTATTTAATAATCCTTTTATCTAAAGTTATATCTGAAATAGTACTGTAGGTTCGTGGTTATCATATAAGCCATAGCCTAATTTATTATTTGTAAATGAAACACAATTGATATAGTCAAGTATTTATTTTAAACTCTTTTGACCCACATAAACAAAAATACCATCCATGGCACAGTAATATGAAATTCAGAACTATTTATTAAACTTAAGCAAAGTGTTGCTTAATCAGTCTTAAATAGATACAGATCTTTTGTAATTATCTCTTATATCTTTATTTTAACAAACACGTCTTAAAAAAATAACATTCTTAGGATAATAGTCCCGTTACTCTATGTAGTTTTCAAAAGTAGTTTACAAACAATATTATGAAAATAATGTGACTAAATTATCAAAGTAAAAACATAAAATCAATATAAAAAAAAAAAATAAAAAAAAAACTTAAGTCATAACTGCCTCTAGATTCTCTTAAAATTTAACTTTAACGTAAGATCACAGACAACTATCAATCCTTGGACAAATCTTAAAAATAAGTACAAAAACTACTTTATTGGAAAAATATTGTTTAACCTAAAAATCTAAAAGGGTAGCATTAACCATCGACAGAGTTATCATTAACTGGCTTTCGCCAAAACGCCCTGCGGTTCTCTGGTAACTGATTGATTATATCAAATTTTCGCTTTTCATTAACTCCTCTGAATTGAGTTTTTATTACTGGTCTTGGAATGCCAATTTTAATATTTATCACTCTCAGGAAGTCCAGTTCTCTTTCTATGCCATCAAAATCATTTCTTAATGCTATTTTATTATTTCCTCTTCGAAAAGTGACTTCGCACATGTTACTCAAATATACTCTTGGTATCATATTTTGATGTTTGTAAGAAGAAGAGCAATCTTCAAAGCTGCAAAAGTCGCTGACGACCATTTTCTTTACAGTGATTTTACGATGAGTATCAGAAACCGCGTGATGGAAGTCTTCGAAGACATATATTCTTTTCTTTTTTCTGAGTGACAACTCGACCTGGTGATGAAATTCATCCGCTGACATGTAAGTGTGTCCTACTTCCAATTTCAGAGTGATAGTTTCCAAATTTACATCGCTTGAGTTTATCAGATACAATAAATAGGAAAAAAGACTCCAGTTCTTGTTTTGAGTGGCACAGTTTTCAAGCCACAGTGCTTGACATCACGATAATGCAAAAAAAAACTCGGAAACAGCTTATGATGTCGTCTTTCTTCCTGCCAGCAGTAGCTTCGTGGCAGTAACAAGCAATTGTGTCCCTCACGCCTCGAAAGAATCATGCCCACTTTCCATAAATTTAAAAACCTGATAGTGAAAGTGTATGTATAGTTATAAGATATAGCAGAAAGACTACCTAATAATAATGTCATTAAGTCATTTTTACGATAAAAACGCTACGAAGTCCAGAAAATATTAATCTTACCTTTCTTGGCATAAGTAAGAAAAAGGTAAATACAAGGTGTTGTTTTGCATCCTCGTCAAAGTTCGGGAGGTTGTCACACAAGACATAAATAATCAATCAAAATTACGGCTCTTAATTAATTATTAATAAACACTGATTTTTTTGGTTGTTTATGTTTGTCAGTGTTTCAAAATGACCCCTTTAACGTGGTTTAGGGAATAAGAAATTATCGAATAAACGTTTGAGATTGTTTGTATCTGTGGAAGCGCGGTTATATGGCGAGAATCAGACGGCCTGCTTTTAAAACACGGGTAGTTGACACTTACAGATTTCCGTAAATAAGAAAAATAATAAAAAATTCCTACCCATTTTATAATTGATTCGGGACGAGAATCATTATTATAGTTACCTCCTTGAATTTGACGAGGATGCAAAACAACACCTTGTAGAAGTGATAGAACTTTCTAGTTACGATTTGCCATTTACCAAATATAAAATAAAGAAATAATGTGCTTGAACCTATCATTAACACTCGGGCTTGCTGTCCGATTGGTCCTTGACCAAGCCCGGGTCGGCGCGTCGTGTTCCACGCGCGCCTTAACGAGCTGTCAGCAAACCGGAAGGGGTCCGAGAGGGCCGATGCCTGCCAGGGTTGCGGGACTGTTCGAAAGAGATACCGTGGCCCTGGAACGCAAAGGGCAACCGAAGGAACAGGGTGGATTTTAGTCAGTACAAGTCTGACAGTCCCTTCCGCTCCTTCCAGAGCGACAGGACTCATTTGATGATTTTACATAAACATACTCATAACTCGAAGTTTAGATAAGAACCTAGCTATGGTCTTAAAAAACTTATTTTTTACTTTGTGAATTTCTCGAAACCAACAACTCATCTCTACTTACTCTCGATGATTGTCTGTCACTATAAAGTGTCGAGCACTAAGTATCTGCTTTTTCTCCAGCACACATATTATATACTTAATAACTACATTTTTAGTAAAAAAACGATAGATAGTTTCGATACCTCTAAAAAGTCTAACTTAGTTCTTGTATTGTCAAAAGTGATCAGATCACTTAAAGATTTAGGTACCAAACACATTTCATTAGCCTACGGTACATACATACATACTACATACCTGATGCATAAAATGGGAAAAACAAATAAAACACTATATTAAAGTACAATAGTTAATTAATTATCATCATTTTCGTCTAAATCTCTTACAACTACAAGGGGATCGGACTGGGTAAAGAAAACGACATTCTATTTTGTTCGTCAGACAGGTAATACAAAAATATTAGACACGTATTTTTTGTTTTATCAAAATATCAAAAAATTACTTAGTTAGAACTCATTAAAGTTGGAGAATGGGGGCTTACTACGTCACAAGTAGGTATAAAACATACCTACATGTGACGTCATGCGCCATTTCAACTCAATAAATCTCCGTAATTTTATGACCACTTGAAAAAAGAAAAAATACGTGTCCAATACTTTTCAATAAACTACCCGACGGATAAAGAAAAAAAAATTAGGATTATCCCCTATTCTGCAGAAGCAGAGATATTTTCCGATATATGTATATAGACCACACTAACGTCATAACGTGAGCGCAACATCCAATGGTTCGTCGACCGACCAAACAATTACAACAATATTCTAATATACCAGCTCTGCCAAACACATTATTTTCTATTAAAATGTAGACATGATATTGTTTTCTTTATATGTGCCTGGACTTTATTTTTCCTCTTATTAATGTTCTATCAACACCTCCTCTGAGATTATACTGAGAAAAATCTTGTGTATCCCAACATATTTCTATTCTATATTATCCATGAAATCGAATATGTTCACCGTAATACGATGTGGCTTGCCTTATTGGTAAGTACCTTGAGCAAATAGTATTAATTCACTATAACTTAATCTAGGAAACATAAATAAATTATCTCGGTCAGCTGTTATACTTCTGGCCGATCTGAGAAAGATCTGAAAGTTCTGCATCATATTTGGCACCAATTTGTTAAAATAGTCTTGCCTCAGAAGCTTAAAATCTCTTTTGAAATGTCCATTTACTGCCTCAACTACCCAGCGGCATATTGTTATTCTTACACAGCGGCTCCGGTTGGCCTGCTGTGCTATTAGAAGGCGAACACCAATTAACAAATTGGTGTTCGCCTTCTAATAGAGAATCAGGCATATATGGCCGATAATTACAACCTTCTAGCATTCTTATAGAATCTCGAAAACCCCTATCCAATATAATACCAGCACATCATTATCTTGAAAATATCTAAGAGGAGAGGTTTCATAAACAAAAAGGGCATAATGTCAGCATCAGATGTGGTAGCCTTATATAAACCGTAACAATCTAAGATGTAACCATCACATGTTAAACGGGTTAGAAAGGATGAATACGTATCGTTTTGGAATGAGTAATGGGAACTTTGTAATTATGTATGTCCCATCGCAAATAATTATATATAGCATTTGTATAGTTTTCATTGTATATACCATTTGTTATTGTAAGGTTATGATCCATTAGACTTTCTCTCGATGTGTGAGTAATACCCAGGTGCATAGGTACAAAATCTTGAACCAGGATTTTCCTGCATTTGTTCATTAGTCGCTGTAATGTGCTACGCGGTACATCTAATAATGTAGACTACCGAACATCAGATTCGCCAGTCCCCACCCGCACTGTTGGCAAGAAACGAATCTTGCAGCAGTTCCAAATAACTAGCACCCGTCGCCCTCTCAGGGATATACACAAGTTCGCCAGGACCTGCAGCACTCATCCAGGCCCATAGTTTAATATGACCCTCCCAGAATCACTGTTTGGTAAAACATTTCGCGGGTCGTACCAAGTATTATTCACACGCCATAAATGCCGACGACCTATTTGACTACTCTTAAAGGTAAGCGTCCACACGCCCGCATCGCACGTATCGGACGCATCGCATCAAACGGATTAATTTTAGACTGCGTCCACTGTATCGGCATCGATCGCATTGCCGACGGGAGTATCAGCAATTCAGCAATCGGATTTCCGAGGCCACCTTCATTCGGATTTTTGTAGTGATCGTAGGTGCGGAAAGTGTTTGAGAATGGAGGAAAGCGATGAAGAAGTCGTTATTGCTTGTTTATTAGCAGAAGAGGAAGAACAAGAAAAAAAACTTGAAAATGGAAGCATAACTTCTGGATACACAACATATTCAAGAAGAGATCGGAACATGGAGAATATCACGCACTATTTCCTGATCTGTTAAACGATGACATCAAGTTCTTTCAATATTTTTGTATGTCTCAAGCTAGATTCACTTTTCTTGTTGACATCCTGAAACCACAAATACTGAGACAGAATACTACATACAGGGAGGCTATAGAACCAGAAGAAAGGCTTGCAGTGTGTTTAAGGTATTTATTGAAATTAAACATCAGATGCATAGTTCTTATTTAAAGTATAAATATTGACCAAGAATCGGATCCACTGCATGACGTTCCGTATCGTTAACATTTTCGTGAGAGGACAGCGTACGCACAGTTTCGCTATTGACACGTGAAGACATAGTTTCATTCAGATTGTGTGGAGTTTCGTGCATGGCTGGTGGAGATGGTTGAGGAATTATACAGTGGAGACATCATATAGAGTTTTACTCCCAGAAGGTGTCGAAGACATCGTTTCATCCATGAGTGAAGGCGGCATTACGTTAGGTGTAGATGGACGAGAAATCATTGTCGAAGTTGCCGGAGACAGATTGTGTAGAGTTTCGTGCATGGCTGGCGAAGATGGTTGAGGAATTATTGTAGACAGTGGAGACATCATATATAGAGTATTACTCCCAGAAGGTGTCGAAGAAGTTCTAGAAGTTTCATTTGTGATTCTGTTCATAGCAGGCGAAGTAAACTTCGTTGTATTTGAACGAGTAGGTGCCGGAAGCATTTCATTTGCAATAATTCTCACTCTTTCTCTTTGACTTGAACCAGATGCCATAGGATTACAATCAGGATCGATTGGAGTAGTTGCAAGTCTCATCTCTACGCTGTTAACCATTTGAAACAATTGAGATTTAATTTGAATTTGGTCTTTTAAACGAAAAGTCTTTACTGTTTTGGCCATATTGATGAAAAAATCAAGTAGAGGATCACTAAGATTTCTGTTTTGTGCCGTTCTTGCTAAATATTGTTGTAGAACGTTGGCTGCAGTTGGACCTTGCAAATCTTATGAAGATGCATACCTCGATTTCGTACCAACAGTTCGTGATGATGCGGCGGATGCTGTGGATTGTGGACTTGGTACATCGATTATATTATCTTTACTTGAATCAGACTGTGCTTCAAGCTGTGTTTCATCGTTATTTTTGTCAATTCTAGGCGATAGGGTCGACTATCGTTCTTCCTCATCATTTAGGTGTTAAATATCGTGATCACTTCTGACACCATGTTATGTTTGGTTGTAGGAATGAAAGATACCGTTGGGTATACTTCGTTTAATAATCACAGGACACAGGTTACATTTTATGTACAGACAGTGCGTAGTATCGCAGACGGGTTGAGATCAAGTTATGACGACCGGACGGATGCAGATCATAGACAAGGTAGATCGCTAGCGTTTGGTTCGGCTAGGTAGATTTTAGAATCAGATCTTCAAGTTTGAGAAATCGAGACGAATCGATTTGTGTTTGAAATCGGATTTTGAATTCGTTTTGATATATCGGACGCATGCCTAACTGTAATAAAACAATTCGGTACATTTACAATCACATTTATAAATATATTTTTCTAAACAACTTAAATCCTTGCACTGAGACTGAGGGATTAGCAGATTTCATTACAGTGTGACATTTTTTAGGCTGTCGTACTCGTGACTTGGGCGCTTTGCTACGTACTGTAGTAAGTATTGCAGCATTATCACGCTGCTTATTGATTCGGCTGAATAAAAACTATTTCGTTTGTGTAAGTCGAGCTCATTGCTCGTGTGACTTGTGTAAGCAAGAAACGATGTAGGTACCTACTACAACAAAATTGTATTATGTAGGTACAATGATTATTTTTATTTATTTATTTAGTAAATAATCGCTGAAGACCACATAGTATTTCTTATATTAGTTTCTTTTGGAATTTATATTCATGAGGTAGGCACTGCCTAATTGCCTAAGCTACGTCTAAAGAGTGCATGCAACTGCTTTTAAGGAATGGGATGGAAGAGTTGTAGACGAAAGACAATCTATGTAATTTTACCATTTAATTAAATAAAACACAAATAAAAAAATTGCAGTACAATACACAATAGCATTGACATGCCTACTTAATTAACTTCCAGTGGACTTGCAAACGTTATACAAAACGAGTTCGAAATGTTATAAGTACAAATAAAAGCGTTTCTTCAACCAAACATTCTCTGTATACCTACTATATTAATGTACCTACTAAATTGTTAACTTATAAAATTGATATGAACGGCTCGCCAAATTGCAGATTTAAACCCTGACATATTACACCCTGACATCCTATAACAAAAATAAAACATGACAGTAACATTATAACAAATCCTCAAAAAATAGCGGATGCTTTTAATAGATATTTTATTGAAAAAGTTGTCCCAATACCAGAATCAGGACATAACGTTACCTCGCAAATTGTAAAGAGCGAAAAATCGTTTTTCATGCCCCCGTGCCTAGGACAGGACGTAATAAAAATAATTAACTCACTGAAAAATACAAATAGCGTTGGTCATGATGGAATATCAACAAAAATTCTTAAATCAGTTTCTGCAGAAATATGTATGCATATAAGTCATCTAATTAATTTAACCATAAATGCGGGCATCTTTCCGGATTCTTTAAAAAAATCTATAGTTAAACCATTGTTTAAAAAGGGAAACAAAGATGACATAGAAAATTACAGACCAATCGCAATTATAAGTGTTATCTCGAAAATCTATGAAAAATTTATATACAAAGAATTAAGTAAATTTTTGGAAAAAAATAATCTATTAGTGAACGAGCAGAAAGGATTTAGAGAACACCAAACTATTAGTATGGCACTTTATGACTTTTTACATAAAGTTATGCTAAATGTGGATAAGACCAACCCAGTTTGCACAATATTCTGTGATATGACCCAAGCGTTTGATTATGTTAGGCATGATATTCTCTTAGATAAAATGGAGGCATACGGTGTAAGAGGCAACGTCCTAAATCTATTTAAATCATATTTAGACAATAGAACGCAACTCACAGAAATATCCTCAATAAATACTAAAACTAAACGTGAAGAAATATTCCAATCACATGAACGTGTAATTAAGTATGGAGTTCCTCAAGGTAGTGTGTTGGGCCCTCCACTATTCATATTGTATATAAATGACCTACCTAAATCTGTTGATCAACCTGTGACCCTCTTTGCTGACGACAGTACCATAACAATACAATGCGATACTAAAGACAAATATAAAAGTGACATTAATAATTCTCTTATATCAATAATAAAATATTTGGATAATAATAATTTAAAAATAAACCTCAATAAAACGAATATTATGCATTTCAGTCAACGCTTACCAACTTTATCTGATCTTAAGGTCCAATATAATGACAAAATAATTGAGGAAGTCAACACTGCTAAATTTCTCGGTGTGATTATTGACAAAAAATTAAATTGGAAAGCACATGTTGAAACTTTAACCAAAAAAATTAGTAACTCTTCCTATGCCCTACACAAGTTAGTTTCTGTGCTAAACACTGACGCATTGCTAATAGCTTACCATGGCCTAGTTTCATCGCATCTAAGGTATGGAATTATCCTTTGGGGTAATTCGACTGACAAGGATATACCTTTTAAAGCCCAAAAACGGTGCATTAGGACGATGTTTAAATTAGATTCGATGGATAGTTGTAAACCATTTTTCATTAAGTACAACATACTCACTTTACCGTCTCTGTACATCTACGAAGTTGTCATGTTTGTAAAATGTAATCGGCAGTTATTTCCACGCATGGCAGACAAAGTCAGTCGCGTCAGACGCGATAACACCATACTTTGCTCCCATGTTTCTAAAACAGCATTAATGCGAAAAAGTGTATTCTGCATGGCGCCCTTATTATTTAATAAACTTCCAAAGGGATGGAGGGAACTAAGCGCACACATTCTAAAGAAGCGGCTAAAAGTGTATCTAGTTGGGAAAGCATACTACAGTATTTTAGAATTTTTAAATGACAAAATGTAATATTAATATTTTTTAAATTTTTGCAATTTATAATTACAATTTAATTTATGTTTATAATTTAATTTTTGACGTGACAACGTCTTATAAATTGGTTTGCCGGGTGACACTTCAAGAAACTGCGTTACGCTCCGCTCACGTTATGCGCTCACAATGAGAGCGAGTGAGAGGCACGCGTCCCTATAGCGTTGTCACGTTCAACTATCGTCAGTAAACCGACTTTACAGACAACCAATTTTTTTGTTTGTATGAGAATTTAAAATGTTTTATTTGTAATGACTTTTCCTACCTATTGTATATTTGTATGCCACAAAGGCCGAACATGATGGATCTTTTTTGTTTATGAACAACCTGCATGCCTTGTATGTATACTCATGTTTCCACAAATAAATGTCTTGTCTTGTCTTGTCTTGTCTTATTACAAAAAAATAAATCCTTTTTAAGTCTGTTATTTCTTTTTTGAATATTAAAAATTATGGTCAATTAAAGGATTACAATTTTATAATATTGTAAGATTCAGAATGAGAAATAACAAAGAACACAATAAGGACAAGAAAACCGTTTATTATTATTTACACGTTTATTTCTTACAACATGGGCAATATTAGGATAAATCACACTAAAGTTAAAACGATAATTAGGCAACGATTACACACTTTATCTGACGAACTTAGATTGATTCACGTGACCTCAAATCGACCGACTGGGATTCTGAAGATTACCGTCTGCTGCCAGCTCCAAGAAGCTAAAGGCCTTCCTGACCGAGCTTCACCGTTTTTATAGCCAGCAGCGGGTCGTTATGCACTGTAGGGAGGGTATTCCTTACAATATATATTTTTACCTTGGTCCATTACGACTTCTACTACCTCATCATAAAATTCAGGAGGTTATTCTATATTTATAGGAGGTGGCTCTATGATTCTTGGAGAAAATCCTGTACTAGGCCCAGCTGTTGTTTCACTATCTGGGGGTTTACTTCAACCTAAAAGTATTGATTATTTATTACATATACTGTATATTAATTTAATCAGTGTTTTATAATAATAAGTAAAGAACATTATTATGCTTACCACTGTGTTTATTTCATCACTGTCATAGTCTGTGTATTCCATAACAAAATGGTGTGGAGCAATATTCATAATCGCCAGATCTTCTTGGGAAGGCGACTTGGGCTTTTCACCACCCCCTGTCTTCATCTGAAATTGCCTATGAGCGGATAAGTTAGCTTTAGCCGCAAGCTTCATTCTCTTCCATGCCAATTTAACTTTTCCATCAGACCTATTTTTTCCCAATAGTTCATTGATTCTGAAAATATTTCAATAATATGTTAATTTGCGTTGTTTTCGGGCCACTTATTTAAAAAAAAAACGAAACACTTCTTTGCTATATTTTTTCGTTCTTGAGCCTTTTTAATATTTGAGGAAGCTCTCGTTGATTTATCCTCGATGATGTGGCGTGATTGAGCAATCATCTTGCGTAGTATTTCCTATGATATTTAAAATTGAGGTATTCCGTGAAGCACACCCAAACGAAGCACACCCAGACGAAGCACACCTAACGTATTCCTCTTAGCACACCCGTAGATGGGCTTCAAATAAAAATTCAAAATTATTAATTTCCTAATCCAAGAAGCACACCTACGAATATCACTCGCATAGTGCGGAGACTAAAAAATAAAAATGTCGATAGAAGAACATATTTATTATTTAAAAGACTAACTTAAATATCTAACATCTTCAGTTTCATTATAATAATGCGATACTTGTAGTTTTCATAATGTTCATATTTCCAAACAAAAGAATGTTATGGTTGAAAGAAATTTTATCGTAATATGTTACAAGAATTAGAATTATTTAAGGTTTAAAATATATTATTTAAATTAATAGTATTTTTCAATGAATTGCCGTCTTCTAATATTTCCACGTACATTTTTTCCACTGGTAAAACTACTGCTGCAGACGTTTGCGCATTGTCATCAAACCCACTATCAAACACATCTTCCTTCATATCTATGGCAATATTGTGCAATATAGCACATGCTACAATCGTTGTTTTTGCAGTTTCAATGTTGTAGTAAAGGCCTTTTAATAAACAGCGGAACCTCTGCTTCCACAACCCAAAACATCTTTCCACTGTGTTTCTAGTGCTAATGTGAGCATTGTTGTATCGTTCTTGATGTGTTGTAGTATTCAGTAATGGAGTAAACAAATATGGTGTGCAAGCATAGCCACTGTCTCCTAGCAATATGCCTGAGAATGCACCAGCCTCAAATCGCTGCTTCAAACGACTCTCTCTAAATATTCGAGAGTCATGAACACTCCCACGCCTCCTAGTAACAATGTCCATGATTTTTAAATCTGCATCGTAAACTACCTGGAACAATAATTACACATTTTAGTATTTCTTACTCACTTAAATAACCATGACTATTCATTCACTATAACTACATATTAAAGAACAAAGTCACTGGCCACTTGTGTCTTTTTGTCCGCTCACTCTTTCTAAAGTACTAGATTCCAAAATGGTTTTCATTGTTATTTAAATATTTTTTAAGAAAATTTTGTACGCAAAAAACATCCTAAGTATAGTTTTCTACTGCATCCATATTCCATGCTAAGCCAGGGCGAGTTATTATTATTTATTGTATAGTTATCACAATGTTACAAATGGACACCCTGAACCCTGTGGTAGGTTAGACCACTTTTCAACACTATAACCAATGCCCCATCAGGTATGGGGCTGTCAACAAAAGTTGTTGTTCCTTTATTTTGGAAGAAGAATATGAATGTACAATCATTAATACCTGGACATTAATTGATGGAAATCCTTTGCGGTTAATATACAGTTGACCACCATCTTCACTTAACTTTTTTATTTGGTAGGACTACAGTCAATCGCAACAATTACTGTAGGAAAATTTGCAATTCTGCGAAATTTTTGCATCTCTTCCTCTTGTTCTGTCAGTGTAGCAGTCATTTTTATAAATCTATGTGATATTCGGGCTATGGCTTCTGCTATTTTTTTGCATATCTTACTAATAAAACTTAGGACATAATTTAGTAATTTGCAACCAATGTTTTGATAAATACAATATAAGCTTTGAATCTACTTACTTCATGTCGAGCCCAGCTTCGTAAAGCGCCAGCCACTTGTATTTCGGGAGACACAGGGCATCCTCGAGCATCTCTGGTTAAATCTTCTCTTATTATGTCCACTATTTTCATTGCAAAACGTTTATTAAACCTATACTTTTGCCTGAAATCTTCATCGGATAATTCCACAAAGGGATTGACCCGAACACGATTTCTGTTGTGTCGGCGTGGCGTTTCAAACAATTCAACGGCTTCAATATTCGTAATATCAATTAAATCGACCATGTTAATATCCATTTTCGAGTTAAAAACAACACAACACATTGAAAAACATTATTTAACATAAAAGAGAAACTTTGACAGATCCGATTTAGACCATCGTTAAACTAGGGGTCGCCGAGGTTAAGCGTTAGACCATGAAATAGTCTATGGTTTATCGCAAAACCACGATTTGTAATACCATTTTTGTTTAAACCGTAGTTTATCGAAGTTTAAACCAGGGTTTTTAGTTAAACCACTTTTTGTAATAAGATTGTGAGAGGTTTTCGTTGTGTGACTAAAACAAAATGTGAATATCGTTAAGTGTTTAAAAAACGGAAATAAAATATGGTTACTTTATATTAATTCTTTAGACCAATAATTAATACAAAGTAACCACCTGGCTGACTCATCACTTAATCTATATCTCTGTTTCTAATTACTAACGATGCTTTAGAAAGTAATCTCTCAGCAGGTACTGAAGTTGCAGGTATTGAAAGAAAATCACGAGCCATCTTGGATAAAATTGGAAATTCCGTGTCATGCGTCCTCCACCACTCTAAAATGTCTTCTGAGCTGGTGGCTCTCGGTTTACTTAGGTACTCCTCCAACTCGTCAATAACTAAGCCTTGAAGACAATATCCAGATGACGCTGTAGAGGGACATGCATACAGTTTCTCAAAGACTATTACATCTTCATCATACTCACATACTTTGTTTTCATTTCTTGGTAATTCTGGGGATTTGGACACCGAGTAAAGCTGTACGTGTAGACTTATATATTCTTTATAAAGTTTATTAAATTTTCGCAGGCTTTCCGTTTTAATTTGCTTCCCCCATAATGTCGTGTCATAAGTCTGAGATTTGTGCCTTGGGACCAAAATTAAGGTGGTACAGTAAATCCAGTTGCTCTTCTTATAATGTTTAAGCTAGAATGAGCCTTTCATGCACTTCAGTTCGATCAGGTTTCTCATCTAATTGTTTTACCATTGTTTCAATTTTATCAAGCAAGAGATTGAATGATACAATGACTAGCGGTAATGTAACATATTTTTCGTCACCAAGTTTCGTTGATAAATGTTTAAAGTTTATTAAAAACTTATGTACTTTTTCGAGTATTTGCCATTCAGTTTCTGTGATTTGAAAATCATTCAATTCGGTAACTGAAACGCATAATATGTTAATGCCAGTTCTCACTTTTAAACCAAATTCAACCATATCATGTGTGGAATTCCATCTCGTTTGACAGTCGAGTATGGGATTTAGATTTGATGGCACGCCAACTGCTTCACAAGCAGACTTTGTATAAAACATAAATGTCTATATGGTAATTTTGAGTCTTTGATGTGGCAACTCCACATCATTTTGCCGTATCCGGCTCTCTGTCAAAAAACTTGTAAAACGTTGTAGCGAGCTCCTATTTAATTAAAAGCAGATCTATAGTTCCACCGCTGTAATTTCATTTATAACTAGCTGATCCCGGCATGCGTTGCAATGCACTTGTTCCTATCCACTACTTACCTACTTCCTACCTTCCTACCTACCTACTACCTATTTACTACCTACCTACCTACTACCTACCACCTACCTACCTACTACCTACCTACCTACCTACCTACCTACCTACTACCTACCTACCTACCTACCTACTACCTACCTTCCTACTACCTACCTACCTACCTACTACCTACCTACCTACCTACCTACCTACTACCTACCTACCTACCTACCTACCTACTACCTACCTACTACCTAGCCACTACCTACCTACCTAAGAACCTTCTCCTGACAATAACAAACAAAACAAAAAAAGAATTATCGAAATCGGTCCAGCCGTTCACGCGTGATGCCGTGACCAAGGAAATAGGGATTCATTTTTATATATATAGATAACCTCCATTGTGTTATTCATGGTGCCGAAAACTTTCAGTGTAATAGTTACCCAAAAACAAACTATTTCCGCAGTTCCTTTCATATTGTGAATGTGTCAATTAAAATTCAAGTCGGAATCACTTTCAGAAACTAAATTTGTAACATCACAAAATTCTACTTGGTTTTCTTCTATATCTACATCTACATTTTTTTCTTTTCTTTTTGATCCAGTTTTGGTCGTATGGTTGTCAGAACAGGATCTGAAGTAAGTAAAAGGTTATGCAGTACATCTTCGTTACAAGAAACACTGCTGTTTTTTCTTGAGTGAGACTCTCTAAATTTACGAAAATTCTTGTTTCTTGCTTCAGATGACTCTTTTGACAAAAAACCGATAGGAACTACAGATAAATTCTCAATTATATGAGCCCCATGAATGAGCAACTTATGAATACAGGCATATAATACCACGGACAAAGGTTACTTAACATTTTTGCAGTATCTATACAGTACTTGTTAAATTTATTAACTACAATTTTTTCACCAGAAGAAATACATTGCAGTACCACACCAATTCTTCGCACTAAATTAACGTCAAGTCAAGTTATATTAGCAGTCTTTTTTGGATCTTGAAATAATCTTCTAGCCGAGTTCCCGTTGTCTTTTGTCCCACTGCCTTGTTTTACAAAAATTACTAACAAATCAGTTTATTTTCTGAATCTGTCTTGAATTTTCTTTTTTCTTTCGTCTACTGAATGTTTTGCATCGTCTCCACTTGATTGCCAGGATTTAATGTCTAATCTATATGCTATATGAAGCAAACATTCCATCGTACGAATCCCATGCATGAAGGCTGCTTAATCCATATTTGTACATATCTTCATTCACTGTTTTTTCTGTACTTACTAATTCTATGTTATTCATTTTTTTCGGACGCGCCTTGCACAAATCACAAACTGCTGCAGAAGTACCTGAGATGTAAGATTGGCACCATACCATCTATCATGGTCAAGAGCAATTTATGCTCAATATTTGCGTTTTCGTAATTTGAGGGTCTTAAATTTTCAATTTCGGTTTCCAAATTCAAATTAATTTATTAATTTTGTGAACACAGGGTACAAAATGATGTTGTATAAAAATTGTTTGGTCCATCCTATGTTCCGCCGAAAGGCATACAAAATAGTGGCGTTACTGTGTCGCTAAAGTCAATATAATCAAATTTAATTTAATTATAATCGAAAAAAATACAATACAATATCAACAAAATTTAAAATCATCAAAATTAAATGAATTATAACAATTATTAAAAATTAAATTAGTTATATCCGTATCAAATTTCTCAATAATTACGTCATATTCACCAAATTAGATTTGTCAAAATTAAATTATATTGGACAAAAATTAGCTAATCATTTTTTTCATTAAGGAACTCATTGACAGAGTAATATGCTTTTTCGTTCAATAATTTAAAAAGCTGACGTTTAAAATTATGTAGGTTGCTAGCTGATCTAATTTGATTTGGTAATTTATTGTATATTTTGGGAGCCATTGCATATATGCTTCTATGGAGAAATTTGGTTTTTGTACCTATTGAAAGAAACACACACAGACTTTGGGTACACAGTTTATTTTATACAAACAGAATATCACTACACAGAATCAATTTATGTACTGTACAGCTCGACGGTTACAAGAAGACTGTCCCAGCCATCCCTCTCGATTTACTCGACAGCTCAGTGTAAAGAGGGGGAAAAGCGCGCCATTTTTAGCCAATGGGTGGACGTTAGATGGTTATTCGAAAATACTTGCAAAACATACTTTTATGGTTTTATATTGAACTTTACTTAATTTTGTAAGTATTTTATCGTAACATAACATTAAGTTAATTTATTAAGTTTAATTGAACTCGATTACTTACCAATTAATTAATTTGTTACTAGTCAAATTGCGTACTTATAACATTTTCATTACTTTTATTCACTTTTATAATCTTAATTGCTTACACTATATAGCAAGTGCAACTTATTTGAGCGTCGTTGACTTTCGACAGGTCTATAAAGGTGCATATTGTGTTTTGTGTTTTTCCATAGCAGCCATTTCGTTTTTAACATTAAAGTCAGTCTCTTTCATGAACTTCCACATAATTGGTCGGCAGTAAGACGTTGAGGAGGGGCGTTGGTTTTGCCAAATAACACATCCATCTTCTGCTGTGAGCTTCAATGTTACAAGACTTGCCATGAAAACACTTTGTAAATCTGAATTTGAAACATCAGATTTTTGTTGATACACGCTTTGGTTGAGGCTCCATCAAAACTCTATTTGCTTATAAGCAGATGTTTACTTTTGCCAACAGTTTGGCTCAAAGACTGAATATAGTAGATTGTTGCATCGAGCGCAAAGTGAGTTATTAATGCACAAGTGTTAGGTTGGTGCCGGAGCGCATGCGAAATATACCACCTACCTACCACCTGCCTACCATCTACCTACCACCTACCTACCACCTACCTACCACCTACCTACCCAAGAGCCTTCTCCTGACAATAACAAACACTACAAAACAAGAATTAGCGAAATTGGTCCAGCCGTTCACGCGTGATGCCGTGACCAAGGGAAACAGGGATTAATTTTAACCGACTTCTAAATAAAAAAGGAGGAGGTTCTCAATTCGGATTTTTTCAAATTCTAGTTAATTAATATATTTTTTATTTAAATTACTTGCTGGTTTTATTTAGATTAGGTACTTGCATTTATTATTTATTATTATTTATTAAGCTAGTATTGTAAAGGTAATCGTAAGGAAGAGCGCTGATGTCTGAGATACAGATATTTTTTATCTAGTTCAGACACAGATGCCTCTAAAATAAAAAAATAAGAAAAATGTAAATTGTCCTGTATATCTGTTTAAATGTAACCTATGTTTGTGTCAAATAAATTATTATTATTATTATGTCCTTTAAATACTCTTATCTTTTATATTTTTACATATTTCTTACAAAAAAATAACAAAAAACATTTAAAAATATAAAAAAAACAGGTTTTCGCCGGTAACGAGAGCAGGGTCCAAGCTACCGGTGGTTAGGGCTGCAGAGACAGGAACCTCCTCACAATGCGGGCCGTATCGAGGAGTACTGCCTTCTGAATCTGACTCTTGATCCAACCGCCAAGTGAGAGCTTCGACAGATGTTCGTCGAGGCTCTTGGCCATAAGGCCATTGGCCGTTACGACAATCGGCACAATGATAGCCGAGTCCACATTCCACATATCGACAACCTCGTGAGCCAAGTCAAGATATTTTATTTGTTTCTCTTTCTCAGCTTTCACGAGGTTTTCGTCATGCGGGATGGTAACATCGACTATCATTGCGCGGCGCGCTGATCGGTCTACCACCACTATGTCAGGCTTATTGGCAACAATAGTCCTGTCAGTAATGATAGACTGATCCCAGTACAGCGTGACATGGCCTTTCTCGAGAACTGGGTCGGGCACATACTTGTAGTACGGTACCTCAGATTCCACAAGTTTATATTTCAAGGCAAGTTGCTGGTGAATAATCCTGGCTACTTGGTTGTGCCTGTGCAAGTACTCGCCGTTAGCCAGACGAGAACAACCAGAAATAATATGTCTGATGGACTCACCCGGACAGTGGCATGCCCGACACACGTCCACCGTCCCGTCCTTCATAATATGTTTCCGGTAGTTGTTCGTTAGCATAACTTCGTACATAATTGCACAGACAAAACCTTCAGTTTCCCCAAAGAGGTCGCTGAATCGTAGCCAGGACACGGACGCTAGAAAATCTACATCGGGCCCATGAAGAGCCTGGTAGAAGCGACCGTGAAGCACCTTGCCTTGCCATACTTCCTTGCGGTCATCGGTACTAAGTACAACAGGTTTGCGCCAGTTCTCTTTAGCCATGGACAGCGGGGTGAGTACCTTGTCCACTGCGACCACATCTCGGTGCATACCCACCTCGGCTTTCAAAAAATATTCTCTGAGGCTGCACACCTCGCGGTTGTGGAGGGTCTTCGCATTTAAAAAGCCTCGACCCCCGCACTTCCGCGGGATGTACAGTCTCATCACCGATGATCGTGGGTGATGCATCCGGTTTGCAGTCAGCAATGTACGGACTCTCCTATCTAGGGCGTCCAGTTCGGTCTGAGTCCATTTGAGTATGCCGAAAGAGTACATTATAACCGGCATGACCCAACCGTTGAAGGCGCGCACCTTGTTTCCGCCTGAAAGAAGGCTCTTTAATACCTTCTTCAGGCGACCGAAGAAGCGCTCCCTCAACGACTGTTTCATGTCAGTTATGTTAATGCCTAACGCTTCTGACATACCCAAATAGATATAATTTTCGGATGAGGAGAGAGATCTGAGGTGTATGGAATCCGACAGTTGGATTCCCTCGGATTCCATAATCTCTCCTCGCTTTACATACATGACTGCACATTTGTCCACACCAAATTCCATCCTGATGGCGCTACTAAAAGTTTCAGTTACTTTCAGTAGCTTCATCAGTTGTAATTTGTTAGGAGCAAAGAGTTTCAGATCATCCATGTAAAGAAGGTGAGATATGACCTGACCACCTCTCCTCAACCGGTAGCCTAGGCCTGAATCCTCCAGCAATGTGCTTAGAGGATTCAGGGCCAGACAGAACCAAAGTGGACTCAGACTGTCGCCCTGAAATATTCCCCGTTTAATCCACACAGGCTCATCGTTCCCCTGGATCTGTCGACATCCTGGATATCGAAGCACTGTCCTCCATTGCCCCATACACGACTCAAGAAAGGCGCGTAGAGTTGCATCAATCTTGTACTACTCCAGCACCCTCATGAGCCATGTATGTGGCACAGAGTCGTAGGCCTTCTTGTAATCTATCCAACATGTCGACAGATCCTTGCGGGATCGACGAACCTGTTGGCTGATGGCCATGTCGATGAGGAGTAGCTTCTTAGTACCACGGGACCCGTTCCCACATCCATTCTGAGAGGCCGACATAATAGAATTATTATCAATGTTTGTTAATTTTCTCTCTCAAAATGGATGTAAGAAGTTTATAGACCGTCGACAAACACGTGATCGGTCTATAATTCTTGGGTTCCGTAGGACTACCTGACTTATGGAGCAGGTGGGTAACACCCGTTGTAAGAAACTCTGGTAGCGACCCAGACTCTAAGCATGACTGGAATTGGGATGCCAGGCAAGTGTGTGAACTACTTAGCCATTTGAGCCAGAAATTGTGCAGTCCGTCCGGTCCCGGAGATTTCCAGTTCGGTAACGGACGAACTGCTCTGGCAACATCTAATGGCGTTATTATAATTTTATCCATTTCTGGTATAGATTCACACACTCGCTCGACATCTCGCATCCAGTCAGCTTCAGTATGACAGACGGGCACCGACCAGATGTTGCGCCAGAATGAACTAGTGGCGGCATCATCTGGACGGCATACGTCTGTCACATTTTGTTCGGGTCGCTCCCAAGCTCTGTATACCCACCTCTCATCGCTCCGGAACATGCGATTCTGCGAGTACCTATCAACCCTACGCTTATACCGCCGAATACGGTTCGCCCATGCATAAACTTTCTGCTTCAGGAAGTCGATGCGCTCTGTGCCACGGGACATGTATTCTTGAGGACTGATTCCAGTCCCCGAGAATGCCCGCCTCACAAAGCGCATCACACGTGGTCGTGTGTTGCCCTCCCTGAAGCAGTATAGTTTGCCGATGAGTACCCTGGTCCCGTCGATACGGCACTCGATCCTGCGTTGCCAAGCTGGTACGGCTGGTTTTGGTCGAGTAGCTACGTCATAATTTGGGAATTTGACGTTAGCTAAACGACAGGCCGCTACAGCCCCACAATACAGTATCGAGTGCGTATCAACGAGGTCCTCGCTACTCTCAAAAATATTCTTGAGTTGCGAGTCCAAGGTACACACCAACGCCCTATTTTTCTTATGCATGGGAAACCGTGGTAAACGGGGCCTAAGTTGGGTAGGAGTGGATCGATACTCGTGAAGCGCATCTTCCAGAGCGCTCCTCAAACGTTCGTTGCACTGGCTACTTACCGTGGCAACCCTATCACCCTCATCTACAGCAGCAAGATTAGACCGCGGTGGTATTGCGTCAATAGTTGACGCTTGCACCGCGGTTTGCACCGGAGTCAAGTCGATGTGGTTGCTCGGTACCTCTGAGCGCAGCCTATCAAGCGCGGCGTCGTCCAACATGTGATTGCGTTGGATGACCCGCACCTGATCCGACAGTCGTTGGGCCGAGACGTTGACGGTTGGTTCAAGAACCTGAAAAAGAGACAGCATCCTAACACGGTACGCAGTGAGGTTAGTTCCCCCCTCTGTAGACCCGTAATATGCGCGCATGACGTTCTCGTTTATAGACTGAGTCCATCTCATGCGCTGCACACAACCACCGGCAGCGGGGACCCGGCTCGGGGCCAGTTGGCCCCTAGGTCCGAAGCTTAACGGTGGCCGGCCTCGCCCCGGCCGACGTACAGGTGTTGGCGACGTCGGCGGGGAGAAATATTCGTCGCTGGAACTCGACGCTACTGCCACTGCCGGAGACTCAGGTGATCCGGGGTCCGACGTCGGCGAGGCGGAGCTCAGCGACAAGTCCGGGGGTGGAAGGCGTGCGCGTTGTGATGCAGCTCTGGTTATCATCATCTAATCATGCCATTTTCACAGAATGAATTTTTCCTTTTTGTTTTCGCCGTTAGAATTTTGACAGACGTCATATCTCTGCGATCTTGTTTTTGGCTTATAAATTGTAGTTTTTTTGAGTTCTTTTCAAATATTTTGGGGTTTAAAAGTTTTCTATCCAATATAATCACTGTTGGTTTACAATTTGTATATTAAAATAAATATTTTATAATCAAAAAAAAATAAGAATGATTTGACGTGTTGACGCACACAGAGTTGCCAGCTTATTATTATAATTATTGGCGATGAAGTTAAGATGACTCAATCCAAATCCAATTCCTCGTGTACTAATAGTTAAATTAATTGACTTTAAATTGTGATTTTCACCAATTTTGGCGAGAAGATCATCTCCTGACTTAGCTCCTGGATGCAATGTAGATTTTATCATCGCATCGACACCTACTAGTGTCTTAGCTCCTTCAGTTCTTCTTTTTGCTTCAATTCTTGCCGCTTGAAACCCTTGCCGAGATCGCGTCTGACCTCGTCCTCTTCTTGGTGGACGTGACGCGCCTCTATTAGGCGGAAACAAGTTTCCGTAACTCTCGTAGATATTGTAGCGTTGGCGATTTACGCCGGTAGGATTAATTCCATCGAAATCCATTATAAATGGAAAGCGATTTATTTATTTTATTATTATTATTATTTTTAAGTAAAGCACTATACTAACCTTGCCCCACAATGCCTGCTTCGCTGATCACGCTATGGACTGGATTGTTTCTGGTGTCTTTGAGGATTTGTTAACTTCTAATGATTTCGAGCGTCTGGTAGTGGAACTGGATTATGAAGTTCGTGGTGTCTTCGATTTAGATCGCCGTTTTTTGTAAATTTGACTCCTTTGTGCGATCAAGTTCACGTAAGATTATGCTTGAATTTGTACCCAGCTTACCTATATTCTCTTCCATTAGGTAAGACACTTTTCTTGCTATTTCAAAATGCCTCTCGTTCAGAGGTCTTTGTGAACTTGTTTGAGCAGCAATTGTATTTCGTATCTGAGCGTCTGTTGCGATCCAAGTAGTAAAATATTGTTTCACTTTAATTAAATTAAGTTAATTCGTGGGAAGGCGAGGTTAGGCTTTTTCTACTTTCTGGTGGCAAATTGATGACAACCTTTTTGACAGTAGCCAACATGACACACTACAATGTTGGCCACAGATAGCACAGATAAACTGTATGTCCGTAACATAAGTTGGGCCGGCCTAAAATCTCTTTAGCTTAAACATATGTACTTATTATCTAAATAAATTCTAAAAAAAAAAACATTTTTACTAATTTCTAAATTAAAAAGTTGTAAACACATTCAAAATAAGTTTTTACATAATACAGTTAGCTAGAGCAGCTGATGACTAATCATCAATGGGCAAAAGAGACACCTTGGAGATCGCTCTGGTGTGAGATTTGCCATCAGCTGTTTTGACCTCAATAACACGAAGTTTTGCATCTTATCCTGTAAATACTTTTGAAATTCTGCCTAAGGGCCATCGGAGAGGTGGTGCGTTTGGATTACGCAATAGCATCAACATATCTTCTTTTAGATTAGGGTATTCCTTTTGCCATTTATTGCGCTTATTTAATAATGACAAATATTCATTTGACCATGCCTTCCAGAAATGCTGTCGTACTTGCTCACAACACCTCCATAGTCCAAGTTTATTAGCAGGAATATTTGTTAATTTTTGTTCTGGATAAGAGAATTAGAATTTAAGGGGGCTACTCTAGATTTAGAGCACAGTAGGGATGCGTGGTATACGCCTGCTATTTTTATTTTTACATATACAGAGCAACCATATGCTTCCGCAATAACCAAATAAAGCACACTCATCCGCCTCCGAGACCTGCAAGTTGCGCGGTATTATGAGATCAGGTACACTCGAAATCTCGCTTTGAAATACTGACCATACTTTGCGTAATGCTAGAGGCAAGGGAGTGTCCCATTCCAGGTTGTGTTGCCAAATCTGTTTAAGTATCAATTTTGCCCTAACTATGATAGGACCAGCAAAACCTAGTGGGTCAAAGAATTTACTGACTGAGCTTAGGACACTTCTCTTCGTAGGTATTTCAGGAGAGGTGACCATGCTCCCACTCATTTTGAATACATCATCTCGTGTGTTGTATGCAAGACCTAACGTTTTTATGACAGGCTTGTCCTGATTTAGATCACGTTGTGAAAAACCAAGTTTTTCTTTAGGAATGTCTGATAGTAATTTATTGTCATTTGAACACCACTTATGTAATTGAAAGCCTCCTAGACTCATCAACTGAACAAGCTCATTTTTTATCTGCAAGGTTAACTCATAACTGGAAGCTCCACATATTATATCATCGCAGTAACTGGATGATATAATAGCTTGGCTTGCTAAGGGAAATTCATGCTCATACCTTTTAGCTAACTCAACTAAACATCTTGTTGCTAAAAAGGCAGAACTCTTTAAACCGTATGTTATGGTTTGAAGTTGTAGGCATTGTATAGGGAGTTCTGGTCAGTCTCTCCACAAAATATTCTGGAGCACCCTGTATTGAGGTTTTACCAAAATCTGTCTGAACATATGGCGAATGTCGCACATTAGAATTAATTTATGTGTTCGGAACTGTATTAAAATATCAAATAATTGATTTTGTACAACTGGGCCATTGCATTGTGTTATGTTGGATGGTTGGAATGAAAGATACCGTTGGGTATACTTAATTTATTAATCACAGGACATAGGTTATGATATATACAGACAGTACGTAGTGTCGCAGACGGGTTGAGATCAAGTTATGGCCTCCGGAAGGATGTGCACCATAGATAATCACTAGAGCTTGACGCTTACTAACATACTAATTAGTGATGTCACAACATCCCCCTTCTTGAGTTCAAATTAGACCCTTGACAATAATTGACACTACGTACAACTTTACTTAATTACTTATTTAATCTAGACATCTATTGATAAATCTTAATACTCTATGGTTACACTTAGTCTATTTCTTCTATTAACCTTCTTGTAGGTTTTACAATTCGACCTGACCTGGTTGTTATGCTTGAGGATTTCTGGGATGAGGAATCTTGATGCCTAGACTCCTGTCTGTCACCTTCCTCTCTCCCTTGTGACGAGTTGGGTCGCATAGGAGGGTTAGCACAGTTATGTGAATACTTATGTCTTAAGTGAATCCTATTTCTCCTATATCTAACACCATTGACATCCTCAACTACATATGACCTATTATTTAACATTCTTTGTTTAACAACAGCTGGTTCCCAATTACTTTTGGGATTTCTTTTGAAATAGACATGGTCATTATAATGTAACATCGACAAAGACTTTGTATTTTTATCATAATACTTTGATTTACTTTCATCATTCTTCTTGACAGATTGTTTATATTCCTGAAATGTTACTACTTTTGGCTTTAATCTCTTATAAGACACTGGAATGTTATCTCTTAAGTTTCTCGACATTAACAATTGAGCTGGTGATGACAAATTATTTTTTGGTGTATTTCTGTACTGTAATAAAGCTATATATGGATCTGTTTTGTTTTCTTTACATTTTCGTAACATGTTTTTTATAATCTTAACTGAACTTTCTGCTTGACCATTTGACTGTGAGTGATATGGGCTGGTAACTACATGTTCTATTTCCCAATCCTGCATAAAATTTTTGAATTCAGCTGACTGAAAAGGAGGTCCACCATCTGACACTAATGACAAAGGTATTCCATGACGAGCAAAAATTGATTTTAAATGAATAATTACATTTTGAGATGTGCTGTTTTTGTTTAATAATGCAATCTCTATGTATTTTGAGTAATAATCTGTGACAATTAAATAGACTAAACTATCAAAGTGCATTAAATCTATGCCGACTTGTTGCCATGGATATTTACATATTTCATAATTTTGTAGTGGTTCCTTTTGATTACAAGGTTTATATTTTGCACATATGAGACATTGTTCTACTGTGTTCTTTATATCACTTGACATATTTGGCCAGTACAAAGATTCTTTAGCTAATTTCATACATTTATTCATGCCTTGATGTCCTTTGTGGATTTTATGTAACATTTCTTTATACATAGACTGTGGTACTATTAATCTTGAGCCTTTGAACACTAAATCTTTAATTACATGAATTTCTGCTTGCATATTCCAGAATGGTTTTACTAATGGACTGACATTGTTTTTATTTTTTGGCCACCCTTCTTTATAATATTTCTTTAATAACTGTAAGGATTCATCATTCTCAGTTTCCTTAGACAATTTTGTGCTATATTCATCTGTTATTGCTAAGTTAGCATACATTAAATTGACATGACAAGACATTTCAGATTCATTTTCAGGTGTGTAATGGTCTTTCAGAGCTGCTCTAGACAAAGTGTCTGATATAAACATTTCTTTACCTGGGACATGTATAACCTCTAAATCATATTTCTGTAAAGTTAACATCATACGCTGTAGTCTTGCGGGGACATCATGCAATGGTTTTTTAAATAAATAGACTAAGGGTTTGTGATCAGTTTGTACTGTCACTCTGTTCCCATATACATACTGGTGAAATTTTTCACAACCAAATTGAATAGCTAGTAGCTCTTTCTCTATTTGAGCATACCTTTCCTGGGTTTCTGTTAAAGTTTTTGAACTATATGCAATAGGTTTGCTTTTTTGTAGAATGACTGCTCCTAATGCTGACTTTGACGAATCGACTGACAAGACTAATGGAATCTTGGGATTATAATGGGCTAAAACTGGTGAGCTTGTTATCTCATCTTTTAGTTTTTTCAGACATTGAGTATGATTCTCATCCCAAGTCCAGACTGAATCTTTTTTTAAAAGATTTCTTAATATTTGAGTTTTTTCTGATAAGTTACTTATGAAAGGTCCTAAATAGTTGATCATACCAAGTATTCTTTGTAACTCTTTGACATTTTTTGGTGTGGGCATGTTGACAATTGCTTTGACCTTTTCCTGGTCTGCCCTAGCACCATCTTTACTAAAGACATAACCTAAAAAACATACTTCTGAGACTAAGAACTTACATTTTAACTTATTGAATTTTAAATTGACTTGACGAGCTCTTTGCATGACTTTATGTAATCTTTCATTATGAACCGACTCATTTGGTCCATATACTAGAATGTCGTCTATGAATATCAAAACTCCTTCTATATCACCAAATAGGTTCATCATGACTCTTTGAAAGATCTCTGACGAGGCATTTATGCCGTATGGTAGTCTTAAATATTTATATCTACCAAATGGTGTTTGAAAAGTACATAATTCTGAACTATATTCATCCAGACGTAACATCCAGAATCCAGAAAATGCATCTAAATGTGAAAAACATACTGATCCTTCTAACTGTGATCTAATTTCATCAAGAATTCTCTCATGATGTTCTTATTTAAATTTCGTGGATCTAAACAAATTCTTAACTGACCTGAACTTTTTACTGTAATGACAACTGAGTTAACCCACTCTGTAGGTTTTGTAACCTTTACAATAACTTGCATTGCCTCCATGCGTTCCAACTCCCCACGTAGTTTCTCTTGTAACGCGAATGGTACTCTCCTAGGTGGATCCACACATGGTACTGCGTCTGGCTTGAGTTTAAGATGACAGACTGGAGGTAGACATCCAAGACCCTGGAAGACATCATTATATTGTGTAAGAATTTGTTTACAAAAATCTTGTTTAGATACTGAAAAGACACGTTTTATTATACCTAATTTTTGACAAGTTGGAAGACCAAGAACAGTTGGACAATCTAAATCTGCTACTATAAACATTATGTTTTCTTTGACGTTATTACTATCTAAGCACAAATTGCAATTTAAATTGACTTTACCTAAAATTGGAATGGATTTTCCACCAAATCCTGTGACATTTATACAACATTTGATAAGTGACATTTGAGAATGAGTATTATTTCGACTGACATAATTGAAAATTTGTTTTGACATGACATTGACATCTGCACCTGAATCTATGATGCATTTAATTTGTTTATTCCCTACTGACAAGTTAATTTCCCATGACTGATGCTTTAAATTATTACTTTCTAAAGTGTTTACTTTTCTATCTGAGTTAATATCTAATGATCCTTTGTATGACTGCAAATACTGACTGTTGATTTTATGACGATGATACTGTGTGTTGATGATACAGTTGTTGTGAAATGCCTCAGACTTGTGACCATTTTCTTCATTAAGATGTGAATATGGACACTGACATTTATTATTTTGACTATTTGAGTGGATCTTTGACTGGATCTTTGACCCGTGACAGTTTTCATCATTGAGATTACGTCTCTCAGACATATCACTGCTTTCATCACAGAGATAATATAAATAGGGAATTATTTGGGACTTGGATCTCTCAGATATGTGACAGTTTTCATCATTGAGATTACATCTCTCAGACATATCACCGCTTTCAACACAGAGATAATATGAATGGGGTATTTTTTGGGACTTTGATCTCTCAGTTAAGTGATTGCTCTCATCATCGAGATGTTGATTGTTTTCATTACATCTCTCAGACATATCACTGCTTTCATCACAGAGATAATATGAATGGGGTATTTTTTGGGACTTGGATCTCTCAGTTAAGTGATTGCTCTCATCATCGAGATGTTGATTGTTTACATTGCATCTCTCAGACATATCACCGCTTTCATCACAGAGATTATATATATGAGGTATTGGATTTTTGGACATTGACATAGATCTCTCAAACGTGATGCGACTACTTTCATCATTGGGATTTGATGTGGACTGTTTGCTGTGACAACTTGGTTGGTGTGATAACTTGGTCTCAATACGTCTACGCGTATACGACTGCTGTGTGTGTGCCTGTGATTGAGCTACTTTTGTGTCCTGTGATTGACTTTGTGACGGTGACTGAATACTATGTGGATCATAGTGATATAACTGACTATTTTGACTTTGACTCGACTTTACTTGACTGTGCAACATTCCAACAAAATATTCTTGACTGCTATTATCTGAATCAAACGATTGCAACTGACTAACTTTTTTATTTTTGAAGCAATATTTAGCAAAATGACCAAAAAGTTTACATGACCTGCATTGAACGCCTTTAGCTGGGCACTTGTATCGGTGAGACTGCCCACAGCGACTGCATGTCCTCGAGTCGCCGCTCGAAGCTGAAGCTGACCTGCGACCGCCTGAAGACTTGCGGCTGCTCGAAGCTGACCTGCGACTCGAAGCTCGCTGTCGATCGTCTCGTCGACCACGGCTCCTCCGACTGAGATGCCTGACGTTTTCGCTGGCGACACCGCTCGCTTGGACAATTTTATCAGCATCCTGCTGCGCGACTATGAGTGTGCTCGCTATCTCATGCATCCTCTTGTAGGTTAGGTCATGTTCTTGAAGCAATCTTTGACGCACATGCGATAAATCCATGTGTAGGTTAGCTATAAAAATATCTTTAATTAGCGACTCTCTAAGCGTGCCAAACTCACATTCTTTGCTTTTTGCCTCTAAATCGGTGATGAATTCCTGGAAGCTTTCAGATTTGTTCTGCTTACGTGTAAAAAATAAATGTCTGCACATGGTCACGTTTCTCCTTGGCTCGAAAAATTTGTCGAATCTGGACTTGACCTCGTTGAATGTGCTGTCATCAATTTTCAGGTTAAACGTGTTGAATATGTTAAGACCACGTTCTCCAATTGAGTGTAACAAAATGGCAATTTTCCGCTTCTCACTTGACTTGTCCAGGCCTGTGGCTAGCAAATATAGTTCCATCTGCTGTGACCATCTTCTCCATGCCTCCGCATTATTATTTGCTGGATCTGACGAGATGTGGAGTTGATTCAGTTGGGTACGCAAGCCCAATTCTTGACCGCCATCTTTTGTTTCGCCGCCGCTTGACATTTTTCTTTGTTCTTCTAATTACATTTCTTATTTTTCTTCTAGATTTCTGACACCATGTTATGTTGGATGGTTGGAATGAAAGATACCGTTGGGTATACTTAATTTATTAATCACAGGACATAGGTTATGATATATACAGACAGTACGTAGTGTCGCAGACGGGTTGAGATCAAGTTATGGCCTCCGGAAGGATGTGCACCATAGATAATCACTAGAGCTTGACGCTTACTAACATACTAATTAGTGATGTCACAACACATTGTATGGGTGTTTCTCATTTTTTTATAGAATAAAATGTAATCTACTGAAAATGGTATTCAAATGTAATTGATGATGCATTATAACAGATTTGGTCTTGGTTGTCATATAAAAATACTTTCCGAGCTCGCAGTCTTTTATATATTCAATTAAAAGGGTTGAAATAAAATTGCCCTCCATGGAAGTGACCCCTGATCCACGGAAGTGACAATCCGTACATAAATATTGTCCATGGAAAGATCAATGAAGTCATGTATTTAAAATAAAACATTCTACTATTTTATCATTTAAAAATCTATTATTTATCTTGAGTATATAAAAAAGGTTGAAGAAACGCGCTTCATAGAACTGACCCCATCAGATCCACGGAAGAGACAATATCTAAATAAATATTGTCCATGGAAAAACCAAATAAATAATATTTTGAAAATAAAAGGTTCTACTACATATTGTATCATTTATTTATTTTTTATTTAGGTATCTTATGAATATGTAACCCAGGGTCTTCTTTCTTATAAACTCCAACTTAAAAACAAACCTTTCATGTCAATTATTTATTATGCAGTCTCAGTAATCAGTCTCATATTTTTAATCAATTCTTACATTTAGGAAATATTTTAAAATAATATATTTATCGTTTGTGCATAAATGACCATCTAAATACTTATTCTGTTTGTGGCCATTTACTCAATATTTCTGTAATTTTTAAGTTCGGTATTGTTAAACAACAATCGTCCCCGCCGACCGGATGTAGGCTCTTTCAAAACACACATTACATCATCGCGAGGAACAGGAAATATGTCCTCAGGGTCTATCCAAACGAAAACAGCATGATCCTTTGTAATTTGTTTCTTTTTCGCGAATTTTATCCTGGGCTCATCGCCATCAAATCCAATTATTTGACCGACGAAATGCTTTTCCGTTTTTTTTAACAAAAACTTGGCAATAACCCACATCCCATCCTTTAGTTCTATAAACTTTGAATTAGGTGGCATGTTCTCGTGTACTTCCTTCACTGGCATGTTTTCTTTACCTGTTTTTGGACTTGTATGAACGTCTTCATTTATTTCGGGCCGCGAAACAACTTTTTTATTATTGGAACTCAATATCTCTTGCGATTGCATAAAATCGGTTACAGTTGGGCTGCTGACAAAATCAATAAAACCTTTTGACAGTGAATAGTGAGAGCAAACGCTACCAGGTTCACAAGAAATACATGTGAGTTTTCTCTAATAAATTCTTTTAGGATTGGTAACAACCCAAGTGACCTGGTGACTTTTCAAGGTTCCGCTTATGCTTTTTCCTTGGTCGGTCAAAACTCTGTCTATGTCCTCCATGTTCCCTTCAGTCACGACAGAAATCGCAATGTTAGTTATGTTTGACTCTACGGCTCTAATGAAAGCGGTAAAAAAACAGAGATATCTTCGCCTTGAGCTACTAACCGATCTGCTGTCTTTTTTATAACGGCTCCAACTCCGTCCATCGGACCCTTGCCATGACCGGCTTCGCAAAAGTTCCATGAAGCAATTTGTATCCCGTAGCGCTGCGTCATATATTGAGAAAATAGAAAAAATGCCTTCCTATTCCTATATTGTGCTGTAGGCCCATCGCTTAACACATGCAAAGTTTTTATAGGATGTGACAAACATATCATATCCAGAATTTTTTGCATGTGAGCAAAAACTGCACCAGCGTCATGCTGCAAGTATTCCGAAAGCGTGCAAAAAGATTTACTCTTCACCTCACTACTGTCAGGGCATCTGTAATAATACACGCCGGTATGTAAACTTATTTGCAGCCTTGAAGCACCGAAGTGTACTGCTTGAATTTCATCGGAATACTTGCAACAATAATTTTCTGCGAAGTCGACGTGCATGAGAATCTCTCCCACAGAAAGGTTAGCCTTAAGTTGAGTTGTAGCTAAGTACTGATGCGTTATAGTGTACTGGTGTTGCAAAAATTTGTCCAAAGCTTCAATGAACTTCAACAGCAATGTCTTTTTCGTTATTTTTATTTCTTTCTTCACTGTTCTGCGTATTTCTTTTTCCTTGCCTTTTATCATCCGGTTTTCCTTAATCACTGTCCATGATTTGTAAGTAGTTTCAGTCGAGTCATCAAAAACATTAATATTTGGGACTTTGTTCTTACACGTCGTGCATTTGCGTAATATGCATATCTCTGAATTGATGTCTCATACTATATTTTTACAGAGCTCCCTTAAATTCAGATAAGAAATTATGTTGAGGTACTTTAATTTGTCAAACATTAGTTGCATGTTTTCATGAACCACGCAAAGACATGTCTCTTTCAGATATTTTTCGTACTGTAATCCAAAAAGGTCTTAGTCGGCAAAAAGAAGCAAAGCTAATTTTAAGAGTATTTTCTGTCAGGAATTTCTTGTGTAGATTTAGCATAGCATTTTTTCCGGGGCACATTTTGCTATTGTCGTCTCTTTGAAGGAATTTAGTAACGGCTGTCCGAAGTTTCTTTGGCTTTGATACTTCTGTTTTTACCTTGAGAGGGCTTCTCTTCTTCGTAACACTAACCATGTATTTCTTTCGCTCAGTTGCTCTCAATAACTTCACTTGTAAGGTATGTACTTTTTTCTTCATAGCCTGTATTGTCTCTTTTTGTTTTTTTATTATCAAATTTGATAACTCACGTCTTATTCTTGATGCTTGTTCACCTTTTTTCTTTTGTCGGCTCACTGTCCCACATTGTGAAGAGCTTGGACTAAGGTCTGATAGCATTGGCGGTGTCGATCTAATTAATTCCGAGCATGTGGTAACATCACTGTCACAATTAGACGGTCGACGGGCCACTATCTCAGGAACGCTTTCTAAGATAGATGCTGATTCTGGTCGGATGGGTAAAACTGCCTCATCATCAGTAGTTTCTGGAGTGTTCTCTCTTAAATTATTTAATAAGATTTTAGCACGTTTTTGTTTCAATCGACTCCTTAATTTGCGTTCTCTCCACTGTTTTTGCTGCATCCGATGTTCTCTAGGTGTCATATCAACTACAAGCTTCACTTTATTCTTCTTTCGTTCTCTATCTTTTTCTTTAGAAGCTTCGTATAAGGCAGCATTTTCTTTTATGCGAGCTCTTCGCCTTCGCTCACACTCTCGCTTTTGCTGACGTATCTCTTCCGCAGTTTTTGGGCGATTTTTAGTTTTAGGTTTCCCCATCTAAAATGGAAAATAGCAATATTTTTCATGAAGCCAAATAATAACGTCAAAACCACCACCCTAACGGTGTGTACAGACCATGTAACATTGTTATAAAACACAAGTTATATAACAATGTTACATAGTCTGTTCGCACCGTAAAACCTGCACAAGATCTCTCCATACAAAGTCACTTCCGTGGATAGCAGTCACTTCCATGGGCAAATTTTTATCCATGGCACCAGGGATGTGACCTCCACGGATGTGACTTTGTCTGTTCAATCTCTGATTACATAACCTTCAAATCGGGAATGAACGTGCATGTTTAGCCACGTGTTTTTTTACACCAAAACGCATTAAAATCACACAACCTAATAACATAGTTGTAAAGTACATACCTTTGACGACCTACACAGATGTGACTTCTTATGCTCGACGAGTTTTAAGAATGAACTTTTATTTTTTATTTTCACACAGATGTTACGCCGCCGGTAGAAACTGACAACTGAAATAAAAAGATGGCGTCTCCTCAGGCCTTGTTTATGGCCAGTTACGTTCGGAAACGCTCGAGTTGTTTTTCTGGCATGGCCAGTGTGACATTGATCCATGGAACTGACAAAAAAAAATATCACAATATTTATGAGAAAATTTTATGTATCTTCTAGTAGCTTCTTAAAATATGTTATTACATTTACCGTGTAAATACATTTAAGATATTATTAGCTTACCTTTTTTCACATTCACAGAAACAGATAAAACACAGCATTTTTTCTTCTTCAGCGATATTTGGACTTGTTAATTACTTGCCATGCCGCTTTAGATTTATTTTGAGAAGTGTTTATGAAGTGGTTATTTTGAGTTTTTTGTGTTAATTGTATAATTTTTTTGTCAATCTTAGTATAATTCTTAAAATCAAGTTTATTTTTACAGTCAGGTTTAAATCTATACGACCAAAGTAATTTTCTTTGCTTCCTACTACAGATCTTTATACCACGAGATATCCACTTGGTTCTAGTATTCGTTTTTATTGTTACAGTTTTTGTTGGAAAGCATAATTTATATAGCAGCAAAAAATCTTCTGCAAATAAGTCATACGCCTTATTAACATCATTTGTGCTATACACTTGCGTGAAAGACAAACTGCTCAAATATTTTTTAAACTTCTTTAAATTTTCGGCTGTTATGTCTTGCTTTTGAGTTTTCCAATACTTCAGTTTACATGATTTATTATGGGTACATTTAGTATTTGAAATGTATGATCTGACAGAATTAGGTCTATTATTTGTGCTTTACAGTCTTTTCTGTAGGTGTGTGCAAAGTTATCTAAACAGGAGTTGCTGCTTAATCTAGTAGGCTTGTAAAGGGCTAAGTTAAGGTTAAATTGACTTAGAAATTGTTCAAATTCTAATGTAATTTTATTTCTTTTTAAGATGTCGATGTTAAAGTCGCCAGTTAAGATTACCTTCTTATTAGAAAGTGAACAATATTTTCTTAATATATTTTCTAATTTTTCATAAAATATATTGTAATTGTGTTTTGGTATTCGATATACACAAATAATAATAATTTTTTGATGTATTGATTCTATGGCACAGGATTCAAAAACACCCGACACCGACTGTTTTGCTACGTCGGGTATTTCGCTAAATTGTAGTCCCGCTCTAACAAGAATGCACGTTCCCCCGCGCTTGGCCTTTCTAGAAAAAAAGGCTGCTGGTACAAAATTAGGTATATGCAACAAATGTTCATAACCTGTCTCGATTAAATGTTCTGTTATACAAATTACATCAATATTATTTCCAGTGTTATGAAGCTCTTCTATTTTGACTGTTAGTGTATCTAATTTGTGCATCAGTCCCGCTATGTTTTGGTGAAGTATATTTAAGTACTTATAGAAAAAACTGCGAATTAGTTTGTGACTCTATATCTGTTGTTTCTTTTTGTGTATTATGGGAACAATCAACTTCTGAGCCGTTAGAAGTAGTGGTTGTCATATTGCTACAGTATAAGATCATGTTTATTAAATCCAATATAACAATGCGTAAACCTTTGTTATTAAGTGTCCCGTAATTTGGGCTGTATGTATCATAAGTGTATGGTAAATTATGGTTAGAATCTAATACAAACGCATAATTACATGTTTGTACATCCATATATAGTAGATTATTGAAAGTCTCCACTCGGCTGTTGAACATAATATTTACATTATTCATATATTTAAAAAGTGGTAGGCATATTATAAAATTAGTATGATTCAGGGGTAATATTTTTTTACGAAGGAGTACAACAAGTTCTATGTAGTTTTGTGTTCTTTTGAAATCTTCTTCACCTACATATACATTATACAGAGATCAGATTTAGTAAAGTTTTGGACTTTTCTATCTATGTTGTCTAGTATTTGTTCTAAATTACAATTCGGCTTGCGATAATGACAGATTTCATGACTATTTAGTAAACTAGTGCTATTAATCATTTTACATATTCTACTGCTATTTTCACTACTGATGATGCATATTCTATGCTTAAAAGGCACCTGTTGTAGATCACGTTTAATAGTTTTGCTCGGTTCTTCATTATTAGGAGGGGATGTACGAGGGACATCTTTGCTTTGAGTTTCGCTGCCTTGATGAATAGAAGTATTATACACATCAGTTTGTGTTTCTTTGGTTTGTCTTGACTGAGGTTTTTTGGGTGTTGTTGGCTTATGTTTGACTGGAGAAATAGCAATTCTTTTATAGAAAGTGTTTTTTCTGGATAATTCTTCATTACTTTTTTTCAAATTGCTATTTTCTAAATTCAATATCTCAATTTCCTTATGTGCACTATTTAATTGAGACGTCAACTCATCAATGTTATCTTGCAACTTTTTTATTTGATTGTTATCTTCATCTTCTGACATTTCTGGCATACTATTTGTGGTACAATTCAAAGTTTGAGATGTGTTATTGCTGTCATCGTGGTTAGATTCCGATCTTCGGCTGCGGTTACGACGGAATGTTATATTATCCAAGAAATTCATATTGATCGGTTCTTCTTCCAATGTTGACAAGAATTATATTTTCTATTTCTTCAATAATAAAATAAAACTACTACTTTTTAATATTTTATTTGAACTGTCAACACTAAAATGGGTTTGGTAACACTGTATGAGTATTTAAATTGTTACTACTAGCTAATAGATGTCGCTGTCCTCAATATATAATTGCAAAATGTAATATTGATGTTTTGCAACACTATGATGAGTCTTGTAACACTGATTGTTTTAATTTAGCTATTCAGTACTAGATGGTGCTGTTTCCAATATAATTGGATCATTTGAATAAAAAACGGAATTCGTAGTTTTTTTTCTTGATTATTTATATATATCACTGTGTTATAAAACGTTTTATGGGTCACTAAATTTCTTAACAGATTAAGAAACGATAATAACAGTTCAAATTGCACGAATAAAGTCACTGTTTTGAAAGTTCTTAAGTCACAGTTATTTTATTAATTACTCAACAAAAAATACTCAGTAGCACTTTCATCGCTCGTTTGTAAGTTCAGTTTTACTTTTACGCACAGTACATTATCTAACTATACGAAAAAACTATTATTTGACTAATTTAACACGGAGCACAATAATAAACAATGTTTACTAGTGCACGTCATCTGTCAATTCTGTAAATTTCGTACCATTGTCATTTTTTCAAAAAGGTTGGGATTTGTTTTGACGAAGATACTAATTTATAATATGTATAACGCTGGTACCGTAAGTATTTCCAATGATCTAAAGTACGGTGCACAGCTGTCATCTGTTTTCAGACCACACATGGCTCTAATGCACCTTTTTGTGCCTTGAATAGTAATCCCTTGTCCGGGGAATCACCACAAAAAATAATACCGTATCGTAGGACTGAGGCTACTAGACCATGATATGCAACAAGTAACGCGTCTGTATTTACTTTTCTAGCCAATTGAAAAAGTGCATAGGCAGATATTTTTTTTTTTTTTACATAGCTGTTCTATATGAGCTTTCCAATTAAGGTTGTTATCAATATGGATACCTAGAAACACACTTATATTTACTTCTTCTATTTCGGTGCCATTATAACTGACACAAATTTTCGGAGCTTCAGTTCTTTGGCGGAATAGCATTACTTTAGTTTTCTTGAGGTTGATTATTAAATTATTCATATTAAGCCAATTAATTAGTAAGAGTCAGTAAGAGTATTATTTATGTCAAATTCATAAGTATTTAAGTCCTTACATTTTACTATGGCAGTGCTATCATCTGCAAACAAAATCATTTGTTTGCAGATGATAGCACAATGTGCATTTATTTTTGTTAAATAAGGACTATTTTTGGTGCGCAACGTGCACGATGTGTGCATACAACCACTATTTGCCAGAGGAGTGCAAATTTTGTACAAATTTCCCGGAGTAAATACGACTGACTCGGTTAAATTATAAACATCTCATGTTACATAGATAAATACCAAATTAAAAGATTTTCGCAACGTTAGTTTTATTTTTTTTATTCAGCACTTGACAGATAAATGAAAGACATATTTTTTTTTATACACATTATTTTAAACCATAACATAATTGTAAACGACTCATGCGAATATGAACATTTTTCTGATATTAATAATGTTTAATTATATTTAATTATAATCCATATGAAATGCTTACTCCACTAAGCATAACAAAGGCCAGCGGTTTGAGAACCAATCTCACCTTTGATTACGGTAATTTTACTACCGATTCATAGTAAATATTCAATCCGTTCTCTGTTGCCATGTGTCTAACTGTAGTCCAGTGACTTGGGTACTAAGTAGATCGTTCTAGTTAAAACATTGAATAGAAGAAAACGCCAGTTGAAATAAAGAATATCGTTTATTTAAAAAAAAAAAAAAAAATTTAGGACATGCACATGCAACAGTAAAAAAAAACTTAAATCTAAACAGAAAATAAAAATATAACTTCACACAAAAAGCATACAACAGACAAAACACTATTTAAACCTTAAACGTAACCCTAATATTTAGTGAGAGCCCCACCTGCATCTATGATGATGTTGTCATCACAACTCGCTCGCATCGAGTTTACCAAGTTCTCGCAAAGGTCCGAGCCGCACAATGATTTCCAAACCTGGTCAACATGGGCGTCTAGTGCTGGTTTGGTCCTTTCGCACCTATTGTCCCATCTTTGGACCATAATACTCCATAGATTTTCAATGGGGGTTTGGTCCGGAGAACGAGAAGGCCACGTTACTGGTCGTATACTTGGCAGCTGTTGGATCCAATTTCGAACCAAGTGCGAAGTGTGTATCGGACAGTTGTCCTGTATGAACACAATTTTTAGGGACATTGTCCTCTGGATATAGCACCCGTCGCCCTCTCAGGGATATACACAAGTTCTCCAGGACCTGCAGCACTCATCCAGGCCCATGTTTACTACGACCCTCCCAGAATCACTGGTAAAACATTTCGCGGGTGGTACCGAGTATTACAGTACACACGCCATAAATGCCGACGACCTATTTGACTACTCTTAAAACTTTTTTCGTCGGAAAGTAAGCCGTGTGAAAAATCGAAATCTCGATAATCTCGCGCGAAACAGACTCTGGCCGCCTTATGGGTTTCACTAAGCACTATTTTGCGAGCAGGCTTTCAATTGTGAATCCCCGCCCGATGTAAAGCATTACGCACTGCCTGCGTGGTGCAGTTAAATTCTTCTGCAAATCGTCGCGTGGTGGTAAACGGTTCCTCCGCTTATAATTTCTACGATCCTTTGTACTCGCTAGGTTATGATTCTGTAAGTCACAGTAGGAAGCTGATTTCTTATATGGCCTTCGCTTTGGGCTTGTGTGATGGGCTTCGCTTCGCATACCGCCGGAGCCATCAACTGACAGTGTTTCTCTGTAAAAAGAAAAGAAACTTTACTTAGCATTTCCTAAAATTCTTTACCCGTTTTAGTTATACATATAAAAAAATACAAATAGTTAAAATTTGAATTGAACAAGAAGATTGTTTGCGAAATTGGAGTTAGACAATGTTGCAAATCTTATTACTAATAGGTATTAAAAAGCTGAAGTATTTGTTTGTTTTTTTGGTTGACAACTCAAGAACTGAAAAAAAAATTAAGCGTTGGATAGCCCATCTATCGAGGAGGGCTATAGGTTATTTTTCATCACTCAACGAAATAAATGTTGCAAAATCGGGGAAAATGTTACATAGAAATGTTTTAAAATGTATCAAGTTTTAATCAAAAACAGTCACTTTAAAAAGCACTAACGATTATGTGAATAAAACAAAAAGTACTTACGGTTGTGTGTAGCTCTTCGGCAATTTGACAAATATTTAGTCCTTCCTCACGCAGAAACACGATTTGATGTCTAGCTTCGGTGGTTAGTCGGTAGGTTGACAGGTTCACTGTTGCTTAGTAAATACGTTGTGAAGGAAGATATGGAAAAGTATTACTTATAAACTTAAAATATAACAGTTAAAAACTTTCTATTCCTTGGGTTCCTTTTTTGTTTTATTACTATTGGTCCGCAAACTATTTGTGCGGACCAATAGGAGTGAGGGTGTTAAACAGATTCCCACTTTTCCGATAGTCTAGTCTCCAATAACTCAGGTAGTTCATTTGTCAATAGACTTAAAAATCTTTCACCGGTCAACGTTCTCGGCAATATGACTGGTCCAATCAACATGTCATCGATAAGTCCAGCCCAAACATTTCAGTTTCGGGTTTTCACCTGCACGGCACCATCTGTGTAAATTTCGACAGTTAGTAATACCGTATCTAGTGAATGTAGCTTCATCCATCCATAGTATATTTCTCGGAAAGATTGGGTTTGCTCTGTTTTTTCTTTGAATCCAAGTGGACATCACACACCTGGGACGCCAGTCTACGTCTTCATGTAGATGTTGCACCCTTTGGTGGTGATAAGGATGTAATCCTTCTTTCTTTTAAATGCGCCACGTTTTTTTTTGGAATATTCTGCGACGAAGAGCCAGTCGTCTAGTACTTATGGGTGGATCAGCAAACAAATCACTCAGTACTGCTTGTTCAATAGCCACATCAATAATTATTTGAGGCGGCTCACAACGATCTCTACTTGATTGAAGGCCAGTGATGGACAACCTTCTGTGAACTGCCTGAAAGTTGCGGGCAGATGGCACTGGTTGCCTGTTAGGAAACGCAGCTATGTAAGCTGCGCGTGCAGCTCTGACACTTCCTCGTCCCACTCCGTAGTAAAAATGAATGTTGGCAATGTGTGGCGGGGAGAATTCACTTAAACGCGGCATCATGTAGCAGCGAACAAAAGTTACGAAACACATGAAGCAGTGGCGAATAATTCGGAACGACTGCCTGTCTGACGTCTGTCATAATTTAAGGCCCTTTCGGCTGGCCCTACCTCCCCGAACCCCGACCCGCGCACATTCAAAACAAAATTCACAAAAAAAATATCTACCTGCTAAACAATAGTGCGTAGCCATGTGCTGGGCCTTTCTTTGACAGTTGATAAATGTTGGGATTGAGCTAAAAATTGAAAAGCAGTTGCTTGAAGCTTTTCCCGTTACAAAACATAGTCGCGTATTACATTTAAAACAATATACAGCTGTTTTCTTATTGCAATTCACGCAACGACCTTCTTCCTTCGTAAATGGGAAGTGCATCATCAGGTGGTCTGGGCTTGCACACTTGGCGGTCACAAGTTACTTCAACCCGTTGATAGGCAGCAGCTCTGTTGTTTTTCAATAAGATCTGATTAACCTATTGTAATATTGGCAAATAAAAAGTTTCTACTTACAAAAATACCTAAAGCGAGTATAGTTTAAGTTGATTTAAATAATAATCACATAATTACCTACAGTAAAATAAAATAAAATATGGTACAGAAAATTCACTAATAGCACGAACTGCTCCTACGCTCCAATGATCTTAGCGCTGTATGTAATTTTCAATGTTTAATAGTAGCTTAATTTCATAAAAAATAATTGGTATGTTATAATAGCGACACCCCTAGCAAAGACAACACTTTTTAGATATCTCCTTTGGATATGTCCATTGAAATCTTTTACTATGTCCACGTAAAACATATGGCATAAATAAGCAACCAGTGGTCATTTACTGTAAATAAGTAAATATCATAAGTATGATATGTGATAATTGTATAATTACTCTTCTTTGACGAGGAAAATTAGAGAAGCACTCTTCCTCTCTCTACTTATTTAAAACTTGCTGTGCCCGACAGGGTCCATAATTGTGTCTAATATTTCTTATTTTGACCACCTGTTAAATGTACATTATGGATGCAATAAATGATTTGATTTGATTTGATTATATTATAAATTGTGTAAATGACTCTTCCGTGGAGAATTTAAGAAAATTTATCAAAATAGCATTAAGATACACAAAGTTTCTACACTCAGCGTCAAAAAAATCGCACCTTTTGAAAAATCTACTTCAAACAACTTTAAATCTAATTTGGAATATGGGATATGGGTAATGTTTGGTATCATTTGAAAGGTAAGAAAAAGGAGTATACAAAAACCATTCTTCATTATTATTATTTTTTATTGGAACCGAGAAAAATAAAAATGTTTACAAAACAATGAAAATCCTTAATGAAGCCCTACTTAAAACATATTAATTATTAAAAAAAAAGTTACAAAAAGTTGCTTAAAACTAACCTAAAATCTAGTGTTACCCCCCCTTGCCCTGATGACGGCTTCCATGCGCTCTCTCATGGATCTCACCAATTTTATGAGCTCTTCTTGAGGGATACTGGCCCATTCCTCAATAACGGCCTCTTCGAGCTCCTGGAGTCGTGGGAGCAGGATCACGGGACCTAACCTTACGTTTCAAATGGTCCCATAGGTGCTCTATCGGGTTCAGATCTGGACTTCTCGCTGGCCACTGCATGACAGGGATCCCAACCTCTTGAAGGTAGTCGCGCACAATTCCGGCAGTGTGAGCGCGTGCGTTATCGTGCATTAATGTGAACCCCTCGCCAACAAAACCAGCATAGGGGACCACATGCTCTTCCAGGATATCTGTGATGTACCGGTGAGCAGTCATCGACCCTTGCCCGCGTGCACCTCCAGTCCGGGAGACGCAAATAAGTTCGGTTTTGCCGTCGGTCGACATGCCGCCCCAGAACATACAGGAACCACCCCCGTATTCTACCGTCTCTTGGATGCAGGCTTGGGCGAAACGTTCCCCCTGTTTTCTGTACACTCTTCTGCGTCTATCGTTGCAGAAAAGGCACACTCTCGTTTCGTCTGAGAAGAGAACAGCTCTCCTTTGGTCTAGGGTCCAATTAACGTGGTCGCGAGCAAACTGCAAGCGAGCTCGCCGATGTGCTGCGGTCAATTTTGGACCCGTAGCAGCTCTTCTAGCCACTATCTCTCTCTCCTTCAGTCTTCGTCTAACTGTAGAGACGCTCACGGTTGTCCTGCGAGCTGCCTGGAGCTGTTGTTGCAACTCAACAGCATTAGAGAACCGATTTCTCCGAGACTTCAACACGATGAATCGGTCGTCTCTCTCAGAAGTGCAGCGACGTCTACCAGACCCATGCCTCCGGACCAAGCCACCGGTCTGCAAGAACCGCTGGTACACTCGTCGAACCGAAAAACGGCTCAAGTTCAGTTGCCGAGCGACATCACACTGTCGCATCCCTGTTTGCAGTAGTGCAATCACTTGGGTGGCTTCTTCAGCAGTATTATCCATCTTCAAGGACGTTTTTCTTGTGAAAGATCTTCTCGTGTGTCTTCTTTGACGGTTGGATAGCGAATGACCTCCATTTTCGAGCAGTCGCAACGTCCCCGACATGGGGGCGTGGCGGGCGGGATGTGGGCAAGCCCTTGCCCCGCGGAATCATTACTGTGCCCGTAAATCTAATAATCGTAATCTCTCCACAATAGTACAGTCCCGAATACTCACTTTCTTCGGACACGTTTCAAGGCGAGACAGTCAGTCCATAGAGCGGTTAGTCAAAATCAAAAATCAAAATCAAAATATTTTATTTTACATAGGCCTACATGGGCACTTATAAAACGTCAACAAAAGGTGCACGGTTCGGGTTGGTCGTTTCCTATGGAGAAGAACCAGCAAGAAACTCCATGGTTACTCTTTTAAAATCATTTGGTTTTACAATATTTGAAGTTACAGCGTTAGTACTTAAATATGGGAGGACAGCGTAGGCCCGACAAAAAGTCGATTGCTTACTACAGACGGTAGTAATAGGAAAAAAAAATACAAAGACTACAATGTCCACACATTCACAAAAAATAGGTAAATAAAAAGAATCTATACAAAAGTAAAAATAAAACAATAAAAGAACACTAACTTAACAATAGACACAGATGTTATCATCAGTGCTGTAACTATATAAAAACTATTGTAAAAAAAAAAGAATAAAAAGAATGGAAAAAATAATATTGGGAATAGTTAGAGACATCCACACATTTGTGTCGTTTATGAGCTACCAGGGAAGCCGCATGAGCAGAAGGAACTACAGCCAAACTTCTTTATCTTCAACGTAGTCCTTAATTTTGTAATATGCTTTTTTAATAAGGACACGTTTGATGCAATTTTTAAACTTTCCATCGGTCAGTTCTGTAACTGACTTTGGCAGCTTATTATAAAAACTTTTTTACAAAAAAAAATAACCGACTTCCAAAAAAAACACTAAAAAGTGGCAAATAATTTTAGTTTCGGAAGTCGGTGACTTGTTTGTTTCATTTACTTTTTTGCCACCGACTTCCGAAACTAAAATTATTTGCCACTTTTTAGTGTTTTTTTTGGAAGTCGGTTATTTTTTTTTGTAAAAAAGTTTTTGTTTTAGCCTTTTCAGTTGTGGTATCTCACTTTAATCCTTTTCAAGTATAATTTTTACATCGTAACTAGACACCAGCACATCGTCCATACATACAACAAAAGACAAAATGCATAAAAAAGAGGATGATTCAAAAAGTACCTAAGCAAAAACTAATAAAATTCATATGGGTCCACCGGGCAAGCTTTCTCTACCAAATGAATGAAAAATCATCTCGAATCTCAAATCGGTCCAGTAATCACGGAGAAATAGGTGTATACACACGTGAAAAATTTACACAATAAAAAAAAATGTTAATAAAGTTAAAACTACATGGCCAAACTATATCAATTTTCATGGGACCAAATGGCAACTATTCCGCATTAAACTAAAGAAGATTCACGCAAATCGGATCATAAATCTCAGTGTAATCGGTGTACATACATTAAAAAAAATACAAATCGAATTGAAAACCTCCTCCTTATGGAAGTCGGTTAAAAAACTTATTAGTGGTACACCTGGAAAGTGTATACCGTTACAATTCCAACAAGCCCAAACAAGGCTAAGATACATTGCCTTGTTATGGAGTTCCGAAGCCTGTCTCTTAGATTCATCATCAGATCTGATGGTAGAATGGTTCTTATTGAACGCAAATGCTTCATTTGTTGTAGAAAATACCAAAATCGCTGTACGTTTTCCTATAAAATTTGAAGAGTTCCCTCGATTTTGCCAAGATTCCATCATCAGATCCCGACTTGGTGAATATGGGACCATTTGAGAAGTATACCCTTTCCAACAAAAGAAGATTTTTTCAAATCGGTTGGCAAGCGACGGAGTTATGCCCGAACAAACATAAAAAAAAAAAAAAAACAAACATCCGAATTGAGAACCTCCTCCTTTTTTAGAAGTCGGTTAAAAAGCGTATACTGTTTATAAGAAATGACTTGCTAGTTTTTTTTTAATCTAAATTTGGGTATTACAATTTCGTGTTTACTGCGCGTGTTTATATTATGGAAGTCGCTTCTAATTTTGAAAAGCCCTCGGTTTTTGCAGACATATAAAAGACATTCTAGGATATAAAGTGAAGGCAGTGTCAGTATATCGATCTCTTTAAATTTTTCTCTGAGGGACTCGCGAGGACCCATTTTATAGATCGCGCGGACTGCTCTCTTTTGCAAAATGAAAATTGAATCAACGTCTGCTGCCGATCCCCACAGCAGAATGCCATAAGACATAATACTGTGGAAATAAGCGTAGTATACTAACCTAGCTGTGGCTACATCAGATCACTGCCTTATTTTCCTAACTGCATAGGCAGCTGAGCTTAACCTCCCCGAAAGACTTCCAATGTGCGCGCCCCACTGCAGTTTTGAGTCGATAGTAATCCCTAAGAATACAGTTTCCGCGATAACATCAAGTTTTTCACCGTCAAGATTTAAATTTAGGTCACGTTGTGTTACATTTGGTAAAGAGAAGTTGAGACATTTTGTTTTGTTCGCATTCAGTAAAAGATTGTTAGCTGCGAACCATTTCGAGAGAACAGTTAGACTTTCATTGACATGTATGAGATCCGTATCTTTTCTATGAATTTTAAAAATTAGCGAAGTGTCATCAGCAAATAGAATTATATACGATAATTTGGCCATCATATAAGGGAGATCATTGATATAGACAAGAAATAGAAAAGGCCCGAGAATTGAACCTTGAGGCACACCCATCTTTACTATAGACCCAGAGGATGTCGCCCCATTTACATTCACTTTTTGCTGCCGGTTTGATAAATAGGAAAGAACAAGATCAGCAGCTCGACCACGAATTCCGTAGTGATGTAATTTACAGATCAGTGTGTTGTGGTCGACGCAATCGAACGCTTTTGAGAGATCACAAAAAATGCCAATAGCGTCCTGGGACTTCTCCCAGGATTCTAGAATGTGACTGATGAGTTTAACTCCCGCGTCCGTTGTTGACCTACCCTTCGTGAAACCAAACTGCTGATCATGCAGTATTCTATTAGAGTTGAAGTGTGAGAGCATCTGGTCCAACATGATTTTTTCATAAATTTTACTCAACGCTGGAAGCACAGATATCGGTCTATAATTAGAAGGAGGAGTCGTCCAAGGAAAAGTGGAGGGCACTAGACCGCGTGGAAGGTCTCCCATGCGTTGGACCGACCAGATCAAGTCTGCTGTGGGCGGTCCCGTGCACGAATGTACCCGGATGACTTCTGATCGGGCGAGGTGGCGGGACATCGTGAGGCGTATTACATCTGACGCAAGTAGTACCAACACTTCATGACGACCACGACCGCTCTGTCAAGAGCGTAACGACTAAGAAGAAATACGGGCACCTCCTTTGATTGCCTGTATAGGCACGGTTGTGGCGAGCGCGTGTAAACGGCGCGACTCGTCAATGTGTAGTTGTCATTTTGTCCGGCAGGAGGCGCCAGCGGCGCTAGTGCTGCGCGCTTAGCTACGGTACAACGTTACCGTAACGAGCGCCGCTTTCTTCAGGCCACCTCAGCGGTCTGTCACCGCCAGGTGAGACTTCCGGTTGCCCGGAGGAGGCCCAGCTGGTGACGACCAGCGGCAGAGGTGACTTAGGCGCACCCTGCCGCTAAGGATGTTGGCCCCCGTCTGCAGACGCTCTCAGATCTAGCCGATCACGCTCCAGACTAAGGGGCCGTAATGAATGTGTTAGAGCGGCATTGTACTGTGAAACGCCGCTCTGTAAGCGAATGAATAGCGAGCCCGCGCCGCAAGTTCATCGCGTAAGTTAGGATGCCTGTTGAGTAGTGAATGTGTGTTCGATGCTCGTCGCGCCTATATTAACTTAGGTTGCGACGTGCTTCGACATGTGGAGTCACATTGATTGGGTTGGTCGCGTGTAGGTGAGAACGACCTACCCGGGTGGGTCAATCCGGGGGGGGGGGGAGGCTAAATCACGTCCGCAGGCACGAGATCGGGATGCGCGAGGCGGCGTGTGCGCCTCGCGCACCCCGCGTCAGGCGGGCGTGTGTGCCATGGCGCTATTTGCGCTAAGTGGGGCCAGGCAGAGGCGTCAGCACGCGCGAACATGGAGTCCGCGAGGCGGCTACAAAAGTCGTCCAGGCTCTCAATCTTCATGTCCCGCTGTATTGTGGTGTTCCTCACGTAGCGAGGGGCGGCGACAATGGTCCGCAGCGCAAGATTCTGTTGCGCGCGGAGGCTCTTCTTCGTAGTCTCGCTCGTGAGGTCGAACCACGCTGGGGCGGCGTACGTGATGAGCGGGCGGACGTACGCTTTGTACACGCCCAGCTTGGCACGTAGCGGGAGGCGGGACGAGAGCACTGGACGAAGCAGGAAGCGGGCTGCCCTGCATTTCGCGACAGTGCTACGGACGTGACTTACCATGGAGAGTCGACGATCGATAGTGACCCCGAGGTATTTTGCCTGAGGCGACCATGCGATGTCGGCTCCCTGTAGCTTTAAGGGTGGTGGGTGCTTGGTGCCGCCGGTGGCCAGCGCCTGTGTCTTACCCACGTTCACCGACAACCTCCACTTGGACTGCCAGTCGGGAAGTAGGTCTAGCGCGCGCTGCATCTTGACGGCCGCGTGCCGCGTGTTTAGCGATGTCGCTATGTACGCGGCGTCGTCGGCATACAGCGCGAGCGTGGTGTCAGGTGTGGTAGGGATGTCGTCGGTGTAACATGAGTAGCAGTGCGGCGAGACGCAGCTACCCTGCGGCACTCCTGCAGCGATCGGGCGGGCGCCCGATAGCGCGCCGTCGACCACCACCCGGAAAGTCCTGTTAGTGAGGAAAGAGGAAACCACCCTTACCAAGCGACGAGGCGTGCCAGACTGTGCCATCTTGTACAGCAGGCCGGCGTGCCAGACCCGATCGAATGCCTTCTCCATGTCGAGGAATACTGTTACTGCTTGTTCCTTTTTATTAAGGGCCGCGGTGAGCAGATGCAGTACCCTCGACAACTGGAGCGTCGTGGAGTGTTCGGACCGAAACCCGAACTGCTCCACCCGTGAAGAGAAGTGCTGCTTCAGGTGTCGCAGCAGGAGTTGCTCAAACACCTTGGAGGTGGTGGAGAGAAGCGTGATGGGCCGATAGCTCTCCGGCTTCAGCACATTCTTGTGCGCCTTGGGCAGCATTATGACGCGCCCCTCCTTCCACGAGATCGGGAAGGCGCCCGTGCGCAGTATGCCCGTATACAAGCGCGCCAAGGCCGCTACCGTGCGGTAGGGCAGGTGGCGCAGCACTGTGTTGGTCACACCGTCCGCTCCAGGGGCCTTCCTCAACTTCGTATTGAGGATAGCGCGTCTAACCGCGCAAGGCGAAAAGAAAATTGAGTCTTCATCGGAGGCTATCGGCGTGGAGAAGTACTCTCCAAGGTGCCTCTCGACTGCTGCGATGTGCTCGATGTTAGCAGTCGGGTTTGGTACGAATTGACGCTCCAGGTGCTCGGCAAAGATCTCTGCGCGGTCTGGCGCAGTGTATCTCGGTGCCCCGTCGCTGTGGAGTAACGGTCGTACCGGAGCCGGGGTGTTCGTTAGCTGACGACACAGCTTGTGCAGCGACGCCCAGTCTCCCTCTGCGGCGTCGATGCACTCCTCCCAGCTCTCGGTGTTGAGCTCCTGTAGCTTGGCCCTAACCTTCTCCGCGAAGCGGTTGAGTTCGCGTTTGTCGCGCCTGTGTTTTGCCACCGCTTGCGAAGGCGCCTCCTCTGGGCGATCATCTGCTTTAGGTGGGTAGGCAGAGGCTTGTAAAGGAGCCCCTGCGGTTGCGTGATTGTTGTTGTCGCCCTTTCGTAGGCGCGCTGAATGCAAGCGGTTACCTCTTCCGCTAGCCCGTCGACGTCCGTTGCGGTGGCGATGGGCCAAGCAGGAGTGGTGGTTTCCTTCACTTCGACGAACTTGGTCCAGTCCGTCTTGCGACGTGGCGCTGGAGGTGAGAGTCTCGTTGGCATTCCGGATAGGACGACGAGTACAGGTTGATGGTCCGACTGTAACTCGTCGTCTATGACTTGCTGCGCGATCTGGCATCCCAGGCCCGTGTGGATGACGATGTCCAGCACGTCCGGTTGGTGCGCCTGGTAGTCTGGGGAATGGGTGGGTGCTTCAGGGCCGGACACCGCGTATCCATGGGCCTCTGCGTCTGCGAAGAGTCGCCTCCCCCCGGTATTCGTGTGCCGGCTGTTCCAGGCCGGGTGTTTCAAGTTCATGTCGCCAGCGAGGAGAGTCGGGTGCGATGACTGAAGAAATAGCGCCCGTAGCTCCGCTAAGTCGAGCGGGGCCTCGGGCGGGCAGTAACATGCGTAAATGCTTAGGTCCTCGCCGGCGACCTGTAGCTGGGCCCCTAAAGCATAAAAGGAGCCCAGTTGCGTCGGAGGGAGTGGCTGGTGCACGACTCTTCGGCTTATCAGGACCGCCAGACCGCGGTAGATAATGCCTTGTGGTGACATCCTGTCTGTACAAGACGTATCCCGGGAACCTGGGCCTGTCTGCAGGCCCCAGGAACGTCTCGCTGATGAGCGCCACGTCGATGCGTTGGTCCTTGAGGAGGAGGCGGAGTGGGGCAACCTTATCTCTAAGGCCGCGGGCATTCCAGTGAATAATCCTTAGCGAATCAGCCATGGTAAAGTTTTAATAACTTGGCCAATCCGTCAAGGATTATGAACTCCGCGTCCTGGCCCTCTCTGATGGCCTTGATCAGTAGGTTAATGGCGCAGGCGGTAATCTCCCTTGTGGGAATGGTGCGACGCTGTTGTCGTTGCTCTCGGGCGCCGGCTAGCGGCTGGGAAATGCTAGTCACCGCAGCTGGTTGTGCGGCGACTGTAATCGTGTCTGTGGGTGGGGCGGGTTTCCCCGCCCGCTTCCCCTTCTTCTTGCCGGCGCCAGTTGCAGCGTCGGTGGGAGTAGTCGGTGGGAGTCTTAGTTGTCGCTGACGACTGAGTCGTCGCCTGCGCCGGTACATGGCCAGGGTCCTGCCTAGGTTGCGGTGCGGAGTATTGGGGCTTTTTCCCCCTCTTCCTCTTTTTCCCCCGCGGCCTCTTCCTCCGCTTTGAGGCGGGAGCGTCTTGGTTGGTATGGGGCCCGTTGGCTGTCGCCATCAACGACTTGCTTGGGGCCTCGTGGTCGTCTGTATTTACGGCTGCAGCAGGCTCGTCTCGGCGCTGCTGCGTGATGGCGACAGTGCCCGCTCTTCTGTTCCGGAGTTCCCTTCGGAGCACGGGGCACGCGCCGCTCGACGCCGGGTGGTCACCTGTGCAGTTGATACAAGTGGCCTTTTCTGTCCGTGGACGTGGGCAGTCGCGGGTCGCATGCTATTCGCCGCATCGTACGCATGCGAGCGGGCGGTGGCACATGTGCGAACTGTGCCTAAACTTTTGGCACCTGTAGCACTGTGCGGGCCCCTTTTTGCTCCGCCAGGCACCTATGCGGACGCCACGCATGCACATGAGCACGGTGACGTCATAGATTCTCCTTAACTCTGGCTGCCTCCTGAGGACAACATAGAACAAGCATCCGGGTTGTTCGCCGCGCGCTTTTATGTTGCGGACGTACTCGGGCTCGTATCCCATGGTCCTCAGCTCCTCCTCTATCTGTATCAGATGGCAGCCCCCTGATGGCCACCTTGATGCTACACTCCGCTGGTAACGAATACGAAAACCAGCTGAGGCCCTCCGACCTCTCTAGGTCAGTGAGGTACCTCTGTACCACCCTATACTCTTCCTCAGTTTCAGGCAGGAATCTGATTCCGCCCTGATAAGGTCGAGCATTCGGAGGGTGGCCCAATTTTTCCCTCACGGCCCTGAAGTGGAGTGCCCAGTTGGGCATCTTTTCCACCACCAGCGGAGGGTAGCGCGGCCTGTCCCTTTCCCTCTTCTTGGCAGCTGCGTCAGCGCTCGTGCCTTGGGCAGGGGCTGCGGCGGCGGCTGTCGTCGATGGGATGGTGTCGAGTCCGGTGGGCGGGCGGCGAGCCGCCTCGGCGAACGTCGGCGATCTGACTCCGGCTCTACCGCGCGGGTCGCGCTGCGGGAGCGGGGAGTCGGCGCAGACGCGCTTCGCCTCTTCGGCGGCCTCGGCGGCCTCGTCGTCCGAGCTGCGTGGGCGGCGCTGGGCACGAGTCTCGAGTGAGACATCGAGCTCGAGCGTCGCTGGGTCTGGTGTCGTAATAAGAGAGGTAGGGGCACCTACCTCAGTGTCTTCTTGTTTCATGTCGCTGTCCTCCTCGCTCGAGAAGCACGGCGACATGGGCGCAGGTGAATCCTGGGCTGCGATGCGGGGCGGGGGCGGTGACATCGGTCCCAAGGCAGACGTCGCTGCGGCGGCTGAGCCTGCCAGCAAGCGGCGCGGTGCGGGTGATGTCGTCCGTCCAGCCTTCGGCGCAACGGCGGCGGCGGCAGGCCGTGCGTGTGATGCACTCGCGACGGGGCGCGACGCGGCAGGCACGACCTGTTTGTCGGAGACGGTGGAGGAAGGGCGCGCGGGGCGCGGGTTTGCGGCGCGGGGCGCATGTGTCGCGGTCGCCCGGTCCCCCTGCGCAGAGGTGCGTAGGGCGGGGACGACAGCGCGAACAGCGGGCGCGCGGCTGGACCCAGGAGGGCCTGGGGCCAGTATCGGTACTGGACGGAATGCCGGCGGACGCACAGGTACTGCTGGTGTACGCACGGATGGTGGCGTCGTATTGGCTGGGCTGCGTCGTGGTGAAGGAGGTGAAGGAGGTGAAGCTGGGAACGGTCTCCTTCCCTCTACTTCTCTGCTGGTTGCTTCTTCGTCTGTGGAGACATTACTGAGCGACGGACTTCGGATAGTAGGAATCGCCGTCGCTCGGTCCCCTCTGGGATTGGATGGTGGCGGCGACTTCCTCGGCATCTTTTGGGTGTAGCCTAACCACAGCCGCTACGGTGCACCTGCACCGGGCAGCACGGGGGCACCCGCTGTGAACCCACAGGCACTAGGTACCCATGGGTACCCAACGGATACCTCTTCCGCAAAGTTTTTAAAATATATCGGCTCGGGCGGTACGCGAAAAAACTTTTACACCCGCCTACCCTCAACCAAAGTGACAAAATTTGGGAGGTCGACCAATCACGGCCCGCGCCAAAGGTGGCGCAGGGGACTTCGGTGGCGGCCAGCGGAGGCCTGCACACTCGACGGTTGTGATTGGACGGTTGGACTCGCGGACAAAAACGTACTAGCGCGTGGTGAGGCCACAGGCTAATCCTGACCTCCATTCGTGGGAAATCGCTACGTCCCCGCAGGGGGACGCGCGAGGCGGGGTATGGACTATGTCCTTTGGCCCGCGGTGAAATGGTGTGCCCGTCAATACGGGCACCCTCAATTTGGGTGCCAATTTAGGCGTGAATGGGGGCGAGTGCGCGTAATTTAGTTTATTATGACGCAACTCGCCTATGTGTAGTTGACATTTTGTCCGGTAGGAGGCGCCAGCGGCGCTGGCGCAGCGCGCTCAGGTACGATAAACAAACTTTACCGTAACGAGCGCCGCTCTCTTCTCGCCACCCCGGCGGTCTGTCACCGCCAGGTGAGACCTCCGGTTGCCCGGAGGAGGCCCAGCGGATGACGACCTGCGACAGAGGTGACTCTGTTGGCGCATCCTACCGCTAAGGATGTTGGCCCCCGTCTGCAGACGCTCACAGAGCTAGCCGTTTACGCTCCAGACTAAGAGGCCGTAGTGAATGAGTTAGAGCGGCAATGTTTGTGTAACGCCGCTCTTGTAAGCAACGAATAGCGAGCCCGCACTGCATTGTTCGTCGCGTGAGTATAAACGAATGTGGAGTCACGTAATGTGTGGACGGTGCGCGTCGTGCCTATGTAAACTTAGAACACGACGCGTCCCAGTGCATGTTATGCATGTGGAGTGTTATTGTTTGGGTAGGTCGCGTGTAGCTGTAAACGACTTACCCGGGTGTCGGGGGGGGGGGGGGGGGGGACGATGACGCAGCTACTCGTCCGCGGGCACTAGGTCGCGCGGAAGGCGACGTGTGCGCCACGCGCGCCCCGCGTCCGGCGGGCGCGTGTGCCATGGCGCTATCTGAGCCAGATGGGGCCAGGCAGAGGCGTCGGCGCGCGCAAACATGCGCGACGCAAGGCGGCTGCAGAACTCGTCAAGACTCTCAATCTTGAGGTCCCGCTGAATGGTAGTATTCCTCACACAGCGAGGAGCGGCGGCGACTGGCCGCAGCGCTAGCGATTGCTGCGCGCGGAGCTTCTTTTTATTGGTCTCGCTGGCGAGGGCGAGCCAAGCTGGCGCGGCGTAAGTTAACAGCGGGCGTACGTACAACTTGTACACGCCCAGCTTTGTACGCAGCGGGAGTCTCGACGAGAGCACTGGCCGGAGCTGGAAGCGGGCGTTCCTGCATCTGGCGACAATGCCACGAATATGGGCTGTCATCGTTAGCCGACGGTCGATAGTGACCCCTAAGTACTTTACCTGGGGCGACCACGCGATGTCGGCTCGGCCTGACCTCCATTAAACCTGTATCGACCCTTTTATACCCACAACAGGTAGCGCAAGTAGTGGGTACTTTTGAGGAGCAAAATTTCATAATTTTTTTTTTGGTGACCTGTGGTATCAACCTTGTTTTTTAATTAAATGATATGGATATTTTTTTAAAGCTTTTTTTTAGGGCTTTCAAAAGATACCAATATTGGTGGGGGTAATTGCGTGTCTCAAGGGTTAATAATGCTTGAAAGCTAATTTTGCGGAGGTGCGATTTTTTTGACGCCGAGTGTATTATTTTTAACTTTTTTCAATGAGCACCATAATGAAATATACACTGTGTTAAAAACGTAATTAACAAATCCTTACAAAGTGACTTTGTTAGCATGTCTGCTAATTGTTCAGAAATACTTAAATACTGAATTATAATTTTATTTTCTTTAATCAAATCTTTCAGGAATGATATCTTATATCAACATGTTTGAGACGCTTAACTGAATCTGTACTTGCACTTAAAATAGCCGACTGATTGTCACAATACAAAACTGGACTAACGTTATGAAAATCAAAATCATGTAGCAAATGAACAAGCCAGCACGCTTCACCGGCTGACATACTCAACTTCCGAAGAAGACAAACTAACCGAAGATTGCTTATTCGAACACCAAACAAACACACAAACAAGCAATTAGCAAAGGTAAACATCCCTCCCCCCCCCCTATCAGCATCACAATACCCTTGTAACATAGTATCATTACACTCATAAATAATTTTATAAACTAAAGTATGTTTTACATAACGCAATACTCTCTTAAGTGCGCTTCGTAACAAATTATTTGCACATTTCAGATATCTACTTAAGGCGCTCTTCCTGGTAAAAATAGGCATCTTTGAACAGTTTTTTAGAGCAACAAAAAAAAAATATGTTAACATTGACCATATTTATTTTGACCTTCGTGTCCAAAACACGTTTGTGAAAAAAAAACCCGGTAAAAAAAAAAACGTGAAATTCTGAATTAGCAAGTGTAACGATATTACTGCTCAACAAATCTTGACTAAATTAATAACAGCGATGTAATATAGAATAATAAAGGGAACTGCTGTTTTTATTATTCGTTTGAAATAAGATATTGTAAGGATTAATATATTTAATGTTAAATAATAAAAATAAGTCGAACGAAACATTACGCCATTCGCGGCGTCTTTTCTCGTCTATTTTATTTCTACGCAGAGTGCTTTCTACGCTGAGGCGCACTGCTAGATGGACGTGTGTAATTTTTTTCCGATTTCCGCTCAATTTTTTTTCAATTCAATTTCGATCTGTTTGCTGTTGAAAGCTGTTTATTATATTTTATTATTAGGTTTTGTTGTTCTGAATTTTTGTTCGATTTTAGTCATAAGTTGTGTAAATAAAAATATTAAATTCACTTTAAATCAGTAGCGAAGAGTCAAATTTGTGCATGAGGAACCTCAGTGGCGAAGGGTCAAAGTTGTGCAAACCCGAGGAAATAAATAATGTAATTTCGTCATTCCCGTTTTCTATTTTCGGTTTTCAGCGAGCTCGAAAACCATGAAAATAACACCCATGACGAAAAAACTGAAAATTTCATCGGCGCCATTTTGAAGTTTTATTTTGACCAAATCTTTGTTATCCAACGACCCTGAAAACTACAAAATTGACACCAATAATAAAAATAAAGATAACTTTTGTAAGCGCCGCGCCATCTTCATCTTTTTTTTTATATTGTAAAGAATAAAAGAAAAGAGGAACCATAAACAAAATAAAAGTGATATAACTTTTGCAAATACGTCGACTAAAAAGCGCGAGGGATGCTACTGGGAGAAAAAGAATCGTCATTAGTAGTCACATCAAGAGCCGACAACAATGAAAACGTCTCTTGTTCTAGTAGAAGACAACATTTTGAAGAATTGTCTTAAGTAATTTTTCTTACTAGAATTTATATAAATAGATTTTGCTAAAGTCGTCAAAAGAATTAAAATTTAATAGACTTAGATTGTTTTAATTTAGTGTATTCTTCCTGTTTCATCTGTTCAGTTTAGTTTAGTATACTTTATTTATTAATAATTATCAAAATTACATGTCAAGTTTAGCAATAAAAATAAATTACATGATTTGTGCAATCATTAAAGGAGCATTAAATACAAATTAGAATGAAATCACAAATAAGAATAAATTGAGAATTCCTCGAGAAATACAATAACAATATAGACTCAACAAAAAGTAAACATAATTTAATCAAATACCTAAAACCATTCTTTTAGGTCATATAATGCGTGTCCAGTTAGCCAGCCTTTTAGTTTAGGTTTGAAACCATTATCAGACGTCGAACTCAAAATATCGTACCCTCAGTGGAAAATAGGCATAACTGAATTTACATTGAATCATCGATTTTATCATATTTGAAAAGTACGTTTAAAGATACATACGCAATTTTTTTTTCATATTTTTCTTGTTTAATTTGACGAATTAATTCAAGAAAATAGTTTTGAGAATTTATATTCCATCACTTTTTTTCTTAAGGATTAGTAGATTATGTGATATAACGCAAATAATAAATTAAAAAATATGACATATTAATTAATAATATGTTTATACCTAAAATTTAATGTAGAAAATAAATAGTAACAAATATTATGATTTAAATGCGTTTGCTTTTTTTACATCGCTAGTCTTGTATACACGATTATATTTTTATTCGTTATATTAACTAGGTAAGGAAATTATCTTAAATGCGCTTACTTAACCAAAAAGATAAACTTAAAAAATAAAAACAGCAGTATGACTGTTTACTTCTTATGAACTTAAAATAAATTACAATAATAACAATTACTGCTTTTTTCCACTAAAAACTTTCCTTTACGTCGAAACATAAGACTACAAACTGCAGCACGGCTGTAACATAAGAATTATTACTTCTTTCTTCCACTAGAATATTTTCATTGCACCGGGACGTAAGATTTGATACAGCGGCGCGGGAGTAGACAGCGGGAACATAAGCGTGAATACGTCGAGGCAGGGGGGAGGGGGCGGTGCGTATCCACGCGCTTGACAGTCAGTGCCCGTTTCTAGGTCAAGGTAATAGCTGCGTTTACGCATTTGCGAAAACAAAACAACAACAATTGAGTGGTTTTTCTTCTTATTTTAAAGTAAAGTGACCTGAAAATGTATAACCGGACACAGCACAGTAGGGCGAGAAGAATTTTGAAGTAAATAGGTAAGTACATTTAGATTTAATTCTTATAAAAGCTAAAAATAAATTATTCCACAATGACGTGTTTACTGTATAATCAATAACATTGAGCGACTGTCGTCCGACCTTTGTAACCGGAACCAAAACAATATCGTGGTTACACATTCTGAATGAATGAAGGTGCAGTTTCCTCACGATGTTTTATCTTACCGCCAGCTAGTGGTTCAAGTAGTATGTAAGTGCGCTAGACAATTACAGCAATCGTCTGGTCTCAAACTAGGGGAACCTATATGAATGATTCGCTGTCTATTATTATAAAATTAATTTCTGTTACTAACGTGTAATTTTATTTCTAATTTGTAAAGACATACCATAGATGTTATAACAAAATGTGTATTTGTAAATATTTATATTAGGTACATGATACTTTCAAAATCGTTAACTAGGTATTATTGTTTAATCTATACTAATATTATAGAGAGGTAATATTTTTTTGTTTGTTTGTTTGTAATAAATAGGCTCCGAAACTACAGGACCGATTTTAAAAGTTCTTTCACCATTCGAAAGCTACGTTATCCACGAGTAACATAAGCTACTTTTTATCCCCGTAAGTAGGTACCACGCGGGCGGAGCCGCGGGCGGAAGCTAGTATATTTATATAAAAGTAATCGATCTGTGTCCGAAAAAACCGACACAAAGTTTGTTCAACCCGGGAATTGAACCCAGGACTTATACCACTAAACTAACGAGGCGTTATATTTATATACTTACATCTAAAAATCTCAGCCATATCACTTTAATTACCTGGTCTTAAACTAAGGATTCTGTAAAGGATTTGGCAAGGGGTACGTACACTCAGACCCAAGTCAGTTTAGTAAAGTTTGTTTGTTTGTCCGACCGGGAATCGAACCCGGAGCCTTTCGTCCTATAGACACTAATAATTGTGGCATCGAGGATGTCAGACAAAGAATAATGTCTTACCTTAACTTACCTTATTTTGTGAGCAAGACGTCTTTAGTAACAACTTAATATGATATTATTTATATTACATTTTATATAAAATAATTTATTTACAGACGACGACACAGAAGCAGAACAAACATCTGGAAATTATGAAGTCAGTCGTGGTGATATTATGTACACCGCGCCGTCAACAAGTCGAAGTAGCAGACGACAATCTACAGTAAATTACAGAATTAGTGAGTCTTCGAATGAAGAGCCATTTTCACCACCGGTATCTGAATATTTACCAAGTTCGAGTCCTAGTCCGATAGCAGACTTAGGCAATACTTTACCATCTTCAATATTGAATGACTTCGATTTTAGTTTGAGAGATTGCTTAGGTAATTCTACACTTTTCTCTTCTCCAATTTCCACCACTCATAATAATTTAATTTTTATAGCGTCACCTACTGTCGTTTTTATATCTAATCCTCAAAAAACAATTTCTATGGGTAACAAAGACAGTTATGAAAATTTAGCGGTATCATCAGGAAATTACATAGAAGGAGTTAATCCTTTGCCGAATGATGCCGATCTTGAACCCGTATCCACGTTCTGGTATAATGCACCACTTCCTGAAAAGAGCATAACTGCCGCAGAACCTGAAACAGAACCTACATTTACTAGCCCTACAAGAACTCTGCTGACTCTTGAAAGTACTACGGTCATGCTTCGTGAAGCAGAGCCTGCATCCATAGCATGTCGCGACGAATTTCCGTTAGTTGAACATAATACTGCCGCAGAACCTGAAAAAGAACTTACATCTACAAGTCTTGCAAAAACTCCACAGACTCTTGAAAATACCCCGGCTATACTACCTGAAGCAGAACCTACATCCATAACATGTTATAACGACGAAACTCTTCCAGTTGGACATAATACTCTCACAGAACCTGAAACAGAACCTATATCTACAAGCCCTGATAGAACTCCACCGGTCTCTTCAATTGCCACAGCTATAGTTCCTCACTCAGACCCTCCAATCATAGCCTGCCACGTTGAAACTCTACCAGCTGGATATAATTCCACCACAGAACCTGAAGCAACGAATTCTCGTCCAGTGTTAGTAACTGAAGCTAATACAAATCCTAGAAAAAGAAAGCGTAATCCCGAAAAATGGTCTCAAACACAAAAAAAAATCAAATTAAATACAGGTCAACAGCCTCAAAAACAGATGCAAGAGCCTTGCAAGTGTAAGCTTAAATGCTTTGAAAAAATACCCAGCGACAGGAGGTTGGTAATATTTAAGCAATTTTGGGCTTGTGGTAACCATGAAACTCAATGGCAATTCATTTTGAAAAACACTGAGATTATAGAACCTAAAGTTATGAAAATTCAGCGTAAGCGTGAACGAAATCGTACACTGGTTTATTATTTGCCGTCAAAAAACGATGTATGCCTTGTGACTAATTTGAAAGTGTGCAAAACTATGTTTCTTAATACGCTAGGTATTAAAGAAAGAACAGTTTACACTGCCATTGATAAATATGCTAATGGGGACCAAATAACAGACCTTCGAGGAAAACATACCAATAGACCTCATAGAACAGCCAGCGAAACAGAACAGAGTGCAATTCAACATATTCAGTCCTTTCCTTGTATCGAATCTCACTATCTTAGACAAAATTCCAGCCGTCAATATTTGTCACAAGACTTAAATATCTCAAAAATGCATCGTTTGTACAAAGATTGGATATCAGAAAATGAAAACTTTCGTAATACTAAAGTGGCAAGCGAATATCAATATAATCAAATATTTAATACACATTTTAACCTTTCTTTTTTCCGGCCGAAGAAGGATTTGTGCAATTTATGTAGCAAATACGACAATTCAACTGAAGAAGATAAATTACAACTGAAAGAGGATTATGACAGTCATATAAAAAATAAAAACATCATACGAAATATGAAGGATAGTGAAAAAGAATCAGCAGATCCTAATGTGAAAACTGTAGCTGTTTTTGACTTGGAAAAGGTTCTTAGTTTACCGCAATCTAATGTGAATATTTTCCATTATAAAAGGAAATACCCCGCATACAATTTCACTGTGTACAATTTAATATCCCGTCAAGGGTTTTGTTATCTATGGCATGCACAAATTGCAAAAAGGGGTGCGAATGAAATGAGTGCGTTACCCAGGCAAAATGTTTTGCTTTAGAGAGATGAGACTTAAACAAATAATTAGTGTATCATGAGGAGCAATTTGTTTACTAATAGCAAAATTTGTTTGAATTGTAGTTTTTAAGTTATTTGAGAAAAACAAATTTTGCTGGAGTAACGTTTGAAACGTTACCCAGGCAAAATAGTCTTTCAAAAATTAGTTTCAGCACGGAACCAAATACATGAATAGATAGCTTTTGTTGCGTAGTAAATGTTTATAAATAGCAAAATTTGTGTGTGGTATAGTTCTTTAGTTATTTAAGATTTTGCTGCGGTAACGTTTTGGGATTTCCCAGATCTCGAAAACGGCTCAACGCAGAAGTTTGAAAAAAATACCAATAAAAGACCTCAATTTGTTTAAATTTGTTTAATCATTAGTTTTTGATTTGGTTGACGTAAACCAATGTAATTAAATGGTTTCAAAAATCAGAAGAAACGGGTTTGCAAGTAAACCAATACACTTATAACCAAATAAACAGCTGTAAAAAATACCCGTGGTTCGACGCTTGTTTACATCAGAAATATTAGATTTCATACTTTACACATTAAGAAGATAAAAAAAAATTTGATTTATTTTAGACTGGTCGTACTTTAGCGATCAAATACGCAGTTCCCATAACATTAAGAAACATGGCATACTTTAAACAAATTAAAATGATTCCTGAAAATTCCTTCCTGTTAATTGCAGCTTTGAATTACGGCTCTAATGAAAGTTATCTCAAAAACAAGATTATGTCAGCAATTCTCTAATGAGCCGACCAAATTGAAAAGGTCACATAAAAGCGACCGCACCATACATAAGCGCAACCATCTGAAATGAACAGGATAATATAGATGTTTTGTTAGTACAGTTGAATACAAAAGTTTTCTGGTCAGGTTAGTTAAAATAATAAAATGGTTAAGATTCATTATTTTTATTTAAAAAATCAGTCTCATACAAATTATATGTATTGCTTTGCCTTAGCATCAACATTTTTAGAGAAAAATCACAGATAAGTTATAACCTACTTACTTAATTTTAATATTTGGATACATTAATAGTTTGTACAATTTTCCTTAGGAGGTACTAATAACGTAGGTTGATAGGTGGACTCCATTTCACCTCGACTCACAGTATGGCATTTTAATATGAGTTTTGTTACGTGTTACTTAGAGTGAATATTTTAACATTACATGTGACTGCCACAGGTGGATAACCCGTGAACCAATCATTGTCAAAGCGTCGTAACCTTCTTTTAACTTAATGTTGAAATATCCACTCTAAGTAACACGACATAAAGCTCATATTTCAATACCACAGTGTGACTTGAGTTGGAATTGAGTCGGCGTTGTGTGTGTAATGTGCAAAGCACATTTAATGTTTTTTTTTACAAAATATGTATTATCGGCTTGCCTATATTTCTTGCCCTTATGAGGGACGGTTTCGAGCATATTCTATAAAAAATGTATATAATCACAAAACTTTTAAATGAGAAAACAACAATATAATAAAAATCTTCCAACAATTATATAAAAAATAAACAACTTTTACACTTATGTACCTATTTAAAAATATAGGAAACAGTACAGTTTTTATCATTAATAACTACTAATATCACTCATAATCACAGATTCGTACCTAATTCAATAAAATTTGAGTGGTCATTGGGACCGTATAAAATTATGTGTTTTATGCTTCCAGTCTCTAACGTTTTAATTACCTACACTAATGAATATATAATCAAATGTGGCATTATGGAGTTTTTGCATTTCTGTAGTTTACAGTACAGATCATCGTAACATTCATATTGTTGAGTTTTCGTTCTGTAACAGTATGCTCTGTAATGTCCAATCAATGTGGAACTTGATGGTGGGTCAAAATCAATTACTGCCAAAATCATATACTGTTGGCCATTTAACTCTATATTAATGGGTATATCATTCAGGTTAACAGACATGTCATGTAGTTCGAAGAAAAGTAATGGTTTTAATTCATATGTAAAATATACATTTCCTGTCTCGCATACAGGACACAGTGAAACATTATCATTATTAATACACGATGTGGCAGATTCTTCCAAGAAGTCAATACCCTTTTGTGTTATAATATTTATATTTAAAGATATATATTTAAAATCAATTTTCTTTGGTTGTAATGCATTTGAGCATGTGTCATTTGAGCAACACCTCTGTCTGGTGGCAGAAAAGTATATGTTGCTCATGAATACCTGTTCTAAAATCATTGTTATATTACATTCACAACTGATAATATTTTGCTGTGACTTTGTTTTATCAAAAAGGTCAATCAATAGTTTGTCACGAAGTTCATATAATCTTTTGCAAGTTTTTCTCGTATTAGATAATTCTTTTATGAATGTTGTTAAACCATCGCTAGCACTATTTAACTTTTCTCTGAAAGCAGGCCTGTCTTGATAAGCTACACCGAATGCTTGCGCGAGGGAATCAAAAGCACAAGTGTTTGTTATAAGTACCCTGTTTTGGTGTACATAAGAATATGCGACGTTACCATTCTGTAATATGTATATGGAGGTAGCTTTTTTTGATTTAGGAGTGGGTATGGTAAGTCCCCGCCAGTTTTCAACTTCTATAGGTTTATTTTGAAAAATTGATTGAATATCAAAATCTGACGTATCAGTTAGGTTCTCTTCTTCTTCTTCTTTTTCAACTGACTTCGGTGCAGAATCAGATATAATTAACTCTGCTGAGAATGAATCTCGTTTTTGTTCGTGTTTGTCTCTAATTTTTACTATTTTTCGTGAGAAATACTCATAATTTGTTTTGCGTTTTTCCTTTTTGTTTCTTAGTTTTAAGGCCTGTTCTTCTTTGTTCTTAGTATTCTCGTGTAAAATTTGACTAGAGCTTAATTTTATGGTTCCGTTAATAAAACTATAATGTTGTATAAGAAATTCGTCTAACCGGACGCGTTCAACTTTGGTCTCAAAATATATAGTTTTGATGTCCTTAAAATGATTTTCTACATTTGAGCTGCTGGCATAGTCTTTGGCTCCAGGAAAATAATCAGTCATAATATTGCCCCACAAAGGTAATTTTTTCAAAAGTCTTTTAAGAGTGTTGTTAATTTCCGGCAAAAAAAAAGCATTTTTCATTGGTGTAGATTCAATTAACTGTAAATATAATAGTTCTGTATTCATAATGTCATCATAATATTTTATCAAAGGCATAGGGCCACCGTGTTGCTCACTCTCTTCATCTTCTGTTACAAAATATATTTCTTCGGAACTGTCCTCTCTTTCATTCTTTTCAATTTCGTCTGTGTGTCTTAGATATGTTTTTATTTGGTCGCTCAATCGTTTCAATGCTTGTTCACATTTCGATGCCGTATAATCAAGATCGGTACTTATATATTCATGAAGAGAAAGTGTGATTACATCTTTAATAATTAGTTTTACTTCGTCATAGCTTCGTGATTGTAGTATCAATTTGATGCAATTGATATAAAAATATTTGCATGTTTCAGAAGTCTTGTCAAAACAACTTTGTGTATACAGTTTCTTTAAAAAATGAGACTTATCAAGTCTGATGTAACAAGCAGGTATCTTGCCTTTTTTTTCCTCAACTATTGCAAAACATTGTCTTAAATAGTTATTCAAGTCCGTTTTCAAAAAAGTTTTCGTTATGGCCGCTATTAAAGCAGAAGAATCATCACAAATTATTTCATTTGGAAGGACTCTTCTGTTTAACCATGTGCTTAGCCATGTGGCTATTGTTTCTGTTGTGTGTGAGTCAGAGCACATATAACAAATTGGAACACTAGCACCCAAGGTATATGCTACGATGGCATATAAGAAAACATGTTTGGGATTTTTATAATAGGTCTTTACCTATGAAATTGCCGTATTGCAGTACAGACTTTTTCAAACAAAAAAAAGTTTTGATTGGCTATGAGTTCTAAATTCAAATTAATTTTGTTTTAAAAATATGACATTCTATTTACAAAATCAGTCTTTTGTTTATTCATTAGCGTTGTATTTTCATTACATTTCAACATTTTTCCTCATAATGGATACTTTGAAATTTCGTGTAATTATGGAATATGAGTTCCGTCGTGGCACCAACGCGGCACAAACGACCCGTAACATCAACGACGTTTACGGAGAGAACTGTACAAACGAACGCACAACCCGTTATTGGTTTGCTCGGTTTCGTTCTGGGAATTTTGACTTGAAAAATGAACCTCGTGGTCGTCCGGAAACTTTGGTCAACAATGATGAATTAAAGGTGATTGTTGAAGCTGATGAAACTCAATCTACAGCTGAGCTGGCAGCAGCTTTTGATGTTAGCATTAAAACAATATTGGTCCATTTGCGACAGATTGGCAAGATAAAAAAGCTTGATAGATGGGTGCCCCACGAACTTAACGATCGCCAGCGCAACGTACGCGTCGAGACTTGCCTTGCGCTGCTTAACAGGCACAGAAATGAAGGAATTTTGAACCGAATTGTTACGTGCGACGAAAAATGGATTCTTTTTGACAATCGAAAGCGCTCAGCAAGTTGGTTAGATCCTGGTTCGGTACCAAAGCAATGTGCAAAACGAAAAATGACCCCTAGAAAGGTGATGGTCACAGTTTGGTGGTCTAGTGCTGGTGTGATTCATCATAGCTTTTTACAAAACGGCGAGAGCATTACTGCAGATGTGTACATTGAAGAACTGACCACAATGATGGCGAAACTCGCACGTCTGCAACCAGCTTTGGTCAATCGGTCGTCTCCACTGCTACTTCACGACAACGCGCGGCCCCATACTGCACAACAGACCGTCTCTAAGCTGCATGAGTTGGGTTTGGAAGCTCTCCCTCATCCGCCATACTCACCAGATCTTGCGCCTTCCGACTATTACTTTTTCCAAAATTTGGACAACTTTTTAGCGGGAAAAAAATTCAATTCCCGAGAGGCAGTACAAAACGCCTTTGAAGAGTTTGTTGTCTCCCGTCCAGCTGATTTTTTCAAGAAGGGCATCCATAAACTGCCACAGCGTTGGCAAAGATGCATTGATTGCAGGGGTGATTACTTTGAATAAAAGAAATAAACAAGTTCGAAAAAAAAATACTTTAACTTTTTTCAAACAAAACGGCAATTTCATAGGTAAAGACCTAATATTTTAAAAAATCGTTTGCTTCGGGTGGCTTTATTGGTTTAAATAAAGATCCAGTGGCATCAATAGACAGGATTTTATATTTGTCTTCCAAGATGTCATCGTAATATATACTTTGCTCAGTAGTCCAAAAATACAATATAAATGGAACAAGAGACATTTTTTTTATGAAACTGTCATACGGTGGGCTACAGGTCATGGCATACAGTGATAAAATAATATTTTTATCAAACTGAAGAGCGCTTCTAGCTTCATGCCGGTATTTCCTCAAATTTAATAATTTAGGCAAAGTTGGCGGTTCTTTTGGATTATCCATGCTCATAACTTCATCGGCCGTTGAATTTCGTACCCTTAAAGCCTTAATGTTTTTAAGTTTTTCTTTGTGCAGATTAACCCGGTGTGAAGTTAATTTATTTTTAATTCGAGGGTCATGCCGAAAGCCTTTTTTCAAATTTGTAAGAATAAGCGTTACTTTATAAGAATTATCAGCTGTTTCGGGGGATATTGTCAAGAACAGACTAGCTTTGCATTGCGTACAACTTCCTGTACATGTGATGTCGTTATTTTTGAGATCAGTAGGCACGTAATTGTTTTAAACGAGAATGTGCATTCTAAATCGGTTTTAAAAAATATATGATCTTGCATTTCGTTGGTCCACTTATTTTGTGCGAGATGGTGGGATTCAATAGGCGCAATTTTATAGTAGTCATATTTACTCATTTCAAAAGAAACTGTTAAATCAGAAGGAGCTTCTACAACTGCATGCAATTGTGTTCGATTATCTTCACAATCTCCGCGAGAATTAAAAAATAAAACTTTATTTCTCTTCGCAGATATTTGCAGGGCTGCTTTGCTGACTTCGTGATTAAACTGAATACGCAGTTCTTGTTGTATGTGGTCATAAACTTCATTTGAGATTGGGGGAATAGAAACATTAAATATATCTTTATATTTGGAGAACACAACTCTTAGGTCGTCAAGGGGCACTTTTACTTTTCGGCCTGCCATTTTATTGTACCTGCTGGTACTTCACTGGTATGTGTGATTTTCCGAATATAAAATGAACTGACATGAACAACGGTGTGAGTTGAGGCTTGCACATTCTGCTCCCGAAGCCATGAAGTGCAACTACCTGAAAAAAAAGCAAGGCACACATGACATTTACATTAATATTTTCATTACCTATCATTTTAAAAATCTAGTACACTTGTCTCGCCATTTGCGCATAAAGACATTTGCGAATGCACACTTCAGTAAAAAGACTGTAGGTGTACAGTACCTTCAGTCTTCTCAAGATATTGCGCGAAAGGACATTTTAGCAGATTAAAAAGGGTGTCGTTTTTAAGGTTGGGATCGCCAATTACCAATATGCGATAAATGCCGTAAAAAATCCAAGATGGCTAAAGATAAACCGCTTAAGCGCTTGCGCAGTGATGAGCTGGGTTTTGTTAGGCGTGGCGCCATTCCTACGCTTTGTTGTACGTATACTGAATTTCGTGTGATCTGATTGCAATTAATGTGTATATAAAGTACCGTGTATGAAACAGCACATATCTAACTAGGTATTGTAACACTCGTGTATAATACCCCTCATTATACAAGTTTCATAAACTATCATTACCGAATACTCACCGGACTTGTCAAACACACTTCAATATAATTGAGAATAATACTAGATTCGTTAAAGCGCTTGAAACTTTATGACAGTATAGCTTAAACGTATAAAAACTGTATCCTTTTTGTTTTGTTTACGTTAAGTCTAAGAGCAATATCACAACGCGATTGCCTAGCATGGCGTAGGTATAGAATAATTAAAAGTTAAAGCCTACCACTGAGACCGCCACGTTGTTATTTTAGCCAATAATCACACACACAGTTTTAAGCAATAAAGAGATGAGTCTGTCGTAAAACAATAATATTTCATATTTTGCGCGATATTCTGGTTCAATATTTCCATGATAGCCATTGAAATGATAAAAAAACTATATACTATATTTTCCTAATTGTAATGAAGAAAATGGCAAAGTTTTTTTTTGTGCCGGGGCTAATTGTGTTTTGGGTCACATTTGACGAGTTTTCTTTATTCTGATTCACACCAAAAAGCGTACATTAATATACGCTGAATGACTATTTTATACTGAAACACAACTGTACTGTAAAATAAAAACATTTAATACTCACATCGTTCAAAGACGTCGTCGTACACACACACATAAACCACAAGCACTTCTCTCCAAAACACTTGGTTCACGACTGATTGTTTCATTGGTTCGGTCGGAGCTAGCGTACCCATAGATAGAGCGTACTCAACTACTCACAGCTAAAGAGTAAGTAAGACAAGGCATATAGCTGTTGCGTTGCATTGCACACAGCGATGCGCGCTGCTCTGACTAGCATCAAGAACGTTAAAACGTTTTTAGCGTGGCTTTGCGTTGTGGTATCAAAATAAAACATTTGGTTTAACAGAAACAACAAATTAAGTACTAAAAATATAGCTACATGTATATACACACATCAAAAGTGTCTAGGGATCAAGCATTTTTCTGCGGATTTCTTGAGATTGAGATGTGGCTTTGTAATAAATTTATGATTTTATAAATTTATATGGATCCTTTTTGGTGCATTTCATAATTTAAATCAGGAACTGTGAATCAAATTCGAGTAAAAGATGAAAATCAGCTGTCAATATTTTCCCTATAAAAACATACAACGCATTGAAGACATTATTAGTGCTACTGTTTCCCTACTACTGATTAAAACCAACGTTATTATGGAGCGGCGACGTCATTTAAGCAGGGAAGAAATGCTCAGAGCCGTGGGAATGATAGAAGCTGGTTCCCGGCAACGTACTGTGGCTTTAGCTCTGAATACAAGTCAGAGTGTTATCAGTCGACTTTGGACACGTTACCGAAGCACTGGTACCGTGGCTGAGCGCCATGGAGGACGGTATCGCTGCACCACACGGAGACAAGACCGATACATTCAAATCTTAACTCGAAGAGCTCCAACAATAACCGCCATGATGTTAGCCGTGAGGCTTCATCACTCTTCAGGGAACTTAATTAGCGACCAAACAGTCAGAAACCGCTTGCATGAAGTGAACCTTCATTCCCGAAGACCGCTACGGGTACCACCTATAGCAATGCACAATCGTAGGATTCGATATCAATGGGCTCTTGAACACAGAAATTGGGCAGAAGAACAATGGCGTTTCGTGTGCTTTTCTGATGAGTCTCGTTTTGGTATGAGACCGGATACAAGACGTATACGACACTGGAGAACCCCTGGACGCCAACAGCGATTAAAATCCTGCCAGGAAGTCCATCCTTATAGTGGTGGAACCATCATGGTATGGGCGGGTATTTGGATCGGCGGAAGAACTGAGTTGATTTGGATCAGAGGCAACCTCAACGCTCAAATTTATGCTGAGACGATTGTATCAGACGTCATCGTTCCTCTACAAGTGCAAATCGGTCCCTTATTTCAGTTAATGCATGATAATGCACGACCGCACACCGCAAGAGTTGTAAGACAGACTCTCGCCGCAGCTAATATCAATGTCCTGCCCTGGCCTGCTCAGTCGCCAGACTTGAACCCGATTGAGCATGCATGGGATATGCTACAGAGAAGAGCTCTGCCGAATATGGAGGGTATCCAGTCGCAAGAAGACCTTTTTTTGTTGTTGCAACGAACATGGGCGGCCATTCCACAGCGTGATTTGGATGAACTCATTTTGAGTATGCCAAACCGATGTTCTTGTGTTGTTAGTGTTCGCGGTAGAAACACGGATTATTAATTGTTTAAGTTACCTAATAAAATTTTAAAGAAAACTGTTATTTCAGTCTTTTTTTCGAACTTTAATGTTAGTGGTTCAAATGTCAAAAATCCCTTTATTAGAAAATGGCAAATTTCTTTATTAATGCAAAGGTGACTTGGTTTATCGTTACTGTGACAAACGAAAACACTTTATTTGATGAATCCTTAAAGAAAATTTTAATTAATATCAATCAGGAGAAAAGTTATTGCAAAAATATATGTTGATCCCTAGACACTTTTGATGTGTGTATGTTTGTATTGTTTTAAATCACACTATAAATTATACACTATGATATTACACTTTTATTAACTAGTAAAAATTGTGTAATATGGTACTGCACTTAAAAAATATTAAAAAATCGGCTTCACGAATAACGTTTTTCTGCTTAACTGTACAAAACATCGGTTACCAAGCTGCTAATTTGCGAAGATTACCCGTACGTACGGTGCAGTCGCTTTTACGTGACCTTTTCAATTTGGTCGGCTTATTAGAGAATTGCTGACATATTCTTGTTTTTGAGATAACTTTCATTAGAGCCGTAATTCAAGGCTGAAATTAACAGGAAAGAATTTTCATGAATCATTTTAATTTGTTTAAAGTATGCCATGTTTCCTAATGTTATGGGAACTGCGTATTCGATCGCTAAAGTACGACCAGTCTAAAATAAATCAAATTTGTTTTTATCTTCTTAACGTGTAAAGTATGAAATCTAAAATGTCTGCTGTAAACAAGCGTCGAACCACGGGTATTTTTTACAGCTGTTTATTTGGTTATAAGTGTATTGGTTTACATGTAAACCCGCTTCTTCTGATTTTTGAAACCATTTAATTACATTGGTTTACGTCAACCAAATCAAAAACTAATGATTAAACAAATTTAAACAAATTAAGGTCTTTTATTGGTATTTTTTTCAAACTTCTGCGTTGAGCCGTTTTCGAGATCTGGGAAATCCCAAAACGTTACCGCAGCAAAATCTTAAATAACTAAAGAACTATACCACACACAAATTTTGCTATTTATAAACATTTACTACTCAACAAAAGCTATCTATTCATGTATTTGGTTCCGTGCTGAAACTAATTTTTGAAAGACGATTTTGCCTGGGTAACGTTTCAAACGTTACTCCAGCAAAATTTGTTTTTCTTAAATAACTTAAAAACTACAATTCAAACAAATTTTGCTATTAGTAAACAAATTGCTCCTCATGATACACTAATTATTTGTTTAAGTCTCATCTCTCTAAAGCAAAACATTTTGCCTGGGTAACGCACTCGAATGAAATCGCTAGTTGCTTATTACACTTCATTAAATCTGAAGTTAACAGGGGTATAAAGTCAATTGCACTGTATTTAGATAATTGTTCGGGCCAGAACAGAAATCGGTTCATATTCGCGATGTATATTTATGTATCACGTGTATTGAACGTAGAAGTTACACACAGGTTTTTACAAACTGGCCACACTCAGAACGAAGGCGACTCAATGCATGCCTGCATCGAGAAAAATATGAAAAATAAGACATTGTACTCGCCTGACCAACTGTACGAAGTAATCATGAATTCAAAAGTACAAAATAAGTTTGTAATTAAAGAAATGAATCAAAATGACTTTTACAACCTAAAAAGTCAAGTCACGACAAGCAAGAATTGGTCACAAGACACAAACGGGCATAAAGTATTTTTCTCAAAAATTAAAGAAATCAAAACAAGTCCCGATGCACCAAATAAATTATTATTTAAATATGATTTCGAAAGTGAATATTTGGTACTAGACACTACAAATCGTACGACGACGACGCGCACACGCAAATCAAATAATGCCAATGCTGTAGATGTTAATGAACTTCCACTTGCATATGCTCAACTGTTACCTATTTCTGACGCGTTGTTCAAAGACTTAATTAGCCTGTGTAATACAAATGCTATACCTCTACATTACCAAACATTCTATAGAAATTTGTTACCAGCGACTGAATCTCCAAATTTGGAGGTATTTGATTCATCTGAAGAAGAATAACTTTACTAGTTCCCGTATTTTTGATCTCATTATTATTTTAATTTGAATTTTGTTGAATTTTTATATTCATACGTATAAACATATTGATTATTAATAATTTTAAAACAAAAGGTACTGTGAAAGTATCAAAGGTCTTATTTTGTTAACAAATTATGCATGTCATGTTACCATAGATTTGTATTGAGAAAATAATAATATTTTGTTACATTTATATCCCTTCATTACCAAACATTCTATAGCCTAGAATGTTTGGTAATGAAGGAATTCGTAGAACGAAGATAACGTAGAAGGGAACAAGAATTTTTTGATTTATTGCTTAAAGAAGGTTTTTTTTTTGTATTTTTATTTGTTGATTATTTTAAAACAAAAGGTACTGGCAATGTGTAAAGTACCTTGATTTGTTAATAATTTTTGCTTGTTATCTTAGATTTTTATTGAGAGAACATAATATTTTGTTGTACGGAGCCAAGAAAGAAGTTATTTCGTTAATTGTTACAAATCTTAACAAATGATCTACTGATTAGTTAATCATTTAAAAAAAAGTCATTAGTGGTAGTAATCTTCACCGAAACTCCACATTGCTGAATTATTACTGTCAAATTTTATTGTTGATAGTACGAACTTTAATTGTAGCCAAAACTATAATTATAATTTGCCTGAAATAAAAAAATAATGAACACAAAAAATGCATTTCCTTTTTTTCCCTTTAGTCATAAATATTAACTCTAAGTAATATGTGTTAATATGCAGCTAACTTTTCTTTAACATAATAATGGAATAAGTAATTATCTTTGTTTATTTAAGTTACCTTAGCAAGCCCCTAAATTGAAAAATGGGGTAAGTATTGCTAATACATTTCAAACATAATTGTAATAAAGGAAATAATGTAGTAATCTTACTTATACTAGCATAAATGTTTGTATTTACAAGTTCATTACTGCTTTAATACAACATACTTTTTGAAATATTTTTTCTTTTCTGGCAAAGTCTGGCATACATTTTGATACTCAGAATCCTGTATTTCATTACATTTTGAAAAATAGCATAATATTTTTTTTTTACAATTCCTAATAAACTATAAACATTAGTACTAACTTAAATACAACACGCAGTGCAACTTTTTTTTCTCCTTTTTTTGATACAAGAATAATTCTTCTTCGTTTGAAAATAAAGTAAATATGACCATAAATTCAATTTTTTCGCCATACTGAAAAATCACCATTTTCGTCTTATGCCTTTTTTCCACTGGGGGTACGATATCAACTGGTAGACGGTTGTATACCGCTGGACCCATTTTATGTATCAACTTTCCAGACTTAGATAGGGTGAGTGGGAAACCAGCTAATTTATTTCTACCACGAGTACAGTAGTCATGCCTATCGCCACGTTTACTATATACGTTTAAATGTTCCCTAACATACACCGCCGCCTTATCACCATAGCGGGAACTGTCAGTATTTGTAACTCTTTAAAAAATGGTCTCACGGTTTCATCCCATTGCGACCGTGTCATGGCTCTTACGGCACGCTTCTGCATCCTGAAGGCGCGCACCCAATCCGCAGCTCGGCCCCAGAACTCAACGCCGTACTGAAGGACTGAGTGTACCAACGCGAAGTAACACCCTCTCAACATTTTACGCGGAAGCGTTTGCGCTAATCGCTCCAGGGCGAAGCATGCTCGTCCAAGTTTGCCGCACATTTTGTCAATTTGCGGCTGCCAAGTGAGAGAGCTGTCCAGTTCGAAGCCGAGAAATGTGGTGACTGTTCGACGTCGTTTTGTGTTTTTTTAATGTATCTATTGATTTTAATATATTTTTAATTTTATTTTTACTTGTGACTGCCCTCACTGAACTACATAGATTGGAATCATCCTCACCTGTCAAGGGTTTGGGCAATAGGCACCAATTCACTGAACAGACTATGATTAAGCGAGGCAGTGAAGTTATTATTGGTAGTCTCAAGTTTTGTTATATGACTTCTTGCGTCATGAAGCTGCTGTTCTAATATATGCTTATAATTTAGAGTTTGTTCATACTCTGCGCTACACTGGCTGAACCCGTGTAAGTTCCTTGAGCCGGTAACTGTCACTGATTCACATGAATATTTTAGCACTTTTCTAGACTTGTTACGTGAATCTAACACAAAAAACACATGAATAAGCTTTTTACTTGAGTAATTGGAAATATGCTTTAAAACAAAAAAATTTAATATTAAAAGTTATAAATAGAAGGACAATTTAAAATCAGCTATTAGCTGTAGTGTTGCCACAGGGGGAAAAAATCATATATTCACTATTATATGAATTTAATTTATACTTCAGCCTAAGTAACACGTGGCTGACTATGCTAACACCAAAAATTGAAAAAGTAAAAGTCAGTGTATTTCGTTTACTACAAAATAAATTTAACCTATACTTTAGCCTCAGCAACATGTGGTGGTTATGCTATTAAATTGTAGCTTATATCAAACGTTTGGACGTTTGACTTAGCGCCATCTATTACTACAAAATAAATGTAACCTATACTTTAGCCTCAGCAACATGTGGTGGTTATGCTATTAAATTGTAGCTTATATCAAACGTTTGGACGTTTGACTTAGCGCCATCTATTAAATACTTACTCAATACAGTCAACAGATGTCGCCATGTGTTAAAATCGTTTGGAGCTAACAGATAATTGTGACTGTCAAATAATAGACAAAAAATTTGCAATAAAATAATATTGCGATTATAAATTGAGATGTAAGCTATCCTATCTTTCAAGTTGGATCAAACTGCACACGGTGTACAAATTTGATTGAAATCGGTTAAGTAGTTTAGGAGTCCATCGCGGACAAACAACGTGACACGTAATTTATAAAGATAATCCCTATTGATCGGTTAGAATTTTCCATCGATGAACAGAAGCTGGAAACAATGTGAACAACCTCTGAAGTACCCCAAACAAAGTGACTGATTTTACGGATGACTTAGCATCGCAGAGTACGAAATTGTAGCTGTGACAGCCACACGGTACGTAAACAGCTAAGGGATTTATATCCAGAATTCTCCTTTGAACCCCAATATTTTTTCCTTTCATGTTAGCCCCGTTGTCATAACCCTGACCCGTACAATTGTTCAATTCCAGTCCATATTTATTTAAAACATCAATGATAACTTCAGTCAGTCTTTCACCAGTCGACTCATTGACAGGTATAAATTCTATGAAATGCTCTTTTACTGATATTTTATCGTCATCTGATGATAAAAAAACAAATTTTGATCAAATTGATGATCAACAAATCGTATTGTCAGTGAAAGTTGTTCTACATGACTAATGTCTGGAGTATAATCAGCTATTATGGAATAATATTTTGATTTCTTTGCTTGGTGTGATTTCTGACTTCACTTTTTCACCCATCAGTTCTATTAATTCATTTTGAATGTCTTTTCCGCAGTAGTGATCTGAAACATCACCCTTCATAGCTAATCGTAAGTGCTCCTGCATAACTGGATCAAATTTGGCTAGCAGTTGTACTAAGCCTAAGAACTTTTCGTTATTTGGCGTATATAGTTTGTCGGAAGTACCTCTAAACGCCATATTGTTTTCAGCTAAACTCGATCCTTAGAAACAGATATATACAGGGTGTAACGGAAAGGGTATATACATCCTTAAGGGTGTGCTACAGACCATCAAACTGAACATGTTTGTCACTATAAAAAAAATTTTGCAGCAAAAAAATATCAGCTGCCTATACATTTGGGTCGAATAGGTTTTGCAATTTTGTATGGGGCAGCGGATATTTTTTTTGCTGCAAAAATTTTTTTATGATGAGATGTCCCCCTATCAACGTGATAGGGGGACAGATGAAACCGTTAAGGAGAGAATAAACTTCGAACTGTCCCCTCATTGCTAACAGGGGGACAGATCAAACTTTTTTTTCCGATCTGTCCCCCTAAGCGGACAAAACGGGGTGACAGATCGGAATAATCCATTAATGATCGAGAGAAAATTTTCTTCGGGTTCAATATTTTTTCAATCAGTAGCTTTTTTCCAGTTTTGGCATTGCAAATTGCATAGAACATGCTTGCTGTGGCCCTATAAGATCTCAACTTATGCCAATCAATAGATTTATCTTGAGCCCTTGTTTTAATCTCCACATTATCAATTTGCTCTTTTGTCACATTTTGCAATAATAAACTATTCGGAACATCATCTTTGTAACCAATACTTGAATAAGTATGATCTTGTTCGAAGCCGGATTAGCTGGTCTCAATATTTGTAATATAGGCATTTATGTGTCTCCAAAGGTTCTCTATTGTGTCACCTAACTTTTTTATCCATAATTTCAAGTGCCATAACTTTTTCTGTCCTAATCATCATTTGTCCGAATGATAATTTACCCGAACTTAATGTCACATAATATCACATGCCATAAAATTGAAACCCCTAAATATAATATGTCCTAAATCCGTTTGTCATAAATATTACAATCAATAATATACAAAAGACATAAAAACGTTTTCTATAAAAGTTATTAATCCTAAATTGAAATTACATAATGTTTATTTATAATAATAATATTATTTTTTATTATACATCAATAAATAAATTATACATGTACTCAATAAAGCAGTTGATAGTGAACATGTGGTTTTTGTAAGCAAGCAAGCATACAGCATGCAAGCAGGCACGCAGCATGCAAGCAAGCATGCAGCATGCAAGCAGGCACGCAGCATGCAAGCATGCACGTAGCATGCAAGCGTGCACGCAGCATGCAAGCAAGCAAGTATGCAAGCATGCAACATGCAGCAGGCATGGTTTCTGTCACGGCTCCGGCGCTGCGGGGCTCCGGCGGTCCCACGCGGGTATATCGTCGCAGATGGGTTTAACGCTCACCACCGCAGCTTCGGCTTGCTGGCCGGCGCAGCCGGCCAGCCTCAGCCGCGGCGGCGAGTGTTACAACCACCTGCTCCTCAACTCGCGGGCCGCCTCGCCCCTCCACGCCTACGCGATTTTAAATTACACTCTAGGGGTAGAGCAGACAAGACTGCGTGGAGTCGGATTTACAGCGATTCGTTTCTGTCACTAAAACCTAATTTTTAGCAAATGTTTTAGGGTTAAAAATTTATTATAAATGAATATTCGGAATAATACACATTATTTAACACAATACTTAGGACATATGACTTTAGGTCCTGTAAAATTAGGAGATTCAATTATTATAGTACTCGATATTATGACAGAATACTTATAGAACTCAAGATAATTATGTTAAACAAAATTTCGGGATTTTGAACATTATGGTTACTGAAGTTTATAGCAAACGTGTTATGGATAATGATTTTCGGACAAACAATTTTAGGAGAAGAAAGGGAGTACCGTCTCCAAAGTTTAAAGCTAAATTGCGAACATAATCATTGTAGTTGTCTATTTCATCAGCCTTTGGCAATGGATCAAAGTTAACATTGAATCTTCTTTTTTTTCTAACTGATGGCAAATGTTGAGCAAGAATGGGTGATTTATAAAATACTTTGCTTGGTCTTTTGAATGTCATTAAACTTTGAGTACAAACTATATGCAGGATAATAGTTTTAGATCTAACCATAACTTCTATTGCACAAAGCAGCAATGAAACATATTTGCAGTGTGCTTCAATACCACTGCCTGCCGCAAATTCACAATGACATTGTTCAATGTTGCCTTCATTGTTCAGCAGAACATTTACAACGTAGATAACTTTTTTCATTTTGAACCTGTTTGTATGTGTTTACACCTTCAATGCAATACCGTGCAGTCAACAAATACCTGGCTTCGTACATAGCTCTTCCGTTTTTCATTGAATCTGAAAGAATTAGAATAGGTTTTTAGGCACTTTGGCAAGTCAATGTTCCAACTATAATACTAGTCCTAAGGTCTAAATATAAAAGTATTTCTAAAGACGCGCTATAAGACATTTTATAAATGAACTCACCTTTCGAAGTAAGACTGTATTTCTTGCCTATTGAGAGGAAGGATCAACAAACAAAGGATCTACTAAAAGATTGTTCAATTACCGACTCTGTAGAGCTCGGCGCGTAGTTGAGAATGTGTTTGGACTACTATCGTCAGTATTCCGTGTTTTGCGAAAGCCTATAATTATTGAACCCCGATAAAGCTAAATTGATTGGTGCACATGTCATTTGCACAATTTCATTAGAAGGAATTCAGAAGGAATATGCTTACAAGAAAACATCTCACAAGACAATAACACCAGTGATTATAACGAGGGCCATGCATCATTTCTTCCGCTTCCAAATCAACAACGAAACTTATCAGAAAGTGCTTTTGCAAAAATAATGAGAGATGAAATAGCTGAATACTGTTCTCAAGAAGGCGCGTTGGAGTGGCAAAACCAATATGCGTAGGTACTTACAAATTTTAATATAGAAATACCTTTTAAAAAAATAACTCACCGAATCATCAACGGGTCGTGGTTTATTCCTATCCAGCATATATTGTAAGCTTTGGTACGCAAACCACGAACTTTTGTAAATTTCATCTGCTCTTGTAAATGTAAATAAAAAAAATTAAAATAAAATTCGTCTTTTTCATTTACGTAATAATTTTATCCAAACTGAATATATCTGCTGTGCTATGTATATTTACATTTATTGTCATCACTAACCTTTTCCAGTGCCAACACTTTTTTCAATCTTCTTCTTTTTCAAAGGAGATGGCTCAAAATCCATACACTAAAAACCCAGAATCGACAGCAATGAAATGTTTACCAACGGGTTAATTATAATAGACATTTCATGATACCAATGGGAAATCCCGGAAATCCGTGGGGTATAGGAGTTATATCATATCATAAAAAATACTTAAACTATTTTGAATTGATGTTGTAATTGTGTGTAATTGTTGATTATTCTGTTGTTTCGTTTTCCTGTCAGGGGTTTGGTGTAATAAGTAACAAAAAAAAAATAACAAAAAAAAAAACAAATATTTTTATTACATTATATATTTTCTATGTCTAAGCACACTGCATCTAAAAATCCTGCAGGTTGGTTCAAGTCGTCTTCATGTCGGGCCCAGACAAGATAATATATTATGGAAATTATGTGGGCACAACTGCCTAATGTGCGGCGGCCATGTATGCAGCTACAGCAATAATTGGTGATTGCTTGGCGATTGTATAGTACGTAGCAATAATAAGTTCTTGTTTGAACGTGTCTCGTTTTAATCCGGCACCGTACTAACGTATTATTATTTCCTTCTTCGTCATTAAGGTTCAGTCAATTCAGATTTCAATAGAATACACACCGGTTGCTCTGACATGTTCGTAGCAGTAGGATTTTGCCAGCTTGATGTGGTACGTTCCAAAAGCGAAAATAAGCAGCTCATCGTAAGTCATTCTTGGGAAATCTGCTACGTCTTGTAACGTTGCCTCCATCCTCTGAAATGTTCCTTTGTGCGTTTAGACGTTGTTGATCAACGTAATCTGCTAGTACGTTTGGCCTATTCATAATTCTTTCTATCATTTCTAAAAAACTTTCAGTCAGGCGACTGTCGCTGTAACTCTCTTGGGTTGCGTTGATTAGCGCTGATTAGGTAGCGAACAAATACTTTATCTCTTTCTAGCTTGAACTGAAACAAGGCTAACAGATTCAGATATAATAGTAGATACCTTTCAACGATATGTTATTAAATATCGCTGTTTATTATCAATTATTTGTTGTTATGATTTATTTAAAAAAAAACTTAACCCCATAGTTTTTCGAGGAAATAAAATCATTTTTTTTATGTACACATTAAGCCCATTCAGACCGCACATAAGAAGTTTTTGTCGACTCTGGGTTTTTTTTTGGCCATCTCCTTTCTAGATTCAAAACTACTGCGCTAGTAAGACGCAACCTGCCAGTATTAAAAACAGCCAGTATCAATTTGTCAAAAACCTTCCACATAATATTTTTATAAATATAACTCAGAATATCTTTACACAGCAAATATTCGCAATTAACTATAAAATACAACAATTGAACTCACGAATTGATGATAATCATTTTTAGTAATATATAATCTAAATGAAACCTTCATAAAATATAAAGTAATATAAAGAAAATATTTATAAAAATGAAACGATTGGTAAAATGCTTAAGTAAAACCAATAAAAGTATAAGCGTACCTCAGAAGGGAGTCATAGAATTAAAATAACGAATAAATCAACGCAATAACAACATTTATTACAAATAACATACCACATAAATTTACTAACCTTAACCTTGACAATTCAGTACCTCGTTTTTTTCTGACTGCCCGCCCATGTCAGCTTGTTTTTAAACTAACCATTTGTCGAAATGATATTATAACTGCCAGTAAAAATAAAAATGACAAAAAGGTAACTCGACTATAACAAGCTTATCTATGGACTGTTTACAACAACCTTACTAATATAAATCTACCCTCACATGGATAAGTCTTGTTACAAAAGTATGAATATGGATGGTAAGTGTGAGTTTAAAGTGTCTGTAGTAGGCAGATACTATAGACTGTTGCCTAGCGCGTTGATTGGCCGAAGTGGACTTTCGAAAGGTTGCCCGAGAACCGTTGGCATTGCTGTACTGAGGAGGGGCCGATAAACGTGTCCGCCAGGTGGGCTTCTTTGACTTGGCCGGAGCTACTAGCTAAGATGTAGACGGCCTCCGAAATAATTCCTTATCGGCTTCTCTTTTGTCCGGAAATCATCCGAACTTTGAAGGAAAAATTCTCATTACGCCACCGTTATCCTTTAAGAAAACTGACAATGCTTTCTCTTCGAATAAGTGAGTTGCCGAAGGAGGAATCTGATGTGAAGCCAGGTTCAGGATGTCATTCCTTGGTTTAAAAGCCTTTCGTCTAAACTCTATCATCTCGGCTCAGTGCGCACATACGAATTGAAGGAGGTTATCTGTAACCGACCTAAACGGGGAGTTTTCTGCTCATACCTTCCTTACATCATCGGCTGCAGCTGGGCAATTTCTCGCGATTCTCTCGCTTTCCTTTGGAGGAGGAGGCCGTGAGTGATAGTTCCCAACATCCCTTCTTGTTTAGCGAATAGAGGCGAAGCATGACTTGCTTGGCCTCCCAGTTCCGTATTAATCTTTAACGTACTAAAAACCGGAGCTGCGTGTAATTCCTTCTCAACTTCCTTATACCTTATTCTACTCCAGCCTTCCATACCTAGTCGTTGGCTCTCAATTCCCTCGTTCTTAATTTGCGGACTAGGTTCTGATACAAGTGGTTCTGCCTCCTTGACCTGAGGCAGAAATTCGAAATCCCGAGTAGACTCGTCGTCACAACGTCTCGGAGAGACTAAATCGAGATCGAGTCGCGGGGCTCTCCAAGCAACTTCAGCTGTGAGGGATTCAGTGTCGGATACTGTTGAACCTGACCGCTCACTTTCAGTGACTGAATAATCATCAGTCTCTGCCTCACAGGGATCTGGAGTCCTGTGACTCAATCTTGTCCATTAGCACTGCGAACATATCCTCCATCCGCTTTTCCAGCACCTCAACCTTTGACCTCTTCGGCTTAGGTTGAGACAATACTGATGAAGACTTGCTCTTTCTTCTACTGGCCCGGTCATCTCCCGAATCTATCTCTCCGGAAAGAATTGCATCTGCTTGCGATCTTGAAAACAACAAGTGTTTTAGAAGATTCAGGGCTTTGTTAAAAATCTCAGTCTGTACCGCAGAGATTATTCGGTTTGAGATGGCTGGTGGGCTCATGATGAGCGCTCGCGTAAACTCCCAATCCAGCAGTTTAACCTTTAATTTCCGAAATCTTTCTCCGAGAGGTGTTCTATTTCCGGGTCAAATGCCTTAGCGAGACCTACCGTTGGCAGGGCAAACCTTAGTTTATTGAGAAGTTGGGGGTCTAGGCTGTCCCCAAAAACTTCTTCTTTGGTAGCTTTGATTATTTTCCAATCAGCCCATCCATCTGGCAAATGTTCCTGAGCCAGCAGCTTCAACCTTTCTAGGATAAGGTTTTCTAGTTCTGTGTCTGCAGATACTTCGAGAAGCTCTCCCAGGGTGGCAAAAACACCTCCTTGAGCCATCTAGAACAAGAGTGAAAAGAAGACCATCACCAACTAGCAAAGCCACAGCGAAAGCTTGAACCACGCAGACATTATATGATCATGCACCTGAGTGCCAGCATAGTTAAATGTGAAGAGCTGTCAAGTTAAGTTATAAAACGCATAGGTTCTTGAGGGTGAAAGGCCTGCCTCAATGTGAGAGAACGCCCCTCCCCCCCTTTTTACAGACAAAACGGCTCTTCACATATAAACTGTTGAGTTTGGATAGCAGAATCGGGTAGACATCCATACATTGCGAGCCGATGGCTGCGCATAATGAGCCGACGGCTCCACTTACCGAGCCGATGGCTCCCCATATCGAGCCGAAGGCTCCACATAGTGAGCCGACCTCTGCGCTTGCAGAGACCAATGACTAAAAGTGCAAGAGGTCTAAGCGCCTTTCCATAGTTGCCGTGGGCGAACCATGAAAAGTACTTCATTAAGCTGATTGATGCTGTTAACGAGCGAGTGCTTTAAAATTTGCCCGAAAAGGTATATACACGTCACTAAACTTTGCACTTCTTAAACGCAAAATAAAACACTAAAGAAAAAATTTATTAGCAATAGACTTACCCTTTACGCAGTAAAAATGGAAATCCAACACTAAAAACACAAACGCTATAACAGCGTTAGCACTTATAAAATACACGTGTGCACAATAGGTAAATAATAGCGTACTGAAGATCGCAGTTGCGGCCTCCGCCGCTCGCGCCTGCCGGCCGCACCACACGTCTCGCGCGCCTCTTTTCCACCTCGCACTTCCTAGCGCGCGACGGAGTGACATCGTAAGTACATGTGTGTAACGTTAGGTAGGTGATAGGTAATCTCCGAAAGGTCAAGCCGAGGACAAGCACTGAAATAACTTGTTATATTTATAGTAATCAATTTCTCACAACCATTTTTTTTAAACAACGCCACAGATTTGTTTTCAGAGTCGTATTTCTATCAAAAACACTTTAAATTACGTTTAAAAAAATACATAAAGCATTGGACATATATTTTAGCCGTCATTTAATGTAACAGATTCTTGAATTGTATGTATTACCATTACTAAAATAAACCATTAGGCCAATTTTTGAGTTTAACATTGCAATTTTATAGTGATTTTTGGTTTAAATACACAGTAATTACTAAAATAAAATTACTTCAACATGATCTACGTTTATTAGAGAACCGATTTCTACAATAATATGCTGTTACGTTGTTTTTTTTGGTACCTAACATTTACCTGCGAGCATACGTTGTATATTGATAGGTTTCCAATATTGATCTCAATGGTTTCCAAGCGAAATGTTCATTGTAGTTGGCGCAAATGATTTTGGCTTGTGATTTATGGAAAGAGTCATCCTTTCATCGGCACTTCGTCACTGGACTCCTTAGTAACACTTTCTGAAACTAAATCACCTTCCAAAACCCAATTAAACGGGTTTTCACAATAAATTAGATTCTATTCTATTCTATTTTTATTTGATGGCAATTGAAGCCGATGTCGACTATTCTGCCAGTGTCGAGTGAAAGAGAAAAACAAGTGTGCTTGGCAAAAAAAAAAAAATTAAGAATTAAAACTGATCACTGATCTGAGATTACAGGTAAAAAATTTTGATACGACGTGGATCTTGTCGGGTTAGTACAGGACTGAAACAAACAAAAAAATAAAAATAAATAGATATTATAAATTAATTGTTAGAACATAGAAATAACACTTACCACACCCACACAATCAGAGTTATAATTTAATGTTATTGTGACGGATGAAGGTCATCAGCGCCACAAGCAGTTCAGGGGAAGAATAAGTTAGCAGGGAGGGGAAATTAGTCGGAAGAGCGATTTTAAATTTGGGAAGACGGCTATACAGATCTAAAGGAGGGATGTTGTTTGAGCATTCGAAGAAGATGTGATCCAGAGTGCCCTCTTCCAACCCGCACTCGCAAAGAGAGGAGTCCCGTATCCGGATTTTATGCAAGAAAACCGGAGTACAACAAAAACCTAGACGAATACGACATAGGACGGATATAATAGGTTTGGAGACTTTCTTGTAGCCATAGAACCAAGGTTTTGACTTTATAGTTGATTGTACAGCGTAATAAAACCTGCCTTTTTTCCTTCCAGTGTTGTCCCATTGTTCTTGCCACGACGAATGGAGTTTAGTTCGTGGAAGGTTCAATAAGTCATACCCCTGAAGACAATTGTGGGAGAGATTAGCTACTGTCGATGAGCAAGCATCTTTGGCCAAAGCGTCCACGCACTCATTGCCCTTAATGCCACAATGACTAGGTATCCAAACTAGCTGAACCTCTTTTTGACTGACAGCACAGGACAATAAAGACGCCTTAACCCTTAAAACCAGAGAGCTGTGCAGTTTGCTTTTAAAAGGGTTTTGTGTTAAGGCTTGCAAGCAACTAAGAGAGTCTGTGAAGATTACGGCTTTGTGTATGTTATGGTGTGACTCTATAAAAAGACAAGCTTCCAAGATAGCCACACACTCACCAGTGAATACAGAAGACTCCTTAGGACACTTAAACTGCAAAATTATTCTAGAGCTCTGGTAATAAACCGCAGCTCCAATGTGGTTCAAGTCTGCTATTTTGGCAGCATCCGTAAAAAATAATTGGACACCATTAAATCGCTCACCCACCACCGCATTGAATGTCAAGTTTGCTGAGGGGGATTTTTTAGATATACCGATGTTGAAGACAATTTTTGGGATATTACTTAAAACTTCATACTCAAAATTAAAAAGGGGCAATCGGGGGAACTGAACAATCGGGCATATTAAATTTAGAATTTGTCGAAAAGATTTCACAATTAGGGGTATTTCTTTATTTCTCCAGTAGTTGGAATTTCCGCATATGGCATCTAACTCATACAATTTTTCTATAAGGGGATGCGAAGTTCTACATATAAGCCTAGACAAAAACCGGGAGGCCAGATATTCCCGTCTTAGGGCCAGAGGAGGTTCAGCACACTCGACCTGCAATGCGTTAATGGGGGAGGACTTCATACAACCAGAGATGATTCGAAGGCATTTAGACTGAACCTTATCCAGCCTAACCAAGGCACCTTTGTTGCACGGGGTCAAGAGATACGTTCCATAGTCCAAAACACTGCGAACTAAGGCATTGTAGACCAATTTCATGGTGTAAGGGTGAGCACCCCACCAAACGCCACCAAGAACTTTTAAAATTGAAATTGTTTTTTCACATCTTTGAATGAGGAAATTTATGTGATGTTTACCAGTTAATTTTGAATCCAAAATGACTCCTAAAAATTTTACTTTATTAACTATTGGAATATTTTGGCCTAAAATGTCAATTGCAACATGAGGAGTGCGTCTTTTGCGAGAGAAGATTACTGCCGAACTTTTTGGCGCAGATAGCGGCAGGCCATGGTCTAAAAGCCACTGATTCAGAGAATCCAGAGAGAGGCACAAAGATGACGCGGCATCAACTATAGACGAATCTGTCACATACAGTGCAATGTCGTCGGCATACTGTAGGATCTGACAATTATTGTTTAGGCAGGACCCAATATCAGCCGTATATAGGTTGTACAGTATGGGACTGAGGGGAGAGCCCTGTGGGAGTCCCCTCCATATCTGCCTCTTGTCGAACTCCTCTCCCTGAACTCTCAGGACCAATGAGCGGGACAACAGTAGCTCGCATATACATCGTATCATCTTAGCCGGTAGACTCAGCTGTTGCAGTTTTTGCCTGAGTACTGGAAGAAGTACATTGTCATATGCAGAAGAAATGTCCAGGAAGGTAGCTACGACGGATTCATTTTTTGAAAAAGCTAAACGTATATCCGCAACTAGAGTACCAACACTGTCCATAGTACCAAGTCCTTTCCGAAAACCAAATTGGTAATTCGGCAGTAAGTCTCTCGACTCAACAATCCACTCGAGACGGTTTTTTAAAAGGTGCTCCAATAATTTTGCTAAGACTGAAGACAAAGCAATTGGCCTAAGGCCATTCGGATCATCTGCATGTTTGCCTGGTTTCACTAGTGGGATAATTATTTGTGATTTCCATTGATCTGGGACACAACCATGAATAAAAGAAAAATTTAAAATATTTAAAAAATAGGTTTTAGCCTTGTCACCACAATGGGTTATAAAAGAATATGGCACACCATCAATACCAGGTGCTGAGTCCCGGACATAATTGAGCACCATATTCAGTTCCTCCAAAGTAAATGGAGCATCAAGCGGATCCTCTGATACATTTTGCAGGGACATGTTGACACATTCAGAATAAAGCGGGACGTATGATGGAGCAATTTTATCAAAAAAGAGTTCAGCTGTTTCCCTAGTAATTGGAGCGGAAACTGCTGGGGAGCACCCACGCCTATACCTATTGATGCTTTTCCAAACTGCCGACGCAGGTGTAGAGGGGGACAAAGAGGTGCAAAACTTAACCCAACCCGCACGTTTCTTTTTGCGAAGGTGACGTTTGGTTCTGGCATTAATCTGACAGTATGCCAACAGATTTTCAGTGTTCATATCTGCATTGTAATTTTCCTCGGCCTCGTTCCTGTCCCTGATTGCCGAAGTGCACTCTGAATCCCACCACGGGGGTGAAGGGATTTTATTACGGGCACTGTTTTTCAAGGGAAAGGAGGAATCAGCACTGGATGTTATGGCAGAAACAAAGCCCTCATAGCAGCTCTTGGCATGGTGGTGACCAGGAGGATCAAATAAACTTGAATTTAAATTTGGGAGAACATCAATTTTATCCTCCAATAATGATACAAATTTTGACCAATCTGGTTTGGACAAGTTATATTTCAGAAGTGGAGGAGAACTTTTCTCTAAATAAGTCTTATTAGCTAAAGATATTACAATAGGGTAGTGGTCACTGCCATGCGACAAGGACGTACATTCCCAATGGGTTGAAGCTGCCACCTCAACCGAACAAAATGTTAGATCCACACAACTCTTTTGTTGTCCAGGAGGGGATCTGCGGGTCGTGCAACCATTATTTAGGATACAGAGGTCCAGATCATCCAAAATCTCAACCAGAGCCACACCAAAGGCATCACAGCGTTCGGATCCCCATCTGTAATGATGGCAGTTAAAATCACCCATGACCAAAATTGGTCCTTGTATAGTTAAAAAAGTGTTTTTTAAAATATTCAAAAATTCAGGCCGAGGGTGAGCAATGTATATTGAAAACACTGTAATGCCTTCTACCGTTCCTGCCACAATACTCATATCTCCTGTGAGTGAAGGCAAAGGAAGGGGCAGAAGAGGGACCCGATTATTGACAAGGAGAGCCGAACCTCCATAGCCGTCAGATCTGTCGCATCTGAGAATGTTGAAGTGTGGCATGCGGAAGCTAAGACTTGGGGTGAGCCAAGTCTCAGCTATGGAACAAGCCAGAGGCTTGTATTTATTTAATAGGAATATAAGGTCGTGCTTTTTATGCCACACGCTCCTCACGTTCCACTGAAGGAATACTAGGCGGGACGCCATTTTTTATTGATAAAAGAAGGGAAATAAGTTGATCGGCAACGTTGGACGGTGTTTGGGAATTGGAAGAAGAAGAAATAAGTGTAGGTAAAAGTTTTATTAGAAGTTCAATAATAGAACCAGTATTGTCTGAGACATGATTGGAATTGAGAGCACAGCCATTGAGCTGTGAGGGTTGGGGAGAACTAATTATCTGCTGATGAGCATTTCTATCATATGATGGGGAAAGGGGGGCATGTGTTTTGGGTTTAAGTGTTACAGTTTTACGATAGGACTGTGAACTGGGTGTTTTGACGCTATTCGCATAATTTCTGGAAACTGTTGGGATAATTTTACAAGCCTCAGCATAGGGGATAGTTTTCTCAGCCATGACGGTCTTAATAGCCTTCTGCCTGCCATGCTCAGGGCATGACTGGCTATCAGCAAAGTGATTACCCAAACAAAGCACACAGAAGGCCTCGGCAACAGAAATATTGCAACCATCGCCTGGGTGGTCGTGGCCACACTTATTACAGCGTGGTTTAGACCTGCAAAGGTTTGCTACGTGTCCAAATCTGCAACACTTGCGACATTGGATTGTTGGGTATATGTACTGTTTAACAGGGAGGGATGTGTAACAGCAGAATATCCTAGAAGGTAGTACTTGTCCATCAAAGGTCAGAACACATGTTTCAGTGGGCTTCCACTCATTAACCCCGTCTCTTTGTAATTTTCGGTTAATGCGTCGGACTTTCAATATTTGACCACAACCTAAGGGCACAGACAAATAAGTCATGGCTTCTTCTTCCGTAAGTTCCGAGGGAACCCCGGTAACAACACCCATCCTTGTGATATTGAATGAAGGGATTGATGCGGTATAACTGTATTTGGACAACAGACTGTTGATTATGAAAGAGTTAGCGTCCTGAGGGGAAGCAAACTCCACTGAAACACGGTTTCTGCCGACTCTGTTGACACCACCACGAACAATGTTCGCAATGTTGTTGTTCATAAGGAACTTTCCGAAGTTTACAGGGTGAAGGGAGGTGCCAGCATTTGATTGAGACTCAATGCGTGAAACGTGGACAATATAAGGGGCCTTATCCATGACCGAGTACTTAGTACGCCCAATTTGGCTTCTTTGTTGCTTGTTTGGGAGGGACGGGGACGAGACTTCCTCGTCAACATGGCGCTTGCGTGAGTTTTGATGTGGTTGCAATATTTGTGAAACATCCATCGCTGTAGCACTGCAAACAACATCCGCGAATTGCGATAGTGGGTTGAGTGGGCTCTGATCATAAGAGGTGGAAAGAATATCGGGAGGATCCGGATCAGGAGGTTTATTTTTATCCATTTTGGGAGAAAAGGATAAAAAGAGACTTAAAGCTAAACAATCACAGTACAAACCTGGTTACGAACACAAATACACACTGACAAGTCACTAAAATATCGAAAAACTCTTTAAAAACAGCAAAAAATTCTAAACACACGTGCTATCTACAAACACCGTGGCCGAATCCCTGTAATCGTAGCAGAACACATTCACCGACGAAAGCACAACAAAGCAAATGAATTGACGTTTGAGTTCATGTTAGACAAATGAAAAAATACATGACATATATTTTTAAACCTGACACAATGTCTTTTTAGCCACGTATCCATACTTAGCTAGTGAGAGTTGTAAGTAATACAATAAAATGCATTTTTCACAGTTTTATAACTGTATATTTTTTTCTTTTTTGTGTTTTCGTTATATGATAAAATGCCGATAATTTTGCAATAAAACAGTTGACTGTAACGCGTAGGCCCAAAAGTGTGCAGTCTCCTTTGTTTTAAATGTGATTATTTATGAAGTATTTACTGTTACGACACGCACCTCACTATTGAATTGTCGATGAATGTCATTTTTAGAAAAATAAAGTGTCTATGGTGCTGACCATTTCAGAAATAGGATGGTGGTTTTTATTTCATGTGCTCCAAATAAATATCAAGGACTGTTAGTTAACCCAACTAAATCACAAGCTCTCATTATTGGCGGCAGATATTTTGTCAATTTATTGAGTCATCAGTCCCTCCCGCCTGTATTGTACGATGGTGTTGCTATAGCCTACTCCAAGAAAGTAAGAGACTTAGGTGTATTCTTGGACTGCAACCTATCTTGGCATGTTCACATTACTGAAGTAAGCAGGAGGGTGTTTTGTTCGTATCGGTCACTTAAGCGTCTTCAGAAGTTCCTGCCCTTCCAAACTAAAATAACTCTTGCTCAATCTCTTCTTCCTCTTCTCTTCTTGACTACGCTGATGTCTGTTTTCTTGATGCAACTGAAGAAATTCTTGATAAGCTCGAACGTCTGCAGAATTTTCGGGCTTCGAAAGTACGACCATGTGTCGGAATGTCGGAAGCAGTTGAAGTGGCTGCCTATTCGGCAGCGCCGAGATTCTCACACTCTTTCTTTTCTCTTTTCTGTTCTTCGTAATCCTAAAGCTCCTTCGTACCTTCGGGAACGCTTTGAATATCTTGTACCTAGAGGTAAACCCTGTCGCTCATCATCATCTCTTCTCCTTCGTTTTCCTCTCCACTCCTCAAGTCGATATGATGGATCATTTACCGTTCGCGCTGTGCGCCTTTGGAATTCACTTCCACACTCCTTGCAGGATAGCCTGTCGTTAGACGTGTTCAGGAAAGGAATAAGAGAACATTTCCTGTCAATATGTTAATAGTATGTATGTAGTATTTTATATGTATCTTTATTTATATATGTATTGTATGTATTACGTATACGTAGTAGTTAATTTAAGTTTTGAATGTACTGTTTTTGCACATGCTCTTAAGTTTATCCTCTTTTGCAATTCTCGCAATCGAAAAATGGTTTGCTGTAAGAAAACCCAATTCTGGGTTAATAGCAACGTAAAATTTAATGATAATTCATTATTTCATCTATTCGAGGCATATTTATTCATATTTAGTGATATTTCAAGAATTTTCAAGTAAAGGTCATTCAACCGCCAAACCAACCGTCGCCGTAATTGTTTTTGGAATAAAATTAGATTTGGTGTGAAAATCATACAAAAAGCGAATGAACTTTATGTGTTAGTATCTAATGCAAGTGTGTATATAATTGTTTGCTTGAAACAATACCATAAAACTACTATTTTGAGCAAATAAAAAGTTCGTCCGCGTCGCCGTTGTTTGTTAGGAATTCTAATAATTCTCAACGAATTAGTATCTTTGAAAGGTATATTACAACGTAAAACTAATGATAATTCATAATTTCATGTATTCGAGGCGTATTTATTCCATTACTATTCATATTTCGATGATTTCTCATGTATTGTTTACGTAACACGTAACTGTCAAATTCAAACATGAACACAAAGATCGCTAGGCCGTAGGTCATGTCGACAAAAGTTATCGATAATATCGATAAATTTATTTTAGTTTTTTTTATGAAGTAAAAATATTTTTGGGAGACCTCTGCACCAACAGTGGTGTTAGGTTGAGTTTTTTTTTTTTATTTTTTTTTTTAGAAATGTCTTGGAACGTCGGCCGTGACGAAGCGCCTGAAGATTTTGAGGAGCTGCTGCGGGAGAGTGATTCTGAGGACGAGGGCGATAGACGGGTGTACCTCGAAGAGTACTCCGAGGATGAGCTGGACGAGCAGGTGTACGGTGAGCCGGAATTCCTCGAGGAGTTTGAGGAACCGGCTTGTGAGGTAAATCTTTTTCATCGTCTTGACTAAATTACTGAATCTGTTGTAATCCGATGAATTTGTCTGCGTGTTTTGTGTTGTGCAGGGTGATTGTTTTTATTATATACATTGTTGTTACTTTGTGTGAATTTTCAGAATATCTGCTCGGAACCGACTATCCTCGGACTATACACGACCGAGGGAGAGGAGATCCCGCTTCGCCCCTCCTCAAGTCCTCCGAGCGTGCAGCTGATGGACATGTAAGTTTCACCGAAATAAATATTGTATAGTCGTAGTATTTGTAATAACAAAAACCTTTTATTCAATGGGCCCAGTCCTTCACCTCCTGCGGCCAGTCCATCGCCTCCTGCGACTGCTGCTCCTCTGGAATCGTCAAGCCCGCCGCGTGCGATGCATTCAATCGTAAGTAATAAAACACATTTCATCGAAATGTTTTGGAGTCATAATAATTATTTATAATAACGAAAACCTTTCATTTGATAGGCTGAGCCCGTCACGCGCTCTGCGGTCGCCTACCCTTGCGGATGATGAGGCTGATGCTCGTGATGATGAGTAAGTTATACTTTTACTTTTTCTCGTTTTACATTTACATCACGAAATATAATTGTATTTTTTTTTTTTAGGGTGTGTTTTTTTATGTCATCGTCCCGGAGGACGATGGCGATTCCTATCACCTCGCAGACGAGCATCTAGTATACCCTCCGCAAGAGGTAGAGCACCTGGCGACTACAGTGCGGGGACAAGGACGGCGACGCGGGCGCGGACCTCGCCGAGGCGGCCGAGTGAGGGGAGCTGGTCCGGCAAGACGGGGCCAAGGTGAGTCCAATGGAAAAAGGGTGATAGGTTAGTAGAAGTAAATGTTAATGATGAGGACGTGCCAGAAGAGCTGCGACAGATGGTTCTGAAAGTGGTGAATGCCAGGGAGGTAGCGAGAGTGCGGGCAGTTGGGAGAGTGAGGAGGCAAAGGCCTGAGAATGTAGCGCATGATCCAATTGTAGATGGTGAGTTTTTAGATGCCGATGTTGGTCAGGATGAGGCTCTGTTTGCTGGGACAGGGATTTCAACTCGATTTGAATGGTCATCCATGCGTGACCATTCAGGCGAGAGGGAACAATTTCTGCCTGAACACACAGAGCCTGTGTGTTCAGGCAGTCATCGCATCTGAAAATGCGTATGGGGCGTTTAGGCAGTACTGGGATGACGGCATCTTGTCACATATAGTGACCGAGACAAACCGTTATGCTCAGGGGCTAGCGAGTTCATCCGTTCACTTTGCCCGGGAGTGGTATGACACAAATGTTCATGAAATTTTGGTCCTATTTTCCTTCTGGATGATGCTCGGAATCATCAAGATGCCCTCCACAAAATCCTGTTTTGCCAAAAACCCACTCCTTCAGACGAACATCTTTAGAAAGATGCTCACCCGTTCCCGCTACTTCAATCTCTGCCGCGCTCTCCACTTCAATGACAACAGCAACAGACCGACGGACAACTCCGACAAATTGTTTTCTTTTGGCCCCATTTTAGACCATTTAAATTCACGCTTCAAGGAAGCCTATGTCCCATCCCAGAATATTTGTATAGACGAATCCCTCACTCTGTGGAAAGGTAACCTCAAATTCCGCCAGTACATCAAGACCAAGGCAGCCAAGTTCGGAGTTAAAACCTTCGAACTGTGCGAGTCATCCACTGGCTACCTTTGGTCTTTCTTTGTGTACCTCGGTACTGGAACTACCTATGATCCAGCTTACCCGTCGACGCTGCTGAAAAGCACGGCGACCCCTCATACGTCCTCTCCTCAACAAAGGGTATACTCTTTTCATGGACAATTGGTTCAATAGCCCCTTTCTGGCCCGATTTCTGAAGGCACATAAAACCGATTGTGTAGGTACATTGCGCGGCAACCGTAGCAATGTCCCTCCACTCATATCGCTGTGCAAGCTTAAAGAAGGTTAGATAGTGGCTCGTCATGCTGGCGATATCGTTGTCATGGCCTATCAGGATAAGAAACGCAAAATTTGCACCATCTCATCCTACCATGGCATTCAACAAGACCGGATGGAGCCAAGACCGTATCGTGAAGCTCAGTTTAAACCCCAAGTAATTTTAGATTATAATAAAGGTATGGGAGGTGTTGATCGTAAAGATCAAATGCTGGAACCATACCTGCTGGAAAGAAAAAGGTGCCATAAATGGAATATGAAGGTCTTCAAACGCCTTCTCAATTGCTCAATTTTAAATGCACGCATTCATTTAGAGGCTTCGACCGCTACTTCTAAGGAACATTTAGTTTTTCGATTGGAGTTAGTCGACCAGCTACTCCAAAAACACCACGAATATATCCCAAAGGTACCCAGTGCCTTTGGCGATCGGGTTAGTGCACCCACAGCGGGCACAGGCTCTTTTGGCGAGTCATTAGTTCCGGTGGAGCGTCATTTCGCAATCCGCATACCAACATTGGATGCGAAAGGCTACATTAGCCGTCGTCGTTGCCGCTTGTGCGGCCAAGACGCTAGCAAACGGAACAAACGCACATCGTACTGGTGCAATATTTGTGGTGTTCCCCTTTGTTTAGAGCCCTGTTTCTCGCTTTACCATAGCAATCGTCCCTAGTATTTCTCCATTATGAGATTTTTTCTTTCCAGTTTTTTTTTTTCAGTCTTTCAAAATAGTATACCTTTTGTTCTTTCCACAGAGACTGACACAGACAGACAGTAGAGTCACTCCTTTTCTGGGTCATACCACTCTTTATTATCTAAACGCTATGTATGCGTGCGTGTCCAATGGGACTCACCTAATTTTATTTTTATTTTATGCTAGGGAATATGCATTTTATTATTTTATTTTTTATCTTTACTTTATCAATAAAATACAGTACTATCAACCCAAGAAAAGTATTAAAAGTTATGTTCAACTACTGCTTGTCACTCAAAAAAAAAATTAACTCCTGCAATTTTCTACGACTGTCCTAACGTCCGTGACTGTCGTGGCCATGATGTGACGTCATTTACCTCAATCTGCTTTGTTTACATCTTATTTTTTTTAATAATTTTGCTAATTGTAGTCCTTTTTTTATTACTTGCATATTCCCTATTGCGTAACACATATTATTCCAATCACTTTTATTTTGTTACTATAAAAGGTGTTTGTGTTTTGTTTGTATAAGAGTTATGTTTTCTCTAATATTTTTTTCTCTATGTAAAAGTAGTAAATACTTTTTTCGGGTGCGCCAAAGTTCACCTAAATTTTCAACTCCGATAATTGGAAATCCGAAAATGTTCTTCCTAACATTTTTCATCCTAACAATCGCAATTCCTAACTACTCTGTCTCTAATGTTCTAATTCCGAAGCATTCAACTTCATAATGTCAGTAGCAATAATCATCTATTATACTTTTATTTGTTTTCCTATATTTTCTCAACATAACCATCTTTTACACTATTATTCCAAGTCATATCTTTTTTGTTTCGATTAATTTTTTATTAATTAAAGCATCTTCTTTAATTTTATTTAAAACGGTGTATACCCGCAAAGATATCCATAGGTTAGGTTAGAACTGTGACCAACTACGCGCGAGCCGAGCGAGCGAAGCGAGTGGTGCCGCGGCAGCGGCCGGCGAGCGCTGCCTCGAAACTGGTCGCGAAATTTTTCTAAGTATTTTTTTCATGGTGGGGGCACTATAAATATCATCTTCTACGCACATATATTATTTTTTGGATCGGCTTGTGGCTTCTCCCAGCTGGTCAAGTTTTTGAGTGCGCCGCGAATTTTTGCCGACTCGCCTGAGCAGGCCACCGTTGGCCGCCAGCGATACCCCGCGCCCCCCTTGGCGCGGGTCGGTGATTTGTCCGCGTCACAAACTTTTAATTTATTTTAAGTTGTGGGTAGACGCAACAAAAACTTTTACCAGCTGTACCGTCCGAACCGAACTTTATTGTGTAACTGCGTAGTAGGTATCCTTTGGGTACCCATGGGTACCTAGTGCCTGTGGGTGCGCAGAGGGTGCTTCCGCAAGACCCGGTGCATCGGCACCGTAGCGGTTGCGGGAGGCCACACCTAGAGTGAACTTTTATTAACTTTGAACGCCATGAAGAAAACGCTGCCTACCAAAAACCCCAAGGGGGACCGGGCGCCGTCGCTACCGTCACTCGGTAGCCCGACGCCCGGCGCTGCATCCACAAGTGCCAGCATGGACGCGGAGGGAAGGAGGCCCTTTCCAGCCTCGCCCCCTTCCATACCGCCAAGACACAGCCCCGGAACCCTGCCTGCAAGCACGACGCCACCATCGGTGCGTGCCCCGGCGGTGCCAGTCCGCCCGCCGGCGTTCCGGCCGGTTCCGACTCAGGCCCCGAGCCCACCCGGGTCCAGTAGCCGCGCGCCCGCTGCTCGCGCCGTCGCCCCCCCCCTACGCGCTGATGCGCAGGTGGATCGGGCGACCGCGACGCACGCGCCCCGCGCCGCCAACCCGCGCCCTGTGCGCCCAACCACCCAAGAGAACTCTGACAACCAGGCCGTGTCGGCCGCGGCGCGCCCCGCCGCGCCTCCATCTACGCAGGCGCGGCCCGCCGCCGCCGCCACCGCTCCCAGAGCGGGGCGCACCGCATCACCCGCACCACGCTGCTTGCTGGCAGGCTCAGCCGCCGCAGCGACGTCAGTGCAGGGACCGATGTCGCCGCCTCCGCCACGCAGTGCTGCTCAAGACTCGCCCGCGCCCATGTCGCCAAGCTTCTCTGTCGATGACAGTGACAGCGACATGGACGACGAGGATTACGAGGTTAATGCCCCTGCCTTAATTAATACCCCGGCGTTCGGGTACGAGTTCTCTCTCGAGACTCGCGCCCAGCGCCGCCCCCGAAGCACGGACGACGAGGCCGCTGAAGAGGCGAAGCGCGTCTGCCCCGACTCCCCGCTCCCGCAACGTGAACCGCGCGGTCGAGCCGGAGTCCGGTCGCCGACGTTCGCCGAGGCGACCCGTCGCTCGCCCACTCAATCCGACGCTAGACGCGTCACCAGACGTGACGTCACCGCCTCCCCCGGTACGACAGCCGCCCCCGCAGCCCCTGACCAAGGCACGAGCGCGGACGCAGCTGCCCGGAAGAGGGAAAGGGACCGGCCACGCTACCCTCCGCTGGTGGTGGAGAGGGATGCCCAACTGGGCCACCCACTTTAGCACACCGCGGTCTGGCGGTATTGATCAGACGAAGATTCGTGCATCAGCCACTCCCCCCGACGTCACTGGGCACTTTTCACGCGTTAGGTGCCCAGCTCCACGTCGCTGGCGAGGACGTAAATATTTATGCGTGCTACCACCCGCCCGCGGCCCCGCTTGACATAGCGGAGCTACGGGCGCTACTCTATCAGTCGCCGCACCCGATATTACTCGCTGGCGACTTAAATCTGAAAAACCCGGCGTGGAACAGCCGGAGTACGAATACTGGAGGGAGGCGACTCTTCGCAGACGCGGAGGCCCGTGGATACATGGTGTCCGGCCCTGAGACGCCTACCCACTACCCAGGCAACCGAACCCAACAACCCGATGTGCTGGACATCGTAATCCACAGGGGCTTGAGAGGCCAGATTGCCCAACAAGTTATAGACGACGAGTTCCAGTCAGATCACCAACCTGTGCTCGTCGTACTATCGGGAATGCCTACGAGACTATCTCCTCCTGCGCCACGTCGAAAAACCGACTGGAAAAAGTTCGCGGAAGGGATGGAAATCACCACTCCAGCTTGGCCCATCGCCACCGACGCGGACGTCGACGGGCTAGCTGACCAAATCACCGCTTGTATTAGGCGCGCCCATGATGAGGCGACAACAACAGCCACGCTGCCACAGGGGCTTGTATACAAGCCTCTACCCGCCCACCTCAAGCAGATGATCGCCCATAGGCGGCACCTCCGCAAGCGGTGGCAAGAGTCTGGCTGCCCGCGCGACAAACGCGACCTAAACCGCCTAGCGGAAAAGGTAAGAGCCAAGCTACAGGAGCTCAACACCGAGAGCTGGGAGGAGTGTATTGACGCCGCAGAGGGAGACTGGGCGTCTCTACACAAGCTGTGTAGACAGCTAAACAATACCCCGGCTCCGGTACGTCCACTACTCCATAGCGACGGGACACTAAGATACATCGCGCCAGACCGCGCGGAGATCTTTGCTGAGCACCTGGAGCGTCAGTTCGTTCCAAACCCGACTGCCGACACCGAGCACATCGCAGTAGTCGAGAGGCACCTCGGAGAGTACTTCTTCAGGCCGATAGCCTCCGATGAGGACCCAGTTTTCTTCTCGCCTTGCGAGGTCAGACGCGCCATCCTTAAGACGAAATTAAGGAAGGCGCCCGGGGCGGACGGTGTGACTAACACAGCGCTGCGCCACTTGCCCTACCGGTCGGTAGCGGCACTGGCGCGCCTGTACACGGGCATACTGCGCACGGGCGCCTTCCCAACCTCGTGGAAGGAAGGGCGTGTCATTATGCTACCCAAGGCGCACAAGAATGTGCTGAAGCCGGAAAGCTATCGGCCAATCACACTTCTCTCCACTACCTCTAAGGTGTTTGAGCAACTCCTGCTGCGACACCTGAGGCAACATTTCACTCCAAGAGAGGAGCAGTTCGGGTTTCGTTCCGAACACTCTACGACGCTCCAGCTGTCGAGAGTACTGCACCTGCTTGCCGCATCCTTTAACAGGAAGGAGCGAGCAGTAGCAGTATTCCTCGACATGGAAAAAGCATTTGATCGCGTCTGGCACGCCGGTTTGTTGTACAAGTTGGCACAGGCCGGCACGCCCCGTCGCTTGGTAAGGGTGGTTTCCTCCTTTCTAGGTAATAGGACTTTCAGGGTGGTGGTCGACGGAGCGCTATCGAGCGTCCGCTCGATAGCCGCAGGAGTGCCGCAAGGTAGCTGCGTCTCGCCACACTGTTACTCGTGTTACACCGACGACATCCCAACAACACCCGACACCACGCTCGCGCTGTATGCCGACGACGCCGCGTACATAGCGTTATCGCTTAACGCGCGGCACGCGGCCGTAAAAATGCAGCGCGTGCTCGACCTACTCCCGGACTGGTTGTCTAAGTGGAGGTTGTCGGTGAACGTGGGTAAGACGCAGGCGCTGGTAACCGGCGGCTCGCAGAAACTCCCACCACCCCTGACACTGCAAGGAGTTGATGTCGCATGGTCACCCCGGGCCAAGTACCTGTGTGTCACTATCGATCGTCAACTATCTATGGCACAGCACGTCCGCGGCACTATCGCGAAATGCAGGAGCGCCCGCTTCCAGCTTCGCCCAGTGCTCACGTCACGACTCCCGCTGCGTGCCAAGCTGGGCGTGTACAAGACGTACATTTGCCCGCTAATCACGTATGCCGCCCCAGCGTGGTTCGCCCTCACGAGCGAGTCCACAAAGAAGAACATCCGCGCGCAGCAAAGTCTTGTTTTGCGCGCAATTGTTGCTGCCCCTCGCTTTGTGAGGAATTCCACTATACAGCGGGACATGAAAATGGAGAGCCTGGACGACTTCTGTAGCCGCCTCGCGTCCAACATGTTCAAGCGCGCCGACGTCTCTGCCTGGTCCCATCTAATACAGATAGCGCCATGGCACACGCGCCCGCCTGACGCGGGGCGCGCTGGGCGTACACGTCGCCTGCCGCGCGGTCTCGTGCCTGTGGATGCGCCGTAAGTATGCTCCCCCCCCCCTGCTTGACTCCCCCGGGTAGGTCGTCTTCACCTACACGCGACCTACCCAAACAATGTGACTACACAACACCACATTACACACTGGAGCGTGATCGGCTAGCTCTAAGAGCGTTGTGGACGGGGCCATACATTCTTAGCGGTAGGATGCGCCACCAGAGTCACCTCTGTCGCAGGTCGTCATCCGCTGGGCCTCCTCCGGGTAACCGGAGGTCTCACCTGGCGGTGACAGACCGCCGAGGTGGCGTGAAGAAAGCGGCGCTCGTTACGGTAAAGTGTCATCGTACGAAAGCGCGCAGCGCTAGCGCCGCTGGCGCCTCCTACCGGACAAAATGACAACCACACATAGGCGAGCCGCGCCATAATAAACTAATTACTCGCGCTCGCCCCCATTCATGCCTATATTGGCCACCAAACGAGGTGCCCGTATTTACGGGCACAGTAAACAATTCCGCGGGGAAAGGGTTTTACCCATATCCCGCCAGCCGCGCCCCTCTGCGGGGGCGTAGCGATATCCCGAGAGATATATTATTTATTACACTTGGTAAATGTTTCTTTCCGAGTATGAGTGAAAATATTATAGTAATTATGTTTAGGGATAATAGCGTTGTGATAAAAAACAGTAGGAGTTGAAATATATTTAAAAAATGATATTATTAATTACAATTTTCGGAAACATGAGTGTTATGAACATCGCCGGTAGCACTACAAATAGTATGAATGAAAACTTTAGGTTGAAAAATTTTAGGAAGAGTGATCATTCGGATTACAAATCATTAGGAAGAACAATTTCGGGTAAAGAACTTCAGGTGAGCCAATATGGACCCACTTTTTTCATGTAAATAATTTAGGTATATGAAAAATAAAACAAGTAGATCTATTTTGTATTTTTTTATTTTCCTTACTGAACTCATTATAAGAATTATGTTTTCTCTAATATTTTTTCTCTATATAAAAGTAGTAAATACTTTTTTTATGTGAATAACTTAGGTATATGAAAAATAAAACAAGGAGATCTAAATTGTATTTTTTTATCTTCCTTACTGAACTCATTATAAGAATTATGTTTTCTCTAATATTTTTTTCTCTATATAAAAGTAGTAAATACTTTTTTTTATGTGAATTACTTAGGTATATGAAAAATGCAACAAGTAGATCTAAATTGTATTTTTTTTATCTTCCTTACTTACTGAACTCATTATAAGAATTGTTTTCTCAAATTTTTTTTTCTCTATGTAAAAGTAGTAAATACTTTTTTTATGTGAATAACTTAGGTATATGAAAAATAAAACAAGTAGATCTAAATTGTAATTTTTTATTTTCCTTGCTGAACTCATTTTCGCTAGGTACACATTTTATCGATAATGTAGTGCTGTGTTCCCCACCCTACGGCATGTTAGAATTCAGTACAAATACGACCACTTGAAATATAGATATTTCTTATTTTTTCCATGATAGGAAGGCATGTGTGTACAGAAATTGATAAAGCACCTTGTTCTTGTTTGCTTCCAAGTAAGATTCTAATTGGTAAACCTAAATTATGGAGTGGAAATAGGTTATTTCCCTCTTTTGAGGTAATTTCGTATTTCAAAATTTTCGTCGTATATTTTTTCGATTCATGGTTAGAAATCAGTCGAAGAAGGTATAGGTAGTATCCTAAAAACGTTTTGTATTGATACCTGTTACAAAGTCATGCATTGAACTGCGCAATTCTAAAATGACGTTCCGCGCATATGAACTTTGAGTTGGAATCTTGTAAGAATAATGTATGTAGGACTCCTATTTTATTATCCCAATAGGATACTTGTATATTTGTTATGTTAGATCTAAAGTTTCGTGTAAATCCATATATTAGTTTTATCAAAAAAAAATAAGATACGGCAACAGATCATGAGCGGCGACTTCTCTAATTTCTTTAGATTTTTTATAATTCTCAAGTAGTTATGAAACAGTTGTTTATATTGTAATACATGGTCTCGTTTTTCAAGAACCCGAAACTGTTTACCGGTTGAGATAAGAGCTAATAGAACTCGAGCGATAAGCGTTTTTGTGAGCGCAGGCCACTTGACTCGCGCGATGACGTAACTGGGGGGCCCGCGGGGTGTTTTACCGTTCAGCCAGAAAGGATTGAGAGGTTAAGCTCGCCGTTGTACATAATTTTTTATATTGCTATCTGTTTGTATATTTCTTTTTAATTTGATGTGCAATAAAGAATAAGAATAAGGACAAAGGCCGACCCCTATTCCCTGCATTTTCACATTTGGCGACCGTGTAAGGTTAAAATGGAGAACCGAAAAAAGGAGCGTACAGTTCAAAGAAGATTATTTACGAAAACTGCGAATGACTTTGAAGCCGTCATATTCCAAGCAACCCAAGCGTCCAAACCAGAACTCGCAAGTAAATTCATCATACTAAATGAAATCACTGATAATTTGTTCAAATTAGACATACAAATAAAAGAAGCAATGATAAACTTACCGGATATCAATGAAGACGAGTTGGAACGCGAACTAAGTGGTGCATATGAATATAAATCAAGATGGCTACATCTAAGCACACTCTGGCACGATCAAGAAAAGCAAAATACAGTCATTCAAAAACAAGAAAGGTCATTCAAGCTACCAAAACTGGAATTACAGTCCTTCGATGGACAACTCCGTAGCTGGATCAGTTTTTGGAGTCAATACTCCAAAATACATGAGGATTCGTCATTGGATGATACAGAAAAATACCAATATTTGACGCAATATGTAAAAGCTGATTCTGAACCAAGGAGATTAGTAGAAGGCTTTCCAGCGACAGCATATCAAAAATGTATCGAACAACTAAGAAATAGATACGCACGAGAAGATTTACTAATAGTTTTTGAACCGCCTCCTTCCTAGCTCTGAATTGGAATTCTTTACGATCTCCACCCCTCTGCTCTTCAGCCATCAAACCAGATTCATGATGTCGTGCTAGTATTCCTCTCAGTCGAGTCGGTCTAATGCGAAGAATGCATAGAAATGCTTTTTTGCAAACATTGACTAATGCACCTGTTTGATGTTTTCTGATATAATATTGTACTGACATCCGTTTCGTGACTCTGCTGTTATCTCTTGAACGCTTTCTTTGAGTCTGTGATGTTTTACAATATTTTAAGATAAAATTGTCTTGATCTGTCTTGTTTTTGGTGTAATAGAAATTTCTATGAATATTGAACATATCATTGGATGATAATTTTCTGCATTGGTATTTTTGTTTACGATTGTGATTACATTGCTGGCATGACTGGAAGACCAGGTGCCGTATACCTGAAATCAATAAAAAAATTAAGTAAAATAACCTTTTAACCACTATGCCCGACAAGATTTTGACACATGACACATCAGCTGATTCGGCGGGGTGATTCGAATTGTCATGAAATTCACGAAATTTTCATCAACTTTCAGGATTCAATTTTACTGTGAAAAATATGTCATGGGATCTGTTTCATACGATAAATTTGATGTTTATATCTCCAATATCGTGTTGAAGTCGCTAAAACGGAGTCAGTCTATTGCGAAATATGTGTAAAATACATATTACTACACCCTTCCAAAAAGTAGGTACCTTAGATGCGCTGGAAATAATGTACATAGGCAAGCTTCTAATATGCTAAAAGAATTCGAAAATGCAAAATAAAAACAGTAACATTCTATCTCCGTTCTTATTTTTGCCATTATTCATACACAATTTCAAATAAAAACACACACAAAGTATTGACAAATATTACTAAAAACTATGTTGTTACATAAAGATGCGATTCCACCAGTGTGCAGAACTGTGCGGCACTGCCATGCACATTGTGCGACACAAATGTTTATTCTGGTCGACTCACTAAAGCAAACAATAACAAACACATGCAGTCAGTGGACTCGCGTCGACGTGTACAAACCTGTTGTGCGCGAACTCAGTCTTGCTTCCGCTACCGGAGTGAAAACATTGATTTGTGCGCGTACATTGTTAATTAACCAAGCTAAATATGGATTGGACGAATGATAAAATTATTAATTTTATTCAAGCTATTGAAACTTATCCTGTATTATGGGATTCTAGTCACAGTGATTATAAAAATAAAAACAAAAAACACGACGCCACTCAAGAGTTGGCGCAAAGTTTCAATTGTGACTCGACTGAGGTAATGAGAAAATGGAAGATTATTTTGGCTCAATACCGAAGAGAAAAGAAGAAAATCGCGGTCTCAAAATCTTCAGGTTCTGGGATTTTAGATATACAGGGTGATTGGAAGATGGGTGCAAAGCTTTAAGGCGAAGATAGTACAGACAATTTAGAACCATTTAAGCCATGGTTGTCTTAGACGAAGTCTTACCAAATATTTTTAACCAAATTTTTAAGTTTTTTTTCGGAAATTCTCAAAATTTAATGTAAACTGCATAATTATGGCCAAATTGAATGATAAATGAATTCATTTTTTATTTATTTAATTAAAGTAATGTGTAAGCAATCAAGCAAAACATGTTTTAGGCTTCTGTGTCATTAGACATTTTTTTTACAGACATTTAAAGATCAGAAAAAATAAAAAAATTGTACAATACGTCTTTTAAACCTTATTCAAAAAAAAAACGGAGGGTGCTTTTTTTGTTCAAACCTTTTTGAAGACATGCTTGATAATCGCTCTTTCTTTTGAGGTATCATTTATGCGGATATCTTACAAATTATTGAAATTAGGGCCTACAAACCAATTTGAGGGAGATTTTTTTTTATTTTAGGCAGACTAATTAAAACAACATTTGAATTAAAATTATTTATTTTTCATGTTCAAAATGACGGCCGTGATTCCTAATACAAGCACGGCCCCGTCTTCTAACTTCTGTAGTCGTTATTTTCAACATCATCTCCTGCTTCATTGTCTCAAACGCTGAATTTATTCTTTGTATCAATTCTTCTCTAGTGTTAATTTCTTTGTTGTTATACACCAGTTCCTTGGCCCGGCCCCACACGAAAAAGTCCAACGGGGTCAGATCTGGGGAGCGAGCGGGCCAAGGGATGGGTCCATCCCTGCCGATCCAGCTATCAGGAAAGCAATTGTTGAGGTGTTCCCTTACATTTAAAGTCCAATGCGCTGGACAGCCGTCTTGCTGAAAGATGACTGTTCGGTCTCTTTCGAAGATCGGGACACCTGATTCCTCTATCAGCAGTGGTAAATCAATTTGCAGAAATTGCAAATAATTTTCGCCATTCAATCGATCAGGCAAAAAGTGGGGCCCAATCAATGTTCTGCCAATTATTCCAGCCCATACATTCACAGAGAATTTCATCTGAAATGACACCTGCTTCTTAAAATGTGGATTGTTGTCTACGTCGGCCCATTCATGGATGTTGTGAAAGTTTGTAATACCTTCCCTTGAAAATTTACTTTCATCCGTCCACAAGATTGATTTCAGAAACCACGCATCTTCGATGTCTCTGTTGAGGAGGAAACGGCAGAACTGAATTCTTCTTTGAGGATCTTGCTCTACTAGACCTTGCACACTCCTGCCATGGAACGGATACTTATCATTTTGGTGCATTGTATGCCACACCTTCCATTGAGAAATGTTTAAATTTCGAGCTACTGCTCTAGTACTGGTAGTAGGATCCGCTTGAAATGCTGCTAAAATGTCTTCGTCGACGGCAGTTTCGTGTCTGCCCGGGTTGACTCCAGGTTCCACGCGGTGAAACCCATCTTGGGCAAGACGACGAAACGTGTTGTAAAACACTCGGACATTCGGTATCCTGCGATTCGGATAGCGCTCTTGATACATCCGTCGCGCCAAAGATCCATTGCCGTCTGCTCTACCGTACATAAATACGATATCCGCATATTCTTGATTGGAAAAAGTAGCCATAGTCACTTAACAATTAAGAAAAACGGCGTAGGAGCGCACTAAACGTCAACTCAACACAATTAAGTCAAAAATCAACACGTGCAGGAGCGCGAGGCTACGACTGGACACGGTGAAACAAAAAAGTTCAAAACTAACGCAAACAACACGTGCAGGAACGCAAAGGGCTACAACTGAACACGGTAAATTGTGAATCAACACGACAACGTCCACTCACAAGGGCAGTAGTTTGACTAATAAGTAAAAGATGTAACGGCTTCATCACGGACCGACTGACCCTGACTAAAGAAAAACGACTTTGTTGCCTCAGTAACTAAGACCATTTTGCTGTAAAAACCAACTCTTTATCGCTTTTTGCTATTCATTGGGCGTTCTACCTGGAAATGCCGTCGCACCGCGCTCGGTGGCCATTGTTTAGAGAATCCCCTCAATGGGTTCCCCTCAATTGGTTCCTGCATGTGCCAAAAATTCTTAGAATTGAACAATGTTATCATTTCGAGCACATAAAGTATTCTTTTATGCAAAAATTTTGTGTTTTGTTAGACTGCCTAAAATTTAAAATTTCTCCCTCGATTTGGTTTATTAGGTCCTAATTTCAATAATTTGTAAGATATCCGCATAAATGATACCTCAAAAGAAAGAGCGATTATCAAGCATGTCTTCAAAAAGGTTTGAACAAAAAAAGCACCCTCCGTTTTTTTTTTGAATAAGGTTTAAAAGACGTATTGTACAATTTTTTTATTTTTTCTGATCTTTAAATGTCTGTAAAAAAAATGTCTAATGACACAGAAGCCTAAAACATGTTTTGCTTGATTGCTTACACATTACTTTAATTAAATAAATAAAAAATGAATTCATTTATCATTCAATTTGGCCATAATTATGCAGTTTACATTAAATTTTGAGAATTTCCGAAAAAAAACTTAAAAATTTGGTTAAAAAAATTTGGTAAGACTTCGTCTAAGACAACCATGGCTTAAATGGTCCTAAATTGTCTATACTATCTTCACCTTAAATCTTTGCACCCATCTTCCAATCACCCTGTATATAAGCCGAAATGGTTTGCTTATGCATATTTGAATTTCTTTCATGGAAGGGTGAGCCGAACGTCAGCTTGAACTCACACGACGAAATAAATGAACAGGTAGGTACGTTTTAAATGTTTATTTTCTTACCTCTAATATTATTACTTAGATACCTATACTATTTACGCTAGTGTTTCTTGCCATGGCACCATTCCGATGTCAGTTTGGAAATAATGTGCAAATTCTTCTCTTATGTTTTTCGCATCGCCAGGGGGTCTTCTTCCAACATGTCTTAAAGGCAGTAAGTTTGCCATGCCTGCATCACGCCGCCAACTTCCATCGATAGTGCAATGAGTAATTTGGTTCTCAGTATCAAAACAGCCAGCAGAAGTATAAAGTTGTGAAGACGATTTTTGTGTTATCAAAAAATTATGCAAGTAACAACATGTCAGTGTTATCAATTGTGTCTTTTCTGGAGCTAACAGAATAGGTTTCCTGAGTACGCGAAATACACCGGACATAATGCCGAATACGTTTTCCACAATACGTCTCGCTCTGCTCAACCGATAATTAAATATTCTCTCTTTTGATCTTTTGTCATGTTGACCGGGATATGGTTTCATTAAATTTATATCTAACGCAAAAGCATCATCTGCCACAATGACATGTGGAATTGGTTTGTTCCTTCCGGGTAACGGGTAAGGTTCAGGCAAATTTAATTTTCCTTGCTGAAGATTAGCATAGAAACCAGTATTTTTGAAAACACCACCATCCGATATTCTTCCTTTACAACCGACATCTACGTACGTAAACTTATAATTTGCATCAACCAGTGCTAAAAGCACAATGCTGAAATCACCTTTGTAATTGAAAAAGTCGCTTCCAGTATTACTTGGAGCTTGAATAACAACGTGTTTGCCATCCATAGCCCCAATGCAATGAGGGAAATTCCAAAGATGGTCAAATTGGCGCTCTAAGATCATCCATTCTTCTAAAGTGTTAGGCATCTGAAAAGGGAAATTTTATTACTATTTCAGGTATCACAAGATATTATTATCCAGAATGACACAGTAAATAAAGATCAAGAGTCTCTTCATGAAAGGCCAGTCGAAAAGTTTAAGGCTCCGAAGAACTCGCTTAAACGCCGTATTGTCGATGAAGACCCGAGAATCGCCCAAGCTTTGTCCATTATGAATAACGTAAACCAGCAGATGGAAGCAAAAAAACCTGATGACGAAGACATTTTTGCTGCAGCCGTCGCAACGAAATTAAGGAAAATTAGAGATGAGCGAACCAAGATTTTAGTACAAAGGGATATAGATAATTTATTGTATGACGCTATTATTGGTACTGGAAAATATGTTACAACTCCAATGCCTTCACCATATTCAGATTCGTCAAATTGTCAGAGTCAAGGACCGGCTTCAAGTTTTCAGGTCCGCGATAATGATTATTCAGATCTTTTACGTCAGAATGATGGCGAAACAATATCTTGGCATGAAATGTAATGCAATAAAAGTGACTAAAATAAAATGGTATATTATTTTTATTTTCTTACCTTAATATTTTCTTTCAACACGCTTATCAACGCCTTACAAGTCTCAGGTACAATCCGAGCAATAAGCTCTTTTGAAACTTTAAATAAGAACATTAAACTTGCAAAAGAATCTCCAGTAGCAAGATATCTTAAGGTGATTGCAAGCCTTATTGAAACAGGGACACATTTTCTGTAGTTGGTATCTTGCTTAGCAATAAAAGGACTAGTTACATTAACCAGCAACTCAAAATCTTCGCAAGATATACGTGTGAAGTTTTTAAATCCACTCAATGGATCTATTTTTATTTCTTCTAGAAATTTATTCGTTTCTTCATTCCGTCGCTGTAGTAACGGCCTCACCCAACATCGCGGTTTCTTCCTTCGTTTCTTTTTAAGGAGACTACATAGTAAAACACATGCTGCAGCACAAAGCACTACGTTTTCCTGCCCGTTCATATTAACTACTGAACTGTCTCGGCAGAAACTCTGCTCAGTGAACATGTTCGCGCACAAGTGTGCTGAACTGTGCGTTTACAAAAGTTACGCACAGCCTTACCAGTGGAGACGGAAGCCAAATGCGACACCAGCTTAGTACCTGCACTGTTGGAGTTTTGCACAAAATGTTTGCAAGCAAATGTGCTGCACACTATTTTGGTGGAATCGCACCTTAACACTTCTTAGTGCTGACCGAAAACCCGGGTTTCATAATTACGATTAATAAGTTGCATTCAGCCAAATCGATAATCGTAATAAAATCGAGTTTCGAAAAAAGAGTTGAGACTGAATAAAAACTCATTGGTATAATTTCGAATAATTATTTAATGTAGAAATAGGTCGTAAAATACTATCTTTTTTAACAATTTCATTAAGTAATTATTAGATCGAAAGCATCTTAAAATTAATTAATGAACGTTGACTTCAAGAGAAGGAGATTTATTACTAAAAAGAACGACAGAAGTTTGTAAACCCAAAAAAAAAACAAATCAAAATTTTGATGATTTTCTTTCTTTGAGAAACTTAAAGATATAGGAGAAACTTTCCGTTGAACTAGCAGCGTGAAATATAACAAGAAATTAAGTCTCAAAGTTCAAGCAAAGAAAATACAGAAAACGGAATGATTATCAAATTTAAGCACAGACAGCACCCTATAGGCTTAAATCGCGCCGATTATTTTCTATTTCAAAATTTAAATTAAGAATGCGCTCGCCATTCTCATAATTTAAAATAAGTATTTATTTTACTACATAATTATTGAGAATTTTATTGTGTAATATCTGATGTTTGGTTAAAGAATGACCAGGATCTTGGAAGGAATCATAACTAATATTATAAATGCGAAAGTAAGTTTGTTTGTTACGCTTTCACGCAAAAACTACTTAACCGATCATCATGAAACTTTTTACACATATTCTTGGAGGTATTAGAAGTAACATAGGCATAAATATATATATATATATATATATATATATATATATATATGCCTATGGGGTATAGTAGGAAGTATCAGCAAGCTACGACCAATAGGAGAAAACGGAGAACATGTGACGTAGACGAAGTTGCGCGGGACGCGTATTGCAAAACTGTATAGTGACCCAGACACCCGTAGTCTGTACTGAACTACATCGTGCTCATTTAAATCCCAAATAAATTGGCGCAAAGTGCATACGAGCTCAGAGCAATCTGAGAAGGTATGCATTTTGCTCGCAACAAATTGGAGCTAAGTAAAACGAGCTCAGAGCAATCTGATAATGTATGCAAATGTAAAGGGTATCGGGGTCTTAGTTCGCTCGCTCCGCTCGCTTGCTAGACTCCGCCATCCCCTTCGAACCTAACCTGACCGAGTTGGGGTGCCCCAAGTCCAGAGGTCGCTTCGCTCGCTCTGGCATCCAAATTATCCTGGATGTGTATAATAGGGATGGTGACTCATTTGTCTATTAGGTAGATTATTAAAAAGTATTTGACACTATTTTTTTCTTTTTTCACGTAATCGTAAAATTACGGAGATATTTTGAGTTGAAATGGCGCATGACGTCACGGCTCAGTACATTTTATACCTAGTTGTGACGTAGTGAGCCCCCACTCCAACTTTAATGGGTTTTAACTAAGGATTTTTTTTGTTAACTTGATAAAACAAAAAAACCTATCTAATATTTTTGTATTACCTGATTGTCGGACAAAATAGGATTTCGTTTTCTTTACCCAGTCATCATCCCTTTTGTCCGTGCACTTTCTTTGAAAATATCCAGGCAAAAAGCTTGTCCATTTGAGTAAATTTTTTTACTGAGATAGATTAGGTTTTGGCGAGTAATATGCATAAACAAAAGCTCATCTATTAGAGTCTGGCTCGTGACTCAAATAGTTATAGCCTTTGTAAATTCGCCGTCTGGACTCGTACGTATTTTTCTCTAGTATTTTAAAGCAAAATGTATATTGACTCAGACACTCTCTGAATAGGTATACAGTTTGCTCTTCAACTAAAAAGGCAAACTGCGATCAAACTCAGAGCAACCCCAGTCTGGGTCAGTATACAGTTTGGCAATACGCGCGCGGGACAGGTTCTCTATTGTGTCACCTAACTTTTTTATCCATAATTTAAAGTGCCATAACTTTTTTTGTCCTAATCATCATTTGTCCGAATGATAATTTACCCGAACTTAATATCACATAATATCACATGCCATAAAATTGAAATCCCTAAATATAATATGCCCTAAATCCGTTTGTCATAAATATTACAATCAATAATATACAAAAGACATAAAAACGTTTTCTATAAAAGTTATAAGTCCTAAATTCAAATTACACAATGTTTATTTATAATAATAATATTCTTAGAACAATTTATTTTTTATTGTACATAAGTAGATAAATATATTATACATCTACTCAATAAAGCAGTTGATTGTGAACATGTGGTTTTTGTAAGCAGGCAGGCGAGCATGCAGGATGCAAGCAAGCATACAGCATGCAAGCAATCATGCAGCATGCAAGCAGGCACGCAGCATGCAGCATGCAAGCAAGCACGCAGCATGCAGCATGCAAGCAATCATGCAAGCATGCAACATGCTGCAGGCAAGCAATCATGCAAGCATGCAACATGCAGCAGGCATAGTTTCTGTCACGGCTCCGGCGCTGCAGGGCTCCGGCGGTCCCACGCGAGTTTATCGTCGCAGATGGGTTTAACGCTCACCACCGCAGCTTCGGCTTGCTGGCCGGCAAGCCGGCCAACCTCAGCCGCGGCGGCGAGTGTTACAACCACCTGCTCCTCAACTCGCGGGCCGCCTCGCCCCTCCGCGCCTACGCGATTTTAAATTACACTCTAGGGGTAGGGCAGACAAGACTGCGTGGAGTCGGATTTACAGCGATTCGTTACTGTCACTAAAACCAAATTTTTAGAAAATGTTTTAGGACTAAAAAAATATTATAAATGAACATTCGGAATAATACAAATTATTTAACACAATACTTAGGACATATGAGTTTAGGTCTTGTAAAATTAGGAGATTCAATTATTATAGTACTCGATATTATGACAGAATACTTTTAGAACTAAAGATAATTATGTTAAACAAAATTTCGGGATTTTGAACATTATGGTTATTGAAATTTATAGCAAACGTGTAATGGATACTGATTTTCGGACAAACAATTTTAGGAGAAGAAAGGGAGTACCCGCGGGACAGCTAGTAGTAAATATTTTTTTTGATCCACCAAAGATAAATTATATTCTTCCAAGATTGTGTATCGTATGGTTGGGTTATTGTTATGTTACAGGTAGTCAGTGGCCCGAAAGTATGACAGCCAGTCTTACCAAGGGGTATTGTGCTACCCGATATTAACTGGTTTGAGGAGGTCAGATAGGCAGTCGCAGGTGGCTCTATTAAAAGTACGGGTATGGAGTTGCATCCGGGTAGACTGGAAGCCGACCCCAACAAAGTTGGGAAGACGCTAGACAGACAGATGTTGATGATGGTTGACAATCAGCAATGCATAAGCCGTTTCAAGGAAGATTAGTTTATTCTTTCAAAGCGGGTCACTGTACAGTCTAAAATAGTTATTTGTGCAACAAGAGAGCAAAGTCGTTTTTTGCTGCGAGTGCTGATTTTGAATCCTGAGCAAGCGAAGGATTCAACGATTGAATCCTGAGCGTGGCGAGGGATTCAAAGGCACGAGATGCAAAAAACTTTGCTCTCGTGTAACACACATAACTTTTCACTTCAGCAGCGAGAACACTTTAGGAGATTAAATAATAAACAGGAATTTATTGAATTAACTATTTATTGTGAATCAAAATAATTTAAATTATAGATGATCACCTCGTCTGTGATAAATCTAAAAAATAAGATACCAACACGGTCTCCGAAAAACTGCTTGCGCCCTTTGTAAGTCTCGTTGAAGACATGGTATGCTTTCAGATATTTCTTGCGAGACTTCTCAGGTAGGAAACTTAATTCTGCATTAATAACTGCCTTGTTGTTTTAACTCTTCCGGTGTTACAATACTGTTCTCGTGGCTAGTTTCACTCATATTTTACGAGTATTTTAATATTTTTAACTTATTCAACTCTTTACGCCAGCAATTTTTTTTCCCGCTCTTTTATTTAAATTAAGGCGTGTTCGGAAATAGCACCCATGATATTTTATTATTCAAAATATATTTCGTAACATTATTGAAACTAGAAATAAATATTTACAGGTTAAATATCAGTTTTATATGCAGTAAATACTTATTTTCGTTTAAATACAACAATAAGTAAAAAATTCAATAAATTACATTAAAAGACATAATTTTTGCAAAATCTCTTTAGTACGAAATTCCGAACGTGTTCGAATTCAAAAACGGAACTTCGAAAGGGCTGGTCTTTGTCTCTCTCTCTTTCTAATGGGCGGGAAAGAGATAGAGTGTGAATGTTTCGAATTGTATGATCAAACCCAAGGCTGAATAAGATAATCGGGGCTTTCTGAAAAAAATAATTAAAAAGTTACTTTGTCTCACTCAGTGAGCAAAATCGCATTTTGCTCACTGATTTCAGGCAGCAAAACCTACATGTTTGAGCTACTGAAGTGAAAAGGTTTTTTTTTTTTATATCTGCCAATTTCAGGTTATCCATCATAGGCCGTGAATATCCGTGATATGAACCAGAACCATCAGGACATGAGTCTTACTCGTATATTTTGTAGAGTTGTGTTTAAAATTGTATTTTTAGTTTTTGGGGTTGTTATAATATACCCGAGCTTATCTAAGTAGGTATCAAAAAAATAGTATCGATTAAAATTATTGGTCGGAAAACGCAAAAGATAAACAAAATTGGAAAGACATGGGCGCTTTTAACCAGCAGTGCGACAGAGGAGGCTGATAAAAGAGTAAATACCCATTAACTAACCCAAACTTCTAACCAATAATCAAACTATATAATTATTTTTACTATGCCTACCGAGATCCTCGGCATTCTACCAACCTTCGGATAGTTCAAACAAAATTCACAATAAATTATCTATAAGAAAAATAGAAATAATAACATATAAATATTAAATTTAAATATCTACAAAATAAATTGGAAGAGAGAACGAATTCCTAATTTAAAGAACATCGGCAGAAATGTATGGGAGTTTCGTACCGCATATTTTTGTTGTTGTTTTGTAATAGAATTTATACCACTTATTAGGGCAACTAAGCCATTTATTTTCATGTAAGTGTACTATTTTTAAAACATGGGATTCATTAATAATATCAATAAAAAGATTTGAATAAATAAAACGTAATACAATCGTAAACTAAACGTAGTTTTGGTTTTAGAAGTTGCCATATGCAAATTAACACAAAAATAGAAACAATAATTAATTATTTAGAAATATAAATAACATTAAATATAATTAAACACTTAAATGTTATACCTAAGAATGCATAATTGTAGCGTTAAATCATAATAGTTAACGATTTAATGATAAAAAAGTTTTTCGTCATCTTATATTTTTTGTTCATATGGCAATTATTTATTGACAGCTAAAGAAAATCTGTCATGTCTTGCTTGTCAACATTTGAATGACTTGTTTGGACCAATAATATTGTTCTTTGCTGTTGTTTTGGATTGTGGCTTTTGACTACGTCTGAGCAATTTAGCGAATTATCTGGCCGTTTTTACGTTGAGTTGGGCATCTGCTCCTCCGTACTCGGTCTCTTAATACTAGTTTCACGAAAGGACGCTATAATAACTGTGCTGTGTGTGCACGTGCTTCGATTAAAATGACGAGTTTGCAATGTAATCATTGCAACATTCGCTTGTCCCGATTAAGGAGGCACGCTTTATCCGATGAGAGCGAAGATCTTGTCAATACTATTCGACTGTGGACATATCCTAGAGATGTAAGTACCTAGTTTACGAAAAACATTCTATTTATTATGAGTGGGCCGTGGACGAACTCTGTGATAAGTTTTACGTGTTGAAAAGTAGTCCTTATCATTTAAACCATACCATACCACTAAAATATGTATGTCTGCTAAAACCTATATAATATCTTAATGATATTCGAAAAACTAACGAAGACGGTTATGTGAGTATATAACATATAAATTGATATTTACATGAGTATCTTACTTGGAGTGTTTGAATTGGTATTACTCTGATGGTATGACAGCTGAAACAGAAAGTAAATAAAATATTTTATTATTTTAGCTTCGTTCTGAAGATGAAGCTTGTGTGCCATGTTGGCTAAGAGCTACAAGAACTAGGTTTGCTCCACCTGTTGAAGACATTCAACCCCTTCACCTGATCATGTGGATGGTGATTATTCTGTTTTGATGTGTGCTGTTTGTGGTCAGTCTGTCCACCACAATATCAGATGAAGATTGGAATCCTGACAACATTGCCCGTTTGTTCGGTCACCAGCAGGTACATAAATATGATATAATATATTTATAGTAACTAGCTTATTAACACTTGCCATGCAAATGGCATTACTCTTATATGTTATTAACTCTGGGACACTCATGAGGTTGGCTCTACTAACAACAAAAGGAGGGTTCCTTCCATTGTCAAATGAGCCTTTTTCCTCTACTCCAATGAGCAATAAACTTATTCACTCATAGTAACACAACATAGCTATTTGGTAAAGGTTTTCTATAATTTGAAGGAAACCAATTATTGTCAAATTCAATCAGGAATCTCGCTGTGTCCTACCTCTTATTTTTTTATGCTTGAACATGTTGGGCACACATTGTGTCCATCGAACTTCAGTGTTTAATTTGTATATATCAATGCTATTTTTGCAATGCTTATCTCATGAAGTGAATTATTTACAGATGTCATCCATGAATGAAGTTTGTGGAGTTTGCTGGGTCCAAGCTCGAGATTTGAGCGTACATGTTCCAGAAGAACCACAAGAAAGACCTGAGCATGTTGTGTTGCCCAGTATAAGAAGAGCAGCTGAAACACCAAGGCATTTCATTTTCCAAGAATGCATGGAACCAGAGCTAAATGTTGTGCCCTAAGAAACCAGGCAAGAAGTATTAATTAGGTATCAATATTATATACCAAGAGGTGCTCGTATTTGTTCTCTGCATAGACAGGAGGCAAGTTATGGAAGCCTCTATACTTCACACATGGAAGAGATTATTTTTGTATTAATGGAAGGCCCTATTAACATCTCTTATGAGGACATTCAAAACAACCTGAAAACCAACCAACCTACCGTCTCCCCGGACGGTAGGCATTTTTCACCAAAAAAAAGAAACAAACAGAGGCAGTCATAAGGACTGCCGACAGAAGTGAAAGCTCAAAACAATGGAATTACTGAGTACCTTTTCTTTTACATTGATCACCCATCCACGGACTGACCTTAGCTGCTGTTGCTTAACCTTGATCACCCATCCACATACTGACTTGGCCAACCGTTGCATTACCTTGAACACCCATGCACATACTGACCTCGGCTACCGTTGCTTAACCTCGATCACCCATCCACATACTGACCTAGTCAACAGTCGGTTAACCTTGATCACCCATCCACCCACTGACCTGGCCAGCCGTTGCTTTACCTTGATCACCCATCCACAAACTGACCTGGCCAACCTTTGCTTTACCTTGATCACCCATCCACATACTGACCTAGTCAACCGTCGCTTAACCTTGATCACCCATCCACATACTGACCTGGCCAACCATTGCTTTACCTTGATCACCCATCCACATACTGACCTAGTGAACAGTCGGTTAACCTTGATCACCCATCCACCCACTGACCTGGCCAGCCGTTGCTTTACCTTGATCACCCATCCACATACTGACCTGGCCAGCCGTTGCTTTACCTTGATCACCCATCCACATACTGACCTAGTCAACAGTCGCTTAACCTTGATCACCCATCCACCCACTGACCTGGCCAGCCGTTGCTTTATCTTGATCACCCATCCACATACAGACCTGGCCAACCTTTGCTTTACCTTGATCACCCATCCACATACTGACCTAGTCAACCGCAACGGCTGCCAAGACCAGTTTGTGGATGGGTGATCAAGGTCAAGTGACGGTTGCCAAGACCGGTTTGTGGATGGGTGATCGAGGTAAAGCAACGGTTGCCAAGGTCAGTATGTGGATGGGTGATTAAGGTTAAGCAACGGCTGCCAAGACCGGTTTGTGGATGGGTGATCGAGGTAAAGCAACGGTTGCCAAGGTCAGTATGTGGATGGGTGATTAAGGTTAAGCAACGGCTGCCAAGACCGGTTTGTGGATGGGTGATCGAGGTAAAGCAACGGTTGCCAAGGTCAGTATGTGGATGGGTGATCAGTCTGTGGATTGACCTTTGCCTCAAGTAGCAATCCACATACTGACCTCGGCTACCGTTGCTTTACCTTGACAAGATTATAACTGACTGATAAAAAACTCAATGACAACTGTCATTAAGTACTACATCATAAAGTTCAAATTCCTTCGTAACCTAATATCAATCCGTTCGATCAGGATCAGCATCACGTGACAGTTGACGCGAGTTTAACAATTTTTACCCATCACAAAAGTGCACAACGCCGCTAAAGAAGTTTTCACTTCAACAACATGCATTTATACTACAGGCAATATTTGCCAGCCACTAACAGACTTGTTGGAAGGATATCTCTGCAGCAAGGATTACAATACAGCGTGACGACACGGAGGTAGCAGTCGTCTTCACCTATGCCTGAGGCCGAGGAGCCACCGCCTCATGACCTCGTCCGCCCCGTAAGACATTGCGAGAGCTTGGGGCTGGAGATTGTCATAGATTGCACCATACAGGGAAAAGTACTTCGGTAACCCAGGTAATCTCCGCGTGATCGTCAGCATCACCAAGGAACTGCTGGCCCTTTCTCGGGGAACTAGGGTGGATCGGATAATGTTCCCACCCGTACGCAAAATACGAGCTTTAAACGTGGAGTTTCGGAAACCACCCCCAATCCAATACAATATAAGAATCCATTAATTATTAATAAAATAAATGTACTTAAAAAAAAAAAACAAAGTATTTATTTATTGACCTACACTCAAAGCCCCATCAGAACTTCATCATTATCAAACTGTTGCACTTCGTTGCTGGAAGGTACGATCTTACAACTTAATGGTAAGTAAAAAAAACTACTAAGTGACAAGCAATCTAAAATATCTATTTACCAAGGTTTTGTAACAATATTCTGATTTTAAAGAGTGTCCATGGAGTTTCTAGCCCGTTCTTCTCCCTAAAGATCTAGATACACTTTGAAATGGTCAACTAGGTACAGTACTTTCAGTTTTTAATGCCTTGTGACTGCAACTGTAGCTACATTCAATTGTTGTATGTAGTTCAAAAGTGCCTGTAACTGACCCACTTGAAATAAATGCTTTGATTTTGGATCAAAGTGGTTACCTACCAATTTGATAAAACATACATAACAAAGATAATACAAAAAAATAAAACTGGTAATAACTTTTACGTCCCAAGTTATAAAAATCTAAGAATATAAAAAAAGGCTTTTCCATCAAAATAACTACCAATTAAAACAAGAAATTGTTAACACAAAAAATGAGTTTTATTAACACTATTTGCTCGGGTCTTTCTTGTGATTCTTCTGGAACATGTAAGCTTAAATCTCGAGCTTGGACCCAGCAAACTCCACAAACTTCATTCATGGATGACATCTGTAAATAATTCACTTCATAAGATGGCCATAAATATCAAAGTAGCTTTGATACATACATGTTCACGCATAAAAGAAATAAGAAGTAAGACACAGCGAGATTCCTGATTGAATTTGACAATAATTGGTTTCCTTCAAATTATAGAAAACCTTTACCAAATAGCTATGTTGTGTTACTATGAGTGAATAAGTTTATTGCTCATTGGAGTAGAGGAAAAAAACTCATTTGACAATGGAAGGACCCTCCTTTTGTTGTTAGTAGCCAACCTCATGAGTGTCCCAGAGTTAATAACATATAAGATTAATGCCATTTGCATGGCAAGTGTTAATAAGCTAGTTACTATAAATATATTATATCATATTTATGTACCTGCTGGTGACCGAACAAACGGGCAATGTTGTCAGGATTCCAATCTTCATCTGATATTGTGGTGGACAGACTGACCACAAACAGCACACATCAAAACAGAATAATCACCATCCACATGATCAGGTGAAGGGGTTGAATGTCTTCAACAGGTGGAGCAAACCTAGTTCTTGTAGCTCTTAGCCAACATGGCACACAAGCTTCATCTTCAGAACGAAGCTAAAATAATAAAACATAAATAAAGAAAAGCTCGCATTCAAACATGCTTGTAATAGTGTGTGAAATAGCGGGAAATAATTTATTTTGTTTCTTATTTTAAATCAAATAAAGATAATTATTAATAGTTACAGTAGGTACATGATTTTAATACCTCTCGTGGTTGGATCCAAGTAGAAACTACATTAGCCACTCTTTGTCCTTCTTCATTTGCCCCGTCAATCAAAATCCTGCGTCGACTAATTCTTAGTATAGATCTTCCGCATACAACACAAACACTTTGATGGCCAACTCGTCTTCTCGGCACATTATCAGATGAATGTGGATAAGAACCTAGCTGCCAGCATTCATGGCAAACATGATCAGTAGCTGTTGTCTAGAAAAAAAATAATAAGTGATTATTTTATTTACTTTCTGTTTCAGCTGTCATACCATCAGAGTAATACCAATTCAAAAGCTGTTAGACAAACCAAGTATGATACATGTAATTATCAATTTGTATGATATACATACTAACATACAAATAACCGTGTTTGTTAGTTTTTCGAATAGTATTAAGATTAGTTTTAGCAGACATACATATTTTAGTGGTATGGTGTGGTTTAAATGATAAGGACTACTTTTCAACACGTAAAACTTATCACAGAGTTCGTCCACGGCCCACTCACATTAAGTTGAATGTTTTTCGTAAACTACTTACATCTCTAGGATATGTCCACGGTCGAATAGTATTGACAAGATCTTCGCTCTCATCGGATAAAGCGTGCCTTCTTAATCTGGACAAGCGAATGTTGCAATGAACACATTGCAAACTCGTCATTTTAATCGAAGCACGTACACACTCATCACAGTTAAAAAAGCGTCCTTTCGCGAAACTAGTACTATTAGACAGAGTATGGAGGAGTAGATGCTCAACTCAACGTAAAATTGCTCAGACGTATTCAAAAGCCACAATCCAAAACAACAGCAAAGAACTGAACTGAAAGTCGAAAGAGACATTCAAATGTTGACTATTGTTGACAAGAAATAATGACAGATTTTCTTTACCTGTCAATAAATAATTGCCATATGAACAAAAAAAAGATTTAAAACGAAAATCATCCCAATCATTAATCCGTTAACTGTTATGATTTTATGCAACAATTATGCATTTTTAGGTGTAATACTTAAATGTTTAATTATATTTAATGTCATTTATCTTTCTAAATAATTAATTATTGTTTCGATATTTGTGTTATTTTGCATATGGCAACTTCTAAAAACATGACTGCGTTTAGTTTACGATTGTATTGCGTTTAATTATTCAAATCTTTTTATTGATATTATTAATGAACCCCATGTTTTAAAAATAAAACACTTACATGAAAATAAATGGCTAAGTTGTCTTAAAAAGTGGTATAAATTCTACTACAAAACAACAACAAAAACATGCGGTACGATAAATGCCGTTCTCCTTTTGAAATGGAAAAAAAATCGGCGCGAATTTAGTCATAATATCAGTTTGTGCTGTTTATTGTAGGGTCAGAATGTACGAAAAACAATTCAGTTTACCATTATAAAGCTTAAAAAAATATTATAATAAATATTAATTGTATTTACGCTCAAAATAAATTAATTTGAATTTTCATCCATAGATTTATTAAATTCCTTAATTTAATTACTCGATATAAAAAAATAATCGATTGGAATAATCGCTTTCACACATCACAATAATTAAAAAAAAAAAACAAATGGTCGTCTATTTCAAATTCAAATTGAGTGGTGGTAATGAATATTACGATTTATTTTCATGTGGTTAATAATATTTGGAATGATATTTGTCATAATTGTTATCGAATCTATACGCGTGTTTGTGTTATATGTGAAATATAAAAATGTAAACACGCACGATTGGCGCGAAACTTCGACTTTACATATCAAAATTCATCATTACCAATGCTTATTCACTTAAGGAGTCGCTACTGGGTCTAACGGACCCAGTCCTTCATATCTTGCTTAATAACTTTTAAAAATCGACGAATGTGACGTTGCCGCTCTAGGTACCTTTTAACGATAGTGTAGCACAACAAATGACGACTTTGGTAGTCTGTTAGCTTAGCGCGCTGCCAGTACTTGCTACGGACGTAAAAGGTGTGTGTGGGTCTGCAAGACCCGGTAGCGACTAAATACGTAAGTGATTTTTGCATATTGTTATTATTACTTATTTCCTGTTTCTTTATTTTATTTCATAGAAAATGGCAACCAATAGGGTTTTAATTCTAAATTACTGTGCAGGCTCAGGTCTGTTCCCGGTGAACATACACGGTGTAAATCACCTCATCACGAAGCCGTCAACCAAGCATTCTGTACATGAAACTAAGTAACTTTACGCAAAAATTATTGCTGGGAAACGACTTTTTTTTTGGGGTGTAAAATCATGTTTTGTGGTAGAACTCAATGTAACGCACTCAAAACATTGTGCTGATGGGACGGGTTGAATAGTACGGGGGTCGTGGAAAAGTAAAAATCTTACATTAAAAACTTGTATTTAAAAAAATACTTGTCAAGAAGTTGGAACTTTGACTCCTAATATCTCCGTAACTAGAAGGTTCCCAGGTATGGTGTAGAACAAAAAAATGATCGCAATGCCAGGGAGAACTAGTGCCTTTCGGCTTCGTTAAGAGGTGTTTTACACCCTTTAGGTTTAATGACACTTGCAACGGGATATTTACCATGTGTATTATTTGTTTCGAGTTCCCGATATTTCGGGGCTGTTGCAAACGCCATGATCACGGATAAACTGAAGTTATTGCGGGTGAGTGTTTTTGTGCAGACAAATCGGTCTACCCTCTTCCGTGTTCGTTTTTTGTGCTCCGTACCACTACCACTGTCACTCACAACTCGATTCTGTTCCCGACATACGAAACTCACTGTGTCCACACGCGAACTTTTTACGACCCTTTTTCGGTTTTTACACAGTTGAACCACTGGATTCCAGGCTCTCGACAGTTGAAACCCATCCTCCCGGTTGAAGTTCTTATATTTAGTAATTTCAATTGCTTCTCTTACCAGTCTAGGTATATAGTGGCGTTCTGTCGAGATGACCTGAGGGTTATGTAACTCAATCCAGTGGTTCGATCCTGATTCAAGGAGATGTTGAACTATGGCCGATTTTTGAGTGTCATTATTTTTCACCGCCCTGATGTGCTCCGCTATTCGACAAGCCACCGTACGCTTCGTCTGACCGATATACGACTTGCCGCAACTGCAATCCACTTTATAAACACCAGGTTTTTCCAACGGAAAGTTGTCCTTCGGCGAACGCAGCATCTGCGACAGTTTGTTTAAAGGTGTGAAGACAGTCTTTATGGCGTATTTCCGAAGAATGTTAGCAACCTTATCTGTCACTCCCCTCACGTACGGCAAAAATGCTAGCTGCCTCTCAACCTCGCACTTCCGGTGCTTACGAACAGTTTTTCGGTTGACTTGTGCGGTTTTACAAGTGTATCCGTTCCTCTGTAGGACCTTCCGTACATGTGTCAGCTCAGCACGTAAATGTTCCTCGTCGCATAAATCATATGCACGGTTGGTGAGTGAAGTCACTACAGAGTTCAGCTGTCTGGGATGGTGGTGGGAATCAGCGTGTAGATAACGATCCGTGTGAGTCGATTTCCGATAGACTGAGTGGCCTAGAGAACCGTCTGCACGAACCTCTATTTTCACGTCTAAGAATGGAATTGTCCTCTCATTTTCCATCTCGAACGTGAATTTTATTTTACCATGTATGCTGTTAACTGTCGAGAGCCTGGAATCCAGTGGTTCAACTGTGTAAAAACCGAAAAAGGGTCGTAAAAAGTTCGCGTGTGGACACAGTGAGTTTCGTATGTCGGGAACAGAATCGAGTTGTGAGTGACAGTGGTAGTGGTACGGAGCACAAAAAACGAACACGGAAGAGGGTAGACCGATTTGTCTGCACATAAACACTCACCCGCAATAACTTCAGTTTATCCGTGATCATGGCGTTTGCAACAGCGCCGAAATATCGGGAACTCGAAACAAATAATACACATGGTAAATATCCCGTTGCAAGTGTTATTAATAGTGTTAGCGACCATGTCAGTTTAAAAACTTATACCCTTTAGGTTTATTCTTCTTAATGGTTTCTTTACAATGTGCTTTCAGTCCGCCATGGGCCCCTGGCCACGGCGGTATGTAGTAAATGGATGTTCGGTACGAGAGAAGAAAATAAAATGGTAAAAAGGGTTAAAAGGGAAATTTCTATACATTGCTATGCCTTATATAGGCTTGATTCTGAATGAGAGTTTTGAATGTGACCGAACGCAGGAGTGAATGCCTCCAGTGCTGCCATCATGGTGTTGCGGCGGATAGCGGCGATGAAGTCTCGTCCCTGCGGCAACAGATGTCGCTGGTGTGGCTTAGCCGGGCACCAGCCTGCCCCCTTCGCCGGTAGATGGCGCGAGTAGTCGGTGTGAACAATTACTATCACAAACATTCCACAGCACATCAAAAACCGTATCTGAAATATAATACCAGAAGTCTAATTAACGCATTCAACCCACTAGTGAGTGGACGAAAAGTGCGTTGCGTGCGGCCTAAGTAATTGGAAAAAGATAGAAAAATTATATTTTTTTGCACATAGTGCAGTATAACGATTTGTGCAGAACACATGAAGCATTTTTATACAAATTGTTATTATTAAATTTTATGTTCTAAGTGTTTGAAGAATATTGACAAGTGTGATTTCACTCTAAAGATTTGTTTTTTTCCTTCTGCGATGATTGATCTGTCTGTGCTAAGTAACTACATTATAGTTGCGTAATTAAATGCAAAAGAATTTGTTTAAAATAAGTAATTGTAGAAATTACAATGAAACATCATTGTAATTTACCTAAAGCCTAACCCTTAGGTGCATGATTTTTTATTTTGGATTGAAAAAAATATATGTGACATAAAATAAGTCAAATATTCAAGGAAAAAAAATAAAAAGAATCCTATAACTTTTATTGGTATTATTACTAATTAAAAAAACTTATTATCATTTTGAATCTATGCACTGCATTTTAGTATGAAATAAGAATACAGAGTTTTCTAGTGAAATATCAATTTATTATGTTAATATAAAATAAACAAACATAGAAATGGCTTACATAAAATAAAAAAGATGAAAACAGTTGTTCTTTCTGTTGTCGCAAAGAGAAACATTGCATTTTGCACACATAACTGAAGTTATTTTTTTACAATTTCACTGCACTGGTTCCTTTTTTCGTGATATGTTTTATCATGACCCACACCATACTTGCGTACATCCTGAGGGGGTAATATTTGGGCACCAACTCTCTGCTTCTTCAGGGTAGCACTTGGTGGTCTGTTGAGACTTGAGTCGGCCTCTTTTAGTCTCGGACACGGCTCCATACCGGCACATTGTCTATTTAAATTCATTAAGCCATACGATGGCTCCAGGGAAAAATTAAATTCTGTTATTGCTAACTGCCAGAACGCTTTTAGTACTGCTACAAAATCCCAGAAACCTATTTTATTCAAATTCATCCCAAGTCAGCTAATAGATAAAACCGAAACAACATGCAGTGTCAAAGAGGTTGAATCCTTTGAACAATTCATCGAGTTCCTTAAACAATAGTTAGGGGAAAGGAAGCCTAGGAAGCATTATGCTCACCTATGCATTTTTTTACGTCGTGGATAAAACATGTACTGAAGAAGGTAAATCTTTTAATTTCCACTTGATTTATATCAATGGAGGAGAATTCGGCCTATCTCAAAATGCTATGTTCGTATGAGAGCCAATAATCCAGTTAAACAAAAAAGTGGATATTACCCAAATATGAGTGGGCAGACATGTTACGGGATTTTTTTTGGGAAAAAACGAAATCTCCTTGCAGTTGGTGCTTTAAAACCTATTATAATTGCAATCACAGAGTGACTATTCTCGGTTTATGTAAAGAATGCAATGCTAAAATAAAATTAGTGATTACATATCCTACAGATATGATGAAATATTGCTTCTTGTGCCAGTTTAATTACAGATTTCGATAAAAATAAAAAAAAAACAAATTGTCATCCATAAAGCGCAAAAAATTGATGGAAGAAATGAAACATGAGTCTCCGATTACAGCTCATAAACAATTAACTGGTTACGCAATAGAAGTTGGGGATCCTCAGCCACCCCATCCGTTGTAAAGTTCCATGATGAACTTTACGACGGATAAAACATGAAAGTAATCTCAGTGAGTTACTATAAAGATCCAATTTTGGCTTTATTGTACATGGCTCAACTCAAAATGTAAAACCCTATAACGATTATATTAAACACTTAACAATTCATCCACATTTTTATATTTACTATTGGTCTACGACCTAGCTGAACAAAAGGAATGCATACAAAATTTGGAGCATAATATAACCGCGAATATCAATAAAAATATAGACGAAAAATTTAACATTATCGAAACAAGAACACTGAACCTAGAAAAACAAGTAGAGCAACAACAAAAAACCATCGAGAATTTAGAACGGCAAATGAAGATTAAAAATGTCATATTCTTCGGGATCGAAGAGACAGAACGAAACTACGAAGATTTACAGAAAATACTTTAAGCATTATAAACAAGGTTATGAAAATTAAGTGTCAAAAGAGTGAGATAGAAAACGTGAGAAGACTTGGTATTAAAAAAGGGATTCGGATTCTTACTGTAACAACTGTAGGTTGAAAAAATCGTTCAGGGGCAAAATGTCCAATTCTCAAAACGTCCAACGGTGTCAAAATGTCCAAATGCCAAAATGTCCAATTCCCAAAATGTCCAATTCTCAAAATGTCCAATTCCCAAAATGTCCAACTCCCAAAACGTCCAATCTTTGAGAATGTGGTTTTGTTCAATAACTTATCAAAGCGCTTTATTAAAACTTAGACAAACAATAAATAAAATACTGAAAGAATCAAAATATGTTTTATTAATAAGTAAACTTAAACTGTTATAGAGGAGGTTTTACTCCGAGGTTATAAACTCTTGGGATATTTCTCCTGTCTAAGTATTTATAAAGCGCTTTGATTAGTTATTGAACAAAGGGCATTGGGTAAGTTTGTATGGAGCAGTGGCATGTTTTTTTTTTCACAGCGGCCACAATGATTATTGTTGCCAAAGTATAGTGGAAATGAAAAAAAGACTCCTAAAGTAATTTTGCCGAAAATTATATCGGAGCTGAAATATTTGATGTTAAAGTTGTGTTTTCCTACTAACAGTTTACATGCTATTATGTACTTTATCGAAAATTAACTATTTCATTTCGTTTGTCGTATGTCATTATTTCCCAGAATTTGATCCTTAGCGGTGACACTATTGAATGGTGTAATAACAGGATGTCTTTTTCTTTCAAAATTAAGTTCGATTCCTGGCTACGAATATTGATTTTTCAAAAAACCAATGATGCAGTTTTAGTTTTTATCAAAATCGGCTCGTGACTCCTTTGAGTTTTTTCGCTATACTTGAAAAATTCACCCTGCATATTTCGGCCCCGATGCATTTTAGACATAATTGTTCATAGAAGAAAATGAATGTCTTATTGTATTCTTACCAATTAAATACATGTCATTAGTGGCCGCAGACTTAGAGATAATTATGCCACTTTTACCCAAACCCCTTTACCACATTCTCAAAGATTGGACATTTTGGGAGTTGGACATTTTGGGAATTGGGCGTTTTGAGAATTGGACATTTTGGGAATTGGACATTTTGGGACTTGGACATTTTGACACCATTGGACATTTTGAGAATTGGACGTATTGCCCCTGCACGGAAAAATTGATATTTTGAGGAAAAATAAAACACTTGAAGGAATGAACTTGTACGTTAAAGCAGATTACACTCAAAGCGTTTTACAAAAACGGAAGGATTTACAGGAAGAGCAGAAAAAAAAACGTGAGCAGGGAGAGAAAGTTGTTCTTCGTTACGATAAAATAATAACTTCGAAGGGAAAAGAAAATAAACAGAAAAAGTCACAGAAAAGAGATTTATCAGAATCACCCGGAAAATAGACCAGCAAAGTACAAAAGAAAAACGAGAAAACACGTTTTACCAAAGCCGTAAGAAAACAAAAACGTATGATACTTCAACCTATATGCAAAAGACTTCTTCGCCCCGTGCTAATAAAAGTGAAGAGGAAGACGACTCAGATTAGCAATTAGCACCCCTCTCACAGCATCCTCTAAGCCGGCTAGTCCCCGCAACTACGGTTGAGGATTTAGACTACAGCCCCCCAAACAAACAGTAAAACCAGACACGACAATATTATTATGTAGGTACTTACAGGCAGGTCCCAGTTCAGTTGAAGCTAAGGAAAGTAACGATTCATTTGAGGATTCCAATACGGAGACAATTATGATGACGAGACTAGAGAGAACTTGAACATACATTCACTAATCAAGTAACAACAGTTTTGAGAGAACAGTTTATGAACGCAGGTGAAAGCAGTGGACATGAAATCGGCATTGTGAGATGTGCTGCACACGCGCTGCACTTAGCACTTCTAGATGCTTGTAAAGATGAAACTACTTGTAGTTAGTACTTTGTAAGGTTGTTAAGACAAAATTACAAAAATGTACCAAAACTTTGCTGCACTACAAGATGGCATTCAACAATTGATATGGTGGAAAGCTTGCTTTCATTACGTGAAATGTAAAGTACTGATGAGCGCTTACACTTGCCATATTCTTCGTAGGAGACATCATCATTTGTCAGATGATTAATGCATGCAAGAGAACTAGCAAAAAAGCTTCAAGAATAACAGCTTACTGTTGGAGACTTTTATATAGCGTGGATGTTACTCGAGTTTAAAATTACTACAATGACTGCAAAAATAGCAACTGATTTACTAGCATCGATGAAAAGGCGACAAAAAAGTCCTTTTTAAAATGATATTTTTATAAATGAAATTTTTCTGAATCCACGAGTGAACACTATTTTAACACCGGTGCAACATAATAAGGCAAAGGCAAACTGTATTACACTATACATAAAGAAATTGGTCAGAATCCTGGTAAACATTGACCAAACAGATAGTTGCAAACCTTTCTTTCAAAAACATAATATTTTATAGTATAAACATATACACACATCAAAAGTGTCTAGGGATCAAGCATTTTTATGCGGATTTCTTGAGATTGAGATGTGGCTTTGTAATAAATTTATGATTTTATAAATTTATATGGATCCTTTTTGGTGCATTTCATAATTTGAATCAGGAACTGTGAATCAAATTCGAGTAAAAGATGAAAATCAGCTGTCAATATTTTCCCTATAAAAACATACAACGCATTGAAGACATTATTAGTGCTACTGTTTCCCTACTACTGATTAAAACCAACGTTATTATGGAGCGGCGACGTCATTTAAGCAGGGAAGAAATGCTCAGAGCCGTGGGAATGATAGAAGCTGGTTCCCGGCAACGTACTGTGGCTTTAGCTCTGAATACAAGTCAGAGTGTTATCAGTCGACTTTGGACACGTTACCGAAGCACTGGTACCGTGGCTGAGCGCCATGGAGGACGGTATCGCTGCACCACACGGAGACAAGACCGATACATTCAAATCTTAACTCGAAGAGCTCCAACAATAACCGCCATGATGTTAGCCGTGAGGCTTCATCACTCTTCAGGGAACTTAATTAGCGACCAAACAGTCAGAAACCGCTTGCATGAAGTGAACCTTCATTCCCGAAGACCGCTACGGGTACCACCTATAGCAATGCACAATCGTAGGATTCGATATCAATGGGCTCTTGAACACAGAAATTGGGCAGAAGAACAATGGCGTTTCGTGTGCTTTTCTGATGAGTCTCGTTTTGGTATGAGACCGGATACAAGACGTATACGACACTGGAGAACCCCTGGACGCCAACAGCGATTAAAATCCTGCCAGGAAGTCCATCCTTATAGTGGTGGAACCATCATGGTATGGGCGGGTATTTGGATCGGCGGAAGAACTGAGTTGATTTGGATCAGAGGCAACCTCAACGCTCAAATTTATGCTGAGACGATTGTATCAGACGTCATCGTTCCTCTACAAGTGCAAATCGGTCCCTTATTTCAGTTAATGCATGATAATGCACGACCGCACACCGCAAGAGTTGTAAGACAGACTCTCGCCGCAGCTAACATCAATGTCCTGCCCTGGCCTGCTCAGTCGCCAGACTTGAACCCGATTGAGCATGCATGGGATATGCTACAGAGAAGAGCTCTGCCGAATATGGAGGGTATGCAGTCGCAAGAAGACCTTTTTTTGTTGTTGCAACGAACATGGGCGGCCATTCCACAGCGTGATTTGGATGAACTCATTTTGAGTATGCCAAACCGATGTTCTTGTGTTGTTAGTATTCGCGGTAGAAACACGGATTATTAATTGTTTAAGTTACCCAATAAAATTTTAAAGAAAACTGTTATTTCAGTCTTTTTTTCGAACTTTAATGTTAGTGGTTCAAATGTCAAAAATCCCTTTATTAGAAAATGGCAAATTTCTTTATTAATGCAAAGGTGACTTGGTTTATCGTTACTGTGACAAACGAAAATCATTTGTTCCCAACGAGTAACACCCTCAAATGTCACACTGTTACTCGATGGGATTTTTTTCTGAAAAAAATCCCAACCGGTCACACTACCAGTCACACTGTTACTCGATGGGAATTTCTTCAGAAAAAAATCCCAACCAGTCACACTGTTACTCGACGGGAACACACTGTTACAGAACTTAATGAAAATAAGAATTAAATCGGTTTTTTAAATTTTTATTAAAATCAACAAAATAACAACATTGGTAAATACAGTTACTTAATTACGGACGTTACACGTTAACATTCGTCATATTGCTAGTAATTCTCATTTTAATGTTTTAGTCATAGTAACAATATCTAAACACAATCGGCCTTATATAATATAACAGAGTAAATCATCACATTTTACAATAATTAACAGTCCTTATTTCTAATATTAATTTGAACCTTTAAAGAAGAATTTTCTAAATATAATCAGCCTTATGTTTGTACCTATATGCATGTATCACAGTAAATCATCACATTTTACAACAATTAACAGTTATTAATTCTAATGTTAATTTGAACTTTAAAGAAGAATTTTCTAAATATAATCAACCTTATGTTTGTACCTATATGTATGTATCACAGTAAATCATCACATTTTACAATAATTAACAGTCCTTATTTCTAATATTAATTTGAACCTTTAAAGAAGAATTTTCTAAATATAATCAGCCTTATGTTTGTACCTATATGCATGTATCACAGTAAATCATCACATTTTACAACAATTAACAGTTATTAATTCTAATGTTAATTTGAACTTTAAAGAAGAATTTTCTAAATATAATCAACCTTATGTTTGTACCTATATGTATGTATCACAGTAAATCACCACATTTTACAACAATTAACAGTTATTAATTCTAATGTTAATTTGAACTTTAAAGAAGAATTTTCTAAATATAATCAACCTTATGTTTGTACCTATATGTATGTATCACAGTAAATCACCACATTTTACAATAAGTATCAGTTCTTAATTCTAGTGTCGTAAAATCTCCAAAGCATGGCCAACTGAAATAAGACCTTGTGTTAATTCCAGCTGCACTTCCTGAATAAACTCGTCTCTTGATATAGATTTCTTACCCCGTTTTCTTTTTGACGGTTTGCCTTGTTGTTTCAGAACATTTCTGACAGTATTCTGAGAAGAATCTTCTTCAATTGTGTGCAAGAAATGCATAATATTCGGGTGTTTTGTTCCAATGGTCTTATTTAGTTTATTATGCCAAGATTCGAGTGCATTTGTTGTGCGATGGGCGTCACCAAAAACGCACCACACTTTTAAATATTCCTCACGGAGCCACTGTTTTTCCATGTAGTTAATGAATTTTTGTGCCTGTACCTTCACTATCTCCGTATCTAGCAATTATGTAAACCCATCCATTAATTATCTCGTTTTCGGGCAATAATGGAAGAATCGCACTAAGTTCAATTATTCGCACCTCCTTCAAATCTTGTGACGTTCGTGAGGTCATATTCAGGCTTTTTCCTTTTTTAAAAATGGCTTTGTTGTAATGATAATAACAACCTTTTATTATGACTGTTGGAAAGACTTTGATAATGGCATTCATTGCAGCCTTTTCATAATCAAGTTTAAATTTTGTTGGATTCCAATCCGGCAACTGCGACTTAATCATTTGAAACAGAATTAAGTAGCTCTGCATTGTTTTGTTGGTCATTAAAGCATATATCACAGGGGTTATATTTGTGTGGTTTATTGTACTACCAGTATCTACATGAATTGTATACAATTGCACGAATGGAGAAGGGCAGCTTCTGAATGTGCCATCGCCATAAAATTCTTTTAATTCACATGTAATTTGCCTTGCTTCCACCGAGGAAAATACTATTATTCGTGTATTATTAGTTTTATTTGAGTAGTCTGCTAACAAAAAGTTATTATATCTTGGTGGCACTTCGACTTCAAGAGCGTTTTTAAATAACATCTTTGAAACTCCAGCTTCTTTGTTCCGTTGTCTATACAGTGTACTTTTAACGCTAGTAAATTTTGGTATGTTGGATACAATATTTATACCGGCATCTTTAAGGTTGCCTATCATGGAATTGTATTTTTGTGGAATGTTAGGAAAGTCCGGTTTGTACAATTCAGTCTTTAATTTATGGATTGATTCATCAATTTCGTTCTTCGCAAAGTCTGGAGCATGGCTATGAGCAGTCTCGTCTAGTATTCGTTGATCCTATAAATAGAAAATAGCAACAATAATAACAGGAGTCAAAGCTGTCGTATTAGTAATATTCGTCATATTGTTTAACCCTGCGTATGATTAAAACAAGTTGTTTTAAAACACGTGTTTATAACAGTTCCAAATAAATCGATTAAGTGTTTATGCCGCGTTTGTGTATGACGCATCTACTACTACTTAGCATACATGTTGAACGTCACTTGTCGCGCGCCTAATGTTGTCTTATAGTGTAAACTCGGCTTTATTAATAATACATTTTGAAACAAGTTTTAAGCAATTTTAAAAGCCTTAAGAAAAATTGTTTTAAGCCGCTTTTAATAATAGCGTATGCTTGGAAGAAATGAAAACGAATAAGTATTTAGGACTTTAAGTAGCTTGAAATAAAACAAATCTATAGTTTTATGAAAATAATGCAAAGCATTCATTCACAAATAAACGTATTGATTAACAAACAAACCATAGGGTTTATCAGTAAACTTTATTATATAGGTACTTACTTTTATTCTCAAGATTCCTTTGCAAATGTTTCGTTTTGTGCACGCCCACACTATTAATCCGCTACTATGCTTTCGTCTAGCATAAAATTGATGTCCACTTCGTAGCAAAATTGTCCCACCATTCCTTTTAATTAAATTTAATGGCACTTGACCGGACGAACTAGATGCGGTGGGCTCTGACATTGTCGACAACGTGCACTTTGCTTCGTTGCACTGCTCTGACTAATTCATTTTGCGTCCCTCTCCCCCACTTACGACACGTGGCCGCCGCCGCCGGGGCCGCGGGAAGAGGGATGCAAAAGTATTTTTACATTAAATGTGCATGGAAAATAACCGCCATTACACACTCGCGATAACTGATGTTGCCGGCTTATCATAACTTTATTTTGCTATACATAATTTTAATTGTCACAACATACTTATGGCTAATTATATGTATTTAGAAAATTCTTCTTTAAAGGTTCAAATTAATATTAGAAATAAGGACTGTTAATTATTGTAAAATGTGATGATTTACTCTGTTATATTATATAAGGCCGATTGTGTTTAGATATTGTTACTATGACTAAAACATTAAAATGAGAATTACTAGCAATATGACGAATGTTAACGTTTACCAATGTTGTTATTTTGTTGATTTTAATAAAAATTTAAAAAACCGATTTAATTCTTATTTTCATTAAGTTCTGTAACAGTGTGTTCCCATCGAGTAACAGTGTGACTGGTTGGGATTTTTTTCTGAAGAAATTCCCATCGAGTAACAGTGTGACTGGTAGTGTGACCGGTTGGGAATTTTTTCAGAAAAAAATCCCATCGAGTAACAGTGTGACATTTGAGGGTGTTACTCGTTGGGAACAAATGACGAAAACACTTTATTTGATGAATCCTTAAAGAAAATTTTAATTAATATCAATCAGGAGAAAAGTTATTGCAAAAATATATGTTGATCCCTAGACACTTTTGATGTGTGTATTTTACCATTTTAGTAACCATTTTAGTTGTGACCAATCGTTAGACCTGTGTGCACGCTAATAATAACAAATTGTTGTGATTTTTTATGCAATTTATAACGCATAAAAATGCCTTCATGCGCGGTGAAGTGGTGTGGGAAACATTCCAAGACATCTAGTTACAAAAAGGATGGCATAACTTTTCATCGGTAAGCAAACAATACGAAAATTCACCTTTGATTTAATCAAATTATGAGCCACCGCAGGGGTCTATTTAAAATGGAGGTTGGGCGAACCGCACACGGATGAGATGCGCGCTGTTACATCCTTCCTTTGTACTCCTTCTGGCCTACTCAGCTGTCTATGCTGCATCCTAGCTGCTGACGCAGCATTCTAACACTCCTATCTCACCTTCCTCTCAATCCAGCACGTCAGTCGTCTCCCAACCATCCTACCGTGCACTTGTATCTTGCACTCGTGTTTTTATTCTTAATATAAGTTAGTTTAGCATCTTGTGGTTTCTTTTTTAAAAACCTAATCCGGAACCCGGTTCTAACATTGGTGGCAGCGTAAAAAGGGATTGAAAGATCCTTGGTATCCTTCCAAAAAGTGCTAAACTAGTCAGTGCCAAATCCAAAAGTGCTATACAAATCCAAAGGTGCTATAAAAATCCAAAAGTGCTATAAAAATCCAAAAGTGATAAGTTCCTCAAGAACCTCCAGAGACGGCTCACCTCACCGGTAAATCCGGTATTGACCAAGTTCAAGGTCAATCCAGTTCCAGTTCCAGCTCCAGGTCCAGCAAAAACATGAAGAAAATGTGCGCCATAATACTGTGAGTTGTGAACAATTATTGTCCCAAAATTAGTAATCAAAATCCCTTCTATAAATAACTTACAAACTTACAACATCTTATCTCGAACATTGCAATCCATACCAACGGATGTTGTGTCTCGTCGCTCGTCGCAGTTCCAGCCTCATCACAGTGCATAAGCGATAAGGCTTCTCATTACTCTTACACTGTATTCGTTATCTAATTGTATTCTTTTAATTCCAAATCTTTGTTTATATTGTCAATCATGTCTAAAGACTCAAAAACCGTGAAAGAGGAGTCTAAAGAAGGTATTTCTTTGAATGTTATCCTAAAATTCATTAAGCCCTTTGACGGCAGCCGAGAAAAACTAAATGCATTCATAAATAACTGCGATAACGCAATTTCTTTAGCCTCCGCTTCCCAAGATGACATCGTCTTGAAGTATATCATTAGCCAACTGGACGGCAAAGCCGAAATAGCGTGCTCGATTAAAGAATTCGATTCATGGCCATCCCTTAAGGAATTCCTACAGAACCAGTTTGGAGAGCGTAAACATTACGCTCATCTTCTTGCAGAGCTCCAAGACTGTCGGCAAGGCGCCCAAGAGAATGTTAACCAATTCTCACTCAGGATAGAAACAAGTCTGTCTAAATTACTTACAGAAATTTCGATATCTAACCATAGAAAGGGTGAAATTTCCGGCAGAGTAGCTGCAATGGAAGACCTTGCTCTCCACACGTTCACAATGGGCCTCACCCCTCGCATAGCTAACATGGTTAGGTGTAGGGAACCCAGAAATCTTAACGAAGCAATAAATTACGCGATTTCCGAGGAAAAACTACAACAATACTCATACAAACAAACTTTGGCCGCAAAATCATTCCGTCATAATGATACAAATACTAAACCAAATAGATCCAGTAACTTCAATAATCAATCTCAAAAACCTGCCTCTTATCAATCTTCTTCAAACGATTCGTTTTGCAGATATTGCAAAAAATTAGGGCATGTCATAGAAAAATGCCAACTCCGTGAATATAACAACAAAAAATTTAATCAAAATAAACTTTCTACTTCTAGTGCGCAACCTAGCACATCTTCCTTCAAACCTCATATTAACTTCATAACCGACGTAGAAGGTAAGGAAGGTTATGAAACTGTTGACAACAATTTAAACTAAATGGACCCATTTTTGCAAACTAGAACCAACCCACAGTTTGGGTGAAATTGAGTTTAGTACATAGATGGCGCTCAAATCACGCATTCCAGCTTCTAAAAAAAAATGGTTCGTTTTTACCGACTAAAAACAGAGATACAACACTGTCACTTGCGGAACCAACCCACTTTGGCCAACTTTTATTAAACTGTAAAGAACTATTCGGCATGGTCCCCTAAACACTTATTAAAACTAATTTTTAAACAGACCCATGATCTTTGGTACCTTTACAACTTAAGTATTTTTATTATGCAAACCAGAACCAATGTCCGTTGGTTCCATCTGGCAAAAAAAGTTACAATATTTTTATAACCAAATAGAACCAAGAGAGTTTGGTTCTTGTTAGCATAATGCAAATTATGGTAGTCTTGAAGGAACCATGTAGCATAGTTCTTAATGGTTTTAAAATTCAGTAGTATTTAAACAAAAATAAAAGATCCATGTGGCATAGGTCTTAAAGCATTATTATACAAGAATAAAAAATCCATTCCTATCGCTGGTACCTATAATATAATGATATTTGTGTTTTCTGTGACAGTAAAAATTTCAAAATGTGATTTTACTTTTATAATATTTCTTTTTTTTTCGTACATATATACATAAAATACGTACATAAAATTCACTACTGAATAATATTTTTGCGTTTGTTTTTTTGGTATTGGACACACTAAAAGGAGCACTGGCAACACTAAATTATACAGTATTTCTGTTTGCGACTTGCGTCTGCGGCTTAATTTTGTTAATGTTCGTTCGATATTTAAAATGTTTAGAACAAATGCTAGTGCTAGAACAAAAGCCCTACTTAGTGCCTGCTTGTTACAAAGTCCAGATGAAGAAGATAGTGACAGTAACGGTAAGTAATAATAAAATTAACCTGTTCCTAAACTTTTATTTTGTTTTATAACCTCAAAAAGTAGTAGATTTTAACTTCAAACTAACATGATTATGGTAAAATAAAACAGACAATGGTATGATTAACTTCTAACCATATAAATTTAAAGTTCCCCATGTATCTGTGTAGATTCCTATCTGTGGTTTAATTTTGTCAAACTTAATTTCTGTCTTGGGTTGATTTTGGTAGGTACCTACATATTTTTGATCTTTAGCTTCGCGGCCTGTCAATCAGGGCAAGTCAACACACTAATGACTTCAGTATATACATTCTCCGTATTGTTTAAGTTCGTCCCTATGTAAATACATGTAAACAAGCACGAAACCTACGTAGGTACCTACATATGCAGATTGCACGATACAACATCATTTATTTAATTGTATTGCAGATGTTATAGAAGCAACTCCAGAAAGCAGTCCCACGAAGGTGAATAAAGGTAAGTACTCTCTAAACTCTGACTAACTGTTATACTGATTGGATCAGTCTATGAAACTAAATTAACTCTACCTATTGAAAGCTTATATAATTTCCATTGCGTTTTTTAATCAGGGTTACTTATAATGAAAAAATACATGGTTATAGTAAAACCCTGTAATATGTCACCTAGTTCAATAAAAAATACGTTTTTTTTTTTTAATTAGCTTTTTGTTTTTCAAGTGCATTTTTTAGGGTTCTGTACCCGAAGGGTACCAAACGGGACCCTATTACTAAGCATCCGCTGTCCGTCCGTCCTTTGCAGCTATAACAACATAGTAAAACCGCTATAACAAAAACAAAATAATGAATGACAGGTTACTATACGGGGTGGAAGGGACACCGACGCGAAAACGATTACCACGTATTCAGTAAATCATTCTGAGCCCCAGTACATAGAAATTTTTCATCGGTTATTAAAAAAAACCGTTTTTGCGTCGGTGTCCTTCCACCCCGTAAAGCTTTACGAAAAAAAAAATGTCAGAAGATAACATGTTTGTTTCTTCTGCAGCTTTGCCTGTTGCTGATGTCGAGCCGCTTTTAACTGCTTCTACAATTAATAATGATGAAAAATCTGGTGAAAGGAGCATAGAACCCCCAGCTTATTCCCCCCTAACTCCTCGACCACCGAATGTACCTGGTGAAAGGAGCATAGAACCTCCAGCTTATTCCCCCCTAACTCCTCGACCACTGAATGCACCCGGTGACAGGAGCATAGAACCTCCAGCTTATTCCCCCCTAACTCCTCGACCACCGAATGTACCTGGTGAAAGGAGCATAGAACCTCCAGCTTATTCCCCCCTAACTCCTCGACCACCGAATGTACCTGGTGAAAGGAGCATAGAACCTCCAGCTTATTCACCCCTAACTCCTCGACCACTGAATGTACCTGGTGACAGGAGCATAGAACCTCCAGCTTATTCCCCCCTAACTCCTCGACCACCGAATGTACAAATGCTTATGTCTCCAAAACCACATTGTTCAACAAAAGAAAACATCCCAAACAGTCAACTAACATCTTCACCATTGCAACCGATGTCGCCAGAGACAACAGAATTATTTAATATTCTAGCTGACTCCCTTGACAATGAAGAATTCAACATTAATAGCAATGAAAACGCTGCACTAGGTTCACCGATTTCTTCGGACATAACAAACGTCATGAATAGTGATGACTCTGTACAGGACCCAGACTTTGTTTGTCATGATGAAAACGTTATATCTAATGATAAAAGCTCTGAAAATTCCATATCATTGTTAGCGACAATAGAAGAAGGCCCTGAAACTGCGATAGAAATACGGGATGAAACTAATACATCAAACCATAACACAACTAGTCTAATATTGCAAGAAGAAGACATTGAAACTGAAGCATCATTCCAAGGAAGACCAAAGAGGGGTAGAAAAAGATTATATGGTGGAGACTTAAGAGAAGACAGAAAGAAGAGAAAATATAATAATCTAAGCTATGTGAACACTAAGAAGCAGGTAGTCGACAGTAAGGTATTCATTGACTATAGCTGTAATTGTCCAAAACAATGTCAAGAAAATATATCAACTGAACAAAAACTAGAAGAATTTAATAAATTCTATTCGTTTGGTTCATATGTTGCCCAAAATATGTATTTGATAGCTTGCATCAAGGAAAAACCAAAGAAACGAGCATACGTCACGACTGCGCCACATCATTTAAAAAGAAACAACAAAACATATACTCGGGAATATTATTTGAAAAATATCCTAGTCTGCAAACAAATGTTCGTGAATACACTTCAAACATCATCTAAAAGAATAAACACAGCTCTTTGTAAAATGCGGAATAATTGCCTGAAAGATATGCGAGGGCAACAAGCGGGTCATAATGCAGCTTCAACAGACAGTGAATTGTTTCTGGAAAACATAATTAAGAAATTACCAACTTATATATCACATTATCGCCGAGCCACAAGTAACGACGCAAAGTTTCTCACATCGGACATGACTTTACCCAAAATATATAATCTGTATAGTGACGAAGCTAAATCAGCTGGTCAAAAAGTGCTTTCTTACTCTAAAGTAAGACATGTGTTTGTCACAAAATTTAATTTGCGTACCAAACCCCTTAAAAAAGACACATGCAACAGATGTGACTTCTATGAAAGTAAAAAAAATCAAGCATCGGAAGAAGAAAAAAGGAAAATCGAAGAAGACCACAAAAAGCATATCGACAAAGCTAATTTTTTGCAACAAGAACTTAAAAAAGATATGAAACAGGCAAAAGATGACCCAACTATAGAAACTATTACTTTTGATCTACAAAAGACGTTACCTCTTCCGAGGATACCCACAAATATTGTTTTTTATAAAAGACAGCTATGGGTATATAATTTGGGTATCCATACAGGCAGTAATGACCAAGCGCATTGTAATGTGTGGGTGGAAGGGGAGGCAGGCAGAGGGTCGCAGGAAGTCGGTTCATGTTTAATAAAACATATCACAGAAAGATTAAAAGATGGTGTTGAGAGTTTATTCCTCTGGAGCGACTCCTGTGGGGGTCAAAATAGAAATATTAAACTGACCCTAATGTTGAAAGCATTATTGAATGATCATCCCACTCTAAAAGAAATACATCATCGATTTTTAGAATCTGGCCACAGTTTTTTACCAAATGATACGGATTTTGGCCGGATAGAGTGCTCTCTTAAGCACCAGCAACGATTATATACCCCAGATGATTACATAGAGATCATGAAAAACTGTCGAAAAGTTAAACCAATGATTGTACACAGGCTTACTAAAGAAGATTTTTTGTCGTCACGCAATTTAGAGACAAAAATAACAAACAGAAAGAAGGCAGTAGATGGATCTAAAATAAGTTGGCTGGATACCAAAGAAATAGTGCTTAAAAAAGAAAAAATGTACTCTATTTTTATGAGAAACAATCTGGACGATGAGTTGAAGGAAGTTAATATAAAGAAAAGTATCAGAAGTAGGACCGTGATAACCAAAAGTGATATGGACTTACTTTGGCCTACAGGCAAAGCCATATCTGAGGCTAAGCTGTCAGATATAAAAAGTATTCTGCATCTTATACCAAACGACGCAAAAGATTTCTACAAAACCTTGACAAGTACAAACATAGAAGACGATATCGACGGCTTTACCGGGCCTATCGATTTTGAGGTAGAAGGCGATGATAATAATAGTGATGTTTAGTTTTTAGGGTTCTTGCTTCAATTGTTCTATAATACTTGTATTGAAAATGATTCGATAACTAATAAATGGCATTAAAAGTATATTTTATAAAGAATTACTTTCATTTTTAGAAATATCACAACAACGAAATCTTACATCCATTTTACAAGAAGGAACTAAGCAACAAAATATGTTTTTGTAAGAAAGAACCAACCGGGTTTTTAACGATTTACTCTAAACTATAACTTCATAAAATATATAAATCTGATATTCCTAGATAGGCTACAGTATCCCACATATGGTCAACAAGTATTCATTAATTAATATCCCATGTATGCATTTTGCACACTCTGTTTACAAAAGTGTCGTTTTCTCGAAACTAACCTGCTGTGGGTTGGTTCTTGTTGGCAAAAATGGGTCCAAATAATGTCCCGAATAGGCGTCGCACGGGACAGATAAACTCCATTACAAACGACGCCAAAATTTATAGAGTCAAGCAACAGGGTAACCAGCCCCAAACCGTAGACTCTAAATCCTTAAATCCTATTGGAGTCAAGCAACAGGGTAACCAGCCCCAAATCGTAGACTCTAAACCCTTAAATTCTCCTGAAGTCAAGCAACAGGGTAACCAGCCCCAAATCGCAGACTCTAAACCCTTAAATTCTCCTGAAGTCAAGCAACAGGGTAACCAGCCCCAAATCGTAGACTCTAAACTCTTAAATTCTCCTGAAGTCAAGCAACAGGGTAACCAGCCCCAAATCGTAGACATCATCCAGGAACCTGAAAATGAAAAACATATTAATAAAGAAATATACGAATTTACCTCCAACATATCAAATAAATACTTACCATTTATAAAAGTGAATTTTCCCGTATCCTCTAATGAATTATCTCTCCTCGTTGACTCAGGCGCATGTATAAGTATAATTAAAAAATCAGCCATCGAAACTATGCCTGTAATTAACGAAACAATCATATTCAGAATCAAAGGTATCGATTCAACCACTAATCACCCCTTACGCACATTAGGACAAATTCCTATAACTATATTTACACATGATGAATCTCATACTGACTGTAAATACCTAACACATGCATTCAATCTAGTCGAAGAATTAAGCTTACCCTATGATGGCATTATTGGCAAAGACTTATTCAATTCTATGACAACTCATAGAATTGAATAAGTAATATACTCTCATCATAGTTAATTTGGCAACCCAAATTAACTATGATGAGAGTATATTACATTTAAAAGATTTCAAACTAAGAATACATTTCAATGATCCAGTTTATACTATAACACCACGCAGCGAAACCGTAATTGAATGTACTGTAGCAAACCCAGAGATTAGAGAAGGTTTAATAATAGACCAACATCTATCCAAAGATTTATTAGTAGCGAACTGTATAGTTCGTGTCAAAAATAACAACCGTGTTAATATTTCCGTTGTTAACACCTCAGACGAACCTGTAACAATTGAGTCCGACCTTAGATTACATTTAAATCCTTTTGAACTACAGGATTCAGTTCTTATCGATACCATGACCGAATCTCAAGTTTGGGAACGCACAGAAGAAGTTTTAAAGCAGCTTCGCGTCTCGCACCTTAATTCAGAAGAAACAGAAGCATTATACTCTGCCTGTTCTCAATTTTCGGACATTTTCCACTTACCTAACGATCAGTTAACCTGCACTGATGCAATAGAGCATAAAATTAAAACTACTTCCGATAGCCCAATTCACGTTAAGACATACAGATTCCCCGAATGTCATAAAAAAGAGGTCGATTCTCAAGTCGATAAAATGTTGAAACAAGGTATAATAAAACCTTCTATGTCCCCTTGGTCCTCACCAATTTGGGTAGTACCCAAAAAGCTTGATGCTTCCGGTCAAAGAAAATGGCGCGTTGTAATCGATTACCGCAAGCTTAACGACGTGACCATCGGCGATTCCTATCCTATACCTAATATAGCCGAAATCCTAGACCAGTTAGGCAAGTGCAAGTACTAAAGTACATTAGACCTAGCTTCCGGTTTTCACCAAATAAACAGCATTTTCGATTCCAACAGGGCACTACGAGTTCACACGTATGCCATTTGGATTAAAAAATGCACCATCCACATTTCAGAGATTAATGAACTCTGTTTTATCTGGTCTCCAAGGCATCCAATGCTTTGTTTATCTTGATGACATTGTTATTTATTCATTTGATATCCCTTCTCATATGAACAACCTAACTAACGTATTTTTCATCACACTTGCACGTAAACAGTGTCATAACATACAGGTTAACTTGGCTGTAATGCCCCATATAAAACCCTAGGGCGGTAAGTATTTTTGTTTTTAATTTTCATCACACTTGCACGTAAACAGTGTCATAACATACAGGTTAACTTGGCTGTAATGCCCCATATAAAACCCTAGGGCGGTAAGTAATTTTTTTTTAATTTACAGCGCAGCATGACAGCACACAGGTCATGCAAGTTCAAGCAAGGAGTTTACACGCAATTGAAAAATTGTCTTAAAATGTTATTTAAACAGGAATTTCATTCAATCTCGCTACATGTTATTTAATTACTCAACTAATGTTCTAAAATCTAAATAATCGATAGTTTTTTTGTACCAAAACGTCGTTTTTTTTTATATTCCGTCATGGCTGTGTACCTAGGTAAGTATTTGCCTTTGAACAAAACATTTATATAATCTGTGGTGTGGGCAAACAGCCCGCCATCCGCAAATCAGTTCACGTATTTCGTAATAATATGTGCTGACTTGTGTATATTCATAATTATTAACTCGCAAATGTGATGAAAAACATTGTATGTTTCACGGGCGGTACGGGAATTACGAACCTCGACTCAGAAAGCCCTCAGTCTTCGACTTCGGGCTTCTACTAGAGCCTCGATCGTAATTCCTTACTTACCGCCCTTAATACACAATATACTATTCTAGACTCCGTCAATTCAGACTAAAACTACAACCAGACAAATGCGAATTTCTACGAAAGGAAGTTTCATATCTAGGCCGTGTCATTACTGACAAAGGCGTAAAACCAAACCCTGAAAAACTAAGAGCAGTTCATGAATTCCCTATACCAAAAACTCCCAAAGATGTCAAATCATTTCTTGGTTTCGTCTCTTATTATCGCAGGTTCATCCCTGACTTTTCAAGCATTGCCAAACCTTTAACAAATCTACTGAAAAAGAACGTAGAGTTTTTATGGTCAAATGAACATCAGTTATCCTTCGAAACCCTTAAAAACAAATTAACCACAGCTCCGTTATTATCATATCCTGACTTCTCCAAACCATTCCTTCTCAGCTGTGATGCATCCAATTATGCAATCAGCGCTATCCTCTCCCAAGGCGAAATGCAATTATAGTACAACTGAAAAAGAACTACTTGCAATTCTTTTCGGATGTAAAACCTTCCGTCCATACCTCTATGGTAGAAAATTCACAATAATTACTGACCATCGTCCCTTACGTTGGCTATTCAATCATTCTGACTCCAGTAGCAAACTCCAAAGATGGAGATTGAAATTAGAAGAGTATGAATATGAAATAATATATCGTAAAGGGAAGCTAAATAATGCCGCCGATGCATTATCCCGTTATCCTATAACTAAATCTGTAAATTCTATAAATCCTATACCTAGTACTTCCGATCAAAATTTAAACTCACCTAATCACGATGAAACATCAAATCCAGATGTTCTCCGAGCTGCTTCTCCAGATGACTTAATTGAACTGGAGGTGATATTGGATTTGGAGGATCAGTAGAGGATGAAGGTAAGTTTTCATTTGATATAACGTCTAAGTCATCAAAATTGCTTAAATCTGGTAAACTTGTAGGTTGTATAAGATCGGTAAGATCTTCAAGTTTACCAGATTTAAGCAATTTTGATGACTTAGACGTTATATCAAATGAAAACTTACCTTCATCCTCTACTGATCCTCCAAATCCAATATCACCTCCTGATTCCTCGAGCCCTAGTAGCTCCTGTACCCTAGACGGTAACTACTCAGAATTCCTTAAAACCATTCCTAAGGATTTTGATCCCAACGTGACCATAAACGAACATAATGAAAGCTTGTCCAAAACTGATAAGAAATATATTATAATACCTACATCTATAGATATGGATGAATCTATTCCATATACCCAAGAGGTCATATCCAATATTCCTAATTTGAATGAATTTTCCTTACTAGAAAGAACACTATATACTTTCCTAAGATATGAATTTGAAGACAAAATCTATTACTTCATTTTCACTAAAGTCAATCACTTTGACACCTGTACTTACGAAGATATCTACAAATGTCTAAAATCCGTAAGGAATGAGTTAGTCGTCAGTCTCACAGGTCAAAACAACCCCGAAATAGCTATATCTGACTTTAATAATCCTTTCGATACTCATCAATATATTAAACTATATAACATGATCTTGTATTTATTTCACAATTCAGAAATTACTATACATATTTAAAAAAATACCATAATTTACCCATCACTAAGTGAAATTACCAAAATCATGAAGGAAAATCATGATCTTCCTATAGCCGGTCACCTAGGTTCTGGTAGAATGCTGAAACGTGTCCAGGAAAAATACTACTGGAAAAACATGCGAGAAGACATCGAAAACTACGTTAAGAAATGCCCTCAGTGTCAAATCAACAAAGCCCCTAGAAGAACCAACCGTGCCCCTATGCAAATCACATCTTTTTCCACACGTCCCTTTGAACGCGTAGCTTTTGATATCGTAGGACCACTACCAGAAGCCGGTAACGATAAATATAAGTACATCTTGACTCTTCAAGATGACCTTACCAAATTCTCAGCCGCCTACCCAATCACGAACACTACTGCTGAAGAAACTTGTGAATGTCTGACCCACATTATTACACTTTTTGGAATACCGAAAACAATCTTAACAGACCAAGGCACCAACTTCACGGCCGAGCTATTCAAACAAACCTGTAACCTACTGAAAATCAAGCAATTATGGTCCACCCCCTATCATCCTCAGACTCAAGGTGCTATTGAAAGAAGTCACTCTACATTAAAAGAATATTTAAAATCTTATGTAAATGAGCAACAAAATAACTGGCCCCGCTTTGTATATACAGCTATGCTTGCGTATAACACAGCCATCCACTCAACTACTCATTTCTCTCCCTACGAGCTTTTATTTGGTAATAAAAAATACGAAGAAGCAGCAGGCGCCACTTATCCCGAATATGTCCGTTTACTTCAAAATAGGCTCAAGTATTGCCGAACAAAGGCAATAGAACATATCCAGAAGTCAAAAGTAAACTCAAAAAATTATTACGATACTCACACAAGGCCTGTTAAATATAAAGTCGGCGACCTTGTTTATCTAAAAAATCACTTACGCCTCAGAAAAGCTCTTTCACCCATATGGAAAGGTCCATTTAAAATTGTAAAAATCCATGGAAATAACACCGCATCACTGTTGATAAATAGACGTCACGTCAAACACCACTTTGATGAAATTAAATTAGCCTCTACTAACTAAACATATTATATTTAATTTAATTACGTTTCCTTTCAGAATTGGTTACATTTATCCTACCCTGGCGTCAAACAGTCAAGGATATATCCAGCCAGCATCTGACGACGCAGGCATATATTTTGACCCCATTGGCTCTCTAAAAATAACAGATGATACTCTAGATATTATCATTCCTATAGACATCTCTTTTATTTAACCCCATTTAGATAATATAAGAGATATTTTAACAACTTCGAAATTCTTATGTAATCAAAGTAATGCATACTATAAAGACGATTGTCACTATTTGTTCCAACCATTGTCATCCCGTTATTCTGATATAGTTAGAGACTTCGATTCCATTTCTCATCTTATATCCAAATCTAATAAAAGGTCACCTTGGTTTGGTGGAATCGGTTCAGTAATTAACCCTAGATTCATAAACATACGTCTCGCATACACCCATAAGTAGTAAAACACTCGCAGCGCGCAGCGCGAAACAGATAGAAATACGTGCCTCTCAGTACCTTCATAAAACGACGAGAGCTCAGTACGGCGCCAGCAGTTTTGGCGCGTAAACGTATAGTTTTGGATATACCGAGCACGAGGTGTCTGAGATACGTGTGTTTATGATTAGTGTAACATCTTTATATATTGGACGGTTTTACTATTTGCCTTATAAAACGAAAGAACGCACAGATTTTTTTTTTAAAAAGGTATGTATTTATTCTATTATATTTTACGAAAGTAGTTGTTAGTATGAAACAATGTTATCTATTGCCGTTGTTATAATTTTACTAATTAAACTGTTTTACTATGTATTAATTCGTAGTTATACTTATTTTTTATTATTAATCAAATACTTATTGTGTGTTATTGTTTTCCAGCATGGCTTTTTTGAAAGACGATGAAATTGGTGCAATATTATCGCGAGTGGATAACGAAGAAGAAGTGGATCTTCCAAATGATTTGGACAGTGAAGTTGAGGACATTTTAGAGACAGTTAGTGAGCATCCTACAGATGTTTCAAGCGATTCTGATGACGAACCCCTTCGAGCATCGAATATTCGTCGCCGTCGTCGTATATATTCTTCTGATTCATCAGACAATGAGCGACCTACGGAACAGATAAGGTCAGGCGAACAGCAAGGGACAGCAGGGCAACAGGCAGCTGAAATAATTTCCCCATCAACTAATAATTTGAGAGGTAAGAATGGTCATAAATGGTCAGCACAACCTTCCGAAGCTCGCACTAGCAGAACACAGTCACGAAACATTGTTCATATTGTCCAAGGACCCAAGAATGAAGCGAAAAATGCAATGACTGCATTGGAACAATTCAAATTGTTTATTTCGGATGCAATGTTGACTATCATTGTATTGCACACGAATGTGAAAATTGCTACAAAAAGAGAAAATTACGCCGCAAAAACGGCAGTTAGTGATACTTGTGCTGAGGAAATATATGCTTTGATAGGATTGCTATTGTTAGCCGCAAGGAAGAAAGATAACCATCTGACAGCCGCAGAGCTTTTTGATCCATCTGAAAGCGGGACTAAATATATTTCGGTCATGTCTAAAGATAGATTCGACTTTTTGCTGAATTGCCTTAGATTCGATGATAAGTCAACTCGTGAAGAACGAAAAGCTATTGATAAGTTTGCACCTATAAGGGAAATATGGGAAATGTTAATTGCTGTATGTAGAGATAGTTACAATCCTGGCTCATACGTAACAGTGGATGAACAGCTACTAGGATTTCGTGGACGTTGTCCTTTCCGTATGTATATACCATCAAAACCTGACAAATACGGTATAAAAACTGTAGTTCTCTGTGACTCTAAAACAAACTACATGATAGATGCAATTCCATATATGGGAAAGGGTACAAACACAAATGGAGAACCCTTGGCATCTTTATTTGTAAAAAAACTTACCGAATCTATTCGAGGAAGTAATCGTAATGTGACCATGGACAATTGGTTCACGTCAGTACCATTAGCAAAAGAACTATTGCAAGATCCACATAAATTAACAATTGTTGGTACAATTAGATCCAACAAGCGCGAGATCCCTTCACAACTTTTGCAGCCAAGACAAACAAGATCTTCAATGTTTTGTTATGACGGAAACTGTACGTTGGTGACTTTCAGGCCAAAGAAAAATAAAAATGTTCTGCTCCTATCCACGACTCATGGAATTGGCACTTTAGCACCATCTGGTAAGCCGGATATTATAGAATTCTATAACTCTACTAAAGGTGCAGTTGACACGTTTGATCAGATGTGCCATAATATGTCGTGCAATAGAAAAACTCAAAGATGGCCACTCTGCTACTTTTACGGTATGTTGAATATGTCCATGGTCAATTCTTTTGTCATCCACGTCCATAATAATATGAATAATCAACAGAGACCACTGAAAAGACGAGCATTTATCAAAGAAGTGTCAGATAAGATGATAGAGCCTTGGTTACGAAGGCGACGCGAAACACCAACTTTGAGGCGATGCCTGAAACGGAACATCGACGCTATTTTAGGTGATACTTTGCCTGATGCACCAGTCAACCCCGAAAATCAAACAAGAAAATTATGCAACTTTTGCTGTTATAAAAAAAAACGTGTGACTAGGTTTATCTGCACGTCCTGCAAACGTTACATGTGTATGGAACATCGTGGTAGTTAGTGCCTAGAATGCTCGGATTGATATTTTTTAAATGATTTTTATGTTTTAATTCTTAATAAAAGTTCATTCAAATTAATCATTGTTTTTTTTTTGCAATATTTCCTATGATAATTACATTAGGTGACATTAAAAGTAAGGTGTATCAGAGACGTATGTTTATGAACTATGTAACCAAAAATATAGTTTATGAATCTAGGGTTAAACAACTGTTCGGCAATATGGATCAAAATGATGCCGAAAAATATAGTAATGCCATTCAAACTTTAGAAAATGATCAAACCAAATTAGCAACCCTCATGAAAGAAAACATGATGGTTACAACCTCCACACTTTTGTCTCTAAAAGAGGTAGTCGACAAAATTAACGCTAATGAAGAAAGTCTAAGTTATGCTATTGATACTTTGAACTAAGAAATGGCAAATTTAACCCTAGATTCCAACAAACTATTAATGAGGTCTCAAATATCGGGACTGTCGAATATTTTAGAAAGTAGTCTGTTAACTTTATCATTTAAATTAGAAGATATCATTAACGCTATTATGTTTAGCAAGTCTAATATATTATATCCATCTATTATCATATATTATTCATAGTTAATGAATTGCTGTCATTCCTAGTCCATGCCATCGACTACATGGACGAGGTGAGCATCCTACAGATATGCCGGTCCAATTTCAAGGAGGACGAGATCAGCAGTGGTAAACTGTTACTGTTCCAGTCACTTGGAAAGCTGGACCAGATGCCGTCTCGCCGCAGAGATGGAACGGAGAAGAGTCTTCAAGATATTGTTGATATGTTGAAGAAAACCGACCCGGACGACGTGCCAGATTTCGTGGCGAAGGAGCTGAGTAAGCTGCCTCCCGTCACGTTCGATCATGTCGACGTTACACGGCTGCTGAAGGATATCACTACCCTGAAAGTGGAGATGACCAATATGCAGTCCCGAATGGAGGTTTCGGAAAAAACCAATGCCGAACTACGAGCAGAAATAGCTTTATTGCGCAAAGTGGGTTCGGTAATTGGGTCACCTGAGGCCTCTAAGGTGAACACACGTCGAGGCGCGCAAAATGCATCAATCGGCAGTTTTGAATCGGCGAACACAAGTGCGTCACCAGCTGCCGATAATGCTGACCAAGCGCCGCCCGCCGCCGCCGTCCCCCGCGCCACAACACCGGCTGCGGAAACGTCACGCGTAGGCACGTCGACCCCTAAACGTGCCTACGCTGCCATTGTCGCCGGCAAATCTGATGCGTCGCAGCCTAAGCGACAAAACAAAACAGGGGAAAAACAGAAGAAGGGTGCTCAACCTGCCCTGAATGCGGTCCGTAGCTCCTTGCCGAGAACGGGCCAAGTTGATGAAGAGGGTTTCACAAAAGTGGAGAAGAAGAAGAAGAAGCCCAATTCCCGCAACCAATGCGGCACCGCACCGTGTGGACCCAATATGCTGCTGCGTCCTGCAGTACCTACGACGCAGCTGTATATTTCGCGTCTACATTACTCCACGAAGACTGAGGATGTGGTGGCGTATTTGAGAGTGAAGACCGATTATACTCTGAGGGTTGAAACGTTGGAGTCGCGCCACAACATAAACTTTAAGTCGTTTGTGGTACGAGTTCCAACCCAACATCTGCAGACCTTTTTAAAAGAGGACTTTTGGCCGAAAGGTGTTGTTTATCGGCGGTTCCGAGGACGGTTACTCGACACCACGCAGCGAAACACGACGCCGACAACGTTACGTGTATAGTTATAGTTTATAAGGTTTTTAATATGTATTAGTTTATTTTTGTGTAACATTATTTTGTGTATTTTATCTATGGGCCTTGGGTGCCTGACAATAAAATGTTTATTATTATTATTATTATTATTATTACTCCTAAGCAACTGTTTTCAGATCTTGTAAATAATTATAGATTTCTTCCTAGTTCTAAGCAATTACCTGTACCCTTAATTTTAGATAATATTCATATTCTAGAAAATATATCCGATGTATCCAGTTATTATGCAAATAACAAAATTATATTTGTGTTACAAATACCTTTAGTAAATACAAAAGAATTTGATCTGTACCATACTATACCTTATCCTATTGCCCTTAAAACTATAAATAATACATTGTATTCTACCATAATACCATCTATTAAATATTTGGGCATAACTAAAGATAAATCATCTTATTGTAAGCTAAACTCACTGAATACCTGTAAGGTTATAAATACACAATATTATATTTGTGAACTTTCCAATGTATATTCTACGTTAGCCGTACCTATGTGTGAAACTGAGGTTATTTCAAAAGCCCTGACTTCCGTTCCGCCTCTTTGCAAAACCGAATTCATTAATGGTAATTTCGAAACCTTTCATAAATTACATAGTAACCAGTGGATTTACATGATAAGCCAAAATTCTAAAATTACGATAGAATGTAATAATCAAGATTTATCAGAATCTTCTATTTCCGGTACTGGTATATTTACTATACCAGACAACTGTATTGCTTATTGCAACGACAATAAGTTAATACCCAAACATAGCATCGAAATAAAAATAAAACCAATAGTATTGCATTTCGAATTAATTAACGACACTTGTTGTAGTTCTACTACATATCTAAAAGACAAAATCAAAGTTCCTTACGTTATCTTAAAAAATATTGATAATTTAGATTCCCTTTTCTCAAACTATAATAAAGTAACTGAACAAATTAAAACAAACCTCAATGGAGTCATTGAAAAACCTCACATTGTTCTTTACGGTAATTACTATTCTTATACTACTATTATTATAAGTTTGATTATAATCTTAATTATTTCTTACAAATTGTATAATTATTGTAAGTTAGTTAAGACATCTAGATGTAAACCCATACCTGAAACCTCCATTGAAATGGTATCCACAAATGATGAAAATATTCCTGCTCCTCGACTCCGAATTTCCTAAAATCCACAAAAACATGCATTTCCCTTTTCCGTCAACTTACCTTCCACCCGTAAGTTTCCTCCTAATCGGGGGGCTGTTACATCCTTCCTTTGTACTCCTTCTGGCCTACTCAGCTGTCTATGCTGCATCCTAGCTGCTGACGCAGCATCCTAACACTCCTATCTCACCTTCCTCTCAATCCAGCACGTCAGTCGTCTCCCAACCATCCTACCGTGCACTTGTATCTTGCACTCGTGTTTTTATTCTTAATATAAGTTAGTTTAGCATCTTGTGGTTTCTTTTTTAAAAACCTAATCCGGAACCCGGTTCTAACAGCGCGTTTATGTCTTTTGGAAAAGTCTCTTTCTATCATTAGGAAATTCTAATACGTCTATCCCTTTCTTTCCCTTTGTATTTTTATCGTAATAATCTGTGCTGTTACCTTTAAGGCTGAAGTCGATATCGATAATATTCCATTTTTTTTTTTTTTCATCCAATTCGCCTACTGTCATTATCTACTTTTAACCTAGTTTAAAAAAAGAAGGAGGATTTCAGTTTTCTTCTGTGTGTTGACATATGTTTTCATTCTAGATTTCCGAAGATTCCGGAATTAAAAGAAAAGTGGATAGATAAGGTTAATAGGGAAAATTGGTTTCCAACAAAATACAGCGCTGTTTGTTCAAGGCACTTCACCCCCGATTGTTTTGAATATTCGTTTCGATTATGAGTCCATGGGTTAAATTTATGTAACTGCAGTTATTGATACCGGTTATGTTTAATTACAGAGTTCATTATCCAATACTCAAGTGTCTGCTGAAGCTACAGCTGTTGATACACTAACTGAAGACCAGACTCCTTTACAGTGTTTTCCTTCCCATGATTATGAAACTCCCGTGAGCTTAATTTTTAATTTCTGCTCAACTAAATATTTCTGTAAAATTAAATGTTTATATTTCTTATAACCTCCATATTTTTTGTTTGTTTTCTTTTACATAATACTTACAATACTTACTTATTTTCAGAGTTCAAGAATAAGTATGAAAGAAGTAGTAGACCCATCAATTGTAGACCTAACTCCACGTAAACGCAAAATGAAACGACACATAGACCATCTCATACATTCTCTTGGTAAAAAAAAAGAAAGAGGTTAAGAGGCTTCAGGATAAAAATAGATTATTGCTTAAAAAAAATGCGAGTTTAAAAGAGATTTTGAATACCTTGACAAACAAATCTTATATCACCCAAGAAAATGAAGAAATTCTAAGTCGTATAGGTGTGCAAAATAAGGAAATTGTTAAGCGCCAAATAATGAAGTCAAAAAAAGGACATATACCTAAAATCAAATACTCACCGGAGTTACGAGCATTTTCCTTGACATTGCATTTTTATTCTCCGAAAGCGTATAATTTTGTAAGAAAAACATTCAGCACATGTTTACCTGCTATAAGTACTCTAAGAAGTTGGTATCAATCCATTGACGGTAAACCAGGATTCGCAAAGGAGGCAATAGATACTATCAATATGAAAGCCAGAGAATTCAAAAACAAAATTTATGCCACTATAATATTCGACGAAATGGCAATCAGAAGTGGTGTCGAGTATCATCCGCAAGGCAGAAGATACTATGGCCACGTGAGTTTTGGCGCCAGTTTGCAAACGGATTGCCAAAAAGAAGCTAAAGAAGCGCTTGTTTTCTTGTTGGTGCCAATAAATGCATCCTGGAAAATTCCAATAGGATATTTTTTGATAAATGGCATTAATGCAGAACAAAAAGCCGCATTTCTAACAGAAGCAATCCATTTGGTAGAAGAAGCTGGTGTAAACGTCAAAGCCATTACATTCGACGGCTGTCAAGCAAATATTACTATGGCCAAAAATCAGGCTGTTCGTTTGAAGTTGATAACATAAATTCTACCTCTAAAAATCCCTGCAAAACTTCTAAAATAGCGGTATTTTTAGATCCGGCACACATGATCAAGCTAGTGCGAAATGCATTTGAGTTTTATAGGAATATGAAAGATGAACGGGGCAATACTATATCGTGGCAACATCTCGTTGACTTACACAAACTACAAACAGCCGAAAATTTTCATTTAGCTAATAAACTAAGGGCTGCACATATATTTTTTAAAACTAAAATTATGAAAGTAAGCTTAGCAACCCAAATTTTTAGTAAGAGTGTATCAGATGCACTCACATTTTGCAAAGAACAGCTTAATTTAAGTGAGTTTCAAGAAGTTAGACCCACAACACAGTTTCTGGGTATGATGAATGATCTTTTTGATATTCTGGACTCGCACACCCATGGGTATGATTTTTAACGAGCAGTCAATGCAGAAAATGCTGCGACAGTTATATATAAATTAAAGACGGTAAAAGATGCTATATTGAATATGTCCACCGACATAATTGTAAGAAAAGTAAAACAGGAAGTCAAACTCGTAAAATCACCTCGCTAAACCGGATTCGTAGGATTTTGTGTGTGTATAGAAAGTGCCATTGCTTTCATCCAAAACTTAGTCCTGGACTCAGAGTGTGAATTAAAATATCTTCCTCTTCATAAAATAAGCCAGGACCACTTAGAACACCTGTTTGGAAGTATCAGATGCCACGGTGGATCAAATAACAATCCTAGTGCTAGGGTATTTGAAAGTACACTTCTGGACACATCTATTGGTGGGCCAAAATACATGGTGGGCCATGTATTTTCAGTTTCGTTTGGTCCTAGCTAAAATTTTATATTAGGTCGAGCAAAAAGTTTTTATGCAGTTTTGAACCTGGCACATTCACATTTCATTCAATGTCTGTTTTTGAATTTCGAACACAGAATTTAAAGAAACAAAAGACAATTTGGAGCCTGTTTGTTGATATCAAACAATCGAATACTAAGAAAACTTGGTTTTATTGGTTTACTTGGATTTAATTCTTGAAAAAGTGATTGATATCTTTGGTTTTGCAACAAACATTACTTATTCTTAACATTAAGGTGAGGTTCTATCAATAATCTATGGATACTTCACCTGAAGTCGCCGCCCAAGCTGTGGCACTTATTCAGGCCGGACACAGCCAAAGAAACGTGAGTGCTCAACTTAATTTAAGTCGATCTGCGGTCCGAAATGTTTATCGGAGGTACCTAGAGACTGGCGGCTTTGTTCGTCGCCAAGGAAGGCCACGATCTCGGGTCACAACTGAAAGGCAGAATCGATTCATCGTGACGACCAGCTTGAGAAATCGTCACCTTACCTCCATTGAGATACAAAACCAACTTCGCGACTTCCACGGAGTATCTGTGAGCGCTCGAACTGTTCGGAGAAGGTTAAAAGAACGCGATATGGTACCACACAAGCCAGCTAATGGGCCCAAACGAACGCGAGCCCACCGAACATCGCGCCTTCATTTCGCACGCAGTCATTTAAATTGGACACAGCAAGATTGGAGCCGTGTAGTCTTTTCTGATGAGTCTAAAATTGTGTTACATGGCAATGATGGAAGGAAGAAGGTCTACCGACGTAAGGGAGAGCGTTTCGCACAATGCTGCTTTGAAGAGAGGGTTGCTTATGGCGGTGGCTCATGGACTGTCTGGGGCGGTATATCCGCGAGCGGCAAAACTCAACTTGAGGTTGTTACAGGACCACGGCTGCCAACATTAAATGCTGAAAGGTACATTCGGGAGTGCTTAGAACCTCACGTGATACCATACACGGACTATGTGGGCCCAAATTTCCTTTTTATGCACGATAATGCAAGAGCCCATGCGGCCGGCATCGTCAGGGAATATCTTCGGGATGTGAACATCACAGTTATGGACTGGCCAGCCAGATGCCCAGACATGAACCCCATTGAGCACATGTGGGACAAGCTAAAAAGACGTGTTAGGGCTCGTCAGCCAGTTGCCCAGACGATGCAGGAGTTGAAAACTGCCATAGAAGAGGAATGGGAGATGATCCCTCAAAATTTCATAGAGCGGTTGATAAACTCTATGCCTAATCGTATGAGAGCTGTGGTAGATGCCCATGGAGGCAACACGCGTTATTAAATTAAACCTTTACTTGATAAAACATTTTTTTTATTCAAAAATCAATTACCTTTAACAAGGCGCATATCCGACTTGTTAGGCGTAGCTCCATGTCGTATGGTATTCTGAATTCAAATTTAAAACAATACGATCGAAAAAGATGGTAAAATGTGTCAGGTTTAAAACTGCATCAACAGTTTTTGTTCAATCTAGCAATCATATTTCGGTAGGGGCCATCGAAACCTAAACTCTAAGGTGGGCCAATAGATGTGTGTGTGATGTGTGAACGTACAGTAACTTATGTCAATATACTGAAAGTTATTAGAAAAGTGCGACAGGAAAAGGACTTGATGACATAAGTTTGCCAAGTTACGAAGAATCAGAGTAATAATTATAAGTAACTTGATAAAATGTTTATTTCGCCACTATTGGTACAGAGCTGGCTAATGGCATATATTAAAATAGTCCAAGCCGTAATTTGATTTTTGTTGGCTAATAACTTAACCGATTCTTCTCTTCTTTCACAGTAAAACATGCCCGTCGTGAAAATTTGGTCGGCAGACCAAACAGTAAAGTAAGCTGTGCCAATATTGGAATTAACTGAAAATGAAAAAATAAAATGAAAATGTAATACAGACAGGTAAATCTAAATTAATTTGACTTTTCGTAATGAAATCTTTCTGGTGTATACAAGGTGTTGTTTTGCATCTTCGTCAAATTCAAGGAGGTAACTATGCTAATGATTCTCGTCCCGAATCAATAATATAATGGGTAGGTAATTTTTTTTTCTTTTCTTTTTTACGGAAATCGGTAACTGTGTACCACCTGTGTTTTAAACGCGGCCCGTCTGGTTCTTGCCTTATAACCTCTCTTACACACATACAAACAATCAAACGTTTATTCGATAATTTCTTATTCCCTAAACCACGTTAAGGGGGTTATTCTGAAATACTGACAAACCTAAACAACAAAAAAAAACAGCGTTTATTAATAATTAACTAGGTACCGTAATTTTAATTGATTATTTATGTCTTTTGTGAACACTCCCTGAAATTTGACGAGGTTGCAAAACAACACCTTGTATAGATTGTAGAGTAGACTATAATTGGATACTGAAAAGCAATAATGTGCTGTCAATCCACATTTATAAATGCATTATGACGTCAATAAAAAAAAATAGATGGTTACAGTTGACATAAGTATTGCATTTTTGCTAAACAGTATCCAATAAGATAGGTAGATTCTATATATATAGAGGCCCCTATTTTCTGTCACATGTTTAGATGTATTCGTGCAGATTAACATCTATTTAAATACATACAAACTTGATATACCTGAATGGAAGTAATAAGCAGACATTTAATTAAATTGTACCTGTTCACGCCGACTACTCGCGCCATCTACCGCGAAGAGGGGCAGACATGGTGCCCGGCTGAGCCACACTAGCGACATCTGTTGCCGCGGGGACGAGACTTCATCGCCACTTCTCGCCGCCATCCGCCGCAACAGAAAGACGACAGCACTGGAGGCATTTCATTCTAGCGTTCGGTCACATTCATATCTCATTCAAAATCAAGCCTATATAAGGCCTTGCACTGTATAAATTCGTCCCTTTTTTTATTTTCTTCTCCCATCGAACATCTATCAACTCCATACCGCCTTGGCCAGGGGCCCATGGCGGACCAGAGAAGCACCTTGTAAAATTAGAAGAATAAACATATGTAACCATCCAACGTTGCATTATTTTCACCGGGAACAGACCCAAGCCTGCACATTTTGGTCCTATCGAGCCGGAGCAAGAAGAAGAGCATCCACGTTTCGGGACCACGAGGCGCCGGACGCAGAACCCTGCTGTGAAGACAGAGTTAATACCACAGTTGGGCCAACGGACCAGCAGCAAGAGTCAAGAGGAAAGAATTCAGAGAACGCAGCGGTCAGGTCTCTGTTCCCATCCCATCCAAAACCCACGTTTTCGTATTTGTGCTAAAATTGTTTATACGTTACAGATACAGTGGCAGCCACGTGGTCCGGGTGATACTTACAGGTGAGTACAAGCTACACCACATCACACCACACCACACCGTAGGCCGCCAATATGTCGGTGAAGAACATAGAGGAAGTTCTTTCCGAGCTTAGGAAACGTAGGGGTAACATCAAGGGTCGGTTAACCCAATTTAAAAACCATGTAGATTCATTCGCGGGAGCTACTTTGACTGCCTTACAAGTAGCAGAGTTAAAACTACGTGTTCAAACCGCGACTGAAATGTTCGATAAATTTGATAATGTAGAAAATGAAATAGAAGTACTTTTGTCGGAAACAGAATCAACCGCGAATTTACAATACGTAGAAGCAATAGAAACAATATATTATACGGCTATGGCAAAAGCCAACTGCTTGATTCAGCACGCGGAGGCTTGTAGCGAGATCCCTGTTGCATCAGCTCGGGCTGATGACCAACCACGTGTCAACATAAAATTACCCGATATCAAATTACCTGCCTTCGACGGAACGTATGATGGCTGGCTAGAATTCAAACATTCATATATTACTATGATTCACAGCCGTTCCGATTTAGATAAAATCCAAAAATTCCATTATTTACGGTCAGCTCTGGCAGGAAGCGCGTTACAGGTGATAAGTGCATTAGAATTCAGTCCTGCAAACTACGATCACGCATGGGAATTATTGGAAAGCCGTTATCACAACGAAAGATTGCTTATAAACAATCACGTAAAAGCGTTGCATAATATTCCTTCATTAAAACAGGAATCGCCCGCGCAATTAAGAAAATTAATAGATACCATATTACGTAATCTACGCGCTCTTTAAATGAACCCACGGTCAACTGGGACACGTTAATTATTTACCTTGTTGTCAACAAATTGGATCCTTCTACGGAACGAGAATGGGAAAGACACATCGGTGCCACGTGTCTGGGGTCACGAGAAAAGGTTAAACTCGACGATCTAATCGCATTCCTTAGAAGCCGAGCGGATACTTTGGAAATGATTAGTGCGAACCACGCTAGACAAAAGGAATCGCCTCTAAACGAAAAACAGTCAAAGGCAATCGACAAGCGTAACAGCGTACACCATGTTCATACCTATTCATCAATAAAGACGCGCAATAATAATTACCCTAGTAACACAAATCATAATCGGGATTTTCCTAAATGTATTTTATGTGATCGAGAACATTCGTTGTATAGATGTATAACATTCCTAAACATGACGGTCAAAGATCGAGTTCGATTAATAAAGCAAAAGAAGCTATGTGCAAAATGCCTACGAACGGGTCACGTGGCTAGTGAATGTAAGTTCGGGCCGTGCAGAGTATGTCAACGCGAACACAACGGTCTATTACATCTTACGGAGGAACAAGGAAGCAACGCGTGTGTGAGCAGCCAGGTGCACGGAGAGCCTGGCTCTGACATAACGACCACGTTGCATTCCAGTGATTCGCTTGGGACGGTTGTGTGTGACGCAGGCACTACCGATTTCAAAATAATAAACACGGTTCTACTCTCTACGGCCTTAATAGAAATCGCGGATGAGAATAACGTGTACCATACAGCTCGCGCGCTGTTAGATAGTGGTAGCCAGAATTGCTTTATCACAGAGAAATTAGCAAAACAAATAAATGCGTCCTATATACAGTCCACTGTTAAAATCTCGGGTGTGGGACAGTCAGTCACGCAGTCGAATCATTTATGTGATATCGTCATACGATCTAAGGTAAATGAATTTTATACTAAATTAAGATGTATAGTCTTGCCGTGCATAACGTCCAATTTGCCAACTATGAACATTGACTTTAGTCATATACGTATACCCGAATTCTTACAATTGGCAGATCCGACTTTTAATCGTAGTTCGGATATCGATCTGCTGATTGGCGCAGATAGATTCTGGGATCTTTTGGATACAGATAAAATACGTTTAGCGAGTGGTCCATTCTTACAAAATTCAAAATTAGGATGGTTATTATCTGGTCCTGTGTTCGCGAAGAACCCGAAACCCACTCAAGTTCAATGCCACTTCAGTCAGGAGATAGAGAAACAACTCCGTCTGTTTTGGGAAATTGAAAACATACCTTCATCGTCACACGTACCTCTCACAGATGATGAACGTAAATGCGAAGAATTATTCATCAAAACTACAAAGCGCGATGAAAATGGTAGATTTTCGGTTCGTATACCATTAAAAGAAACACCAAAGACACTAGGTGATTCTTATACGTCAGCGACGAAGCGATTTCTAGCCCTGGAACGTAAACTCGAACGTTTACCGGAATTCAAACGTTTATACGTCAACTTTATGCGTGAGTACGTTGACCTAGGTCACATGTCAAAGGTAGAAACTTGTAGTCAACCAAACTATTATCTTCCACACCACGGTGTTGTCAGGGAGTCTAGTTCAACAACAAAACTACGTGTTGTGTTCGATGCTAGTGCCGTCACTAGTTCGAATAAATCATTAAACGATATTCAGTACCCGGGACCCGCGTTACAAAACGATATTTTTTCGATTTTATTAAGATTTAGACAGTATAAATACGTGGCTTGCGCAGACGTGGAGAAAATGTTTCGTCAAGTTCTTCTTCAGCCTGACCAAAGGTCACTTCAATTGATATTGTGGCGCGAAAACCCCCCGGATCCAATAAATATATATCAACTAAATACAGTCACTTACGGAACGGCGTCGGCTCCGTATTTAAGTATGCGTTGTATTAGACAGTTAGCATTAGAATGTGATGACGACGTCATCGCTCGTGTCATCACTCACGACATATTCGTGGACGATCTCATCACCGGTGATGATGATCTAGATAATTTAATTCAAATCTGTCAGAAAACGTCAGATGTGCTACAAGCAGGGTGTTTTCCTCTGCGCAAGTGGACTTTTAATTCAGATGCATCCCAAAGCAAATCCACAGAACATTTTATAGGCGAACATGCGCAAACGAAAACACTCGGATTGGGTTGGCACAACACTAGCGATGAATTACATTTCGTTACAAATATAGATAACTATGATAACAAGTCAAATTTAACTAAGCGAATAATGTTATCAGTTATCTCACAAATATACGATCCATTAGGCCTTCTTTCGCCTGCAGTCATAATTTCAAAAATCATTCTACAAAAATTATGGCTAAGCAAAATTGACTGGGACACTCCCGTTTCTCAGGAAATCGCTAACACCTGGAAACATTTCATTTTCACGTTAAGATTTCTAAAAGATATTCGTATTCCTCGTCATGTAAAGAGTGAATACACTCAATACATAGAACTTCATATATATTCCGATGCGTCTCAAGATGCATACGGCGCGTGTGCCTATCTACGTACATATAGTGATAGCTCTGACGTAACGGTTCGTCTATTGTGTGCCAAAAGTAAGGTTGCACCTTTGAAAGCAATCAGTATTCCTCGGTTGGAACTTTGTGGCGCGTTAATAGGAGCTAAATTATATAAGAAAATTGTTGATTCTCTTAGGTTGCATTTTAGTAAGGTTTATTTCTGGACAGATTCCACAATAGTCATGAGTTGGTTAAAAATGTCACCACATTCACTAAAAACATTTGTGCAAAATCGAGTGACCGAAATTAACGAGCTAACAGGTGACTCAATGTGGTTACATGTAAACAGTGGGGACAACCCAGCTGATCTGCTGTCAAGAGGTTATAGTTTAGATTTATTGAAAAATAGCAAACTATGGTGGCACGGGCCGTCTTATTTACATAATCATTCACACAAATTCAATCAAAGTAAAAGTGATAATTTAGATATATGTAATTTACCAGAACTAAAACGTAATCAAACCTGTTTACCCTCTATTAAACACGAAGATTTAATAAACTTCGAAAGATACGCGTCATTCACTAAACTTATACGGATAGGTGCCTACGTACTTAGATATATAGACAACTCGCGCGCCAAGCCAGGCGGCCGTCAAACCGGTTTCTTATCAGTAAACGAGTTGAATGCCGCGCAAGGAATGCTAATTAGATTGGTACAAATGAAATCTTTTCCGTATGTTTACAATAACTTAGTTAACCACATTCCTGTTAAACGAAATTGTAAAGAATATAATAAAGTTTCTAGTTTAAATATTTTTATTGATGAACATAGAATAATTCGAGTTGGCGGAAGACTATGTGATGCGTCTGGGTTTGCTTATGACAAAAAACATCCGGTTTTGTTGTGTAGCAAACATCCTTTTACTGTTAGTTTATTTAGACACGAACATATCCGCTTATTACATGCCGGACCTCAACTTCTACTGGCTACCGTGCGTGAATGTTGGTGGCCTCTGAACGCTAGAAACTTAGCAAGAAAAATAGTGCATCAATGCGTAAGGTGCACACGTATACGGGGTAAGACATTAGCACCTATAATGGGCAACTTACCACCTGAGCGTTTAGAACCGGGTTACCCATTTATGAGAACCGGTGTAGATTATGCGGGGCCAGTATACATACTAACTCGAAAAGGCAGAGGTTCAAGACTAGCTAAGGCTTACATATGTATTTTTGTTTGCTTCACGACATGAGCTATGCATTTGGAGCTCGCTACAAGTCTTTCCTCAAACGATACATTTTAGCATTAAAACGTTTTATTAGTAGACAAGGTAAACCTTGCACCATTTTTTCGGATAATGGTAGGAATTTCGTAGGCGCTGAGAAAGAATTTCCTTTATTTTAAGAAGTAGGACCAATAACGATATGTTGGCGGTCTCTGGTTGGGTGGGGTGCATGTCCTGTAAGTACCACCAGCATAGTAGGGAACGCACGATTAACTTACGAGGAATTTTCCACAGCTTTAGCACAAATCGAAGCTGTCCTAAATTCCCGTCCAATGTCACCTCTTTCCTCAGACCCTTCGGACCTTACCCCTCTCACTCCCTCTCACTTCCTCAGTGGCCGACCGTTGACGTCGCCACCTTCAAGAAATGTTTCAGACCAGCCAACGCAGCCTACAGACGACGCCTGACTCCGTGCCGAACCGTTTCGAAAGCAGTGCTTTCAAGGCCGGGGGCATGTTCACGCCGACTACTCGCGCCATCTACCGCGAAGAGGGGCAGACATGGTGCCCGGCTGAGCCACACTAGCGACATCTGTTGCCGCGGGGACGAGACTTCATCGCCACTTCTCGCCGCCATCCGCCGCAACAGAAAGACGACAGCACTGGAGGCATTTCATTCTAGCGTTCGGTCACATTCATATCTCATTCAAAATCAAGCCTATATAAGGCCTTGCACTGTATAAATTCGTCCCTTTTTTTATTTTCTTCTCCCATCGAACATCTATCAACTCCATACCGCCTTGGCCAGGGGCCCATGGCGGACCAGAGAAGCACCTTGTAAAATTAGAAGAATAAACATATGTAACCATCCAACGTTGCATTATTTTCACCGGGAACAGACCCAAGCCTGCACAGTACCACATAGCGCTAACTTGAAAAGTCACAACTACGAACAGAAAACATATTATTAGTGATCGGTAACAATGTTTAAGTTTCATGGCAGCGTTCATACAAAGGTTATTAACCATTATCAATAAGTTTAGCTGATTTTTACTACACAGATTGCTTTAAGGGTCCCCGGTAGGCTCGGTTCTCCATACAAACTTAGTTAAACTCTCATTTTAAAACAAGTTGCTAGTTTGCTCTGAAACTTACAATAGGATAAGGGGTTTGCTTCGGGAAGTACCTGTGTCACATAAGCAGGGAGCCGGACGTTCGGTGCCATCACTGCGTTCACTGTCTGGAGGCTACGGCGCGGCATACGCTGGCGGAATGTGACGCGAGTATGTGAACGAGCCGCGCCGTGCCCTTGTACCGTAGGTGGAGACCTGTCGCTGCCGACCATTGCTCGCGCGATGGTCGGTGGCACAGAGTCCTGGGACGCGGTGGTGTCCTTTTGCGAAACCGTCATGTCGCAGAAGGAAGCTGCGGAGAGGAAGTGGGAGATCTCAAAAGCCTTCCCATCCCGCAGCAGACGCACCGGGCGTTGGCAAAGGGCGGATAACGCCCTCTTCCGGCCTCCCTAAACAGGTCCAGGGGCGAAGGATTCGGGGACACCCGTCGCCCCCCATTTTAATGGGCCCGAGACGGCGGCGCGTAGTGTTCCACGCGCGCCTCTCACAGACGTAACGGGGGGAGTACACCTCACTCCCCCCAGGGACGAGGCCCGCACCGGTCAACCGGGCAGCGGAAGTCACATTCGTTCCCGCTGCCCCCCGACGCAAGTGTGCGAGGGAACACCGGGGTGGTTTTTACCGCCCTACCCAGGCGGTGGACATCCGTTTCCAGATTTTCCACCCCGCAAAAAAAATAAATGAAGGATAAGGTATATCTATGTCTGTCAGTAGTTTAAGTAACAAGTTTAAGTTTTTCATACATTATAATAATAAAGCATACTAAAGTCAAGACGTCTTTCAATTTCATTACATAATTTTCATCAATTTAAATTTTTAAACAGTTTCTTTTTTAACTTCAATCACACCATAAAATGCAAGAAAGCTCCTTAAAAATACAAAAATGAAAAACTGGTACAAAAAATGACATATATGAATTTGACATTTGTCATGTAAGAAAATCTTGAACAATGAATTGAAGACGATGTTGACCAGAGCAGCAGCTCGAAAAGTACTCCTACCACCTCCGGACTCGTCGCCCCGCTCCGCCTCGCCGCCGCCGGAACCCAGCCTCACCGTGAGTGCTGTGACACCGGCCGTGGCAGTTGCGTCGAGCGACAGCGACGAGTACTTCTCTCCGCCTACGACGCCACCACCTGTTCGTCGATGGGGAGGACGCCGGCCGCTGGACGGTTTAGGACCTCGAGGCCCACCGGCTTCTGATAGGGTCCCAGCTCCCGGCGGAAGTGTGCAGCGCATGCGATGGACGCGTACCATCAATGAGAACGTCATGCGTTCATACTACGGGGCTACAGAGGGGGGGAAAAACCTGACCGCGTACCGCGTTCGGATGCTCTCTCTGTTTCAGGTGCTTGAGCCAGCTGTCAACGTGTCGGCGCAACGACTGTCGGATCAGGCGCGGGTCATCCAGCGTAATCGTATGTTGGACGACACCGTACTTGATCGCCTGCGAAGTGAAATGCAGAGTAGCCATGTCAGTGCTCCGTCGACGCAGGCTGTGGTAACACCACAGCATAACACAATACCAAATAATTTAGTATTCAATGATTGTACTAACGAGACGTGAGTAGTGACATGGTTACTAATTTGAGTACCCTGTGTAGTGAGGAAATGAGAAGTGCTTTGGAGGGTGCGATTCGAGAGTATCGGTTCATGACACCCGAACTTAGACCACGCTTACCTCGTTTGCCCATGCATAACAAAAATAGGGCGCTGGTGAACTATTTTGATAACTGCGAAGACCTCACTGATGCTCACTCGATCCTGTATTGTGCCGCTGTAGCGGCATGTCGTGTAGCTCACGTCAAATTTCCGAATGACAGAGCTACACGACCTAAACCTGCCATACCAGTTTGGCAGTACAGGATTGAGCGACGTATTAGTGAGGCCAGAACACTTATCGGCAAACTAATCTGCTTCAGGGAGGGCAATACGCGCCCTAGAGTGATGCGCTTTGTGAGACGGGCGTTCTTGGGGACTGATATTAGTCCTCGAGACTATATTTCCCGTATCACAGAGCGTATCGACTTCCTGAAGCAGAAAGTGTATGCATGGGCAAACCGTATTCGTAAGTATAAACGGCGGGTGGAACGATACACTTTAAATAAACATTCCAAAGAGATGAAAGGTGGGTTTATAGGAGTTGGGAGCGAACGGACCAAGGTGTGGCTGACACGCGCCTGCCGGATGATGACGCCATGTGTTCTTTATTAGTAAATGCGGAGATTCGTGATCCGGAGATAATGTGACGGATCTATTCGCCCGGACGGTGGCATGCCCGACATATGTCAACCGTGCCATCCTTCACAATAAATTTCCGGTAGTTATTTGTCATTATAACTTCATCCATAATTGCACAAACAAAACCTTCGGTTTCTCCAAAGAGTTCCCCGGAACGTAGCCAGGCTACGGACGCTGCATGGTCTACATCAGGTCCATGCAGGGCACTGAAGTAGCGTCCGTGAAGCTCCTTACTCTGCCATACTTCCCTGCGGTCATTAGTGTCAAGCACTGCAGCTTTGCGCCAGTTCTCTTTAGCCAAGGAGAGCGGGGTGAGGGCCTTGTCCATCGCGACCACATCTCGATGCATCCCCACGTCGGCTTCTAAGAAATATTCCCTGAGACTGCATATCTCGCGATTGTGGAGAGTCTTGGCGTTTAAAAATCCTCGACCTCCACAACTCCGCGGGATATACAGTCTCATAACCGAGGAACGTGGGTGATGCATTAGATATGCCGTCAACAATGTACGGACCTTCCTATCAGAGCGTCTAGTTCTGTTTGAGTCCATTTGAGTACGCCGAAAGAGTACATCAAAACCGGCATGATTACTAGTATAAACGCACCTTATTTCCGCCTGATAAAAGACTATTAAATACTTTTCTCAGGCGGCCAAAGAAGCCCTCCTTCAACGATTGCTTCATGTCAGCAACATTGATGCCCAGCGCTTCCGACATACCCAAATACTTGTAAGTTTCGGTTGCTGAGAGGGATCTAAGATTAATGGAATCTGAGAGCTGGGTTCCCACAGATTCCACAATCTCCCCTCGCTTTACATGCATGACCGCACATTTGTCCACACCAAATTCCATCCTGATGGCGCTACTAAAACTTTCAGTTACTTTCAGTAGCTCCATCAGTTGCAAATTGTTGGGGGCGAAGAGTTTCAGATCATCCATGTAAAGAAGGTGAGATATGATCCGACCACCTCTCCTCAACCGAAAGCCTAGACCTGAATCCTCTAGCAATGTGCTTAGAGGATTCAAGGCTAGACAGAACCAAAGCGGACTCAAACTATCGCCCTGAAAAATACCACGCTCTATCCGTATCGGTTCGCTATTCCTCTGGATATGTCGACATCCTGAATAGCGAAGGACTGTCATCCATTGCCCCATACATGACATCAGGAAGGTGCGCAGAGTTGCATCAACTTTATACAATTCTAGCACCCTCATGAGCCATGTATGTGGCACCGAAGGCCTTCTTGAAGTCTATTCAACATGTCGACAGATCCCTTCGGGAACGCCGAACCTGTTGGTTAATGGCCATATCAATGAAGAGCAGCTCCTTAGTACCGCGGGACTCCTACATCCATTCTGAGAAGCGGACATGATCGAGTTGTCATCAATGTGTTTGCAAATTTTAGCTCTCAAAATGGATGTAAGAACTTTATACACTGTCGGAAGACAGGTAATAGGTCTATAATTTTTGGTCTCCGCAGTACTACCCGATTTATGGAGCAGGTGAGTTATTCCAGTAGTCAGGAACTCGGGGAGCGACCCTGACTCTAAAGCTGACTGGAATAGGGCCGCCAAGCGAGCATGCGACCTTTGGATCCATTTAATCCGAAAGTTGTGCAGCCCGTCCGGTCCTGGAGATTTCCAGTTAGGTAACGGACGGACTGCACGAGCTACATCTTGGGGGCTGATAGAAATTGGAGATAATAGTTCGGTTTATTAATAAATGCTGATTTTTTTAGTTGTTTATGTTTGTCAGTATTTCAGAATAACCCCCTTAACGTGGTTTAGGGAATAAGACATTATTTAACAAACGTGTGAGATTGTTTGTATGTGTGAAAGCGCTGTTATAGGGCGAGAATTAGACGGCCCGCATTTAAAACACGGGTGGTTTTTTTTTTTTATATACATATCTTGCTATCGGCTTCTCAAGCCATTAGCAGATGCGTTCAGTGTTTATTGGCGCTTCGGGTACGGTTCTCCAGTGACAACCGACCCTCTACTTGCTACTTGATTTTATCAGGCTGTGTCCCATGTATGCTGTCTTTTCAGTCGACGGTGTTCTAGTGGATTGGTCAGTACAGAAGCCAAACTGTTGGCGTGGTTTTCAATGCGCACCCTATAGAGCTTAGTTCTGTCCTCAATCCCTTCCTTAATTGTGTTGATTTTGATGAAGTCATGCAGCTCAGATATTTTAGTAAACCATGGAGTATTTGATATTGTTTTCAGCACCTTATTTTGGAACCTTTGTAGGATTTCTTCATTGGAGTTTTTGGCTGTTCCCCAGAGTTCGATTCCATAGGTCCATACTGGCTTCAAAATGGTCTTACATATGAGTATTTTATTATCAAGAGATACTTGTGAGTTTCTTCCTAGTAGCCATTTGAGTGTATGCAGACGTTGGTTCAGCTCATCTCGTTTTTTCACTATGTGGTGTCTCCAGGTCTGTTTTCTATCTAGATGCATACCGAGGTATTTGGCTGTGTCATGTTGGGGCAATACATCGTTTCCGAGTTTGACTGGTGCACAATTTCCCTTTCGAAGAGTGAACGTTACGTGTACAGATTTACTAACACTCGCTATGATACGCCATTTCTCCATCCAAGTGTTAATTTTATTAAGGTGTACCTGTAGTCTTTGCGAGGCTTTGTTCGGATCATGGTCCCTACAAAGGGCTGCAGTGTCATCAGCGAAGGTTGCTGAGAGAACACTGTCTGTATTTGGTAGGTCAGCAGTGTACAACAAATACAGCACTGGGCCCAGCACAGAGCCCTGTGGCATACCTGCTTTTATTTCATAGCAAGAGGAGTATGAATCGTTGATCTTTACTCTGAATATTCTATTACTTAAGTACGATTTCATAAGTAGGTAAAGATTGTGTGAAAGAGTACTGTTTAATAACTCGTTGGGTAGAAATAATAGTGGACTGTATAATAGGTATAGGCTGATGTATTGCCGATAAAATTACAATATTACAACTGTCCCGGACAAACAAAGAATAATTTAGAAGGCGTTTGATAGGATCGTCCGTCGCGGTGGTGTCCGCAGGCCGGCCGGCGCCGCCCGCAGCTTCCCTCGCTCGCCGATGACGTTGAAATGTTGGGGGTTTTGGGTATAGGGTAATTTCTCAATACATTTGTTTTTTCGGGATCTGGTAATACACCTTTCTCCGTGACAACGTGACATAGATAAAGAATTTCTTTCTTTAGAAATTCGCATTTTTGGGGATTTAATTTTAAGTTGACTTTTCTTAATCTTTCCATTATATTTATTAAGTTTTGATTATGAATTTGCAAATTTCTACCAAATACAATAAGATCATCCTGATACACTAAGCATTTATCGTAAGTCAAACCAGACATTGCTACTGACATCATTCGGCTAAATGCGCTCGGACTTATCTTGAGACCCATTGGTAAACATTTCATTTGATAATGACCTGTATTGGTAGTAAAAGCAGTTAATTTACGACTGTTAGGTTCTAAGGTTACTTGGTAATAACCTTGGTGAAGGTCAAGATGTGTGAAATATACAGCTCCAGAAAGAGAATCTAAAATTTCATTGATGTTTGGTAAAGGGAACTTATCATCACAAACCTTCACATTTAATTTTCTGTAGTCTACAACTAATCGCCATTTCTTATCAGATCCTTCTTTACTCTTTTTCGGTACTAATAAAATGGGACTTGACCATTCACTATTCGATTCTTCTATAATATCATCTTCTATCATTTTATTAATCTGTTTAGCTATCTCTGGTTTTAACGCTTGCGGTAACCTATATGGCTTAACATATACAGGAGTAGAATTTTGTTTTATGATAATGGATTGCTCATAAATATTTGTAGTAGTTAATTTATCTCCATCTATGTAAAAATTATCAGAATATTTTGCGCAAATCGCTTCAATAGATTGTCTCTCTTCTTCATTTAAATAATCTAATTTGAGTTGAGATAGAAGTGTTTGAATCCTAGAAACGTCGATACCATTATTACTAAATTGACAAATATTATAATCACTTAAGAATTGCATACTAGGTTTGAAATTTGGTATGGTTATTTCCTTCTCAGTAACGTTAAGAATCTTTATAGGAATTTTGCTATTTTTTACTGTAGCTATCGTATTTGCCAGATATACATCCTTCGCTAATTCACGTCCACACACAATAACATTATCATTCTCATTTTTACCTACGGATATAAAGTGAATTGACTCTGAACGACCTGGAATAATCAGGTTATTACTTCTCATAACTCGTTCATCTTCGAGATTAAAATAATATTCTTTCCCATGATAATTCAATGTTAAAATATTAGTATTTAAGTTAATATTCGCTTGGTACTTTTTCAAAAAACCTAACCCTATAATTCCGTCTGCCTTTATTGGTAGCGTTTCAAAAATAATAAACGAATGCTGAAATATTTCACTGTTAAACTCCAAACTTAAATCCACTAAACCTCTGGAACGCTTTTGTCCACCGATTCCATTTATTAAAGTTTCATCTTTTCGAATGATAACATTTCTTGGTAACGCTTCACTTTTAATGATTGACAATGAAGCGCCTGTATCAACAAGCCAAAAATATTTAATGTTATTAATATGAAAAACTACATATTTTGCATTTGCTAAATTTGATAATACGCAATGTTTAAGAACGAAAAAACTGGTTTTCCGATTCCTTTTTATCTGTATTTTCCTTTACGCATGGCTTATTGTTATCGTTCTGATCTGCTAAACAAACATTTCGATTGTTATTTCTAAAATATCTGGAACCCCCAGTATTTTTTTGACCCCTATTATAATTTGATGATACACGATAGTTATGCCTGTTTCCGTTATTATACCTATATCCGTTATTACCTCTGATATTACCACGCCATGTGTGTCTTTGATTATTGTAATTGGCATATTGCCCACGACTGTAACTACACACATCAAAAGTGTCTAGGGATCAAGCATTTTTATGCGGATTTCTTGAGATTGAGATGTGGCTTTGTAATAAATTTATGATTTTATAAATTTATATGGATCCTATTTGGTGCATTTCATAATTTGAATCAGGAACTGTGAATCAAATTCGAGTAAAAGATGAAAATCAGCTGTCAATATTTTCCCTATAAAAACATACAACGCATTGAAGACATTATTAGTGCTACTGTTTCCCTGCTACTGATTAAAACCAACGTTATTATGGAGCGGCGACGTCATTTAAGCAGGGAAGAAATGCTCAGAGCCGTGGGAATGATAGAAGCTGGTTCCCGGCAACGTACTGTGGCTTTAGCTCTGAATACAAGTCAGAGTGTTATCAGTCGGCTTTGGACACGTTACCGAAGCACTGGTACCGTGGCTGAGCGCCATGGAGGACGGTATCGCTGCACCACACGGAGACAAGACCGATACATTCAAATCTTAACTCGAAGAGCTCCAACAATAACCGCCATGATGTTAGCCGTGAGGCTTCATCACTCTTCAGGGAACTTAATTAGCGACCAAACAGTCAGAAACCGCTTGCATGAAGTGAACCTTCATTCCCGAAGACCGCTACGGGTACCACCTATAGCAATGCACAATCGTAGGATTCGATATCAATGGGCTCTTGAACACAGAAATTGGGCAGAAGAACAATGGCGTTTCGTGTGCTTTTCTGATGAGTCTCGTTTTGGTATGAGACCGGATACAAGACGTATACGACACTGGAGAACCCCTGGACGCCAACAGCGATTAAAATCCTGCCAGGAAGTCCATCCTTATAGTGGTGGAACCATCATGGTATGGGCGGGTATTTGGATCGGCGGAAGAACTGAGTTGATTTGGATCAGAGGCAACCTCAACGCTCAAATTTATGCTGAGACGATGATATCAGACGTCATCGTTCCTCTACAAGTGCAAATCGGTCCCTTATTTCAGTTAATGCATGATAATGCACGACCGCACACCGCAAGAGTTGTAAGACAGACTCTCGCCGCAGCTAACATCAATGTCCTGCCCTGGCCTGCTCAGTCGCCAGACTTGAACCCGATTGAGCATGCATGGGATATGCTACAGAGAAGAGCTCTGCCGAATATGGAGGGTATCCAGTCGCAAGAAGACCTTTTTTTGTTGTTGCAACGAACATGGGCGGCCATTCCACAGCGTGATTTGGATGAACTCATTTTGAGTATGCCAAACCGATGTTCTTGTGTTGTTAGTGTTCGCGGTAGAAACACGGATTATTAATTGTTTAAGTTACCCAATAAAATTTTAAAGAAAACTGTTATTTCAGTCTTTTTTTCGAACTTTAATGTTAGTGGTTCAAATGTCAAAAATCCCTTTATTAGAAAATGGCAAATTTCTTTATTAATGCAAAGGTGACTTGGTTTATCGTTACTGTGACAAACGAAAACACTTTATTTGATGAATCCTTAAAGAAAATTTTAATTAATATCAATCAGGAGAAAAGTTATTGCAAAAATATATGTTGATCCCTAGACACTTTTGATGTGTGTATTAATATATTGACCACGACTATTATTGTAATAACGATTACCTTGTCGCCTTAAATTATTGTTACCTCGTCCATATCTAGAGGCATGCAAGACATTACCTGGCGATGACTGGCATTCTGTATCTTCATCTTTGGCAGCCTGGATTGCATCTTTTAGACTGCTGTAGTTCCTAGCGGAGATGACCGTGCCCAATTTTGAACTGCGTAGTCCACTTGTAAGATCCCTTACCTTATAGATTCACTTTCGTTTAGTACAGCAAAACAGGAAATAGTTAGTGTACATTTTGTCAGGTAAATTCAGGGTAAATTAGAGAAAAAAAGGTAACTAATTGCTTATGTGTAGTACAAAAATATAACGTTACCTACCGGTAGGACACTTGCTACACCTTACAAAAAAATAACATCCTTCGCTTAAAACTCCTACTCTTGTTATTACACGTATGAATGAGAGACGCCTAAGGTATGACTGGTTGTCAGAGTATGCTAGACCTTACAAAAAAATAACAAAAATCGCTTAAAACTTTAACTCCTACTCTTGTTCTGACACATATGATGAGAGACGCCTAAGGTAAGACTGTTCGTCAGAGCATCGGACTTCTGACAACCCGTAAGGATTTTCAAAGACAACCACGAATGACAGCCGGGACCAACGGTTATTGCTTTCTGAGGCACGGAGGGGTCTCGGTGGTTACCGATCCACGGACCAAACTCGGCAAACGAACCTTAAAATGACCCGACCCATGCGACTGTAATAACTTAGCGACGAGCCACTTTCTTTTTTTTCGTTTGGGAAAACATCAAATGAACCCTACCACTCTGGGCGAAGCGGATGGGAATGTCAGACTTTTACTAACTAAAATATCATCATTCATCATCAACATAATTATTTAGTGCACAACTGTACCTAAAAGTGTATCTAAGAAGAATAACTCTTCAAGATTTTGAAAAGTGTATCTTACAGGAACTTCGGTAAATAATTTCCAAAAGTGTATCTACAAGGAAAGCGTATCTACGAGAAATTATTCCCGGGCACTTAACAGAGGTAAAGGAATCTGTAAAGTAAAATTATTGATAATGGTTAACAACCTTTCTATGAACCGGACCGTCTCCTTCAAAATTGTTACTTTCCCTTACTTTAACTCTACGATCCAGCAATGAAATTAAAACTTTGTTACCGATCACTACATATTATGCCGGTTACTAGCAAATTGACTTCTCACTACTCACTGGTTTTAATTGTTTATTTCTAGAAAAAAAAATGATAGAAACTTATTACTGTTTTAAATGTTGTGCAGATAAAAATGTCTGAGTTGCCATCTTTAATTGTATGTATTTGGCAATAGAGGACATGAAATATAATGTGCTTTTAGTTTCTGTAGTAAGCTTGCTTTGGAACTGGAGTAGTAGACCGTGCAAAATTGGATGAGCTGCCTCAGGAGACAACGATGCCGCAACTGCATTGTAGTTAGTGAACTGCCACAGAATTTAGCAAGTTTGTTATATGGGGCATTTTCTATGAAAAAAATCATTTGTACAAAAATAAAACCGACTTCAAAAAACAAAAAAGTTTAAAAAGGAGATAATTAATTCAACTAATATATTATCAAGGAAGGGTGCAGGAGGTGATATGTGGTCTTGATACCTAGCCCAACTCAAATACCATACTATAGACATAATGTGTGCACAACACCCTACTGTACGCCTGCCAACAATACAATTACAATAATATTGCAAGATTGCTTGTCTTCCAGTTAGAGAGCTGACTACAAATTTTTTTTTTTTTTTTTCGTTCGCCTTTAAAAGGCAGGCATCGAACTATAGACCATTCAGCCTCGTCATATTTTTGTATTCATCTTTCTCAATTAAAAGTAAGGCCAAAGCCAAGTCATCAGTAAATTCTTTTCGTAATATTCTATAATCAAGGCATATGCCATGTCTTCTTTTTTTCATAGTTAAATATCATGTAAACGTATTTTATTTTTCTTGTCAAATCCATATTCATTGTCATTTCCATGTGGTCATTTCCAAGATTTATGTCAATTCAATTGTCATTCAATGTCATTGCCATGATGTGCACAGGATGGCTAGATGAGGTACGTCATAAAAGTACTCTGTGAGGTACGTTTTCGTTGTACCTTGTACCTACTCATGTGCTAAAAGTCCCGATCAAATTTTACACCCACTGGATGTAATAAAATTAAATAAAGGAATATATGAAGAAAAATTCTCCAGCAATCCTTGAATGTCGCGCGGGAGGTTTGCCGGTGTTTTGTAAATCTCAAGCAATTTGTCAATCAATACTAAACGATTCACATTGTGCGCTGGGCATTCAAAAATAATGTGATTAAGGGTCTGATCTTTATCGAGGTTGCAATCAGTGCATTTAGGGGAAGCTATTATCTTCACTCTGGGCCTCAAGTCTGCTATTTTTACAAACATCGTCATTCCAACACGATCCGATTGTCATTTTGCTAAAAGTCCGTAATCTGCTAAATTCATAATGGTTTGTCAAATTCTATGCCATTTCTTTCAATAGAGTGTCAGTGGTTGACCATTGTGAAGTCATAATGACGCCATTATATTAGTAGATTACCAAACTTGTCCAAATCAACAATTATGAAATCAATGATAGGCCATTCTGACACTATTGTAATAGCAGACTTGAGGCCCTGGCCAGATGAGCATTAAAACGTCCATGTCCAAATCTTAGCCGAGTCATTACAGAATAAAACTGTTTGCTTCTGTGAGATTGTGCCTTCGTAAACCAAGGAGCTGAACCAATAGCTGTATTGATTTTTGCATACCAAGTGCCTTTTATTTGCAGAGTCTCCTGCCAATCTTCAAGCCAACGTCGAATACTATCTTCCTTGATCTTAGGTAATAAATCTGAACAAGGTATGGCAGCACTTTTAGAGCTGTCTACTAAAATGTAAATGAATTGACGTTTGAGTTTATGTTTGACAAATGAAAAAATACATGACATAAATTTTCAAACCTGACACAATGTCTTGTAAATAATACAATAAAATGCATTTTCACAGTTTTATAACTGTATTTTTTTTTCTTTTTTGTGTTTTCCATACATGATAAAATGACGATAATTTTGAATGAAACAGTTGACTGTAAAGCGTAGGCCCAAAAGTGGGCATTCTCCTTTCTTTAGATTCAGAAGTCGGTGACTTTCGTTTGTTTGATTCATAAACTTTTTTGTTTTTTTGAAGTCGGTTTAATTTTTTTGCAAAAAAGAAGAAAAAAAACCGGCCACGTGCGAGTAGGACTCGTGCACCGAGGGTTCCATACAAACAAAAAATTACTAAAAAGAATAAATAAAAATATGTGATGTAACTAAAAATTCAAGGTTTTCGCAATTTTTCCTTTATATGTGGTATAAAACATTAATTCATGCCAAATTTCAGGATTCTAGGTCGACTGGAAGTACCCTTTAGGTTTTGATTCCCTTGCGAGTAGTTGCGAGTTTGAAAATATGCGGCATAAATTGCTGTTTCTTTTGATTGCGTTGACATAGAAGTTTGATTTTATTACAGCTTAAAGGTATTATAGACTTGAGTATTTGATATGCATTTCAATTTAATACCTCTACGCGTTGATGAGGAAAGGGGTAGTAAGTTTAAAATTATTAAAAATATTTTTATTATAAATTATGTAACTAAAAATTTACGGTTTTTGCAATTTTTCCTTTATCTGTGCTATAAGACGTTGCTTCATACCAAATTTCAAGTTTCTAAGTTCACGGGAAGTACTCTGTAGGTTTTGATTCCTTTGCGAGTGTCGAAAATATGCGGAAAGGTGCGAAAAGGTTGCGAAAAGCACCCGGTTGCGGACATAAATGAAAATGATATAAAATGAAAGAGTATAAAATCACTTAGCATTATAAATGGTTATTTTATTTAAAATACATGGGAGAACAAAGTTAGAACCAATAATATATTTATTCCTATTAAATAATAGGTCTTTACCTATGAAATTGCCGTATTGCAGTACAGACTTTTTCAAACAAAAAAAAGTTTTGGTTGGCTATGAGTTCTAAATTCAAATTAATTTTGTTTTAAAAATATGACATTCTATTTACAAAATCAGTCTTTTGTTTATTCATTAGCGTTGTATTTTCATTACATTTCAACATTTTTCCTCATAATGGATACTTTGAAATTTCGTGTAATTATGGAATATGAGTTCCGTCGTGGCACCAACGCGGCACAAACGACCCGTAACATCAACGACGTTTACGGAGAGAACTGTACAAACGAACGCACAACCCGTTATTGGTTTGCTCGGTTTCGTTCTGGGAATTTTGACTTGAAAAATGAACCTCGTGGTCGTCCGGAAACTTTGGTCAACAATGATGAATTAAAGGTGATTGTTGAAGCTGATGAAACTCAATCTACAGCTGAGCTGGCAGCAGCTTTTGATGTTAGCATTAAAACAATATTGGTCCATTTGCGACAGATTGGCAAGATAAAAAAGCTTGATAGATGGGTGCCCCACGAACTTAACGATCGCCAGCGCAACGTACGCGTCGAGACTTGCCTTGCGCTGCTTAACAGGCACAGAAATGAAGGAATTTTGAACCGAATTGTTACGTGCGACGAAAAATGGATTCTTTTTGACAATCGAAAGCGCTCAGCAAGTTGGTTAGATCCTGGTTCGGTACCAAAGCAATGTGCAAAACGAAAAATGACCCCTAGAAAGGTGATGGTCACAGTTTGGTGGTCTAGTGCTGGTGTGATTCATCATAGCTTTTTACAAAACGGCGAGAGCATTACTGCAGATGTGTACATTGAAGAACTGACCACAATGATGGCGAAACTCGCACGTCTGCAACCAGCTTTGGTCAATCGGTCGTCTCCACTGCTACTTCACGACAACGCGCGGCCCCATACTGCACAACAGACCGTCTCTAAGCTGCATGAGTTGGGTTTGGAAGCTCTCCCTCATCCGCCATACTCACCAGATCTTGCGCCTTCCGACTATTACTTTTTCCAAAATTTGGACAACTTTTTAGCGGGAAAAAAATTCAATTCCCGAGAGGCAGTACAAAACGCCTTTGAAGAGTTTGTTGTCTCCCGTCCAGCTGATTTTTTCAAGAAGGGCATCCATAAACTGCCACAGCGTTGGCAAAGATGCATTGATTGCAGGGGTGATTACTTTAAATAAATGAAATAAACAAGTTCGAAAAAAAAAATACTTTAACTTTTTTCAAACAAAACGGCAATTTCATAGGTAAAGACCTAATATATGTTTTCGTTCGTTAAATATCTACTAAAGAGTTTTGGTGATTGAATCGGCTTGTAAACGTTCGCTTCCGCTCTCTCACACAGCTCGCGTCTCGCTCGTTGCGCTGGCGCATTGTTTCGTTCGGGTCATCGCAGTCCTTCGTTGTCTTTCGTCGTGTTCTGTACGTTTACCGGCTATCTCTTGTTTTTATCAACTACCTAAGCTCGATTACTGGACCTGATTATTTGCTGTTTATTTGGAATTTCTTTGAAATGGGTAGACGTAATAATTGTGTAGTGTGTAACAGATCTGTGTTACGTCGCAGAAAACACATGTGATAGACCAAATAAGACTGTACAAATGGGGATATGAGCGTCGAAACCGAATGACTTTTGAAAATATTAAAGAATTTGATGGTGACGAGCTGCATTTTTGGACGTCTTTAACTAAAACTCAATTTAACTCCATTATACAATAAACTCCATATCTTCGTGTGAGATCTGAATATCCGGCCACCATTTTAGGGGTTTAGTAAAAATAAGAACCGGCAAATCAGATGAGCGCTTACCATCAAAATTCAATATGTCTAGAAGAACATTTGAGAGAAAGCTACAAGTAGGTATCTAGACAATGCTTAATTGATGATTTTATTCCGTTACATTTGGGCTTGGATCATTTAATGCGAGACGATGTAGTAGCCAGAAACCTTACGATACCGAGACATATTTTTGGTGGTACCCAAAAGGAGAACGGAACGTAGTTATATTTTAATAATAATGCGATTTTTTTATTTCAAAGAAAAACCTATAATCTTCACAAATTCAGAAACTTGGTAAAGCCTTTTCTGGTTGTTTGCACCGATGGCTTTATAATAGACGTTGTGGGGCCATATCCAGCGACAACATCAGATACCTCAATCCTGCGTCATCTGTTACAAAGTGAAGAATCCCCTTGGCATTGGTTTTTAAGACCTTATGACATTTTTATATTACATCGTGGATTTCGAGATACAATTCCTTTAGTTGAAGAATGTGGTTATGTTCCACATATGCCACCATTCAGAGGAAGATGAGAACAATTGACGATGCCAGGTGCCAATAAGTCTCGATTGATTACAATGTGTCGATGGGTAATCGAGGTCATAAATGGCCGTTTTAAAAAAGATAACAAAATATTTCGACATACTTATTTCAATGTAGCTATGTGAAATATGATGACGGACTTCAAAATCAGGGCGGCAATTATCAACGCTACCAAGCGTCCGTATGAAGATAGTTTATACGTCGAACAGTTTATTAACATTATAACTGACAGAATGAATAGAGAAAACGAACTGGCGCAATACGTAATTGAAAACAACATGAATAGACAAAGCTTTCATGCCATTAGATGGAAACAATCCCGATTTTAGAGATTTCCCACAGTTAACTATTGAAGAACTGATATTTTTCGCAGCTATCATTTAAGACTGGCTAGGTCATACTGCCATGAACACATGAGACCAAATGGTGTCTACTTGATAGAGCTCTATCGGCACAAATCCATAATAAACAATAAAATATTGGTAAGAGGATGAATTCAGTCGTGACATGTCAGAGCGCGACAATACTACACATATATTTAAAAAAAAACCCAGCGAGACAAGGAAGACAATGTGCTCAAGATCATTACTGCTCGTGCAAACACGACCGAACCGTCGGGAGCTGCGCGCATACTGCCAGTATAGTTTATTTTTTATCCTGGGCTAGGCCCCAACAACAAGTTAAAGCCCCTGCGGTATTTTTAGGTGAAATCACAGTAGATATTGATCATGCCGAATAAATAATGTGAATATAAATAAGTTTATTTTTCTCAATTTTCCCACAGCCCACAAGAAAGCGACCCTTACCATGATAAACTAGAGACATTTATCTATATATCCTCACAATTTCATTTCTGTCCGCCGTGGGTTTTTCTCCCATACTATTTGCCCATTGACCTTTGCTGCATAAACAGCTGTATCTTTTGATTGCGTTGCCTTAGAAGTTTGATTTTTTTCACAGCTCCAAGGGACAGTAGATTTGATTATTTGATATAAATTCCAGCTTAATACCTCCACACGTTCCTGAGAAAAAGGGTCTTGACAGACAGACAGACGAGCAACAAAGTGATCCTATAAGGGTTCCGTTTTTTCCTTTCGAGGTACGGAACCCTAAAAAAGCAGTGTTGGGGGGATGCATACATGATTTGATTAATTAATATTTTTTAGCAAACAAGCGTAGGGCGTTTTTTGATTTTAAAAAGTTTCTTTAGTTTTTTAGACACAACGCACCACGCTGTTACGCTAAAATATTATAATTAATTGTAATAATGATTGAAATATGTTGGAACCATCCGTAGGTTCTCATTAAAGTTATTGCTGTATATTTTTTGTTCATGTTAATTAACAATTTTATTTAAAAAAAAACAGCAAATGAAAGGAATATATACGGTTCTAAGTTTGTTTTGATGGATGGCACAGAAATAGAAGACAATGAAGCTCACAAAGAACTCCAAAATGAGGTTATACTTTTAGGGGATAGTTGGGAACCTGATCAAAGCGATAACCAAAGTCGCACAGACGCTGCGTCTACAATCACGGCTCCTAATACACCAACGACAAGGACAGTTAGCAATAACAGCGACACAAGCATAAATAGCTTTGCGTTTGACATTCACTATGACAAACTTCCATCGACGCTTTTGACAAAATTACATGATTGTGAACTGATTTCTAATACCGATGTCAACACTATCGTGAGAACTGTAACAAATGAACTCTTCCAAGAATCAAAAGTAGCATCGAAATCAGCTTACACAGTGGTTGCACGGGATTTGTGTGACAAATTTCCACAACTATGTATATGATAGAGATGCTGATATAAAAGAACTAATTGAAACAGGCTACCACACAATGTTTTTAAAAAATGAAGAAAGAGTTCAATATCTCCAAGGCCGAATAACAAAAGAGGTATACGTGACGATACCTTAGGATCAAGAAATAAATCTAGAGTCATCAGAAATTTGAGTGCAGGCTGTAAGGAATGGCACCCCAGTGATTCCGGTAATGTGGATCATGAAAGTTTAGATTCTAAAAAGGACTGGCTTAAATCGGTTTCTTCGATAAAGGAAAGAGATGAATCACAAGTTGAATTATAGATGAACGAGACCTATGCACAGCAAAGGATATTTCTGAACTCTGCACATACCATAACACATATTCTTGACGAGTGGCCAGTATTGTTAGAGGAGAAATATATGATTTCGCATTTTGATCGTCTTTGTCCCTTGAATTCTGGACAGTTTATGGACGCCTTTCAAAACAAAACCACGTCATTGAACGAGCGATTGAAAGCTATGATCGCGAAGAAAAAAAATAAGTGCACTGTTAATGACAATAACTTAAATCACAACCTACAGATGGTTGCAACTTATTTCAATGAAGATATAAAACACATATTCCAAAAACATGAGGTATCTATATATACATATTTGTCGCATCATGGGTGGCCGAGATGCGAAGCATCGGGTCTTCTTCACGATCCGACATAGTTTTAGGTAGATGTGGGCACTGATTTGGGTACTCGAACGAAAGAACTTTTAAATTCAAATCTCAATAACTTTATTTAAAGTAACGGTTGTACAAGAAACAAACACGTGCGTTGGTACTGAGCGTCTGCCATGACTGCTGGAGTTCGACCGTCGCAACTCGGAACACTCCGTCCCTCTGCTAGGGTTCACTGCATCCCCTCTACCGACGATCGTGTCCAAACGTTTGGCGCGCTTGCGTTTCTAGTGACGATATTGTTGATTCCAAAACGAATTGATAGATGGCGCTGTCTGTTGCACCATGGCGCCATTAATCCACGACACGGCCATCCCTGACTAGCACCCGTCCTCGGGTGTAGTACCTGTGGACAAAATGTGCTCAGAGAGTAATCTAGCTCGGCTATCCTGCCAATCAAAAGAAGGTTGATTCACCATGGTACTTTATTTTTTTCTAAATCTAAGTACAATAATCAACTGCCATGATTTACAATGCCCTGTTTTTAAGGCTTCATACACAGTGCTCCCTGCACTACATGATTAGTTGGAAAAGATCCGATCAACAAGTTTACAATAAAGTAATTCTAACAATTCTCTTACTGTTTACCATAACTCATAAGCAATGCATACTCAACTCATCAAACTTTCATGGTAATCTGTCCAGAATCGCACCAACGATTCTTTACAAACCAGCCACCACATATGCTACAACACATGAGGGGCTCTGTGCACCAACACAGACCGAAATCGCACCAACGATTCCTTGTAGACCCATCGCCACATGTTACTCATGAGGTGCGGTCTAGAGTTTCGAGTATGAGTACACAAGCCATTCTTAATCATTTGGTTTCACTACCACTGTCATCAACTATGACATCTTATTCTGGAGGAACTTGGTGATCGGGGATCTTACTCACACAATCATGGGGGTATCTCTAGGTTTGCTTAGAAGCGCCTTTAGTAGGTATCTATCCCCGTCTAACACATCAATAATTTTAAATGGACCTTTGAATTTAGGATCAAATTTTATCAGATTCCTTTCTTCATTTCCTATTAAAACAATCATTAATAGCCAACTTTGAAACCTGAACCTTATTTTGTTCAAATAGTTTTTTTTTCGTAATTTGCATTCTTAACAATATTCTGTGTCGCATGCTCTCTGATCTCAACTAAATTAACGTAAGTCACATCATCATCAGCGATTACTAAACTAAGCGGTCTAGCTAACCTTCCAATCATCAACTCGAGAGGACTAGAATAAGTCACTATTAACAGTAGAGTTCATAGCCAACTGAACCACTCTTAATGCGTCCTGCCAGAGGTCACGACTAGTCTACAGGCTTTAACAGAACTGCAGTGTGTCACAACGGTAAACTTACGACCTAGTAAATAATGCCGAAAATGCTTTATGGCATTAAAGACAGCTAATGTCTCTAATTCAAAAGAATGAAACTTGGATTCAGCTGGGGACGTGCGACGACTGTAATAAGCAACCACATGTTTACCGTGAATCTTTTAAATAAAAAAATGGAACCCTAACCTTTAGCACTGGCATCGGTATGTAACTATCGAAAGTGCAGGGTTAAACATTTTTAGAACCGGCTCATTGGTTAAATAAGAAATTATTATCTGACGAATGACCTCATGGATAGGTTCCCAACCAACAGACCTATTCTTGAAACTCGTTAAATGAAGCAGAACCGCCATCGTTTTGGAGAACTGTGGCACAAACTGCCTAAAATAAGTAGCCAAATAAACCAGCCAGCCAGGCCAGCCCAATAAACTGTCTCAGCTGAGTGATGGTTTTAGGTGGGGCAAGCCTAGACAAAGCTACAATTTTATTTGGGTTATGTCTAATAGATTAGACTAAACTCTCCTACACGGATGATCCTATAACTAAAATGTCACGAACTTATGTGACAGCACAGCTATAAGTAAAGGCACCTAATGCTTTCATCGCTGCATGCTGATAAACTGAGCTTGCATTCTTCAACCCAAAGGGCATGGTCAAAGATTCCCACTGACAGTCAGGTGTGACGACTGCAGTGCGCTCTGTTGATTCAGGGTGCACTGGTATTTAAGGGTAGCTTGATAACATATCAAGACACGCGAACCATTGTGGCACTACCAAACCTAGATACAAGATCCTCTATCAATGGCAGTGGAAACCTATCAGACAATTTTGTAGTACAGTTGCCTGTAGTCGACACACATGCGACCTGAACTATCCTCCTTAACGAGCAACATTGGACTAGAAAAAAGCGAACAGCTTGGCCTTATAATACCTGCTTCCTTTAATTAACGAACTTTAGCATTAATAACCTCGCGTTCACTAGTACTAAGCTTATAAAGGCAACAATTAACCGTAAGACTAGGATCTACAAACCGAATTTGCAAATATCCTGTCGTAACACCAAATCTAGAAACACCACTAGAAAACGATGATGAATATTGTGTAAAAATATCAATTAATTGGGAACGAAATTCTGACGGAATGTCTGTATCCACTTTATCGAAATCAATTTGACAGTTAGAATCTTTCTTGAGCATATTTGAAACATCACAAAATCTAACATCCTTATCACAACACTATCACACGTCATACTAACGTTTAATCCCTGATCTAAAATCTCGCGGCCAATTAAAATACAATTTTTAAGACAAACTATCCGTTACAACATGAAATAATGTCTCTAATCTTAGATCGTTAATCATAACCTCAGATAAAATTTGTAGGGTACTTTGCACACTAGCATGACCAATCCCGACAATGTTATTTACACGCTTGCCACTGAACTGTGACGCAACATTATCCCTGATGAGAGAGCATTCGGCACCAGAATCTTAATAAAATGGGTACGACTCACCAGTATTCATCAGCATACCGCTAGGATTGCCGACATAGCAAACGTCAACGCATCGCTCACTGCTCGCCGCTGCTGCAGGCGCTGCTCCGGAACTGCTTGTCCACCTCCACCGCTTCGTGGTCATTTCGTAGCAAGCCACGTGAATTCTCATCGCATCATGACGTCATCGCTCCTTTTTCCGTATTTTTCTTCAGCTCGAGTGAATCCGACTTCTGATGTCGCATCATGGGTGGCCGAGATGCGAAGCATCGGGTCTTCTTCACGATCCGACATAGTTTTAGGTAGATGTGGGCACTGATTTGGGTACTCGAACGAAAGAACTTTTAAATTCAAATCTCAATAACTTTATTTAAAGTAACGGTTGTACAAGAAACAAACACGTGCGTTGGTACTGAGCGTCTGCCATGACTGCTGGAGTTCGACCGTCGCAACTCGGAACACTCCGTCCCTCTGCTAGGGTTCACTGCATCCCCTCTACCGACGATCGTGTCCAAGCGTTTGGCGCGCTTGCGTTTCTAGTGACGATATTGTTGATTCCAAAACGAATTGATAGATGGCGCTGTCTGTTGCACCATGGCGCCATTAATCCACGACATATTTATATATTATATGTCGCCGCAAGAGCGTCTATCTCTAAGACTATTCATTAATCTAATTAAGAACACTCATAATTCGCATTTGTGATAATATTGATGTACCTGCCATGCCATCTGTGAGTCAGCAGAACAATTATTACAAAGAATCTAGAAATGAATGGATCGATTGTGAATAGACCTAGCGCCATCTATTGGCGGGTGTGTTAACTACTGCTTAGATAGTTAATCTTTGTGACAACTCAAAGAGTAATTTATTAAACAAAAGCCACTAGCTAGAACTATAGTTAAAATTAAGATTAGCAAATATTTTATGACAACTATGATTTTAACAATGGCAATTTGACAATAATATGTAAGAGGCGTGTTCACGCCGACTGCTCGCGCCATCTACCGACGAAGGGGGCAGGCTGATGCCCGGCTAAGTCACACTAGCGACATCTGTTGCAGCGGGGACGAGACTTCATCGCTGCTTCACGCCGCTATCCGCCGCAACAGGATGACGACAGCACTGGAGGCATTTCATTCTGGCGTTCGGTCACATTCATAATTTCATTCAAAATCAAGCTTAAATAAGGCTTAGCAATGTATAAAATCGTTCCTTTTTTATTTTCTTCTCTCGTACCGAACATCCATCTACTACATACCGCCATGGCCATGGCGGACTGAAAGCACAATGTAAAGAGAACCATTTAAGAAGAATAAACTTGTGTAACCATCCAAAGTTGCATTATTTCACCAGGAACAGACCTGAGCCTGCACATTTTGGTCCATCGAGCTGGAGCACGTAGATGAGCATCCACGTTTCGGGACCACGAGGCGCCGGACGCAGAACCCTGCTGTGAAGACGAAGTGAATACCACAGTTGGGCAAGCGGACCAGCAGCAAGAAGAAAGATCTCAGAGAACGCAGCGATCTAGTCTCTGTTCCCTTCCCATCCAAAACCCAAGTTTTCGTATTTGTGCTAAAATTGTTTAAAACGTTACAGATACAGTGGCAGTCACGTGGTCCGGGTGATACTTACAGGTGAGTAAAAGATTCCACCACATCACACCACACCACACCGTAGGTCGCCAACATGTCGGTAAAGAATATAGAGGAAGTTCTTTCCGAGCTTAGAAAACGTAGGGGTAACATCAAGGGTTGGTTAACCCAATTTAAAAACCATGTAGATTCATTCGCGGGAGCTACTGTGACTGCCTTACAAGTAGCAGAATTAAAACTACGTGTTCAAACCGCGACTCAAATGTTCGATAAATTTGATAATGTAGAAAATGAAATAGAAGTACTTTTGTCGGAAACGGAAATAACCGCGAATTTACAATACGTAGAAGCATTAGAATCCATATATTATACGGCTATGGCAACAGCGAATTCATTAGAAATGATTAGTGCGAACCACGCTGGACAAAGGGAATTGCCTTTAAACGAAAAACATTCAAAAAAACGTAAACGACAAGCGTAACAGCGTACACCGTGTTCATACTTATTCATCAATAAAGACGCGCAATAATAATTACCGTAGTACCACAAACTATAACCGGGATTTTCCCAAGTACATTTTATGTGATCGAGAACATTCGTTGTATAAATGTATAACATTTCTAAACATGACGGTCAAAGATCGAGTTCGAATAGTGAACCAAAAGAAGCTATGTGCAAAATGCATGCGAACGGGTCACGTGGCAAGTGAATGTAAGTTCGGGCCGTGCAGAGTATGCCAACGCGAACACAACGGTTTATTACATCTTATGGAGGAACAAGGTAGCAACGCGTGTGTGAGCAGCGAGGTGCGCGGAGAACCTCGCTCTGAACTAACGACCACGTTGCATTCCAGTGATTCGCATAAGACGGTTGTGTGTGACGCAAGCGCTACCGATTTTAAAATAATAAATACGGTTTTACTCTCTACGGCTTTAATAGAAATCAATTATATCAATCAATAGAAATTTCAAGAATTAAGACTAGTCACATTTAAAAAGACAAATTCAGATCAAAATGTTAGTCTAATATTCCATGGAAGGAGAAGCTGAGTCGTTTGTAATAACACGAACAAAAACCACAAGGTAAAGGAAATGGAAGAAGAAATTACAACCAAAAGCCCTAGCCTATATATAATTCCAAGCAACCTATTGTCACTGCTGAATACCAGGATTTAATAGTCTCTGCAACAACGGGACTATACCCAAAAGTTTTCACAATGAATATCGCAATCTCCCATGGCACACTGATGCTTATGACACATTAAATCAAATTGTTGAAGAAGATGAAGTTTATTTAGAAAGTTTAAAAACGATCAGAATAAAGATGAAGAGATCAGATTAATTATTTTAAAACGAATGAAGACATAAACTAAGAGTACTGATGAAGAAACCAATAAACCTTTCATGGATTATAATCATATTAAAGGAGGAATGGAGCACACAAAGTTTTTACCTCCAACAATTTAAATATACACACATCAAAAGTGTCTAGGGATCAAGCATTTTTATGCGGATTTCTTGAGATTGAGATGTGGCTTTGTAATAAATTTATGATTTTATAAATTTATATGGATCCTTTTTGGTGCATTTCATAATTTGAATCAGGAACTGTGAATCAAATTCGAGTAAAAGATGAAAATCAGCTGTCAATATTTTCCCTATAAAAACATACAACGCATTGAAGACATTATTAGTGCTACTGTTTCCCTACTACTGATTAAAACCAACGTTATTATGGAGCGGCGACGTCATTTAAGCAGGGAAGAAATGCTCAGAGCCGTGGGAATGATAGAAGCTGGTTCCCGGCAACGTACTGTGGCTTTAGCTCTGAATACAAGTCAGAGTGTTATCAGTCGACTTTGGACACGTTACCGAAGCACTGGTACCGTGGCTGAGCGCCATGGAGGACGGTATCGCTGCACCACACGGAGACAAGACCGATACAGTCAAATCTTAACTCGAAGAGCTCCAACAATAACCGCCATGATGTTAGCCGTGAGGCTTCATCACTCTTCAGGGAACTTAATTAGCGACCAAACAGTCAGAAACCGCTTGCATGAAGTGAACCTTCATTCCCGAAGACCGCTACGGGTACCACCTATAGCAATGCACAATCGTAGGATTCGATATCAATGGGCTCTTGAACACAGAAATTGGGCAGAAGAACAATGGCGTTTCGTGTGCTTTTCTGATGAGTCTCGTTTTGGTATGAGACCGGATACAAGACGTATACGACACTGGAGAACCCCTGGACGCCAACAGCGATTAAAATCCTGCCAGGAAGTCCATCCTTATAGTGGTGGAACCATCATGGTATGGGCGGGTATTTGGATCGGCGGAAGAACTGAGTTGATTTGGATCAGAGGCAACCTCAACGCTCAAATTTATGCTGAGACGATTGTATCAGACGTCATCGTTCCTCTACAAGTGCAAATCGGTCCCTTATTTCAGTTAATGCATGATAATGCACGACCGCACACCGCAAGAGTTGTAAGACAGACTCTCGCCGCAGCTAACATCAATGTCTTGCCCTGGCCTGCTCAGTCGCCAGACTTGAACCCGATTGAGCATGCATGGGATATGCTACAGAGAAGAGCTCTGCCGAATATGGAGGGTATCCAGTCGCAAGAAGACCTTTTTGTTGTTGTTGCAACGAACATGGGCGGCCATTCCACAGCGTGATTTGGATGAACTCATTTTGAGTATGCCAAACCGATGTTCTTGTGTTGTTAGTGTTCGCGGTAGAAACACGGATTATTAATTGTTTAAGTTACCCAATAAAATTTTAAAGAAAACTGTTATTTCAGTCTTTTTTTCGAACTTTAATGTTAGTGGTTCAAATGTCAAAAATCCCTTTATTAGAAAATGGCAAATTTCTTTATTAATGCAAAGGTGACTTGGTTTATCGTTACTGTGACAAACGAAAACACTTTATTTGATGAATCCTTAAAGAAAATTTTAATTAATATCAATCAGGAGAAAAGTTATTGCAAAAATATATGTTGATCCCTAGACACTTTTGATGTGTGTATTTAGTGCTTTTTGAGAACTGCTCGAAAAGAAAGTCATTTTAATAAGTAATTATTTTATTATTCAAGTTCTTGAATTCCAGATTTAAATAGATAAATTGCCAGTCTTGCTACTGTAATCGAAACGAAAACGAAATTCAAGAAATTGATTTTCCCGATCTGTGATCGATAACTTAATACCTTATCCATCCTCTCAACCCGCACAGGACAGCACGGTGTGGGGTTGGTTCGTAGGACTGGCCCATCTGATGGGCTTAGTCAAGGATCCCACTACGGACAACGCCCCCGCCTGCAAGAAACGATGGGCAGCAGGACTTGCATGAGTTCAGAAAATTAACTCTTTGACGGACAGCTTTACTGACAGCGTCTGGCGCTTCATAGTAGATAAGAAAGCCTCCTTGTATAGCCGTTCTGACTGAGATACGGAAGGAATTGATAACGAAATATTTGGCGACAAAATCCAACAAGGACGGAGAGCCCCCCATCGCTAGAGCAGTCCTTAGCCAGTTGGACCTTGTGTATAAAGACGCTTATTTGAAATCAGTCAACCTCATGTCATGAGGTTTTCTCCGTGTCGGGAAGTAGGGCCCTGGAAATCCCAAGCGTTGTCAGCGAGGCTATGAAGCTAGATGCTGTCCTGAATAATGTGAAAAACCAAGAGGGAGAAGGATATGCTACGTGTAGGTTGGTAGACAATAACAAACATCCTAATTTGAACCATTCCAACCTAGGTAAAGAGTTCTGGGGTAAGGCCACCAACACTGTAGTGTATCTTCAGAATCGAAGCGTGGCTGCAGCATTGGGAAATAGAACACCATATGTGATATGGACTGGCTTTAAACCTGACATAAGCCATATTAGAATTTTCGGTAGTACTGCAATGGTCCATTTAGCTAAGGAGAAGCGCAAGAAGTGGGAAAAGAAGTCTGAGAAATGTATTCTCATTGGATATCCAGAAAACAAAAGGATATAGACTGTCTAACCCAGAAAAAAAACTGTATTAACTAATAGAGATGTGGTTATAGTTGAGCAGGAATCAAAATCTGAATGCCAGATAGAAGTTATATTATTTATTCCTTTATTTTCTTACATATTAATTACATTTTTAATATTTAAGTAGGTAATAAAAAAAACATTTAAAAATATAAAAATAGTAGCCCACCGGTATCGGGAACAGGGTCCAAGCTACCGGCAGTCAGGGCTCCAGAGAAAGGAACCTCCTAACAATACGAGCCGTGTCCAGGAGTACCGCTTTCTGAATCAAGCCCTTGATCCAGCTGCCTAACGAGAGCCTCATCAGATATTGGTCGAGGCTCTTGGCAAACAGGCCATTGGCTGATACGACTATCGGCACAATGATCGCTGAGTCAACATCCCACATCTCGACAACCTCGTGACCCAAGTCAAGATACTTGATTTGCTTATCTTTCTCGGCTTTCACGAGGTTCTTGTCATGCGGAACCGTTATATCAACAATCATTGCGCGCCGCTCTGATCGATCCACCACCACTATATCAGACTTATTGGCTACAATAGTCCTGTCAGTGATGATGGATTGATCCCAATACAGTGTGATATTGCCATTTTCGAGAAATGGGTCGGGCACATACCTATAGTACGGGACTTCTGATTCCACAAGGCTGTATTTCAAAGCAAGTTGCTGATGATAATCTTGGCTACAAGGTTGTGTCTATGCAAGTATTCTCCGTTAGGTAGACGAGAACACCCGGAGATAATGTTATATTATGAAGTTATATTATTATTATATTATGACTGACAGACATGACGAATCTATAAGGGTTCCGTTTTTTGCCATTCGGCTAAGGAACCCTAAAAACCAGCCAAGTGCGAGTCGGACTCGCGCACGAAGGGTTCCGTACCATTATTTATAAAAACTAACAAAAAATCATTTTGTATAAGAGCCCCCTTAAATATTTATTTTATTCTGTTTTAAGTATTTGTTGTTAAAGCATCAACAGAAATACATAATCTGTAGAAATTGCAACATTTGCAATTTCTACAGATTATGGCCGCATTGGAATCTTTTATACACCGATTTGTTTGTAATTTATAAAAATGTCTTGATGTGTAGGAGAGGGAATTTTCATTTGTGCGAAATTTAGAAAACAATACGAATTACGTTTAGTTACAGTTTTTTTTTCATTTTTAAACGAAAGATAAAGTTATAATTGAGGTATGTAATTATTTATCTAATAACTTTATTAGTTTTTAAATGAAACAAACGTGCTCGGCTGAATGACAAGACGGAAGTGGAAGAATATATTTAGGTCATAGACACGTACATTACTTTACACATTTTATGGCATTGGTAACAAGGTGTTTTGAGCACATTATAACACCCCCACTCTCAAAATACAGATTTCCAAACAATCATCAAAATACTACTCTTACAATGCCTAACATTTTTATAAACTTATTATGTTTCACTGAAGGTAAGCTTTTAGTAAGCATGTCTGCTGGCATATTTTCAGATGACAAATAATTAATTTTAACAATTTTATTACAGATTACTTCTCTACAATAATGATAACGCACATCAATGTGTTTTGATCTGTTATGGAATACAGGATTTTCTGATAACTTTAAAGCGCTTTGATTATCATTATATAATTTTATTGTATACTTCTGTTCAGTTATCTCATTTTGCAAATTAATAAGATACATAGCTTCCCTGCAACCCTCTGTAATTGCCATGTATTCGGCCTCAGTGCTTGAAAGCGCTACAGTTCTTTGTTTTTTACAACCCCATGAGATGACTGAACCTGATAACATAAAACAGAAACCTGAGTATGATCTTCTATCAATGGAATCATTTGCCCAATCTGCATCAATATAACCTTCAATATTGACATTTCCATCTTTACAGTATTTTAAACCTAAACTTTTTGTCTTTTTCAGGTATTTTAATATTCTTTTAACTTTTAACCAATGTTCATTATTGTGACAGTTATTAAACTGACTTAAGTATCCTACAGCATAGGCTATGTCTGGCCTAGTCAGTACAGCCAAATACATTAGGCTCCCTATGAGCTGTTGATATGGATTCTGACTTTTTACATCTTGACTTTTTACAATATTTAACTTGGCCTCCATAGGAGTATCAATAGTATTACACTCGGTCATATTAAATCTACATAATAACTGATCAATATAGTTCTCTTGACTCAAAGTAATGACTTTATTGTCTTTATCAATATTCACATTAATACCAAGACATTCTTAATTGGCCCTAAATCTTTGATTTTGAATTGACTACTCAAAGTTTCTTTTAACAATTCTGTTTCCTTTTTATCATTTGAGAAAATAAAAAAATCATCAACATACAATGTCACAATTGTCCTGAGACCATTCACAATTTTTGTATATAAACAGGGTTCCAATTTAGATTTTTTATAGCCATTAGCTAACATTACATTATCAACTTTTTTATTCCATGCCCTTGAGGATTGTTTGAGACCATATATAGCCTTTTTAAGCTTTAGAACTTTAATTTTATCATCATTAGAACACTCAAAACAATCTGGCTTTTGCATTGTATATGGTTTCTTCCAATTCTCCATTAAGAAACGCAGTTTTTACATCTAAATGGGCAGTATCAAGATTAAGTTGCACAGCCAAAGCAAGTAACAACCTTAAAGTAGTATGCCGGACTACCGGCGAGAAAGTCTCAGTATAATCAATACCGCTTTTCTGATTGTATCCTTTTGCAACTAATCTGGCACGATAACAAATGTTATTTTCCCTATCACACTTCTTTTTGAGCACCCATTTACACTTCACAATGGTTCCACTTTTTGGGGCATCTGCAAGCTCCCAAGCACTGTTATCTTCAAAGCATTTTAACTCCTCTTGGACGGCACGCCACCAATGTTCCCTCTCTGGGCCTTGTAGAGCTTCCTCCAATGATAACTCGCCAACATCTTCATTAGTACTTTCAGAACACATATTTGAAAAACCATACTGCCGTCCCTACGAAAAGTGCAATAACTAGGTCAAACCTGATTTCGAGATAAACGCGGGAAAAGATTTTATTTTTATTTTGATTGTATCTCCATCACTATACATGGTATCGGATTGAAACTTTCACTACACGATGTAAAACAATGTAGAGAATATTATGTGGTACTTAATGTTTGTTCCTGCATTTATTCCCGATATAAAAACCAATAAATACAATAATGGTAAGTATTATTACTATGTAGAAAGAATGTTTACTAGTCATAACCGCAACAAGTAACCTATTTATTGCACTAATGGTTAGGAAACCAACATGATGCATTTCTGACTAGCAATTCATTTATTTTTTAACTGCTTCCTAACCAAATATGCATTAAGTTTCTTATTTATTGCGGTTTTCATTAGTAAGAGACATGTCGGCGTGAGCAAATTATTACGACTTAAAACGAAACGGAACGCTCTGTGACATCATCGCACCACTCAGTGAATCAGGCGAGTTGTGGAAGGGGTCGGCCTTTATAATACGGAGCGCCGAGCGATGCGGGGCATTCCAATTCTAGCGAGCGACCTGTCCACAACTCTAATTGTGACACGGTTCACGCCTGAATCATATTATCATCAGTTTAAATTTAATTATTGTTTTAATTCATTATTTTGTAATCATTTTTAAATTCGTATTAAAATGTTTTGATTTAATATTGATTTTCTTTGAAAATAATGGCAAATGACCATTCTCAACACGACATGGACCTCGTAAGAATTCAGTGTCCGTCACCGATAATCCAGTCCGGCCATACTCGCGCCGAAAGACAAGTTTAAAACGCCAAAGTTTTAACTTGTTACTATTACAAAAACAGAGATGTTACACTTTTATGTCAAATACCTATGAATAAACTGAAGTTTGCAAAACATTATTTTACCTCTTACCGATTTAGCATGAAACTGTTTTCGGTAAAGTCAAGTCTACTCATAATATCTGCGTTCAGTTGTGTTTTTTGTTAATGTGAAATCGGTTATATTTATAATTTAATGAATAAAAAATAATTTATCATATTAAATCTTTTTTATTTCTAACTAAAAAAGTACAATCACAATGGCAATCACTTCGCTATTTTACTTATTAATTCTGGTCTATTAGCCAGCATTTAAAATTGAACGGTTACTACAATTAAATAACAAACATTTCAAAATTAATCTTAAAAGTAGTTAAAGTACACAATCGTTATTATTAAAAACGAACTTAAAAAAATGTAATCTACTTTTTTATTTTAAGACACAATTTGAGATCAATGTTTTTTTCAGTGTAACTTATGACTAATTAAATATTTTTAGTCTAGGTTCAAAGCTCGGGACGTTTCAGGTAAGTTTAACCAAAAACCTCTCCTGGTTTCAGGCATCAAAGGTACTAAGTCGGCTATTATTCTATCTTTTCGTTCTTTTGTTATTCCTCTCGGTGAATTCTTGTTTGCAAAATTAGGAAAGCATTTGTTTTTAATTATTTTGACTTGTAGAAAATCTAGTTCTTTCCAATCAGACACGTGGGTAGCTTTTTGCTTTATGGTAAATGCTCCTCTTTCGGCTCTGACTGCCATGATGTCTTTTAGATAGACTCTGGGTTCCATGTTTCGAATTTTATGCTGAGACGACACATCCTCATAACTATAAAAATCAGATACTGTCATCACTCTTACTATGTTTTTTTTTGAATTGGCCATTTTTACCGAATCTACAAAGTCGTCAAAATCATAAACTTTCTTTTTCTTTTTTAATGCCATTTTTACCTGATGGTGAAAGCTATCAGCCGACATGAACGTATGGCCTGGTTCAAAATATTTTACGGTAATTGATTCGGCAGCAATCAGCTGACTATTTACTATGTTCACCAGAAAACACATAAACGCCCAGTTTTTGTTTTGGGCCGCGCAATTGTCGGCCCATACAACGATATGTTTCATGTCGCGTTCATGTATAAAAAACGATCTGAATGCTGAAATTATATCTTCTTGGCTTCTACCAGAGACAGTTTCATTCCAAAGCACTGCATAAGGAACATTTGTACCATTACTACCTCCAAGTGGAACGAAACTTTCGTTAAATGTAATAACACGAGGACAAAATATCGCTGTTTTATATTGGTCCATTCGTGGCAACATGATTACTTTCTGTAGATCTACAGAAAAGTATATGCAGTCTTTGTCAGTAAGACCTTGCTCTTTGTCTCGTTGATATTCCTCTCTGGATTCCGTGTATCGTGACTTATGTTTACTGTTTTGGATACAGAGGTCACAGTTTTCCTGAGAACACCCAGTATGTGATTTAAAGAGAGCACATTGCTCACATTCTTCATGCCCGAGATGAGCAAAGGAAATATTCATTTCTTTTACAACCTTTCGATATGTTTCAAAAGAGACCGACATATTGGGATATTTTTCAATGAAGCATTGATGCATCATTGTTACATTGATGTCACTCGGCAGATAAAGTTTATTAGGGGCATGTTCGCGACGGTAATGTGAAATTGTTGGATTAAAACTTTGTATATGATCCTTGATTACGTCTCTGTCTATGACATTTTGGCGTTTGTATGATCCTCGTTTATCTTTTTGATTATCAATTTCCTTACTGAGTGCCGAGTGAATATGTCTGTTATTTTGTGGGTTGTAACCAAGTGTCGTTAAAAAAAAAGTTTTGCAAACATCAATTTTTTCATGTTTGACTTGAAAATGATAGTAATACGAAACATCTCTTCTCTTATTTCGACCTTCCTTAGTAGTTCTTGTTTTTATTTCCTTCGATTCGACCATTCCTTTAATGAATAAACCTCTAGACTCCCAATCTAATCTTATGTACCGATCATGTATTTCTCTTCTAATTTCTTCAGAAATCTTAGTTGTGCATTTTTTACGACATTTACCATCACACGGTGGTTTCAGTGACAGCTTTTCATCAGCATTTTCTTTTTTCTGTCTTTGTCGATCCGCAAGGGATATATCAAATCTACGTCTTTTCCTTGGAAAGCCCGCTTTAGTCAGTCCTTTCTCATTCTCAGGTATTACGAATTCTTCTACTTCACTATTTTCACGTTCAATCTCCTCACGTTCAGTATCTTCATGTTCAGTCTCTTCACGTTCAATCTCCTCATGTTCAGTCTCTTCATATCCAGTCTCGTCACGTTCAGTCTCCTTACGTTCAGTCTCTTCATGTTCAGTCTCCTTACGTTCAGTCTTATCATATTCAGCCTTTTCACGTTCTGCTTTTTCACGTTCAGTCCCCTTACGTTCAGTAGTCTCTTCACGTTCAGTCTCATCATATTCAGCCTCTTCTGGTTCAGTCTCATCTTGTTCAGTCTGTTCACGTTCTGTCTTTTTGCCTCTAGTTTCTTTATGTTCAAGTAAATTTCTTTTAATACAAATGGGTGAATCAGAATCAGAATCTAAAATTATAAAATCTGGGATATAGTCTTTATCAATGACACTATCGTCGGAATCTTCAAAATAATTTACAGGTCTGTGCATGTTTTCATATTCTTCTACGGATGGTAGGGTTTCATAGCACTTTAGAGAATGTCTGGTAACAGTTGTTTCAAAAGATTTGACTTTTTGAACAGCAGACGGTTTAATTATTGATGGCCTTGGAATCAGCCGATGGCTGGTAGGTTCAGATGGAGAAACATGTGGTTTTGAGTTTTGTTTTTGCGAAATAGCCAAAGAAAGAATTTTGTCTCTTCTGGACATGGTGTTGCCTGAAAAAAAGAAATATTATGCTTAGGGACAAAAAATCAACAGGCGTAAAGAAAGCATAAAACACACACTGATAAATATAAACAAACATTGCCTCAATGGTCAAGCGGTCACAAGCGCCTAATTCTCGTGCCGGGCAAGTGTTATTGGATTTTTCTATCGAGAAATTCTTAAGATTGCCACCTACCTATTACAAATGGCTCTTAACCATCGTGATAAAACATACACTACGCTACCCGAGTGTTGAGTAGTAAACTATATACTTATATTCAAGAACTTGCAGGCTTATTATAGGTTTTCTTACTTTTCCCTTCACGGTCAGAGATCGTGTCAATGAAAACAAAAATAAAAACTTTGGAAAAGTTAGTGATGAGTACCTGAGATTGAATCCGAGTGACTTGGAAGTCTAAAGAGAGATGCCACACGAGCGTGGCTGGTGCGCTGTGACGCCTGGACGGTGACGCTACGAAGTTCTATTATAATATAAACGCTTACATATTTATCGTTTTAATCCGTTGGACCAATGATTTATCTTACAAAATACTATTTATCAAAAGCTTGCACAGTATTGCACTTAAAATAAAAAAGGAAGTGATAACGTAATAATAGCAAAATGCAATTAACCGGTAGAAGCGCCACGAGCTAGTTATCTACGCAAACGTCGCGCGTCGTAATCGTCGGTCGGTGCGTACCTAACTACCTACACTCAGCCGCGCCCGGCGCGCGGCGCGCATTTTGCATTGCCAATCAAATGGTGTATAAAACGATGGAGCGTGGTCAACGGCCGTGTGGCATCGCTCTTCAAAGTTATATCAACTTTTAAGTACATTAAATTAATAACTAAATAAAGTAACACAGGCTAATAACATCATAGCGTATTAATATCCGTGATATGTAAACATATTGTAATATTAAATACGTTAGGTACTTACCGCCCAAACTGGTGGCACGTGCGTGTGTTCGTCCGACTCGAAGTAAGCGAGCGCCGCGACTGACGTTTGTACGAAATATTTTACTCCCCCCTCACCTCCTGGTGCTAGTTATAAACGCAATAAATAGTGAATTTATTGCAATTTATTTCGCGTAGGTATACTGTATTCGTTTAATCTTCCTACAAATAAATGCAATATATCTACTTACTAAATCAATTTTAGTATTCATCCCATAATTATTAGTAAGGTCCCTTAAGATAACTGCAATAACTCGAGCTTATTGTACTTATAACTAGTAAATGAGAATCACAAAAAACTAAATATGGTATTTATAAATGCAATAACTCTACTTATTGCAGAAATAATTAGCACATTATTTAATACCAAAAATAAGGATCCGTATCATATCTGCAATAACTCAAACATATTGCACTTATAACTAGTCAATCAATATTACAAATGACGAACTATGCTAATTATAAATATAGTAACTATACTTATTGTAGATATAGTTAGTAAAATTACTAAATAGCGTAAGTAACTTATTCCTATCTATAGTTATTTCGGTCTTGATAAGTAAATCATAAAGCATCGACCTAGATGTTGCAGTTAGGCTTAGTATTAAAACCGGCTACGTCGTAGATACGTAAAAAGTGTCTAAAAAGAAAATATAGATCTCATTCTGCTAATTCCGAATATGTACTTATCTCAATTTGGTGCAAAACTCGAGTTATTGCACTTTTCGTAAGGGCGGCAGCATACCTTTCTGGTTTTTTCCTTTGTCTTGTAGATAACGGTAATGTTTCTACTACGCTGACTGAACTTCCCATTGAACTGTCCAAGTCTTCTTGGTCACTTGGTATGTATGTGTGATAATTGCTATTATCTGCAGAGGTAAATGAATCATCTGACTGACTGTCCCCCACTGAATCCAAACTCCTTTCTTCATTTTTTGTGTGAGTTTCTGAAATCTCATTCTCTTCAGTGACTGTTACAATGCTTGAAACCAAATCTTTCTCATGACAACATCTCGACTAGTTGTAACTAACCTTGACTTTGGATTATATATTCTATAGCCTTTTACATCTTCAGAATAACCCACTAGGATACACTTGTTACTTTTCTTATCCCATTTTAACCTTTTTTCTTTAGGTACATGTGCCATTACAGTACTACCAAACACCCTAAGATGGCTAATGTTAGGTTTGGTATTAGTCCATAACTCATATGGAGTTTTATTATTTAGGCAAGCTGATACTGTTCGGTTCTGTAAATAAACAGCTGTATTAGTTGCCTCTGCCCAGAACTCCTTCTTCAAATTAGCATCAAATAATAAACAACGAGCTTTTTCAATAATAGTACGATTCATTCTCTCGCTTAAGCCATTTTGCTCAGGTGTGTATGGGTTCGATTTTTGATGAATTATTCCCTTTAATCTTAAAAAACTATCAAATTCACCATTGCAAAATTCACCTCCATTATCACTGCGCAATACTTTGTTTTTCTACTAAGCAAATTCTCCACCTTGGCTGTGTAATCTTTAAAACATTGAAAAGCTTCACTCTTATTTTTCATGAAGTAAATATGAGTCATACGGCTATAATCATCAACAAATATTAAAAAGTACCTTGATCCTCCCAGAGAAAGATTCTCCATGGATCCACACACGTCAGTATGCACCACTTCTAGTGGCTGAGTGCTTCTGTGGCCACTGCTTGGGAAAGGTAGACGACTCTGCTTCCCTTCACAACAAGTAACACATGAGGTTGTACTTATCTCTGCCTTCTTGTCAATGGAAAAACCTTCAACAGCATTCTGCATTTTATTCAGATAGGTACTATTGACATGACCAAGTCTTCGATGCCACATCTCATTAGATACCATCGCCGCAGCAGCTGACAGGTGTACTGGTGTATTTAACTTATACACCCCATTAACCAATGTGGCTGTAGCCACCAAGACTCCTTTTTTATTATAGATGTCACAACCACTGTCTCTAAAGGTCACTTCGTTACCTTTCTTTATCGATTGACTCACTGATAAAAGATTTGTAGTGAGATCTGGAACACACATTCCTCTTTCGTCCAGATCTTTGCCGCAAGCAGACGTGCGCTGCTAATTTGTTAAAATATTTAATAACTAAACTCAAAGTATTTACCAGTTTAGAACTTATTTTTAGTGCAATAAACTCGTAATTTCAATAACATATTTAAAAGTGAAAGTAAACGGACAGTCGCCGCGCCGGTTCAGATCGCTGCGATAACAAGCGGGCCCCTGCCCCCCGCGACCCTCGAGGAAAAGAGACTGTCACCATAATTGCCCTCTCTGTCATCCACGTAGGTGGAGCAAGCGTCAGGCATTTTGCTACGAAACGTGACGTCATTAGCTACGAGCTACGACAGCTACGGCAGTGCGGCCACCTGTGCTACGACATTCACCGAATGTTATTATTGTAACTTACTTCTACGCGTCTGTTTACGGAAGGATATTAACATTAAATAGTTACACGTCATATAGTCAGCAGAATGGAACGACACACCTTAGATAAATCTTTGTCAGAAACGGACTTGGACCGGGCTGGCCTGCGGCAACCGGAGCATAAAACACCCCCCAACTTTGTGACATCCCGACAAAAAAGAAGACGTGATGAAGATTTTATTGCTGAATTTGCCATATTTAAGGAAGAGATGCAGTCTATGTTCTCCAAGATGATGGCAGCCCAAGAGGACGAATTCAAAAAAAATGCCACAATACTTCAAGGAATACAACAATCAAGTTGCAACATCGATAGTTCCATCGCCTTCTTGACAGCACAAAATGGAAGAATTTAAGAAGAAAATCGAATCTCTGGAGGACAAACTAAAAGAGGATAAAAAACTTATTATCATTTTGGAGGATAGAATAGAAAGTATGCAGCAAGACAGTAGAAAGGCTAATTTTGAAATGAAAAACGTACCTAAGAAGTCAAATTAAACCAAAGACGACCTAATCCATATGGTTACAAGCCTATCGAACTCAGTGGGTTGCCCGCTCGATAAGACGATTATCCGTGATATATACAGAGTTCGTGCAAAGAATGATTCGACTAACACACCTATTGTGGTGGAAACAAACTCAACACTGATAAAAAATAGTATTCTGAAATCTTGTAAGGCATTTAACATAAAACAAAAGGCAAAACTATGTGCCAAACACCTGGGCATGCGCGCAAACGAGGATACCCCTATATTTATCACTGAGCAACTTACTGCAAAGGCTGCACGCCTACATTTCCTTGCACGAGACCTCGTGAAGTCAAAAACTTACAAATATTGCTGGACTGCTTACGGCCGGGTATACCTCAAAAGAGAAGACGACTCCCCAACCATTATAATTAGAAGTGAAGCTCAAATCCAACAGTTAATTATCAATAAGTGACTATATTATCATAGAGAAGTTCAGTACTGTCTTTGCTACTATTTTGCTTATATTCTGTGCTCATCAAACTGGGTATGTAAAGTCTGTTACACTTACTTAACATTCACACAATTCACATTATTCATTACTTTTTTTAAAACACCTACAAACACACACACACATTATTACTATCATTCATATTATACTGCTAAAAGTTTATATACATTTGAGTCAATTTTAATTCATTATGGGTATTTAAATAATACAATATATACAAACAAAAATCTAAAAACAACCAAATATACTTTGATTAATACTTATAAAAAGAGGAAATTACTACGAAATAATATTCGACCATCTCTACAACCCATTAATGTATGGCATGTGTTCTTACGGCCTCAAGCATGTTATATAAATAATACCCTGATCCTAAAATGTACCGCGTATTTATTAAAACATAATAATGAGTGATCTACTACAAACTTTTAATGACATCGACAATTTGAGTATTGCAAGAACGATAGAATGTGACTGTAGTGAACTCGCTAACAACTGTAGCATAAATAAAAGTGACCTTACCATAATTTCCCAAAATATTAGGAGCATATATTGCAACTTCGATGACTTCATAGCAAATATATCTTGCTTCAATTTTGAAACAGACGTAATAATCCTGACTGAATGCAGACTTGATCGAAATAAACCTATACCGACATTAACTAATTATCGCTCCTACGCTACTACCCGTCAGCAAAATCAAAACGACGGCGTGGTAGTATATATAAAGGACACCTTAAAAGCCAGTGTCACAGAATTAAAGATAAGCCACGCATCATGTCTACAACTAAATATATTGAAGAATATCATTTTAGGTATATATCGTTCTCCATCAAATACTAACGCGGAACCCTTTATAAATTCTTTAGCACTCCATTTAGATAATCTAAATTCTCAAAAAAGAAATGTTATAATTGCTGGAGACATTAATATCAATATTAGACCTAAACACAATGAACAAACATATGAATTTAAAAATAGAACTTTATACCTGGATATGTTGTCAGGTCATGGTATTCTCTCAGGTCACAACATAGCTACAAGGGAAACCAATTGTCTCGACCACTTTATGCTAAACATAAACAGGAAGCGGCACTATGCTTTTATCGCCATCCTACGCACTACTGTTACAGACCACCGTACAACCTTTCTATCGTTATCTAAAATAAAACATTTCCAAACTACACCAACAACTGTTACTAAAATTAACTTTGAGAGCGCTTTACAACATTAAAAAAAAAAAAAAATATCGACACTACTTTTTTGTGAAAATCCTAATTACATAATAGAATGTTTAACTCAAGAACTTATTGAGTCACTAAAAATAAATACTACTGTTCACAAAATCCCTAAAAGTAAACAAATAATTAAGCCCTGGATCACTGAAGGCATACTAAGATGTATAAAAAATCGAAACAAGCTCCAAAAACAATCTCGAGACGACCCCCATAATGAAATTAAAAAAATTACCTTTGCCCGTTACAGAAACCATTGTAACAAACTTATAAAAAAATTAAAAAGAAAATATGAAAGAAACCTTCTTAATAAATCTTTACATAACAACAAACTACTCTGGAAAAACCTGAAAACAATCACATACACAAATAAATCTAATAGAACTAATTCCGAATTAACTAATCTAAAAGCATCACCAACGGAATCAGCAAACCTCATTAATCAATATTTCGCAAATATTGGCAACCAACTTGCAAATGACATCAAACAAACCGTAACCCAGAAAGACCTTAATATATACCTACGTTCCTTACCTAGTCTCTCCAAATCTTTTGTTCTTCTGGATACGGATAATAACGAAGTAAATTGTATAATAAATTCTCTAAAATCAGATAGTGCCCCGGGCTGGGATAACATCTCGACCAGGTATCTAAAGCATGTAAAGGATGAAATAATTCCAATTATAACGCATTTGGCTAATCTTTGCTTTAAACAAGGCATCTTCCCTAACTCTTTAAAAAAATCTATAATAACCCCTATATACAAGGGCGGACAGGAGGGTGATGTTAATAATTATAGACCAATTTCTGTTATTCCTGTTATAGCGAAAATATTAGAAAAACTTTTAAATTCCAGATTATTAACTTATCTTCAAACCAATAACATTTTATCACCATCTCAATTTGGCTTCAGACGCGGTATTTCTACGGAGGATGCTATTACATCTTTAACATCAGTTTTAACAAAAGAACTCGATAAAGGAACTAGGTGCTTATCGGTTTTCATAGACCTAAAAAAGGCCTTTGACACGGTCTCTATTCCCATCCTTGTCCAAAAATTAGAAAAAATTGGTATTAGAGATACACAACTATCAATATTTACTGATTACCTGACAAATAGAAAACAGAAGGTTAAACTAGAGAATTGTGTTAGCGAAGACGTTGATGTAACTTGCGGTGTACCTCAGGGAAGCGTTTTGGGTCCTACTTTATTCCTTATTTATTTAAACGACTTATGTAACATGACAATCGATAACGCAAAAATATTTTCGTATGCCGACGACACAGCAATCGTCTTCACTGGTTCAACCTGGCCTGAAACCAAAACTAATACAGAAAATGGTATGGCACAAGTAGCGTCATGGCTAAAAACTAATCTTCTTACGTTAAACACGAGCAAAACTAATTATATCTGCTTCACAATATACAAAAATGCCCAACCTGAACACGATTTCAACATTAAAATACATGAATGTAGGAGTACAACTAATTGCAACTGTAGTTGTCCTATCATAAGTAAAGTCAACCAAGTCAAGTATCTTGGTATAATGTTGGACCAAAGCCTGTCCTGGTATCCTCAAATAGAACAAGTTACTTTGAGAATTCGAAAATTAATTTGGATTTTTAAAACACTGCGATACGCAGTCCCAAGGAGTGGCTTATCAAAAAATCTTCTAAATGAAGTGTATATCTCGCTAGTTCAATCTGTAATAATATATTGTATTTCTATCTGGGGAGGAGCACGTAAAACACGTTTTCTTGAAGTTGAAAGAGCGCAACGGACATTAATAAAAGTAATGTACTTCAAAAAAAGGGCCTTTCCCACTTGTGAGCTATATCAAATTAGTAACTTATTATCAGTCCGAAAATTATATATTATACACATAGTACTAAAAAAACATAAAACCTTACCATTAGATCTTAGTATATTAACTAGAAGAAGGAAACATAATGTTGCTTGCTCCCCCTTTGTAAAAACAGAATTCGCAAATATTCAGTATGAGAGACGCTCGTCTTTCTTATATAACAAAATAAATAAATTAATAGATATACATACTAAACCGTTTAAAAAATGTAAACCGTTGCTGATTAACTGGATAAACAAGTTATCCTACGATGAAATAGAGAATCTTCTGATAAATATGAGGTAAAATGTTTTTCTTTTTACACAAACCACTTTCGTATAAAACACCCACGTACACACACACATACACACACACACACACCCACACTCACACGCACACACACAGACCTACAGACTAATGATATAAACTAGAAAGAGACTTTTAATTTATTTTTTGTTTAATTTTTTATTATTCATTTCCTTTACACTTTTCTTTTTTTTTGTTTTGTAACTTATTACACTCGTAAGATATAAAAGAGCGTTTCCTCCTGGTACAGGCATTTATATGCTTAAAAGGAGACGCCACCAACTGTATAACATTGTATAACGTGTAATAACGAAATAAACATTTTTGATTTTTTTTGACACATAACCTCTTCTATGGTTACATCAAAGTTGCATTTGTCAGTACAAGTCGTAATTTGCACTTTACCGGAACATTTAACAGGCACTTTATTCTCGTTCGCAACAATAATTTCCTTCGTACATTGTTCCTTACAAGCATCTACAATCCAGTGTTCATTTGTAGTTAAATGGACACTAGCTCCAGAGTCAATATACCAGTCTGATTTACTGTAGGAGCCGCTTAGGAACACAACACTAAACGCATTAGTTTGTTTTCGTTCAACTTCTTTGGAATTTGTACTCGTGCACTTATTCTTGTAATGTCCGAATTGTTTACATTTAAAGCATTTTATTTTTGACATCGACTTCTGCCCGCCTCCATCTTTTTCACGACTTTTGTTGTCTATGAAATCTTTCTTATGTTGGCCCCATTGGTTTTTCTTTTGAAAACTACCAAAAGCAGCATTGTCGCTTCCATTGCCACTGACTTCCGACTCCATGTCCAATAATTTTGATTTAATGGCGTCCGTTGTGATTGACATTCCCGAATGCTCGATGGCCATTATCATCGGGGAAAACTTTTCGGTCAATCCAGCAAGCAATAATGAACCGATCCATTCATCGTTAATGTTAAATCCGGTTCCCGCCAATTTCTGACCCGTCTCCACTATTTGAGTAACGTAGGAATTCATGGAATTACAATTTTCAAGTCTAATTGAAATGAGGTTTCTCAACAGACTTATCCTTCTGGTAAATCCCGAATCATCATATAACGATTTCAATTTATTCCATTCCTTTGTGGTTTTGACTTCTTTGATATGTACGTAAATGGAGGGATCTATTGTCATTATCAACTTTGCCCTGGTCTTGGCATCTTCTGAAGCTGCAACTGCTACACCTTCCTCTGGCTTTATACATCCTAGCGTTCCTTCTAACACTAAAAAGTTTTCTGCCGCGAAGCACCATTCACTATAGTTTTCTCGACCTTTGAGTTTAGGTACACTCACAACGTAACTTGAGCTAGACGCCATTTTTCTCAGCACAACTGCACGAAACTCAACAACTAAATACTGTTCTCTTACTGCACTTATTATCAATGTTCAGATAACACACTATTGCTGAGAAACTAGTTGATTGAGCCTGCGAGCCAGGAATGGTCTGGGCCCATAACCTGTAATTATTTATCTAATAACTTTATTAGTTTTTAAATGAAACAAACGTGCTCGGCTGAATGACAAGACGGAAGTGGAAGAATATATTTAGGTCATAGACACGTACATTACTTTACACATTTTATGGCATTGGTAACAAGGTGTTTTGAGCACATTATAACAAGGTATTGTAGCCATGCAACGCCAACATTTGACGAGGGCGGAGATGTTACGTGCTGTGGGAATGCTGGTTCTGGGTTTGTTCAGCGTAATGTTGCTGAGGCCATAGGGACCCACCAAAATGTAATTTAAGATTGTGGACACGCTATCGTGCCACAGGTGAAGTAGCGGAGAGGCACCGGGGGCCAAGTCGCATCACTACCCCCAGACAAGACCGATTTTTGCAAATTACTGCGCGAGCTCAACCAAATGCAACGGCGACTCAATTGGTCCAAAGGCTGCGAGTGGAACACCAAGTGCTTGTGAGTGACCAAACTGTAAGAAGGCGACTGCATGAAAGCAATTTTGACACCATTCATGTTGATCATGTTGGACCATTCGTGAAATCAAAAAGAAAAAATTGTTACATTTTGGTGATTGTAGAGTCATTCACAAAATTTATTGTGTTATAGGCGGTTAAAAATACAAAGTCCAATTCCACTATTGCAGTTCTTAGGGAATATTTTGGTACGTTCGGTTTACCAAAACGACTAATCATTGATAGAGGCACGTCATTTACAAGTTCGAAGTTTAAAAGTTTTCTTACTGAAATAGGAATCCATCATATAAAAAATGCAGTGGCTTCACCTAGAGCAAATGGTCAGGTGGAGCAGTATAACAGAACATTCTTGGATTCTTTGGCTTCACAAAATCATGGTAAAGACGAAAGACTTTGGGATGACAGACTATTACAGGTACAGTGGGGCTTAAACAACACCCTAAACAAAGGTACGGGTAAAACCCCTTCTGAGGTTTTGTTTGGGTTAAGGCTTACTGGGATTAATGAAGGTAGCCTTGTTTCGGAAATTGATGATGATAAAATTAAAAACACGCATGACGAAAATGAATTAAACAACTGTTATGATAAATTACGTGATATTAGAGATGAAGTAGACAAACATACAAAAAAGTCGCAAGACAAACAGAAGAATCGGTACGATAAAAAAAGAAAGCAACCGCTAAAATTTAAAATTGAAGACTTGGTGAGAGTTGAAAGAGCAGCACATACAGTAGGGAAAAGTAGAAAACTGTTAGCTAAATGCTCAGGGCCATACAGAATAACTAAAGTTTTGGATCACGATAGGTATGAGGTTGAAGATACTCCTATTACTAAAAAGAAAGGGGCGTCAAAGTATAAAGGTATATTTTCTATCGACAAAATACATTCTTGGCTTTGTTTTGATAATAAAGGTAGTGAGTCATCTTCTGGCGAAAGTACAGATGATTAAAATAATATACGATTAGCGTAATAGAAACCTTTGTTGCGGTGTCTGAATATTTAATGTTTGTGTATTGAGTAAATTTCATATTGTTGAAGCTGATTATCACTTAGGATTAGTTAGTTTATTCATTTTATTTTATTTGTTAGATGTAATGAAACACTTTATTCGGTTTGTAAAATGATTGAGTAAGTTTTAAAAATAAAAATAAAATACTTTACTTTTAGGAGCATTATTTAAATATTTGTTACTAAATTGAAAACTGGGAATTGCTCAACATCATTGTTAACTTACACTGTTATGAACTTGAGTGACGAGTTCTTTGAAGTCCTCAACATTTACAACTATATGAGCCGCTATGAGCGAATGGCTACTTTTGAAGTGCAATGTGCACATAACTACATAAGCCGCTATGAGCGAATGGCTACTTTTGAAGTGCTATGTGCACATAACTATCAAGTCGCTATGAGCGAATGGCTACTTTTGAAGTACAATGTGCACATAACTATCAAGCCGCTATGAGCGAAAGGCTACTTTGAAGTGCTATGTGCACAAAACTATGAGAGCCGCTATGAGCGAAAGGCTACTTTAAAGTACAAAATGCACGATAACTGAAATAACAGTGTCATTCTAGAATAATAAATACTTTGAAGTATTGAAGAATATTTAGGTATTTTTTTTAGTGTTGTAATATATATTCAAATAGCTGCTCAATGGTTTATTCGCGGGGACGCGAAATTAATCAGGATGGACGAATTGTAAGCTTGATTAAAATTCATGTCTTAATTTCTATTAAATATTGTGCATTGTAAAAATACATTTGCCAAATTCATTATAAATAAGTTGTGAATTCTATCAAAACTTTATTTTTAATTATTTTAAGTTTATTATTAATTATTTTACTTAATACAAACTCTCACAACATTGTACTATAGATAGATGATGTTTATTTTTACTTGTATTTTTAGAATAATCTTATATTTTATTTGTAATATTATTCTTACTGTTATATTATTCGTGGCTCAATTTTGACTACCGATACGGTGGTGATTTGCGCGCCATTACCGAATGGCGCCAATAAAAAAAAGGAGGAGTAGTCGATTGAGTAGCAACTGCTGGAATTTTAATAATAATTATTGAGCTACGAAGCTAGTTGTTCTTGGTTATCACCTTTTATAACAATAAAGTTATTTTGAAGGAGAACAGTCTTTGGATTTAATAAAAAAGTATCTAACACACCTTTACGGAGAGGCAATCGTGGACGACGATTAGAATGGGTTCGCAACCACGTGGACTGGGGCCGTGAGCAATGGTTATAGTATCTGCCTACTACAGACACTTTATACTCACACTTATCATCCATATTCACACTTTTATTAGTTTTCCATTAGCATATTACGAATTGTTTCATTTTTATAAATATTTTCTTAGTATTCTTTGTTGTGACATAACTTGTCAGTTGTCATTTACTTTTATTTTTAATTGTTACCAGCCAAATTCTTTATGAAGGTTTCATTTAGATTATATATTACTAAAAATTATTATCATCAATTCGTTACTTCAATTTTTGTATTTTATAGTTAATTACGAATATTTGCTGTGTAAAGATATTCTGAGTTCTATTTATAAAAATATTATGTGCAGGGTTTTTGACCACTGTTACTGGCTGTTTTTAATACTGGCAGGTTGCGTCTTACTAACGCAGCAGTTTTGAATCTGGAAATAAATTTCAAGAAAGAAACGGAGGACCAGGGTTTAAAAGGGATTTCTGACGGATACCCTGGGTCAGTCAAGTCAAGAGCTCAGTCAAGTCTTCAGTAACGCCAATCTAAAGCAGGTTTGGCAGATGAACATGCCGGCTGAGTTGTCGATGCCGTTGCATAGAGCGCTGCGCACCATTTTACATAGTGCTTCTCTATCCTGTGTTTCTGGAGGAGCGTTCTTCGTTTGGTGCTGCCGTGGCTGCTGCTAGCTGCTCTACGAGCTGACGAGCCTAGCACTGGGGCTCGGTACGTGTCTGCTGGAAGCTACTCTGAACTGACGAGCCTTGGCACTGGGGCTCGGTACGTGTCTGCTGGAAGCTGCCCTGCGAGCTGACGAGCCTGGCACTGGGGCGGTACGTGTCTGCTGGTGGGTCCTGCCAAGCCGCCCTGCATCAAGTTCGTCGTGGTCAAGCTCATCTTGATCAAGCCAGCTTTCTACAACTGGATGTTTGTCTTCAGTTACTATCACGCTCAGATATTTGCGGAGACATTCAAATCATTCCCGGTTAACCTGCCCTTCACTTTTTTATTAATTTATTGTATTTTTCACATCATCATTTATTAAATTCATTTTCCCCTAATAACCTTTTTTAATGTATACAAGCCTGCTTATTCCTTTCTATCTATAGTAACAAGCAAGTTTGTTACATGGTCCAATGTGCTGTTCACGGATGAATCCAGGTTCGGCTTCCATCCAGATTCACGAAGGACGCGTGTTTGGCGATTTCCTGGACGATGGAGCCGTCTTCAGAACCCTCAGGAAGTTCACCCATACCAAGGAGGAACAATTATGGTTTGGGCAGGAATTCGTCTTGGAGGACGGACGGATCTCGTTTGGGTGCGGGGCAATATGACGGCAGAACGATACGTCCAACAGGTGCTGGGGCCCGTTTGTGTTCTGTGGGGCAAGATTTCCTGCTCATGCACGACAATGCCCGGGCACACACGGCGAGAACGGTAGCAGCTTGGTTACAAACACACAATGTTAGGGCCTTAGACTGGCCTGCTCAATCGCCAGATCTAAATCCCATTGAGCATGCGTGGGATATGCTGCAAAGAAGAGCTCTAAAGGAAGTTCCTGAAAATCTGGCTACAGAAGATCAACTTTTTGCGCACCTCAGAAGGACATGGGACAATATTCCGCAGCAAGACATTGACAACCTTGTTCTGAGCTTGCCGAATCGTTGCCGATGTGTTATGAACATCATGGGCGCTTTCTCAGACTACTAACTTCAAGTTTATAAACACTAATTAAATGATTTTTCTATTTTTTTCAGTTTTTACTCATAAATTAAAAGTTAATTCATATACGTTTTCCGTCTATGCTACATTTTTTTCCATAAAATCCTGAAATTTTAATCGAAGTACCTTAACCATTATTAAAAAAAAACTTTTTTACAAAAAAAAAATAAACCGACTTCGAAATAAAACACTTAAAAGTGGAAAATAATTTTAGGTTCGGCAGTCGGTGACTTGTTTGTTTCATTTACTTTTTTGCCACCGACTTCCAAAACTAAAATTATTTTCCACTTTTAAGTGTTTTATTTCGAAGTCGGTTTATTTTTTTTTGTAAAAAAGTTTTTATTTGAGCCTTTTCAGTTGTGGTATCTATTAGAATTTAGGTGCTGGGTGGTAATTAAACGACGGAATTCCTTTTAAAGTTTATATTAATTATTTTCAAATACTAGAAAATCATATGTCAGAAATCTAACAAGAAAAGAATAAGTCATTGAAAAGAATGGCGTTTTTTTTTATTTTAAATTGTTGTAATGCTTCATTCAGAAGTTACAAAATAGGTCGTATTAAGTGTAGATTAATTTTTGCAAACTCAAATAAAATAAATCAACACGGCCCCTCAAAAATTAATCGCCATTATACAATCTTAAAATCAAAGCAAGTAAATTTATTCAAAACATATACATTTTCTAGTATTTGCTGGGAGTATACATTATGATCCAACATTTGTTGCAAAGGATTAGGAAAAACCCAGAAAAACCTAATCAGACCATTAAATTTAAAATAAAATAATTTAAACACTCAATTATAGTTTCACTCCAAACCCATGTTGGTCCTCATTACCCGGACGTGACTGCGGGTAACGCTTTAGTTAGCACATCTGCCAGTTGTTGTCCTGTGGGGATATATTTTAACGTTATTACATTTTTCTCAATTTGTTCTCTGGAGAAATGATATTTAATGTCAATATGTTTTGATCGCTTATGATTTGTCGGATTATTTGCAATACTTATACAGCCACTATTGTCCTCATAAATGAGTATAGGCTTATCAATAATAATATGTATGCTTACTGCCAGTGATTTTAGCCACAAAGCTTCCCTGACATCATATAAAGCCATATATTCAGCCTCGGTAGATGAGGCAGCCACTGTCATTTGTTTCTTTGTACTCCATGATATAGTACAGTGGTCAAACAACTTAAATAAATATCCTGTTGTACTCTTTCTATCTCTAGTATCATTTCCACCCCAATCAGAGTCAACATACCCACTTAAGATATTACTATAGGCTTTCCTCTTTTAACTCGCCATTAAAAAAAAAAAAACGGTCTTTACGCTCATATAATAAACTAGTAAATTAAATTGATTTGCAAAGCTAATTATAAATCGGAAACTAGCTATTCTTGCAACAGGTGCAAACGTTTCATTATAGTCTGTAAGATATTCTTGGCTAAAACCCCTAGCAAAAAGACGAGCTTTGTATCTTACAGGTTTACTAAATTTATAATTCTTGATAGTAAAAATCCATTTACAATCAACAATATTTTTATCTTTTGGCTTTGGTACTAAAATCCATGTTTTGTTTACTAAAAGAGAATTCATTTCATCTTTAATTGCGTTTTCCTATTGAGCTTTGTCATCTCGAGTTTCAATTTCTTTATATGAACTCGGTATTTGATACAGAACTGATTGAGCTCACATTAAATAATCATCAGTTTCGGTTTCGTGATACGAAATAGGTAGTCGATTTTTGAATCTATCACTCCGCCTAAATTCACAATTGTCTTGTGTGTTTTCTGTGACTAATTGCTCAGACATATCATGGTTTACTTTGCGAACTTTACTGGGGCAACCCATATCATCAGATTTAGACCGATCTGATTTCGAATCGTCAGAGTTTCGAGACTTTGTTAACACTGATTTAGATACAATATCAGTTTCAATACGAGAATTTCCAACATTCTCTTCACAAGACTTTGTTAACACTGATTTAGATACAATATCAGTTTCAATACGAGAATTTTCAATATTCTCTTCAGGCTTTAGTGTAGGCCTGGACTGCATATAATTTGTCTCGTCTACAATAACATCTCTGACTACAAAACATTTTTCATATTTTGGGTTCCAAACTTTATAACCGTTTGGTTCATATCCCACCAGTATACCTTTCCATGATTTTTCATAAAATTTTGTTTTACTGATTTTGTTATGCACATAAACTGTTGAACCAAAAACCTTTAAGTATTTAATTTGAGGTTTTTTATTATGCCACATTTCGAATGGTGTTTTTGATTGTATTAGGGCCTTAGTTGGTGTCAAATTTATTAAATAGACAGCAGTTAAAACTGCTTCTCCCCAGAAAACTTTATCTAATTTAGCACCGTGTATCATAGAACGAGCTTTTTCAGTAATAGTTCTGACCATGCGTTCAGAAACACCGTTCAATTGTGGAGTTCTTGGAACTGTTAAATGATAACTAATTCCCTTCTCAACACAATAACTTTTCATTTCGTTAGACAAATATTCTCCACCATTATCGCAATACAAGTTGACTAATTTTGAATTAAACTTAGCCTCACTTTTAGCAACGAAATCTTTAAAACAAACAAATACATCCGATTTATAAGTTATTAGATATGTAACACAGTAATGAGTATACTGATCTACAAAAAGTACAAAGTAGTTCTTGTTATCAATACTTAGCGGAGTGACAGGTCCACAGACCTCTGAATGCACCACAAATAGTGGTCGCGTAATATGACTCTTGTCTTTAACTTTATTGAACGGCAGTCGACTCTGCTTCCCATTAATGCACGCCTCACATAAATCATCATTAGGTACCACTGTATCAATTAGGTTTGTGTCATAAACCATATTATTATTTTTAATTTCTAAAAAATTATTTTTGCTAATGTGACCGAAGCGATCATGCCATAATTTGTAACTATTCTTATCAGTATTGCATATTTGTGAAACAGAATACTCACATTTCCAGATACCGTAAATTCTAAAGTGATTAAATTATTGGCGCACTTACCCTGCATGATGGTTTTACCGTCTTTACATACTCGAGCTCCATGTTGATCGAAGATGATAGTGTGTCCTGCCCGTTGCATCTTTGAAACGGAGAGTAAATTGTAGAGTACCTCGCGGCAGAACAGCACGTCCTCCAAATATCCATGTACGCCCATGTTGCTGGTGACCTGCAGTGTTCCCTTTTTTTGTTGCGGAAATAAATGCACCGGTTTTGGCTACTGAAATTTTAAAAGGAATGTATAAATTGGTGCAAGAAATAAGAAGGTCTTCCCTGTTAATAATGTGGTCCGAAGCTCCAGAATCTAATAAAAAAGTTATTTTCGGTTCTTTGTCATGTTCTTGATATTCGCCAGTCATAAACGCAAAACCAGAAGCATTGTTTGATGTAGAGGGTTGGTTTAGTTCAATTGCTTGGACTGTTCTTGTTCTATCCGTATTCTTTTCATACTGTTTCATCCGTTTGAAGAAATAAAAGTCATTCTTTACATGTCCATTGCGTCCGCAATGATGACACTTAATGAAAGATCGCCTTTCTTTCGATTTATCATTTTTCGGGTTGAAATATCTCCGTTGCAAGTTTCTTTTTCGAGTTGGCACAGTTACATTTTGCGCTTGTAGTACTTTAAGCTTGTGTCGTTAGTTTCGTTCTTCAACTTTACTTCATGGTCCAAAAGTCTTGTTTTCACGAAAGCCAAAGTTAAATTATCTTCAGACAAGGTTTCGATAGCTGTTATCACACCGTCATAACTGGAAGGTAGCGTAAGTAATAAATGAGCCACCTTATCGGTTTCTTCTAATTTGGCTCCAGCAGCTAGCAGTTCAGTGATAAGTTCATCGAAAATAGCAAAATGTTTTATTAGTATTACATCACCTTGAAGCTTCAATGCCAATAACTTTTTTCGTAAAGCCAGTTGAGTTGCAATACTTTTACGTTCGTATAGTGCATCCAGACATTGAAAAATTTCCTTCGCCGTACTGTCTTCTTTCGCAAAACCTAGGTAGGAATCGCTCAAATACTCCACGATGAAACTTTTTCCAATCCGATTATTCTTTTCAAACTCCTTGTTTCGTATTATTGGGTCATCGTCAATTACCTTTATCACGTCCATTTCACTCAACAGAGCACGAATTCTGAATTTCCAGACACTGTATTTCTCGCCATTAAACGGTTTGATATTCCTCTTACCCTTCAAATCCATTGTCCAAGACAATTATTAATATTTCGATTCCAAACGTTCAATTACCCGTTAAACTTTGTAAACGCGCACACTGGGCCCATAACCTATTAGAATTTAGGTGCTGGGTGGTAATTAAACGACGGAATTCCTTTTAAAGTTTATATTAATTATTTTCAAATACTAGAAAATCATATGTCAGAAATCTAACAAGAAAAGAATAAGTCATTGAAAAGAATGGCGTTTTTTTTTATTTTAAATTGTTGTAATGCTTCATTCAGAAGTTACAAAATAGGTCGTATTAAGTGTAGATTAATTTTTGCAAACTCAAATAAAATAAATCAACAGTATCTCACTTAAATCCTAGTCAAATATCATTTTTACATTGTAACTAGACACCAGCACATCGTCCATACATACGACAAAGCACAAAATGCATAATAAAGAGGATGACTCAAAAAGTACCTAATCAAAGATAATAAAATTCATATGGGCCCACCGGGCAAGCTTTTTCTACCAAATGAATGAAGAATCATCTAAATCGGTCCAGTAATCACGGAGAAATAGGTGTACATACGTGAAAAATGTAAATATAAAATTTAAAAAAATGTTAATAAAATGAAAACTCCATGGCCAAACTATATTAAAATTTTATAGGATTAAATGGCAAGTATTTCGCATCAAACTAAAGAAGAATCACGCAAATCGGATCATAAATCTCAGAGTAATCGGTGTCCATACATAAAAAAATACTAATCGAATTGATAACGTCCTCTTTATAGAAGTAGGTTAAAAAAAAACAATTATTTTTATTATTATTAGTGGTACACCTGGAAAATGCACACCGTTACAATTCCAACAAGCCCAAACACAGCTAAGATACATTGTCTTATATGGGGTTCCGGTGCCTGTCCCTTGGATTCATCATCAGATCTGATAGTAGAATGGTTCTTATCGAACGCAAATGCTTTACTTGTTGTAGAAAATACCAAAATCGCTGTACGTTTTCCTTTAAAATTTGAAGAGTTCCCTCGATTTCACCAAGATTCCATCATCAGATCCCAACTTGGTGACTATGGGACCATTTGGAAAGTATACCCTTTCCAACAAAAAAAGAATTTTCCAAATCGGTTGGCAAGCGACGGAGTTATGCGCGAACAAACATAAAAAAATAAAAATAGAAACATCCGAATTGAGAACCTCCTCCTTTTTTAGAAGTCGGTTAAAAATGGTAGAATATTAAATAACGTATCTTTTAAATATATACATGTCATATAAATAATTAACACATTGATAGTAATTCGCTTTTTTAAAAATATCCCTAGACTGTGTTGATGTGTGTATAAGAATATGTCGCACACCAGGTGCAACAACGTCATAAGTAACAAATGACGTTTTTTCAGGAGATCGATTTAAAAGTTGTTGTTTTGATAAAGTGAAATGTATTTACATTACTATTATGTATCGATTACCAAAATATTGTTTATACTCCATATTTTAAAATTAAGGTTGTTTCATAAATAAAAATGTTATATAAGTGGTACATCTTTAATGTTTTTAAAAACGATACCTACATTTATGACGTTATTGCGCAGAAAGTTAAATTGAAAGTATAACTTTTCTGTGCAATAACGTCATAAAGGCCGAACAAAACAAAAAATCAAAACTCTAAATGTCTTAAATAGCACTTACAATTGACTTTTTCACTGGTAAAAAATAATCAATATTATTATTAAAATAAATGGCAATACAAAATCTAAAAAAAAATGAATAATTTCTTACATTTAAGTACTCATAATCAGACTTTCAAGGAACTAACAGGCTAGAAATAAAATTGGTAGAAAAACAGTTACAGGATTTTTTTACCATAACAGGCTTATTATACTGGTACAGTTATGTAGCAGTTTAAAATAAGTCTAACATTCTTAATGTTTTCGTCTTTGTACTTAGTACCTAATTACTCTTACCTCCTTTTAATAATCTGTTTTCATTAAAAATAATCTTAAAGCTGGTTATAAAAATGTTCATAATATCGAGGCACAATATTTTTTTGTACCAATTCTAACAGATCTTGTTTTTTTCTATCACTTATCGGTATGTTAGATGTGTATGCAGGAATTAAAGATATTTCTTCTATATTCCTAGGTTCTGTCGTATTTTTCCGCAATGTCCTGGTATGGCCGTTAATGTTTGCCTCATTAAAATTATCAGTCTTGTACGTAGTTTTATACTTATAAATATCACAGTCCTTCATAAAACGTATAACTTTTAATATCAGTCGTTTTAATAGCTTCTCCAGAAACATTTCTCGTTGTATTTATGTTTAAGTCATCTGCTAGTTTCTTCAAATCCATGAAATCGGTATAGTTTAATTCTTTTACTATGAAGGGTTTTCCTGTTTTCTTGGCGTTTCTGATTAAAGAAATGTACTGGTCTGGTACGTAAATAGAACCAACTTTTTTAGCCCTAGTGACAGATTTTTCATTATTGATCGAAGAATTACAGAGTGAGCTGCATCTCCCTCATTCTGTGTGTGGCCCTTTATTAAAAATTTATGGGTCACGGAATTTATCTGTAACGTGTTCACAGCATAGTAGTACATACAAAATATGAACCTGAAACAATTTCATTATGTTTAATAAATAAACAGTCAAAATAATTACTAACATTACACAATAAGGTAGTTTACTAACTTATTTTTTTGCTGTCCGCAGCAGTTATCGGAATAAAATATGACATCACAACCTGGGCTTTTCTCAGCTAGATCTTTTAAGAAGTTGTAGATCCAATTTCTATAGCACCTCGACCTCCTATTCCTTCGTAAAATTGGGAGCGCCTTTCACTTTATCCCTACTCCGCGGCCGCCCGTCACGCGACATGCAACACACAGACGAAAAAGTTTGAGACGATGTAATAAAAGTTTCATTTTAATAAATAAATATTAAATTAAAATATGTATAACCAACCTTGTTCTGTTTCGATGAATTTGCGTTACCCACAATTGTCTGGCTTTTCAATTTCTTTTAACTTTATTTTCAGTTACGTATTATCAACGTTCACAAAGTTATAATACGCAAGTGCACACAGTACCAAACCTGCTGCAGTTTGAAAATCGTCTGTAACGTCCATACCGGATAGGATCACGAGAGAGAAACATGAGAGTGTGGATAAATTACAAGTTCTCGCGAAAAGTCTCGGCGAAACTTCTCGCCGAGTCTTACCGCACGTATAGGTTAGATGTTTTTTTTTTAGTTTAAGTTCCGTGTGGGGAGGGGATATCCTTAATTTATGTATATATTTTTTTATTTTTGTACATAATCGTAAAGCGGATGTATTGAAAAAGAAAGTCGATTCTCTAAGAAAAAGAGTGTATAGATACAAATTGTTATTGGTATGTACGCAAAGTGATAGAGATGCCAGTAAAGATAACGTTGAACCTTCATCAGAAGTTGGCATTGATTATCTAAAACATCTAAAACTTAGTTCTTCATTCAGCAGTTAAAACATGTGCTGTCGCCAGAAAAGGATGAAATAAGAAGAGTTGTACTCGAAAAAAACATTGAGCGAAATATTTCTTTCAGCGTTCTTTTAAAAGAAAAGAAATATTTAGCAAAATGTTGTCAGCAATGCAGTGGTTCAAAAACATAAAATGAAAATTAGATTGGGTTTCTGTTTTGGTTTAAAAAAGTCGGCTTCGTATAACAATTAGCCACAAAAGTACCAAATATGCAGAGTTTGCCAGCATAATACGAGATTTCTATTTACAAGATGACGTATCACGAACAACTGCTGGAAAGAAAGAGACAAAGACCGTAGCCGAAAAAATTAAGATGCAAAAAGATATCTACTTAACAACATAACAAATTTTTATAACAAGTTTAAAATCTTCTAAACTTGTCTTGTTTTACTTAATGCAAATTTAATGACTTGCAAGCTCTTAAAACTGTAGTAATACCTTCAGATTATCACTCTTTCGAAGATAATTTGCCGCACATGTAATTGTTTCAATCTAAAAAATAGTGTTTTTTTTTTTTAAATTGACCACTCCTATGTAATTGTTGACTGCTTGGAACAAGAAAGTAGTAGTCAACATTGTTTACTTATAACTGTTTGTGTATTGATTATTTAATGAACCTGGATTCTGGCGAGAACTTTAAAAAAGAGCGGTTCAAATTTTTTTTCAATTTTCATATTTATTAAATATTCGCTAGGTTTTTATTAAAACGTGAATTAAAAACATTAGTGTTAGGTGTGCAAAGTGTTAAAATGATTGGAAATGAAATGATGATGAAATGGGCGGGGATAACCCGCCCACCTCACTTAAACGTCTTCGGCCTGAGCCGGGCGGAGGGACTGGGATAGACTGTGGTGATGGCGGCGGCGGTGAGCAATCTGAATATTCACCATATATAAAACCAAACTATAAAAGACTTTAAAGCCAAAAATGAACAATACCCTTTCAATTTCGAGTTTTGGGCCAGTTACAGTAACTTCCCTTGGTTTGGGCCAAGTACAAAACCTATCTCGTCATTTTACACGCTGAAGGCTAAACGTACTTAAATCAAGTTTCTCGTTTATTGCCCGTGGTCCCGGTCCCTTAGTCCCTGAAAGAGTTTGCTCTTATAGTATGTGCACAAGTCATGCAGATGAAAACAAATTGTACAATTGCAAATATTTTCCGTTGAACTTGGATATAATAAATACTACAGGTATCAACCACCTACAAGAAGCCTGCGAATCGTGTTAAAAACAGAATTTACTCCAGAGTGTCATATTTGTTGCGCTGGAAATATATCATTCAGATACAATGTTAAAGATATTATCATTTATGAACTTCATGACGTGTGCGCCAAGTTTATTTATTTATTTAAGGTTCACCCACAGCACATATATTGTAACAAACGTGCTTATTCCTTGTGATTAAAGGAGTAAACAGATTTGTACATTAAAAAAGTAATTAGGGGAAAATGAATTTAATAAATGATGAATCTGAAAAAGAAATTTGAAAAAAAAAACGGAAGATCAGGAGATAAAGGGGATTTCTGACGGATGCCCTGGTTCTAATCTGGAGTTAAGAGTTCGATTCAGTCTGGAGACGAGAAATCAGTATAGTCTAAAATCAAGAAAACAGCTAAGTCTACAGTTTGGAGTCAAGATCTGTCATATCTTGAGTTTTGAGCACAGCCTGGTGGAGTCAAGGAGCGGTCTTCGTTTACGAAGATGCACAGGACACACAAAATAGTTACACAATTGGTTAACTTTTCAAGTTTTTCAGACCTACTTGAAAACCGGAGAAGTGCAAGTTTGACTCCCGTTCCGAGGGTTCCGTACAAACGAATATATTACCAAAATGCCAAATTTCATAATCCTACGACAACTGAAAATACCTCTTAAGTTTTGATTTGAATTTCTTGACAGACGGACAGACAGACAGATGAGAACAAAGTGATCCTATAAGGGTTCCGTTTTTGTCAAATGAGGTATAGAACCCTGAAAATTTATAGTTATTAAGTTACTTGTTTTGCTATGTAAGTTTTGGGTACAGTCGGCAACGGAGATAGCTCTACAGGATCGCTTTATGAAGATTAGATTTTTAGGAAAACTAATGTATGCTTTAGTGTTACTTGTGTGTTACCATGCTGTACCAATTCAATAAACCTTCTGATGTTACATGTAACTTTTAGGTTAATAAATAAAAAATATTACTTTTTCAATAAGATTTTTATTGACTTACCTTTATGTAGGATGTTTATTCGGAAGGCACCATAAATTTAAAAAACCAATTGAGTGTGAACGCAGCGATGAGTGAATGAGAGAGTGTGAGTGGGAGCGGGAAAGGGAGTATGGCGAGCTAACTAAGATGAAGAAAGTCGACTCCACTATTTTAAGGTGTTTTAAATAATAAAAGAAGTTTTCAAGACGTGAAGATTATTTATTCCGGTCATCCACACCACCTTACAGCCTCGTCCGGGATAGACCGTAATAATTAAGGTGTATAAGACGAAGAAAGTTAAGAAGAAAAAACACCGGTACAACGACGGCGGCCATTACGAAAAAACACGCGCCGTTGGAAAAATAAGTTGTATTTTACGAAGACATAATGGAAAAAGACGATACCATGGAAGCAAAAATTCAACCCTTGCAATATGGTATGGTAGACACCATAATTAAATTCAATGGTGAAGACATGACCTACTCGTCTTCGAAGTGGTCACAAGACATCGAAGACAATGCCGAAATCTTCGGTTGGACGGCTCAACAAAAACTCATCATAGCCAGTAGATCGCTTACCGGAACTGCTGAGTTATGGTTACGAACGGAAAAACCATTCAGATCATACGAAGATTTGAGGAACGCCCTGTTAAAGGAATTTCCAGATTCGGTAAATACCAAGCAAATGCATGAAATCATGGCGGCTCGTAAAAAACGTACGAGTAACAATGAGAGCTATTACCAATATATGCTCACCATGAAGGAGCTCGGCAAAAGGGCTAAGTTCGCCGACTACGTTTCGATCCAATATATGTATATAAAAATAACTTTAATTTGTTGTTCTGAAACAAATGAATATAATCAAAGGAGCTCGTGGCTAAATAATAATAGCCGCACGGGTCAATCTTTAAGGTTAAGACGTGCTTGCCGAGGTTGTTCCTTGGATGTGTTACCATAATTACATACCGAGTTTCCTCCGTGCCTCGGAGAGCACGTTTAGCCGTTGGTCCCGGCTGTCATTTGTAGTTCTTTGACAGTCGTTACGAGTAGTCAGAATCAAAAGTCTGACATTCAGTCTTATCAAGGAGTATCGTATTACCCAGTTACTGGGTTGTGGAGGTCAGATAGGCAGTCGCTTCATGTAAAATACTGGTACTCAGCCGCATCTGGTTAAACTGTAATCCGACCCCAAGATAGTTTAGGAAAAGGCTAGGCTAGGATGATAAAATAAATGAATATACAGGGTGTTCGGTGCATCATTTGCCAAATCGAATAGGCCGAAAGGAGAGGTCATTTGCTATCTCTTCACGCCCTTTAACTCATTCTTTGCCACACCGGTTTCTTTATAACAAATTTTGAAAAATTCCAAAATTCTACATTTTAGGTCAAATAAAAAAGGAAAAAATTTGTTTAAATTTAAAATTTCGATTTAATTTTGATATGTACTGTTGTATAATTCTATCAAATTCAAAATTACTTGCTAGGAACAATTACTTTCTTGTTTAATAGCTGGTAAAGTTTTTGTAAAAGAAAAATAAACTTAAAACTCAACTTTAAATGGCTATAAAAATAAAAAAAACTATAAGCGATCGGGATCCTCCAATACCTTTAAAAAGTTCTCTAGTCTGTCCCCTTTCCAACGGTAAGCAATATGCCCAAAAAACGTTTAATTTAATACCTTTTAATTTTTAACTAAATGTGGAATCAGGTGTGAGACACTAGGCTGATATTCGACATTACAGTAAGAACAGTAGTTCTAGCATAAATAACATGCCTCAAGTAAGTAGACATATACTGTTATTTCACTAGTGCGTAATTAGCTATCTCTTTCTTAAACTAACTTTTTAAGAATTTGAAACTAAAAAAAAAACATTAATTCGGAAATCACAAATCTTGTTTGAGTTGTACGCCACTGTTGCGAATGCACTTGCGGCATCTTCGTCTTATCTCGACTATAGTTGTGTGTTTTTTTTGGACGTGGGCGTGGGCGCGGGGGCGCTTCGCCACACTCCACGTTAAATGAAATGTTAGTTGCTTTTTCATATTTTTTTTGCATAATTTATAAAACATATCTAAATATATAGATCCTTACTCTTACCCAAATTGTTTTAAGGGGGACAGCAAGTTGTGGCGGAGATCTGCGGTGCTGTAGCTGCAGCTGCTATAGATTTAGAGGCCGCGGGATCGTCGCAATCGGTGCCGTAAGTATACATTTATTTGAAATTTAATCATGTGTATTACTTTTTTTCTTTTTTTTCTAGTTTGTTTGCTGTGCCCCCCCCCCCCCTGCTGCTGCTGCTGCAGCTGCAGCTACTTTAGAGGTCGCGGGATCGTCGCAATCGATGCCGTAAGTATACATTTATTTGAGATTTAATCATGTGTTTCTTTTTTTCATTATTTTTTTTCTTCTAGTTTGTTTGCTGTGGTCCCCCCCCCCAGCTGCTGCTGCTGCAGCTGCTCGAATGTCGCGGGACCCTCGCGGCGGCTGACGTAAGTAAAATTTATTTGATCACTATCTGAAAGCAATACCATGTGTTTTATTACAATGTTTTTTTATTCTTCTAGGTTTGCAGAGGAACATGCGGGCGGTGGACAAAAACAATATGGCACGGTTATCTGCAGATCAGAGGGCACGGCTACTCGAGCTGAGAAGCAAAAAGGAGGTCGGGCGTTTTTTGATGCCCGACGCTCCTCCTAGCAAAAGGCGAAGGCAAGAATAATATTTAGAAAAATAATATGCTTTTTTTTTCAGTCACAAATGTTTTAATTATTTTTATATTTCCAGAAACGTAATATCACCCGATAGAGTGCCGTGCTCTTTGGTGCCGGGCACACCCGAAGTTCCGCCGCCGCGTGTTCCTCAGCGCTGGGAGCTGCGACGCCAGGAATATAAATTGTCTGGCGGATATCATACCCCTTATTGACTGATCAAACCTAAAATATTTTAAAATTTTGCTATACAGTGCTGGACGCAAGTGGGCCGTCGAGGGTCGACCTAGAGCCAGAGGAGCTGGAGCTGCTGGAGGGAGCCGCACCGTCACCGCTGCCGACGCTGCAAACACCGCCGCGTCGCCAACCCGCGAAGTAAGTTTGAACTTAATCTCTAACTTAGAGAATTTGAAACATTCTGCAAAGGAAGTTAACTTAATATATTGTTATTTCACAAGCAATTTCAGTCATTGGTTTTAACCCCATCCACGGGGGTTTTTACCGTGGGTGAAGGCGTAGAGGTCCACAAGAGCCACTGCGTCGCGACCGTCGAGTTGGTTAGGTTCTCGCCAAGCGCATCATCCTCTGGAGAGCGTTGCAGCCCCGAACTGCAGAATATGTCTCCAGCAGCGTGTTGTGCGTTCGATTCCCGCACGGACCAAATATTCGTATGGTCAACAGTTATGTTTAAATGTTTGTAAACGCAATTTCTGTAGGTCATGCTTTAGATAAATTTCGTTGAATGTTGTAAGCATTGTAAAAATAAAGTTTAAAAATTAGTCACCCCACTTTAATTTTGTTATGCTACTGCAAAGTATAACCAGTTCTATAACCAGGTTCAGTATAACCGTAAACTAGTAAGTACCATACACGCATAAAGATACATTTATGGTTTTCAGAGTTGGCAAGTTATTTTTTAAATAAATTGGACCATGGAACTCTCAAAAGGTGCTGTGGTCCAACTATTTTTAAAGTTAGACTACCGCCCTGAGCTAAGACCCATGGTCCAACTAGTTGGACAGAGCAGTTGGACCACTGCCCCGGACTGGTCTCCAGGTCCATCGACGTCTTACGCAAGACCAGGTATTTTTTTGGAGGATAACCGTGCTCTGCGAGAGTCTAGCCAGGAGGACATGCTGTATTTCAACTGGTCTCACGATCCTGACGTCTTTACGGGGGTGCGGGAAAGTTTTACCGGACCAGCGGGACCAACTTTCCCCATTATGGGTTTGTCTCCGTTCGAATTTTTTTCGAAAATTTGGGACAAAGACATTATTAATCTCATAGTCGATGAGACAAATAGGTATTCAGCATCTCTTCTACGCTCGGCGTCGCTTCCGGAACATTCTTGCATGAGGAAATGGACACCGATAACGGCACAAGATTTGTGGACGTTTTTCGGTGTCCTTATGCTGCAAAGCATCGCCCCAGTCCCTGTAGAGGAGGAATATTGGAACCCTAGTTTGCCTTACTTGAAAATGGGCAATTTCAACGGCATCATGCCGTATCATCGCTTTGTGCTCATAAAGCGGTGCCTTCACTTTGTGGACAATGCATTGCGTGCCAGGGGAATCTCGTCCAAGTTGGTCAAGATCCAGCCGGTGATTGACCATCTTAACAGTAAGTTTAGCTCTTTATATCTACCTGAGCGCAAAATCGCTTTAGACGAGTCGTTGTTGCTGTGGAAAGGATGTCTGTCCTTTTCACAGCTCATCGCGACTAAAGCGGCGAAGGTAGGTATAAAGAGCTACGAGCTCTGTGAGTCGAAGACGGGATATCTCTGGCAGATGATCATCTACACAGGAAAGAAGGCACAACGTGATCAGCATGATGCCGAGGACCTGGAGGGCACGAACGAGCCTGAGGGGGTGATGTCTAGGACTGTTATGAAGTTAGTCCGTCCATTACGGAACAGAGGTCACACTCTGGTAATGGATAACTTTTATAACAGTCCTTTGTTGGCGCGCACCCTCAAAGCAGACCACAAGACAGACGTAATGGGCACCATACGTCTGAACCGTTAGTTCGTGCTTGACAGTTTGCGCACTAAAAGTAAGGCAAACATGCGGGCAGGTGAAGTGGAGTTTAGCCAGACGCACGACATGACGATCACGGTGTGGAAGGACACGAATGTGGTATCGCTCATTTCGACGTACCACAAAGTAGAAGTCGGCGGAAAAGAGAAGTACGGCTACTTTAGGTACAAACCTAAAGTAGTATTGGATTACAACCTTGTTTTTTTTTTATCCGACTGCGAGGGATTTATTTATTTTTGAAATTGTCGTTTAAAACCCTTTACTTTGATACCAAACTCGATAGGTTTTGGAGTTTTTTTTTTGTAAACGCTCTATGTGGCGCCTGATTTCCGCCGCCATTTAGTTTTTTATTCTATTGGCCCAGTGACATTCTGGCTGCCAAGACAATTGGACCGATTTTAATTCCATCAGTTTAGATGGTAACAACGAATATTACTTACATACATTCGAAAAACATTACCCTCTTTTTTTGCAGTCGGGTAATCAAAATCATAACATTGTTTTTGAAGTGAAACTTCTTATGCGACTTCCAACAAGTTTAACGCTACCATGGAGGGGGAATCTTTTCTAAAACCCACCAAGAGATGGCAGTATTACAAGATTTGTGACTACGTAGTTCTACAAGGTACGCAAGATGGCGTGGAAACAGTCATTCATTCGACTCTTCGGTGTGACCAGCCTTCGCTCAATTTCCATGAGTACAATAACCTCGATAAACTTATGTTATAAAAATAATACAACAAGAAAACAACAAAATATTATTGAGAAGCTCAATAAAATAACGAGAGTGAACGCGTGGCACTCGAACGCATGCGTGTAGTATTACGAAGTTTCACTTCTTCCGCGCGGAGGGACACCACGCCGCACTATTTTTTATCCTTCCATTGAAACAGGGATTGGGACCTAAGACCTCATTATAATTTTTTATTTTTTTGTATCAGTCAATAACAATAGCTTTTACCTTGTATGTAACTTGTATGTTCATTTCATTCAGTGTATCCCCGACTTTAAGACATCACGTGGTTTGTCGATTCACCCGATTTGTGATATTTCTTTACTTGTATTTTTTTTTTATGGCTATTGATTATCATGTGTGATACTTCATTGGAAAGAGCATTTCTTGTAGAAAATGGTTAGATATAATGTATTTTCTTTGCTCAAACTTCACTGAACAAAAACAGACGATAAATGTTAACCCTTAATTTGGTTTCGTTGAGTATACTCAACGTTACAAATAAAAAAATCTAGACCTCAAATTTTATTCTGTGGTTTTGAATTTTGTAGGCTAAGAACACTTCAATACTAATTTAATTTAGTAGGAAAAAGTGTTTTGCCCTTGGCAACATTTTCCTTGACATTAGCGAGCAAAAATGGCGACGCGACAACGCGCTCTGCGAGCTTTACAGGTCAATATTTATTTTTGTTGGTTTTCAGTAAAATTTTGATACATACATTACTTATTTCTATTTCTAAAATGTGTAATCAATACTATAAAATTATTTGAGATCTGTTTCTCATCTGGATAAGAACACGACGAGTCAGTAAACATGACTGTTAAGTATACTCAACAAAACCCGGTGGTGAGAAATCTTGAGTGAACAGTGTTAGTAGAGTATACTCAACAAAATCTCATGGTGAGTAATCTAGTGCGAACAGTGTTTGTAAAGTATACTCAACAAATCTGCATGTTGAGATTTATTGAAACAATGGTTCAAGGACTTTATATCGGCTTGATCAGCTTTCTGTGGAAATGGTCTTTGGGAATGAAATGGAATTTTCGCTTTGGCTCTAAGGCATGACATGTATTTTATTTTAAAATTGGATTATAAATATATTAATATTTTACATGGTTTTAATGTTTTAAAAAATCGACCTTATTGCATTACAATTAAGTTCAGTACCCATTAAAATTTTAATATTTTTATGACCTTTCCAATAGGTTTTTGTTATTTTGAACTTAACTTAATTTATATGTGCCTAAAGTTGATTTTTGTGGTGTGGTTTTTATTGTGAGTTTAATACAGAATAATGCAAATGCTTAATTTTCACGCCTTTCACGTTTACCGTTTTTTGCATGTTATTTATGAATGTGCTGTGTTATTTTTGTCTGTCCTTGCTTGTTTGCCTGCAAATATCTCTATTATTTCAGAATTCAAGATCTAGGCATATCCTTGCCCTAGTACCCGAAGAAAACGCTCCTTCTGAAGTGAGCGGAGAATCAAGCTCTGAAAATGAAGCAGACGTGTTCAGTCACTATGAACGCCACGTGTCAGAGTCGTCTGAAGCCCCTTCAGTTACATCTTCACTAGTGCGGCTAAATCTTTTGGATTCCTCCGATGACGAACAAAATTCCAACATTTCTGTTCCACTTCTTGCTGACTTCAATCCTGATGAAACCAATAATACCGAACTGCAACATGAAAGCAATGAGATATTACCATCTATTTGTTCCTTCCCAACATTGTCTCCTATGTCCAATATACCTTCGGTGACCTCATCATTCATACTCAATCAGGTAAGCGATTCTCCACAACCATCTCCACAAATAATGGCTTCTACGCCGCAGCCAACACGTAGTACAAGAGCACAACGTCGGGTACAGAACACAGCCAACTTGAACGGATCCAGGCAACCCCGCCGTGTACCCAGGAAGAAAATTGAACTCAAGTACAAATGGTCTTACGGTCGTTTCCTACATCGTGCCGAACTAGATCCTGATACGTTTGAAAGCCCCCTTCCCGATGGAAAGAATGCATTCAATTATTTTACCGATTTTTTTTCTGAAGATCTATTTGACGAAATTTGTCTATCTTCAAATATGTATTCTCTGCAGACGACGGGCCGGTCAATAAATTTGACTGTTGATGAGTTGCGAAGCTTCTTGGCCATAAAAGTAATACTGGGTATCGTTTCCATGCCATCCTATTTAGATTATTGGTGTGCCAATACACGCTTTTCATTAGTCGCAGATGTTATGCCACTGAAACGCTATCAGCTTATCCGGAGATATTTACATTTCGTTGATAATAATGAAACAAACTCTGATCCATACTACAAAATAAGGCCAATTGTTGAAAAAATTCGTCAAAACTGCCTCAAAATTGAAGAAGAATCAAGGTTTAGTATTGATGAGATGGTGATTCCGTACAAAGGAACCAAAGCAGGCAAGAAGCGGCAATACAATCCCCGTAAGCCACGGAAATGGGGTTTCAAAAACTTAGTTCGGGCTGGAGCTTCTGGGATCATTTATGACTTGTTTTTATATGCTGGTAATGACATGTTTGAGGAATGTAGTTTTACAGAAGAAGAGGAAGGCTTAGGTTGGGGAGCTAAAGCAGTTTTAAGACTGTGTAAAACTGTACAGAAGAGACCGTGTATCGTCTATTTTGATAACTTTTTTTCTTCATTGGAGCTGATCCACCATCTCAGGAATACTTATGGCATATTTAGTCTAGGTACAATGCGTGCAAATCGGCTGAGAAGTGCTTCTAACAAGCTAAAAAGTGATAAGGTTCTGAAATCTAAAGGAAGAGGGGCTTTCAGTCAAACTGTGTGCAATAAGACAAAACTATCGCTTTTAAAATGGAATGATAACAAATGTGTTATTCTAGCCTCTAGTTACGCTGATGCGTATCCTACAACCAAAGTGAAACAACATTGTAAAATTAAAAAGCGCAAAATTGAAGAAGATTATCCTAACATTGTGAAGCATTACAATGCCCATATGGGTGGCGTTGATAAAAAACCTAAACGTGCCAGGCCGGTTGATGACATAAAATATGACAGTATCATTTCCCTGAGCATGGTAAGGAATATGGTCGATGTGCATACTGCAAAAAAGGGTTTACCACCGTTTTTTGTATAAAGTGTAACGTTAGGCTATGTTTTGTTAGGGAGAGAACCTCACGTCCCAGCCGCCGCGGGAGACGCCCCGGGCGTCGGGGGGCAACCAGTGGCCCCCGGCCACCGTAGGCGCGAGCCTGTGGACGGTGAGTAATGGGCTAGCTCACCGTCCGTCCGTCTTATGACGACAGGCCGTGTCGACGGCGCGTACGTGTTCCACGCGCGCCTCAAGGAGATGTCAGCAAACCGGAAGGGGCCCGGGAGGGCCGATGCCTGCCAGGGCTGCGGGTTGTTCGAAAGAGATACCGCGGCCCTGGAACAAAAAGGGCGAAGAAGGAACATGGGTGGGTTTTAGTCAGTACTAGTCTGACACTCCCTCCCGCTCCGCCCAGAGCGGGAGAAGTCATTTGATGATTTCCCATCCGAAAAAAAAAAAAAAAAAAAAAGCTATGTTTTGTTAAAGGTAGAAATTGTCACTTCAATTATCATCACAATTAACCTTTCTTACTGCATGTAAACGTTTTTTTAATAAAATATTTCTTTATAATACACTACATTTTGTTTAATTTAAAAGTGTTGGTAAGCTGGATTTGTTAAGTATACACAACAGCTTTATATGACCTTATTTTTTTAATCATGGCTGTTCACGCCGACTACTGCGCCATCTACCGACGAAGGGGGCAGGCTGGTGCCGGCTAAGCCACACTAGCGACATCTGTTGCTGCGGGGACGAGACTTCATCTATCCGCCGCAACACTATCATGGCAGCACTGGAGGCATTCACTCCTGCGTTCGGTCACATTCATATTTCATTCAAAACCAAGCCTATATAAGGCCTTGCACTGTATAAAATCATCCCCTTGTACCCTTTTACCTTTTAAAACCTTTTTACCCCTTTGTTTTCTTCGTATACATACCGCCTTGGCCAGGGGCCCATGGCGGACGAGAAGCACATGTAACGGAAACCATTGAAGAATAAATAAACTCATGTAACCATCAACGTTGCATTATTTCAACGGGAACAGACCCAAGCCTGCACATTTTGGTCCTATCGAGCCGGAGCAAGTTGAAGAGCATCCATACTTCGGGACCTGCACATTTTGATCCATCGAGCTGGAGCACGTAGAAGAGCATCCATATTTCGGGATCAGCACATCGTGGTTCTATCGAGCTGGAGCACGTAGAAGAGCATCCACGTTTCGGGACCACGAGGCGCCGGACGCAGAACCCTGCTGTGAAGACAGAAGAGAATACCACAGTTGGGCCAGCGGACCAGCAGCAAGAAGAAAGAATTCAGAGAACGCAGCGGTCAGGTCTCTGTTCCCATCCCATCCAAAACCCACGTTTTCGTATTTGTGCTAAGATTGTTTTAAATGTTACAGATACAGTGGCAGCCACGTGGTCCGGGTGATACTTACAGGTGAGTACAAGCTTACACCACATCACACCACACCACACCGTAAGCCGCCAACATGTCGGTAAAGACTATAGAGAAAGTTCTTTCCGACCTAAAAAAACGTAGGGATAATATCAAGGGTCGGTTAACCCTATTTAAAAACCATGTAGATTCATTCGCGGGAGCTACTTTGACTGCCTTACAAGTAGCAGAGTTAAAACTACGTGTTTAAACCGCGAGTGAAATGTTTTATAAATTTGATAGTGTAGAAAATGAGATAGAAGTACTTTTGTCGGAAACAGAATCAACCGCGAATTTACAATACGTAGAAGCATTAGAATCATTATATTATACGGCTATGGCAACAGCGAATTGCTTGATTCAGCACGCGGAGGCTTGTAGCGAGATCCCTGTTGCATTAGCTCGGGCTGATGACCAACCACGTGTCAACATAAAATTACCCGATATCAAATTACCTGCCTTCGACGGAACGTATGATGGCTGGCTAGAATTCAAACATTCATATATTACTATGATTCACAGCCGTTCCGATTTAGATAAAATCCAAAAATTCCATTATTTACGGTCAGCTCTGGCAGGAAGCGCGTTACAGGTAATAAGTGCATTAGAATTCAGTCCTGCAAACTACGATCACGCATGGGAATTATTGGAAAGCCGTTATCACAACGAAAGATTGCTTATAAACAATCACGCAAAAGCGTTGCATAATATTCCTTCATTAAAACAGGAATCGCCATCGCAATTAAGAAAATTAATCGATACCATATTACGTAATCTACGCGCTTTAAACTCTTTAAATGAACCCACGGTCAACTGGGACACATTAATTATTTACCTTGTTGTCAACAAATTAGATCCTTCTACGGAACGAGAATGGGAAAGACACATCGGTAACACGTGTCTGGGGTCACGAGAAAAAGTTAAACTCGACGATCTAATCGCATTCCTTAGAAGCCGAGCGGATACTTTAGAAATGATTAGTGCGAACCACGCTAGACAAAAGGAATCGCCTCTAAACGAGAAACATTCAAACGTAAACGACAAGCGTAACAGCGTACACCGTGTTCATACCTATTCATCAATAAAGACGCGCAATAATAATTACCGTAGTAACACAAATTATAACCGGGATTTTCCCAAGTGTATTTTATGTGATCGAGAACATTCGTTGTATAAATGTATAACATTCCTAAACATGACGGTCAAAGATCGAGTTCGATTAATAAATCAAAAGAAGCTAGCTATGTGCAAAATGCCTGCGAACGGGTCACGTGGCAAGTGAATGTAAGTTCGGGCCGTGCAGAGTATGTCAACGCGAACACAACGGTCTATTACATTATACGGAAGAACAAGGAAGCAGCGCGTGTGTGAGTAGGGAGGTGCACGGAGAGCCTCGCTCTGACATAACGACCACGTTGCATTCCAGTGATTCGCTTGGGACGGTTGTGTGTGACGCAGGCACTACCGATTTCAAAATAATAAACACGGTTCTACTCTCTACGGCCTTAATAGAAATGGCGGATGAGAATAGCGTATACCATACAGCTCGCGCGCTGTTAGATAGTGGTAGTCAGAACTGCTTCATTACTGAAAAATTAGCATAACAAATAAATGCGTCCTATATACAGTCCACTGTTAAAATCTCGGGTGTGGGACAGTCAGTCACGCAGTCGAATCATTTATGTGATATCGTCATACGATCTAAGCTAAATGAATTTTATACTAAATTAAGATGTATAGTCTTGCCGTGCATAACGTCTAATTTGCCAACGATAAACATTGACTTTAGTCATATACGTATACCCGAATTCTTACAATTGGCAGATCCGACTTTTAATCGTAGTTCGGATATCGATCTGCTGATTGGCGCAGATAGATTCTGGGATCTTTTGGATACAGATAAAATACGTTTAGCGAGTGGTCCATTCTTACAAAATTCAAAATTAGGATGGTTATTATCTGGTCCTGTGTTCGCAAAGAATCCGAAACCCACTCAAGTTCAATGCCACTTCAGTCAGGAGATTGAGAAACAACTCCGTCTGTTTTGGGATATTGAAAATATACCTTCATCATCACGCGTACCTCTTATAGGTGATGACCGTACATGCGAAGAATTAGCAATTAAATCTACAAAACTACGCGTTGTGTTCGATGCTAGTGCCGTCACTAGTTCGAATAAATCATTAAACGATATTCAGTACCCGGGACCCGCGTTACAAAACGATATTTTTTCGATTTTATTAAAATTTAGACAATACAAATACGTGGTTTGTGCAGGCGTGGAGAAACTGTTTCGTGAAGTTCTTCTCCAGCCTGATAAAAGGCCATTACAATTAATATTGTGGCGCGAAAACCCCCCGGATCCAATAAATATAGTATACCCATTATTATAAATTCTTAGGTAATCTTATTAAATACCTAATGAAGTCTTATTTAGTCATATTAATAATCATTCACACAATTCAATCAAATTAAAAGTGATAATTTAGATATATGTAATTTACCAGAACTAATATGTAATCGAACCTGTTTACCCTCTATTAAACACGAAGATTAATGAACTTCGATAGATACGCGTCATTCACTAAACTTTTACTAATAGGTGCCTACGTACATAGATGTATAAACAACTCGCGCGCCAAGCCAGGCGGCCGTCAAACCGGTTTCTTATCAGTAAACGAGTTGAATGCCGCGCAAGGAATGCTAATTAGTCATTAGATTGGTACAAATAGCCGGGTCCACACCGGACGATCCATCGCGCTCCGATCGCGCGCGGCAGCAGCGCGATCCAAAGATGCAGGCGGTGTGGACGTGCCGCGCGCGATCCATGCGCACGTATTGGAGCGCGCGCTCCCTACCTCGCGCGATCCGTGTGCGGTCGGTTTTTGTGCCAGCCTCAAAGGTGCCTCAGTTGCGTGATGCGCGCGGTGTGGACGGTTGTGTTGGTTCGCGCGATCCACCTCGCCATGGACATCTCAGAAAGTCGCCATTTGATATCGCTTTATAAAGAATTTAAATGTTTATGGGATCCCAAAGATTCTAATTACACCAATAGAGGTGTTAGAGATGATGCTTGGCGTCAGATTTCTCGTGAAATGGGGAATAAGTCGATCGAGAACCTAAAGAAAAAAATGCGATCTCTGGCGGGAGGCTACAGAAGGGAGAAACACAGAGAGAAGCAAAGCCGTATAACTGGATCCGGTAAGAAAACAAAGCTACTTTTTATCTGTAGGTATTAAAATTATATATTTTATTATAAGTAATTACATCATAATATTTACTGTGGATTTCACGTGATTTCGCTTTTTACATTTAAGCTGTTAGAAACGTGGTTATTTTAATGAGTAACTTGTTTATTTCAGGTGCTCAAGATACATATAAATCAAAGTGGTTTGCGTATGAAGAATTCGAATTTATGGCGGATAAAAATGAACCCGGAACCACACGCGATACATTGGAACATGTGAGCTATTAGTTTACTGATATTCATTTTGCCAAACTATTGTATGGTTTGTAACAAAGTGTCTTGCTAAGTGGGACCGTATTGTAGTGGCATTTTCTGTTGCTCTTCTTGGTACGACGGCCATCGGTTGTAGCGATTGTGATGGCGGTTCATTTCGCCAGCTTCCAGGTATTACATCTCCATTCTCCTGTACTGTATCAAACGTTCCTGGCGATATAAAGTTAGGATTACTGCGTAAGTAGTTATACAGGGTGTAACGGAAAGGGTATATACATCCTTAAGGGTGTGCTACAGACCATCAAACTGAACATGTTTCTCAACATAAAAAAATTTTTGCAGCAAAAAAAAAAATCAGCTGCCTATACATTTGGGTCGAATAGGTATTCTAATTTTCTATGGGGAAGCAGATATTTTTTTTGCTGAAAAAAATGTTTTATGACGAGAAACAGGTTCAGTTTGATGGTCTGTAGCACACCCTTAAGGATGTATATACCCTTTCCGTTACACCCTGTATAGATGAACCGTTGCCAGCACGACTTTAGTCGCAGTTTCTGGTTCCAAAAGCATAGGTTTACGCAGGACTCTGTAGACAGAACTAAGTACTCCAAACGCGTTTTCAACTACTCTACGTGCTCTTGACAGTCGGTAGTTGAAAATTCTTTAGCAAGAACCCCTTTCCCGTGTACCATCGTATGGTTTCATAGTATAATCATTAAGCTGAAAAGCTTTATCACCTAGTATATAATAGGGTACCTCAATTTTATAGGGAACTTGCAATATCTCCGGTGGAGGAATATTTAGCTCTTTTTTTTCAAGTTTTTTATATAAATTTGTGCTTTTGAACACGCCTCCATCTGATATTCTGCCTTTAGTCCCAACATTCACATACAGGAACCTATAATTTGCATCTACTAATGCAAAAAGAACAATACTAGGAAATAATTTGTAATTATCAAAGTCGTTGCCACTATTAAAAGGCGATTGTATAGCGACGTGTTTGCCGTCCATCGCTCCTATCACGTGTGGGAAATTCCACTTATTCTCGAATTGCTGAGAAACTGTACGCCATTCTTCTTTAGTTGACGGCACCTGAAAATAAAGGAGATCTTAATTATAATATAAAGCTGAAAATAAGAATAAGCAGTAAATAGTAATAATAATTGTTGTTACAGGTAGAATCTGATACGACTGAAGGGGAACTTGAAGTTAATACTACAGTGAGCGAACACGAGAACAGTAACATTACTAGTGACACACAACCGGAGAGAGCCAACCACCACACAGATCAGAGTAGAGAGCAGAATGATCAGAATGCACAATCCAGTGTCCAAACAACAAACAAAAGAACAAAAAAAAGAAAGAAAACTACTTCTAATAATGCAGATGACATATCAGATGAAACTCTTTCAGAGGCTTTCCAACTTCTGCAACAATGTGCTCAGCCACCACAACCGGAAACTGATTCTTACATTGCTTTCGGGCAGTATATATCTACTGAATTGCGGAAATATGATGCAGTAACATTAGTTAATGTCAAAAATGCTATATGCCAAGTTATTTTTCAAGCTGACACAGGAAGATATGGGGATAGCAATTATGGATATTACACTAATTCATATCCTGGCACACCAATAGGATCCACTTCATCACAGTCCCAGTCTCTACAACCTCAAAATTATCCAGCTCCAATTCCACAGACATCACCGTCTGCTCATCTAGCCTCCAATTCATCGCAGTCCCAGTTTCTGAAACCTCAGGATTATTCACTTCCACAGTCACCACCGAATTAAATAAGTACCTACCTATATCATGTTTTCAAAAAATAATTAATAATTGTAAACATGTTACTTCTTTAAATTATGATTGTAATACACTACTTTTTTATTGAGTAATAAAGTATGGTTTTACTTACCTTTACATAATCATTTAACAGGTCAATGATGGCTTCACAAACTTCAGGAATAATTATCGATATAGACTGTTTGGAAATGCGGAACAGATACTGCAAACTGACGTACGAATCTCCAGTTGCTAAAAATCTCAATGTTAGTAATAATCTTTCCTTCACAGTAATGGCATCTCTATAATTTGTATCATTCTTTCTTAGCTTGTTATTTAATAATGAACACAATATCTCAAATTGATTAGCATTCATTCTTGCAAAATTGTGTTCAACTTTATCTGACACTAACTCTGCGTACAGCTGAGTCCCAGATTCCAAGCGATTTTTGTAAATTTGTTTCACCCAAAACCGTCGTTTTCTTTTTTGTGATTTTTTGCGCAAGCATTTAAGCAAAATAAAAGTTACTGCTGCAACGGCAAGACGCCGCCGTTGTACGTGTGACTCCATATCGTACAAGAGTTAGACTGGCTGAATCACGGATCGCCTTAGGATCGCTTGGAGCGCATATTTGGGATCGCAAGTTTCCAAGAGTGGATCGGCCTAACACGATCCACGATCCACGCTCCGCGATCCTGGATCGCGGATCGCGGGATCGATGGATCGTCCGGTGTGGACCCGGCTAATTTTCCGTATGTTTACAATAACTTAGTTAACCACATTCCTGTTTAACGAAATTGTAAAGAATATAATAAAGTTTCTAGTTTAAATATTTTTATTGATGAACATAGAATAATTCGGGTTGGCGGAAGACTATGTGATGCGTCTGGGTTTGCTTATGATAAAAAACATCCAGTTTTGTTGTGTAGCAAACATCCTTTTACTGTTAGTTTATTCAGACACGAACATATCCGTTTATTACATGCCGGACCTCAACTTCTACTGGCTACCGTGCCTGAATGTTGGTGGCCTCTGAACGCTAGAAACTTAGCAAGAAAAATAGTGCATCAATGCGTAAGGTGCACACGTATACGGGGTAAGACATTAGCACCTATAATGGGCAACTTACCACCTGAGCGTTTAGAACCGGGTTACCCATTTATGAGAACCGGTGTAGATTATGCGGGGCCAGTATACATACTAACTCGAAAAGGCAGAGGTTCAAGACTAGCTAAGGCTTACATATGTATTTTTGTTTGCTTCACGACATGAGCTATGCATTTGGAGCTCGCTACAAGTCTTTCCTCAAACGATACATTTTAGCATTAAAACGTTTTATTAGTAGACAAGGTAAACCTTGCACCATTTTTTCGGATAATGGTAGGAATTTCGTAGGCGCTGAGAAAGAATTTCCTTTATTTTAAGAAGTAGGACCAATAACGATATGTTGGCGGTCTCTGGTTGGGTGGGGTGCATGTCCTGTAAGTACCACCTGAGACGCATAGTAGGGAACGCACGATTAACTTACGAGGAATTTTCCACAGCTTTAGCACAAATCGAAGCTGTCCTAAATTCCCGTCCCATGTCACCTCTTTCCTCAGACCCTTCGGAACTTACCCCTCTCACTCCCTCTCACTTCCTCAGTGGCCGACCGTTGACGTCGCCACCTTCAAGAAATGTTTCAGACCAGCCAACGCAGCCTACAGACGACGCCTGACTCCGTGCCGAACCGTTTCGAAAGCAGTGCTTTCAAGGCCGGGGGCATGTTCACGCCGACTACTGCGCCATCTACCGACGAAGGGGGCAGGCTGGTGCCGGCTAAGCCACACTAGCGACATCTGTTGCTGCGGGGACGAGACTTCATCTATCCGCCGCAACACTATCATGGCAGCACTGGAGGCATTCACTCCTGCGTTCGTTTACCTTTTAAAACCTTTTTACCCCTTTGTTTTCTTCGTATACATACCGCCTTGGCCAGGGGCCCATGGCGGACGAGAAGCACATGTAACGGAAACCATTGAAGAATAAATAAACTCATGTAACCATCAACGTTGCATTATTTCAACGGGAACAGACCCAAGCCTGCACAATGGCATTTTGTTGAGTATACTTAGGCCTTATCATACTAGCGGATTGCGAGCGTCTTCAAAGCGGAACGGGCGCGCAACGAACACGCCGCGCATGCGCAGCGAATTCATTGCGGACGCGCAACGAATTCGCGGCGAATAGCAGCGTGGACGCCATTTTGTACTATCTCGTACAAACGCCCGCCCGTCCGCCCCGCCTCACTCTTCAGTCAGTAACGAGACACGAATGTAAAAGGACGTATGCACCATCATGGCATCATTGGGAGATTCAGATATTGATACAGAGTTGTTTATAAGTGAAATTCTAAGTCGTTACGTAATATGGGATCAAAAAAGCAGAGAATTTAGTGATCGTAATTTAAAAAAAAAGGCATGGGAAGAGATTTGCAATTTATTTATTCAAGGTTTTACAGAAAAAACAGTCCAGGAGAAAAATGAAGCAGGTAAGAAAAACTGCCATGGCAATGCCCCTTCATTTGAAACAAAATAGTCGGCAAATTTATCTCTTATCGCATTACCCGAAAGTCTACAAACATTTCCATTAACGTGTGGGTTGTCATAAAGTCCAAATACTTGTGGTACTTTCTTACGACGCGCGACGTCTTATTACCTTAACTTTAGATCGTACAAAATTATGCAATATACAACAAGTTTTAACTATTTCTTCGCCAAAGTCTATTCCAACGTTTAATGGTCGATGAAAAATACGCCATTTATTAGTCATGATTCCAAAAGTGCACTCTATATATCTTCGTGCTCGGCTTAATCTATAATTATATATTCATTTTGTCGGCGTTAAATAGTTGCCGGCATATGGTCGTTGCATGTAGTTTGACAATGGAAATGCTTCGTCGCCAATAAAAGTAAAAGGCAACGCTATTTCATTGTTTATTATTTGTTTCGGTTGTGGAATATTTAAACGATTTTCTTCTATATCACTTCTCAATTGGCTTCTATCAAATATAGTTGAATCTGAACTTTTTCCATAGGAACCGACATCAACAAATATATACTTGTAGTTGGAGGCACAGACGGCTAGCAAATTCATCGAGAAATACTTTTAATAGTTAAAATATAGTGAGCCGCTATGACACGGCTGTATCATCCTAATATGTTTGCCGTCCACTGCACCTATGCAGTTAGGAAAATCAGCATTTTCTAAAAGCCTTTACTAATGTTTTCCCAGTCTTCTGTTTGCTTGGGTGGCATACAAATATAAAATAAGTTTTTAATAATAGCTTGACAGGTCTCCCGAACTATTTTTTGTGTTGTTGAAAATCCTCTTCTTAGAAATGAAAAATGTAGGTCCATTAAAGAGCACCCAGTTGCCAAATACCTGCAATATTTCTTTACTGTTACAGTTGTTAAACTACAAAAAAGATGGAAAGGAATCCGCGACACCTACGTCAAAGATAGGAATAAAAAAATGAGGAGTGGCTCCGGTGCATCTACATCTAAAGAATATCTGTATTCACGTTTGCTATCATTTTTGAATACTACTACGCGGACTCGTCCTTCGAAAACCCCGCCACCAGCAATTACAGATGATGAGAATACAATAAACATAAGCGATGATATACAAAAAATGTTAAAAAAAAAGAAGAAAGAATCTGATGCTGCCGAGGATAAAATGATTACAAAGTTAATGAAAAGGATGGACGAGAGGATGAATAAAGACAGAAGTGGTGAAAGTGAACCGGAATATAACTTTGCGTTGTCTCTGGTTGAAGATTTAAAATCAATTCATCCAGACTATAAAATGGATACCAAAATGGAGATCATGGGAGTTTTGAAAAAATACAAGCATATGTCTAATAGCTATCCTACCTACTATACAGGATATTTTACAAGTCCAGAGCCACCCCGAAATAATACATTGCAACCAATTAATTCTTCATCAAGTGTTTATGACGACAACAGTAACGCTGAAGATACAATTTATAGTGATTTATTTTCAGAATAGTAATAATTTCCAAAATCCTGGTTAGGTACCTCCTTATAATGAGAAATAATTTAATCGCCACTGTAAAGCCACCGTTTTGTTGATAATTTGTAGGTAGCTAATGATTAACCGATTAATAATATTAAAGAAGTATAATTAATTATCTCCTGTGTATTTAATGTTAAAAAAATAATGTGTGTCTTCATGTCTTATATCAGCTTGTATTCGATGCAACAATTCATAAAATGTAGTTCTTGACATTCGCAGGTAGGAACGAAATTGTTTTGGATTATGTTTTATTCGTTTGCAAAACAACACAAAGTAGTCCCTCTCTTCCATTCGATTAATTGATAATGTATCTTCCCAAATTCGTCGATGCTTCCGTTTTCGTCTCCGGCGTATTCGAAGTAACAAAGCCAACAGTAGTGTCTCCTCGTCAGAACCCATTTTGTTACTGAGTGTATTGTGCGTCATTAACTTGCTACAAACACGCGACGAACACGTTGCAAAGTTGCCGCACGTCCGCGACGTCTTCGCTGAGCAGCCGCGGCGTGTTTGCGACGCATTCGCTGCGCGCCCGCTCCGCTTTGAAGACGCTCGCAATCCGCTAGTATGATAAGGCCCTTAACGTTGTGTTTTCAGGAAACCCTTCAGGCAAGATTTTTTATTTTATTTTTTCCGTGTGTTTTTAATGCATATGAACACAGTATGTTAACGGCATCTTCCTACTACGACTTTTTTTGTCTTGCCAAATTAAGGGTTAACAGGCAACTAAGTTATAAGATCCTACCCATTGTCACAATCTTCAAGACTACACTTAGTTCGCAATAAAGAATTTGAATTTGTTCCGTATAGGTATTGTAAATAGTGAGACATCTGAAATAGCCCTATACGCCAAGCAGTAATTGCACTATATTTAAGTGAGCATGACTACAAATAAACAACGATTATTCAATTCTTTATTAGAACTGGAGTAGACTATTAACAAAAATATATTTTCTTTTTTTTTTAGGAGATTCTGGTGGAATTTGGATTCTTAGGTGGAATCTTGCAAAAGAAGCGGCCATTGCAAGAACCAAGTTCTGCTCCCACTGCTTAGAAAAGATGTGCCATGTGCCCAAGGGGTAAGAGCTACAAAAATACGTCATTTCTTGAAAAAACTTGCCTTAGATCTGATCACCCTTCAAATGGAAGAACGCTTTACATGGCCCTCTTTGCCCATGAATTTTCAAGTTCTCTTAGGTGGAATCTTGCAAAAGAAGCGGCCGTTGCAAGAACCAAGTTCTGCTCCCACTGCTAAGAAAAGATGTGCCATGTGCCCAAGGGGTAAGGACCGGAAAACCAAGTTTTTTTTTTGTATTGTTAAGTAAGCGTTCATAATATTAAAAAGTAATTGTAATTGAATTGTAGTTTTATTTTGTGAGCATAAATTTTTATGTATTGGGGTCCTTAAAACCCCTGGGTAGTAATAGTGTTTCTCCAGGAATGGGTAGGGTTTAAGGGTTAATATTTGTTGACAATGCTTGAACGGAGACAGCATTCAGCCTGTACATATTATTAACAAGTGTTGCCATTGCAACTTCAACATTTTCTGTGTTATAGAAATAACAACCTTGGCTATCAAACTCAGTAATATAGTAATCAGTCAAAGTCAGTAATATAGTCAAAAATAAATGTAATGTAATTACATTTATTTTTGACTATATTACTGACTGACAGAAGATTCGTGGATAACTCTGGTACATAAAGAACATCTTTTACCTGTATTCTGTTTGTAGATCCATTTTTACATTTAACATAAAGATTCACCTTACCACAGGACTCAACTTTCAGCTCTTTGTTATTGGCTACACGGATGGTTTTAATTTGAGATGGAACTTCATCGTAAAGCCACTCCTTATTCATGGTCATATGCTTGGCCGCACCAGAGTCCACATACCATCGAGAATCATAGTTACATGAGGCTGAAAAAACGGCTACAAAAGAGTTGTCACTTTGTTTCTTGTTATTTTTCACTTTACAGTCTTTACTAATATGTCCATAATTGTTACATGGAAAACATCTTGGCCCTTTGGTTTGTTTGTTTTGTTTGGAAGGTTGCTTCTTAAACTTGCTTTTGTTTGCAAGGAATACATTTGGATCACTATTTTTGACTTCTTGTAACAGTTTTATTTTAATTAAAACTGCTGTTAAACTGACACCGGAGCTTTCTATCGCCATAATCATGGGCTTGTACTTATCGGGGAGTCCAGCAAGTAATAACGTTCCAAGCCACTCGTCCTCGACCTTGAACCCGATGTTTCGAAGCTTGTGCGCTGTAGTCATAATTTTATGGGTATCATTTAAGCTATCACCAATTTAATTAGTTTTGTGTTTCTTAAATAATAGGGTTTGTCCTCAAAATACACACATCAAAAGTGTCTAGGGATCAAGCATTTTTATGCGGATTTCTTGAGATTGAGATGTGGCTTTGTAATAAATTTATGATTTTATAAATTTATATGGATCCTTTTTGGTGCATTTCATAATTTGAATCAGGAACTGTGAATCAAATTCGAGTAAAAGATGAAAATCAGCTGTCAATATTTTCCCTATAAAAACATACAACGCATTGAAGACATTATTAGTGCTACTGTTTCCCTACTACTGATTAAAACCAACGTTATTATGGAGCGGCGACGTCATTTAAGCAGGGAAGAAATGCTCAGAGCCGTGGGAATGATAGAAGCTGGTTCCCGGCAACGTACTGTGGCTTTAGCTCTGAATACAAGTCAGAGTGTTATCAGTCGACTTTGGACACGTTACCGAAGCACTGGTACCGTGGCTGAGCGCCATGGAGGACGGTATCGCTGCACCACACGGAGACAAGACCGATACATTCAAATCTTAACTCGAAGAGCTCCAACAATAACCGCCATGATGTTAGCCGTGAGGCTTCATCACTCTTCAGGGAACTTAATTAGCGACCAAACAGTCAGAAACCGCTTGCATGAAGTGAACCTTCATTCCCGAAGACCGCTACGGGTACCACCTATAGCAATGCACAATCGTAGGATTCGATATCAATGGGCTCTTGAACACAGAAATTGGGCAGAAGAACAATGGCGTTTCGTGTGCTTTTCTGATGAGTCTCGTTTTGGTATGAGACCGGATACAAGACGTATACGACACTGGAGAACCCCTGGACGCCAACAGCGATTAAAATCCTGCCAGGAAGTCCATCCTTATAGTGGTGGAACCATCATGGTATGGGCGGGTATTTGGATCGGCGGAAGAACTGAGTTGATTTGGATCAGAGGCAACCTCAACGCTCAAATTTATGCTGAGACGATTGTATCAGACGTCATCGTTCCTCTACAAGTGCAAATCGGTCCCTTATTTCAGTTAATGCATGATAATGCACGACCGCACACCGCAAGAGTTGTAAGACAGACTCTCGCCGCAGCTAACATCAATGTCCTGCCCTGGCCTGCTCAGTCGCCAGACTTGAACCCGATTGAGCATGCATGGGATATGCTACAGAGAAGAGCTCTGCCGAATATGGAGGGTATCCAGTCGCAAGAAGACCTTTTTTTGTTGTTGCAACGAACATGGGCGGCCATTCCACAGCGTGATTTGGATGAACTCATTTTGAGTATGCCAAACCGATGTTCTTGTGTTGTTAGTGTTCGCGGTAGAAACACGGATTATTAATTGTTTAAGTTACCCAATAAAATTTTAAAGAAAACTGTTATTTCAGTCTTTTTTTCGAACTTTAATGTTAGTGGTTCAAATGTCAAAAATCCCTTTATTAGAAAATGGCAAATTTCTTTATTAATGCAAAGGTGACTTGGTTTATCGTTACTGTGACAAACGAAAACACTTTATTTGATGAATCCTTAAAGAAAATTTTAATTAATATCAATCAGGAGAAAAGTTATTGCAAAAATATATGTTGATCCCTAGACACTTTTGATGTGTGTAGTAGATCTGTCACCTAAATGGAATCATCAAATAATATCAAAACGCTTACCTAAATATTAATTAAGAATTACTTGGAAATAATATCAATCATCAAGTAATTTTATTAGGTTTCAAAATAATAGAAGTGTCACGAAAATTGAATCATCAAACAATGTAAAAATGTTTACATAAAACTCCAAACCACAGGTCCAAACTAAGGCGTAGTCGACGGAGCCCCGCTACGCGGGGCTCCTATCTCTCTCTGCAGGGTTTAAAATAACCTAACACGAAGGGGATGGCGGGGTCTAGTGAGCGAGCGGAGCGAGCGAACTAAGACCCCGACATCCCCGACATCTTCTTCGAACCTAACCTGTCCTAGTTGATGTGCCCTATGTCTCGTATTAACTGATCTATTTATTTGGTGACAGATCTACCATTCTGAGCACAGAGCTATTATTTAAGTAACAAAACTGTTATTATAAGAACGAAGTTTATATTCATGTAATGCAATATAATTTTATTGGTTATCGATCTCTTATTTTACACATATATTAACATTAATTTGATAATTCATACCTGGGAACAATTTTTGTTTATCTGAGAACGAAAATATTTCGTGGCGATAGATCTATTTATTAGGTGATACAACTTGATGACAAATATAAATTTTGGTGATAGAAAATATAGTTCCCTAATTTTATTTACGTCCCTCAATACTTTGACAATTTTCAAGTGTTGTCGTGATGAGATCTCGTAGCAATCCAACTCGACGTGTTAAGCCCGAGTCGTCGAAAACTTTACAGAGGTTATAGTGAGAGAATTTAAATTTAATGACATGTTAGACTTGAAAAATCTTAGCGCTGCAATAATTAGAAACAAAAATAAAGATAACTTGAATGAAACGGTTAACTGGCTTAAAATAAAAAGAATTAAATATGTTAAAGGAGACTTTAAAATATATTTTAATTATGACATCTCCGAGAACTTTCGTAGCATTGATGTCTGTAAAATGGCCGTTAATACACCAAAAAGAAATTCAAACCCGCCTTCAGTTAATGTTCAATTACCAAACGAAATAGAGCACTTATATTCCACTCAATTACCAATTACTTAGCATTGCTAAAAAAAAGGATCTCCTCAATATGTGCGACTTATCATACCAGAGGAACTTCATGCATGGATACCTGGTATGAAGACGTACACCAAACCTACAGCTTTCGAAAGTGACGAAGAGTGATTTGTTTTGTTTTTTTTTTGTGATTCTTTGAATAAACCATTTATTAAAGTACATAATATGTTTAATTTCTCTAGATCTAAAACCCAATAAGTCGGTACCCTTTGTAACTTATATTTTTATTATGAAAAAATGGACTACCTCAGAAACTCAAAAATACTGTTTTAAACTAATTCAACGTATCCACTTTTACTACAAATACATTTGAATAACATAGTTTTTTTTGTCCTAAAAACTTAAATATTGAATATCTCAAAAGTGTCAATTTCGTACTTATTGGGTTTGAGCACTATACCCTCGATATACAGGAGAACAAAGTCTAGCAAAAGTATTAGATACTTAATTAAAGAGCAACAGGGCCAAGGAAAATAATGATCCCATAACAATGTTTTTCTTAAGTATAACACAAACGGTCAAAACATTTCCTGTAGAGATACAACTGGAAGTGAAGAAAAATCTTTTTGAAATTATATGTGATGCGGAAACTGCCTTACTTCGTACTTATCACCCTAGTACTCCTCATTTTTCAAGCTATGGTTATACTAGTAATATAGCGAGTACAACGACGTCGTCTATGGGGTTTGCATCAACTGCAACGAAGTCTTCTGCGAGATATACACCAACTACAACGACGTCGTTGGAAGGGTATACACCAACTACAACGACGTCGTTGGAAGGGTATACATCAACTGCAACGACGTCTTCTGCGAGATATACACCAACTACAGCCACGTTGTCGTCGACATACAATGAACAGTTTGATGATTCTATCTACTAAGAAAATGGCAAAATTATGTGTAAATCTACATTAAACACTTATTTGATATTGAAGTTGTGATTATTAAATTATTGTTGTTGTTTCCCATGGATGATTAAACTTGTGATATTGTTATTTGAGGAGAAAAGCGTATACTTATTGTAGTTGTGATTATAAAGAAAAAGTTGTTAATTGTTTCTCAGATTTGATTAAAGGATTAATTAATAATAGTGTATTTTACTTACTTTAGACAAACACACAATCTTTGTTTCACTGAGATGCACTTCCGGAACTTTGTGTTTTGCTTTTGAAGAGTAGGCTGTAGTAGGTCAACTAATTCATTAAAATCATTTAAAGTCATTCCATAATAATCTACGAAACTATGTGGATATGTTACTAACTCCGGAAAATGCGTAACATATTGTCCATGAACCGCTCTCTGCTTCCAAAAAGGATGAACCCAGTATCTCCGTTTTATTTTGCAAATGCGTTTCTTTTTAATAATTTGATTTTGCATTTCTTGCAAAATACACGCTAGAATCACTGCTCTCTCTTCCGTGGTCCTATCCATCTCGCGCTTGAAACTAAACTGATCATGAAAGAACGCGGCAGTTGAGGTGGTTGTAGTTCGGAATCATCTATGATCATTTCAATAGGGGTGTCTAATTCATCACGGTTAATTACAAAGTTATGTAGTATGCAACAAGCCCTAACAATATCTATTGCAAAATCACATTTTTTAATTTTATTCATTACTCTGTAACATTGATTTACCCGGTTCAAAAGTGATCACTTTTGCTGACGATACTGTAATCATATTTCAACGTATGTACAATGTAAAAAATAAAAACATTACATGAATATAAGTAAGTAATATTATATGTAAGTAATATATATATAATTATATACACTATAAAGTAATCATTATAAATTGAAGATTAGTACACAAACATTATTTTTTATTATAAATATATATACACCGTGTAAACCACCTCATCACGAAGCCGTCAACCAAGCATTCTGTACATGAAACTTAGTAACTTTACGCAAAAATTATTGCTGGGAAACGACTTTTTTTCGGGGGGTGTAAAATCATGTTTTGTGGTAGAACTCAATGTAACGCACTCAAAACATTGTGCTCATCCGTCCGGATTGAATAGTACGGGAGTCGTGGAGGTGTTTTAAGTGAAAATCTTACATTAAAAAGTTGTATTTAAAAAAATACTTGTCAAAAAGTTGGAACTTTGACTCCTAATATCTCCGTAACTAGAAGGTTCCCAGATATGGTGTAGAACAAAAAAATGATCGCAATGACAGGGAGAACCAATGCCTTTCGGCTTCGTTAAGAGGTGTTTTACACCCTTTATACAGGGTGTAACGGAAAGGGTATATACATCCTTAAGGGTGTGCTACAGACCATCAAACTGAACATGTTTGTCATCATAAAAAATTCTTTGCAGCAAAAAAAAAATCTGCTGCCTATACATTTGGGTCGAATAGGTATTGCAATTTTCAATGGGGAAGCACATTTCAGTAGTTCCATTGTCTGATTTCTTTGCATATTATGCTACTTGTTTACGCTAAGCTTGTAACTCGTTACCGTCATCTATGATTCACAGCAAAACAAAATGTATCCGGTAAAAAGTGTCTTAACGTGTTTACATTATGGCGACTATTCCATGAGCAAGAATCTTACCTTGCCGTAACACAGTCCTTGACTAGCACGGGAGGTAAAGAACTTTTCTCTGTATACCGTCATCGGGCATTTATTATTTTATCAATTATGTGAACCATTGCTTTACTTGTGATAGCGTTATAATAATTTAACTGTTCTTCTACTCCACTTGCTACTTGTTATAGATAAGTAATTCTAACTTAGTGTAGTTGAACGTAAGTGAGTGTGCCCTATACTATGTAAATAATATGTATTACCGGTGTACTGTAACCTAAACTTATGGCCATTAAACTTTATTGTTATTATTATTATATGAAACGTTAATGGGCCAGTGAAATATTCGCCATTTATTGGCCAGTATGCCGAAAGTACACTCGACATATCTTCTTGCCCTACTCAAACGGTAGTTGAATACTCTTTGTTTAACAGACAAATGCTTGCCAGAATAAGGACGCATGACATTATTCGAAATAGAAAAAGCTTCGTCTCCGACAAAACAAATGGAACCGGTTCTTGAAAGCCCGGTAACGGCCTTGATGTTGGTGTAGGCAAATCACCTCTCATCAGTAAGTCGTACAGTTTCGTGTTGTGGAAAATAGTGGAGTCACTTTCCTTTCCATATGCTCCTATGTCCACATAGATGAATCTGTATTTCGAGTCCACAATAGCCAACAAAACTATTGAATTGTAGCCCTTGTAATTAAAAAAAAGTTATATACTTTTTGGGGGACTACGAATACGAATATGTTTCCCATGGATTATTCCGATCTGTCACCCCGCTTTGTCCCCTTAGGGGGACAGATCGGAAAAAAAAGTTTGATCTGTCCCCCTGTTAGCAATGAGGGGACAGTTCGAACTTTATTCACTCCTTAACGGTTTCATCTGTCCCCCTATCGCTGATAGGGGGACAGATAAAACTTTTTATTCCTGTTTGTCCCCCATGGAATTTAAATTAATTCTTAAAAGTTATGCTACACGTTATAAGCTTACTTTCAAGAATTAAATAAAAGATTAGTAGTTTGGATTATTATAACGACCTGTATTTAAATAAATTATAAATATTTCTTTTGTTTCTGTATAGATCAGTCACAGTCCCATAAATCACGTAGACAAACTGCATTTGACAATTATGTATATATTCATATACATAATTGTCAAATGCAATTTGTAGGTGGTGAAATTACTATTGGTCATTTGTTGGAGAAGTTGCGATACATATTTTATTTATATATTATTCTTACGACCTTTGGAAAAGTTTTAAAATTCGTTATACTAGTGATTTTCGTTTATTTATGTTTTGAGATTATTTATAACTTTAAGTTTATTATTATTTAAAAGTTTTCATTTGTAACTAGGCTATATGAAGTCAAATCAGAATACTGATTGTAATATGTAAAAAACCTACTGTGATTTATCGGACTGTGACTGATTCTATCAATCAATAACAAAACAAAATATTCTTATTATTAGTAATTTTTTATTGTAATTAAGTTGAATTAAGTCAAATCAGAAGGCTGATTGTAATTGTATCTACTATACGTACTGTGATTTATGGGACTTTGGCTGATTAATAGAAAAACAAAATAAATATTTGTAACTTATCTAAATACAGATGATTATTAACCTAAACCACTAGTCTTTAATTTAATGTAATGTTGCAGTATGTGTGGCATTACTTTTAAGAATTAATATATTAAATGCTGTGGGGGACAAACAGGAATAAAAAGTTTCATCTGTCCCCCTATCAGTGATAGGGGGACAGATGAAACCGTTAAGGAGTGAATAAAGTCCGAACTGTCCCCTCATTGCTAACAGGGGGACAGATCAAACTTTTTTTTCCTATCTGTCACCCTAAGGGGACAAAGCGGGGTGACAGATCGGAATAATCCTTTCCCATCAACGGCTCCAATACAGTTAGGGAAGTTGGCTTTCTTGTCAAAGTCCGCAGCAATTTCTTCAAACAGCTGTTGTGTTATTTTTGGTATGTTTGCATTTAAACAAAATTTCCACATAGCATTACAAACTACTCGTATTATCTTAGCAACTATACTTATTCCTCGATAATAATCTAAATGTATATTTCTGATTTCATTTCCGGTCGCTAGGAATCTGTAACATAAATAGAAAAAAAAAGGATTAATTTATATAACAAACTTGAAAAGTAAAGAACACTAACCTAAAACGACATAAACATAAATACATTATTTTAATTTAATTAATTGGTAGACAACGCTTCTAGCGTTAAGTTCGCCTATTGTACTGTACAATTGGTATTTGAAGAATAATAAAGATATAAATGAATAAATTAAATATTGTCTATTTTTTTTTTGCAGGTAATTCAGTATTACAAAGATGGAGAGGGATTAAGGATACCTTTAATAAATTTGAAAAGAAACTCAAAGATGCAAGTAGGTCAGGGTCTGGATCCAAAAATATAAAAGAATACCATCTGTACAAACAATTACAATTTCTTAAGAAAAATTTGCAAAATGAGACCACTACTACTATTAATTAGACAGAAAATGAGCAAGATAATCAAGAAGGTACATCTAAAACACGTTACCAAAGGCAGCCACCAAAAAGAAAGATGGTTAATAATAAATTTGAAGATGATATTGTAAAGATTTTAAAGGAACCTGAGAATAGACTCATATCTTTTTTTAAAGGTATTCTACCATCACTTGAAAGATTAGATGACAATAAAACACTAATCTTTCAGAGCAGAGTTCTTCAAATTTTAACAGAATTGCATCAACTTCATGGCTACTACTATCCGAATAGCAACTACCAGGGTGGCTATCAAACTCAACATTTTGCGACATCTCAACAAACGCCACTGATACGTCCACAGTCATTTAACATACCAGATCAAATTGATTCACTCAGTAATGATTTTTCTAACTCAAGCATATTAAGCAGACTTTCAACTGAAGAAGACTTTGATTTTTCGTAAATTTTATGTATTGTAATATTTTAAAAACTCTTTTCTCAATAAAAACTAATGTAAACAATTATTGTTTCACTTAACTTACCGGATAGTGAGGCCAGTCATTTCCAGAGGCATAACAGGAATTCTCCCCTTGTACGATTGTTTCTGAAGATATGGTGATTATAAACTTAAAAGCTCTTCGAATGAAGATATGCTCATTCTAAAATACTCCAAAAAATTTTTTTGTAGAAAATAAAATAGAAAATAGTTTCCATCGGGATTCATAATAGTAATAAATGGATGAACCCAAAATCTTCTTTCTTTCTTTTTCCTGTATCTCCTAAGCAATAATAAAAGTGCACATTTCTCTTTACGATCCATGTCACGACCTAGTTTTCAATTCAAAATACGTTTAGTACGGTTAACGGTCGTCGAAGGAATGGTCACCCTGGGAGACGCTGTAGCGTTGTAGTCGATTTCCTAAAAACCGACTATAACGCAAATCACTAGTTTCGAGTGACATCCCTAAATCTTTCAAATGCGAACACGTCATTGCTTAGTGGAAGCGTGTGTGAGAGACTATATAAACCCACGCAAGGCATTCCAAAGCCCTTTCTCAACTCCAACCCTACATATTAAACCCCGAGATAAACGGGTAAGTGCTCAGTGTGATTATATTTCTAATATTGTTTCCTTTTCTGTGTATTTCTGTCGGCGCAGTCCGGCAGCCTTTATTCTTCTCGGCAGCCTAGCTATGACTGTCGAGATAAGCTAAGTACTTTGATTGGCCCTTGCCACATCACCTTCCACCTTGCACCTCATTGTGAATGCGCCCACATGCTTCGCTATCATGCATCTTACTTGCCTTGTCGCGTATCGCCTAGCTGCTCGCTTAAATCGCCTGGCCACGCGGCGAGGAACCTTCGAAATGCCTAGGAGCATGTACGCGCATAACCTCTTATTGTAAGCCGCCACGATGGGTGAGTCTTCCTCCATCCACCTTGCTTTGGGCTTACGGCTGGGAGACGCACGCATCGACGGAGGCTTGCCGTTGTACTGGCACAACGTTTACGGAAGCACCCGCCACGCGCTGATTCCAGGGTTCCAGTCTAGGGCTGCGCTTCCAGTCCGGACTACGCTTCCAGTGACCGCTGTCAGGCGTCACCGCTGCCTCCGCACCTACCGCTGGAGAGAGGCCGGTCAGGGGCATTGTCCACGCGGCCGCTACCGCCGCCGGAACCCTACACTCTCGTGGTTCGTGGGTGCCGAGACCCCACGCTGCCACGAGTGGAGTTGTCTACCTGCCGGCGGACGTGACCGCTACCGCCGCCTTAGCCCTACGCCCCCACGTGGTAATTACGTGGGTGCCGAGACCCCACGCTGCCACGTGTCGAGGCCACTAGCCTCTGCTACCTAGGCCGGGCTGGAGGCGTAGCCTGCCTGCGACGGAAGCGCAGTCGCCCTCTGTACCTACGTGGTGCTGCCCACGCCCAGGTGACCACTGGGGTCACCTCTCCGCTCCGCTGCCTGCCCTGCGACCTCACGCCGGCCCACGTGCTACAGCGTGGCCTAAGCCCAGGGCAGTAACTTTCATACCTACCAAGTGCCAGTGCAAAGTGCCTTAGAGACCCTAGAACCCATACCCTGTTAATTTCCTGTGTCTCGTGTTTTTTCACTACAATATACGTGTAAAGTGACCTTTGGTTTCATTTCTATCTACCAAGAAACCCACTTGCCACAACGCCTTGCCGCACGAAATCGCATCGCAGCAATTCGTGTCGTAATTTTCTGCGTTGCGAATTCGCATTGCGTGGCATCGCAGTTTTGTGTACAGTCTGTTGTCAACATTATCTGACCCACCCTAAAAACAAACGAATTTGGACCCTCTACCTGTGACATTAAGGTTTATTCAATTTATATGAGTTTGTCAGCCGAGTGCATAAGGACTCGATGAACAAATACAATAATATACAGACACGCAAATTTGATCTTTATAACGTTAGCATTAGGTTATATGTTATAACTACTTGTTATAGTATAATTAGTGTAATAGCTTATTTTAATAATTGATAACATGTAATTCTGGTCTCGTGGTCTGTGTATAAGACTGAGAATAACAAGTTGAAAGATCAAATCCTGCGACGAAGATATTGTTTTGCTTTCAATTTAGAATTTATTCCAATACTATTTCTTGTATTATTGTAAAGAACTATAGATGGATAATCTTCAAATATAAACTTTCTAAAATGGTAATATTTTCTCATAACTTGTAATAAGTGGGTAGTTGAAAAATAAATATTCGTATTCATTATAAAAGTTTTTTTAATTTACCCACCTGTTTACAAGATAAGTCATTAGGCGTAAATCATATTGGTCATTCTTTAATAATGCAAGCAATATTGTAGAAATGAAAACAAATTAAAAAAGAAACTAATAATAGCTGGACTGTGTTTTCGAACCCACATGTCGTTCATTACCAATCCTGTATCAAACGGCTAAGCCACAAGAACTTATTGAAAATATGTGAAATTAAGGATAGGGTTGTAATTATATAGTATGACTTAAAAGCTTTTCAACTTTAATGTCAACGAGATAATGATTAAAATAGCTTAACAAAATTATATTTAATGCCGGTAGCTCCGACAATGTTGGATGGGTTTACCTTAACATTACGAGTTAAAGATCAAATTTGCGTGTCTGTTTTGTCATTGTATTTATTCCTTGAGCAACGTGCCTGATAAGCTCATTTAAATTGAATAAACCTTAATATTACAGACGAGAGGATCCAAATTCGTTTGTTTTAAAGGTGGGTCAGATAATTTTGACAACAGACTGTACAAGCCCTTACTTCTTACTCTTAGGTACTCTGTTCAAAGTTTCTCCACAAATATCTAGTCATTCTGATACCAACCCTTACGAATACGACACTACTCTCATCGAAAGCCGTGATTACCGGCGGGGCGTAGCGCGGCCGCCGCGCCAGCAAAATGCCACCGGCTTCTTGTGCGGCAATCGCAACAAAGCGCGTATGGTACGCGTATATTATCGCTGTACCGTTTAGATTCTAAACGATACAGCAACATTATACGCGTACAAAATATAAATGCCCAATAATGCCCGTGTTGACACTAGTTACGTTGATATACGGAGTAGCATTTTGGTACTTAATGAAAAAGTTTGCAAATATTAGAAACTTCGTATTTCTTAATGCCATTTTGGTAAATTTCCTAATCTGTTTAATGACAATACTCCATTTTTATGAAAAATTATCCACGGAAGAGTCAATTACACAATAAATAATATACTTATTTTTAGTGAAGAACCACTGGTTGGTAGTTATATGTTTTACGTAGACTTTGTAAAAGTTTTTAATGGACATATCCAAAGGAGATATCTAAAAGTGGCGTCTTTGCTTGGGGTGTCGCTGTCATAATGAATAAAAAATTGAATTCGAAAATGGAAATCTTTGTGAACATGTTACTTTCTAATTTATTGTCTACTCCATTTTTTATGAAAAATTCTCCACGGAAGAATCAATTACACTAAAAATTGTGCGTGGAGTCCCTCCGCGCGGAAGAAGTGAAACTTCGTAATACTACACGCATGCGTTTGAGTGTCACGCATTCACTCTTGTTATTTTATTGAGCTTCTAAATAATATTTTATTGTTGTACACTTTTGATTACATAAGTTTGTCGAGGTTATTCTACTCATGGAAATTGAGCGAAGGCTGGTCACACCGAAGAGTCGAATGCATGACTGTTTGCACGCCATCTTGCGTACCTAGTAGAACTACGTAGTCACAAATCTTGTAATAGCACTATCTCTTAGTGGGTAATAGAAAATATTCCCCCTCCATTAGAACATTAAACTTGTTGGAAGTCGCATAAGAAGTTTCACTTCAATAAAAATAAAATACTTATTTTTAGTGAAGAACCACTGGTTGGTAGTAATATGTTTTACGTTGACTTTGTAAAAGTTTTTAACGGACATATCCAAAGGAGATATCTAAAAAGTGGTGTCTTTGCTTGGGGTGTCGCTGTCATAACGAAAAAAAAATTTGAATTCGAAAATGGAAATCTTTGTGAACATGTTACTTTCTAATTTATTGTCTACTCCATTTTTATGAAAAAATCTCCACGGTAGAGTTAACTACACAATAAATGATATACTTATTTTTACTGAAGAACCACTGGTTGGTAGTTATATGTTTTACGTTGACTTTGTAAAAGTTTTTAACGGACATATCCAAAGGAGATATCTAAAAAGTGGTGTCTTTGCTTAGGGTGTCGCTGTCATAACGAAAGAAAAATTTGAATTCGAAAATGGAAATCTTTGTGAACATGTTACTTTCTAATTTATTGTCTACTCCATTTTTATGAAAAAATCTCCACGGTAGAGTTAACTACACAATAAATGATATACTTATTTTTACTGAAGAACCACTGGTTGGTAGTTATATGTTTTACGTTGACTTTGTAAAAGTTTTTAACGGACATATCCAAAGGAGATATCTAAAAAGTGGTGTCTTTGCTTAGGGTGTCGCTGTCATAACGAAAAAAAAATTTGAATTCGAAAATGGAAATCTTTGTGAACATGTTACTTTCTAATTTATTGTCTACTCCATTTTTATGAAAAATTCTCCACGGTAGAGTTAACTACACAATAAATGATATACTTATTTTTACTGAAGAACCACTGGTTGATAGTTATATGTTTTACGTTGACTTTGTAAAAGTTTTTAACGGACATATCCAAAGGAGATATTTAAAAAGTGGTGTCTTTGCATAGTGTCGCTGTCATAATGAAAAAAAATTGAATTCGAAAATGGAAATCTTTGGGAACTGGTTACTTTCTAATTTGCGAGGTTGTCATTTCGATCTCTTCTAGTTATTAAGTACTAACATAAGCTAAGTTATATTGTTATCAACACAGTGGACCTCTTTATGTAGTCTGATAAATAAATTAATAATAATAATATACAAGGACAAAAGATACACAGATACTCACGTCAAACTTATAACACCCCTCTTTTTTGGTCGGGGGTTAAAAAGAGGGGTGTTATAAGTTTGACGTGTGTATGTGTGTATCTGTCTGTGGCATCGTAGCTCCCAAACGGATGAAGCGATTTTGATAAAATTGGTGTCATTTGAAAGGTATTTTAATCGAGAGTGTTCTTAGCTATGTTTCGAGCAAATCTGCTCAGCCGTTAGAAGCTCATCACCTCTTTTCTAGTTGATGAAGGGATTTAAACAACTTCTACGGGTCTAGTTGATTGGAAATTTGAATTCTTGTCACTTTCTCACCATGGGCATCGCCAGGGGGGTAGGCTGCACACCCCCCTCCCCCCTATAAGCTCAGGTTTTTTTTTTTTAATTCATATCTTTCCTTGTTTTCGTTGATAAGCGAGAAGAGGCGCAACACCAAGAAAAGTGGAAGGAATGGGAGTAGACCTATGCCCAGGAGTGGGACAGTCAAGGCTAAGAAAAAATAATTTAAGTTTAAAAAGCATGAAGCGACGCTACGACGCTTGGATTAATTTTATTTTTGGTTTTTTAGAGGTTTTGTCCGTCGGGGGTTTTTTAAATTTTTAATTTAATCGCGTAATGAACTGCTGAAGCGGATTGATCTTGACAAGCGGATTGATCTTGACCAGCGAGATAGCTCACATCTAGAAGCAGGACTGGCTACTTATGTTTATTATATACAGGCAAAGTCACAGTAAGCTCTAGTGCTTACAGTTAAATAAATTAAAAGGTGTTAGTACTTTAGTACGATTTGATAGTTCTACGGACAAGTCAATAAATGAAGTGAAGGAAGACGAAGATAATGTAACAAACACACCATCATGACCAAAGATAACAACAACTTCTCTTTGGAAAAGGCGTAGGCCTTTACTGAAAGAACAAAACCATACACAGTCGAAAGTTGTGGATACCCCTGCCTGTATTCAGGATTTCAAAGAATAAAAAAAAAAAAAATGTTATCTTGTTTACATGTAATCAATGTGTATTCGTATCAGTACGTCGATGATTCTGTGAAATTCAAACAACAACTCGCATCTCACATATCGCTATTCACTCTCACTTCGCATAAGGTTCAAAATGACCTTGCTTTTGCATTCTGTAAGCATCACCTAGCCACTTGCGAAGTGAAGTGAGCTCCGAAGCGACCAATATTGTACTAGTGACTACCACAGTCAACAAAATGTTAATCTCGTTTCATCGATTCCAGTTTTTTGACACATTTTTTTTTTTTTTTAAAACGTTGCTTTTACAAACATTTAAACTCACATACACAAACAGCCAGACCCGGAACAACTATCTGTAGGCCATACAAATATTTGTTCCGTGCAGGGCTCGAACCCGCGACACGCAGCGCAGCAGTCGATCGCTCAACCACTGCGGCAACCGTGCCGTCAAAAATTGTTGAGTTTATGGCACAGAAGTTTAGCCAATGATGTTTAAATTAAAATTTCTTATTAATTTGAGGCAGCTATTAAGTAAAAAAACAGAAAACTCTAAATTTGTGCCATGAATACTTATGCTTCCATTACGAAAAAAAAATGTCTGTGTCAGAGTGTCAGACAGACAGCAGTTTGTTGATAGTCGTCGTTGCGTTGTTTATGTTTATTTGCTTTGATCGTTCAGTGCCGAAAATAATTGTGAAATAATCATGAAGTAAGATTATATTTGTGGTTGTAAAGTTTAAAAATTATATTAATTACAATAGTATGTATTTTGTCTTCTAATCCAACAAAAATGTTCCAGTGTAAATGAGACACGTTCCTCTCATCCATCGTCCGCTCAGTTTGAAACTCTGGTAGAGTTAATGGAAAGAAACGCTGGCATGGCGAAGGGTTTCTGAGAACTCATAATGCCAGAGAGCGAAGTCGACGCCAGTGGGAGGTTACGGAATGTTAGCACACTATGTCTAATTCTGATGGATTGCTCAATTAAGTACATCACATTTGACAACAAAGAGTACATGTAGCGGGTCCCCGAATGTAATTCCATCATGTCACCCAAGAACTACATACTTTGTTGGTTGTACATGGCTCAATGGAATCATGGTAGGTGTTGATGGATTAGTTTTAACCCATCGCAATTTTTTCAAATCCATGTGCATGATACATATGCAGAGGAACACAAACTTATTTTGATCAACACAATAATCAGGAAGGTGGGAGACAAGGTGGAATCGTTTCCTGTGTCAGATCGTCCACATTATGATTCTGAAACTGTAGGTTGTTGGATATTTAAGTTTGGACACTCAATAACGGCTTGGATCATGAGGATTCTGACAGGTCTTTTTATTATCTTCTTCATACATATGTCTATTAAATGTCAGGTTCTTGGATATCAAAGTTTGGACACTCAATAATGTCTTGGATTATGGGGGTTCTGACAGGTCTACTTATTATCTTCCTCTTTCCTGTCTATTAAATGTCTGTGCTGCCGAAACAAATCCAAAAGGGAACTCATAGTTCGATATGACAAGTTTGCAGAGTCTGCAAAGATAGGAAAATTGACAAACAAGAGTAAATCAACAACGAGGAACTAGCCGTGCGCCTAAATAGTATAGGTGGCACAATTAAAACGTACAAACAGTGGACCAAGGTTAGCATCGCTTTTTTTTTACTACATGTTAGGTGTCCGTTTCGACTGCTCGGCCACTATGTCGTAGAAAAAAAAAACTTATGTCAGCATTTCGAAGGAATTTGTAAAAGATGAACAGTGAAAACCGCAAATTCGAAGAGTCAATAATCAGAAAGTTATGTGGGTTTAACCGTGGCCGCGCAGTCCGCATGAATTCAACTGCGCGGCCACCAGTTCTCTTAAACGGAGCGTTGTAAAAGTCTAATTCCTTTTGCTAATCACTGACAGGATTTCGAAGAAAATGTAGATCATAAAAATAATGCCCTACTGTCTGTAGTTCACGACCTACATCACTCCAAAGTTTGGCCGCGCAGTCCGCACAAAGCGAACCGCGCGGCCACGAGTTTTTTTTAATAGACCTTACACGGAGCTTAGTAGAAGTCCCATTCTTTTTGCTAATTACTGACACCATTTCGAAGAATATGTAGACAGTATAAATAAATCCTATAATTAAGAACTACAAGACCTACAGAACTTAAAACCTATAATCGAAGGAAAAAATAGGGTGACCAAGATTTATAGTGTGTGAATCCAGGCTTTTTTCCATTTCAATATCATAGTATAAATATATCATCACTACACAATATACAAAGTCGCTTTTTCTGTCCCTCCCTATATCCCTATGTATAGATTTTAATGCGGTTTTTTTAATAGATAGTGATAGAAGAGGAAGGTTTATATGTATAATAATAAAATCCATTAAATAGGGGCTGTTATTTTTGATGTTTCTAACGTGATGTACAACGTTCGAAGTACTTCGCCCGCGCGTATTTAAACGTTTTTATAAACCTGTTCAGTAGTAGTTGCGCAAACACACACACACATTATTACAAACTTTCACGTTTATAATATTAGTAGGAAGTAGGATGCCTCAAAAAAAAGTATAGGGTAAAATAAAAGCTAGCTCGCAAAAGACAGATTTTTCATACTTTACATTTTAATTTTTTATTTATCGTGATATTTTGAAAAATGTACACTATATCTATATAAATTATAGCACATGTGTTATTCTGACATGTAAGCTATTTTACTGCAAAGTTTCAGAAAAATCCGTTCAGTAGTTGTTGCGTGAGAGCAACAAACACACACACACACACACACACACACATTATTACAACCTTTCACGTTTATAATATTAGTTAAATTATTAAATTATATGAAACATCTGTCCTGTCTGCGAATGAAAGGAATGCCAAAAATATAATATCTTCCTAAAGTGTTTATTTATAAAACTTAATTATTTTATAATGATGACGTTTACCTATTGCAGTAGTCCATGCGTTTCATATCCAAGATGTAAGCTGTTTTAAATAACTTCCTAAAAAAGTCACTGTGCGCTTGCGTTGGTATGTTTTCATTCGAGAGTATAGGTAAGCACCTACCCAGTTGCGTCTGTAGCGACTCCCAAAATGGCTACAATATCAGCGGGGAGGGGTCCCGCCCTGCCCCGCGGAGCTTGACTCTGTATAGTGTTTTTATTCAGTCTCGGTTGTTACAGAGTGCGCCCGTGTTTATCAGTGCAGTGTTAGATAGTTCATAGTTATTTCATAGGATTGTATTGTGACTATACTAATTGTCTTTAATACTGTTGCTTTTATCACACAAGGAAGTTTTATCAATCAAGCGGTAAGTACTTATTCAAAACATTAATAAAATGTAATGTATTGGAACATGCGTGTAATTCCCAATTCTTTATTGCATGCCTACAGTTTAAGGTGGGTATTGTTAAATTGAAAGTTGAATACAGTGGATAATATGTTAAATTTAATGCAACATTATAACCATTATCATAAAAAAATGTTTTACCTATTAGGTCAATTCTAAGCCCTCGAAATACATTGCCAAAAGGATTGAAACTCATATGAATTCGATATTATATTAAAGGAATAAACAAATAGATACCAAATATAAAACTTCCTAGGAAATGTTCGTACGCGGCAGACTTCCACTAAAGCGGCAAACTCGCGTCAAAGCTCGCGTTGTTACCGTAGCTGGCCGGAGGACCACTTCTTACCACTAATACATCGCATTTTTTTTCAGAACGATGGGTAGAAATATTTATAAAATATTCCACAGACTGCATAAACACAAAAATTAAATATAATGATCCTATATTTCATACTATCTCAGAAGAAATAAATCACGATATGTCACCGCTTGCGTTGTACTCGTGGCTAAAGAGAAATTACAATAAAGTTTTTGATATAAGTACGACGACAGAAAGTTCTTTATCTTCTCCATCGTGTCGGAGCACGACATCTTCAACGACAAAAAGTGAAATTAATGATAAGCATACAAATCAATTTTCTTTCTTACTAGATGAGCATGAGTGGAAAAAAGTAGAACCAATTTCTGTTCGTTATATAAGACGAGATCTAAAAACTACATCGACACACAAGAAATACAAAACATTGCCTAAGTTCAAGTGGAGCAATCTACTCAAAGAAAAAATATGGCAGTATTCGAGACGACCTTGCACGTGGACTTTCAAGAATAAATTAATTGACTCAGAAGATAATGTGAAAATAAAAGGGAAATGCACACAATGCAGCTGCACTGTAGAAATATGTAGCGAAAAGTTAACAGACAAAACAGCAACTATAAAATGTACAATTTTTAATACAGATAACTTAGTTCCGCATAATCCAAAACTGAAATCTAAGATGTCACCATACAAAAGAAATCAACTTGCAAAGAAATTACAGTACAAATCTGCCACAGTAATTCATAAAGAAATAGCTTCAAAAGTTATTAAGTATAAAGATAATGCAATCCCTCCCATACTTCCTACAATGAACGCTCTTCGGAAAATAAAGCACGAGAAGAGACAAAGTAATCGTTTGCATGCCAATCCCATTTTAAGCCTACTTATGATGTCAATGTTGCCAAGTTTTAAAAATTTGATTCGCGAAATAAAACTTGTCCCGAATTTTTACATGTATTATTGGTCTGAAGAACAAAATCAATTCTACAAAGATTTTTTAGAAAAAAATCCACAGGAAGTAACTATCACTATAGACGCCACGGGATCTTTCTTTCACCCAATAAAACTTCCTGATGGATCAACATTAACTAAGCGACTCTTTCTATACGTTTGTATGCTAACTTCAAAAACGATAAAATCTCAAGCGATATTTCAAATGATAGCGGACACTCATACTGCAGATTCCATATCATCCTGGTTAAAAAGATGGTATAAGGAAATACATACCGCTCCTAACGAAGTTGTAACTGACGACTCGTCTGCTTTGATTGCTGCAAATGTAGATGCTTTTACAACATCTATAACAGTGAAAAACTATCTGAGACAATCATTCTTAGTGTTGAGAAAACTTAGTGTAAACTTACCAGAAGTTTTTCTTAGGTTAGACACCAGCCATTTTATTAAAAATGTTTACAATTTACCTTGTTTTCAAAACGTGGATACTCCAATTAAAATGTTTTTTATTCGATGTATTTTATTGATAAAAAGATCTGAAAGTTTTGATGAAGTCAAAATGATAGTTTCAAATATGGTCAAAATATGCACTTACAAATACTATAACACTACTAATAAAGCTTGGGACTTAGCAATGCAAAATATGAAGGAGAGATTATTCGCTACGGAAGATCCGGTCCCCGAATATGGCGGTGAAAGAGAAACTTTCTATCACGATACCTTAATAATTGAGGAAGATAATATAATGTATTGGTTTGATGAGATCGTTGAGCAACAAAAAAGCTTATTTCAGACGCCGACTGAAACACGCAACAAATATTATCTGCCCCACCTAACATCAACTTTGAGAAGATTGCTAATCAAGCTTCCATTGTGGAGTAACGTAATGTGTCCTTTGTATGATACACAAAATAAGTCGCCTACATCCTCCTCAGTAGAGAGTTACTTCAAAACACTAAAGCATTTGTTATTTGAGACTCGTACTCACAAATATAATATTGATGAGTTTTTGAATATTCATTACAATTTTCTGCAAGGAGAAACCAAAGTTAGTTTGAAGAGTCTGAATGATATTCCACACAATATTAGTTCTAAATCCCGAAAACGAAAGTTAAAGCGAGTTAAAAGCATTAGCATAAAGAAAAGAATAAAAAATGCTGCCGTGACATTCACTTCCGACTCGATATTTGCTGAGGAGCCCTCGTATACCGAAAATTGGAAGGGTGAGGGATATGAAACTCATAAAATAACATCTACTTCAATCTTATTTTTAAAAAATGGAAATGTAATCGAATCTAAACAAAATGTTTTAAACACCTGCGCGTTTGATTCTGTGTTTTTTATGCTGGCACATGGATACCAAACAAACAATTATATTCGCGAAGTCTTCAACTCTTGTGAAAATAGTTTAATTCGTGATTTTATTAATATATTAGCCCAAAATCAAAATGAAAAGGAAGCATATAAGCTAAGAGAAAACATTGTTTCACTCTATTACCAAAAAAAAAACAATTATTACGAATGTAATTGTAATATGGCTTTTGTGTTTGAGCATATACTTTTTGATTTCTTGTTTAGTGCAGAAAGAAGTAAAAAATGTATTACGCCTTTTTGTAATGAGAAAAATGTAACAAGATTCATTGTGTTTCTTTCTCTCAATTTCGATATTATTAACATGTTTGGTATCAGAAGCTTAGAAGACGCCATCGTTATCGATAATTTAGAATTAAAACATTGTTTAGAATGCAATAACAAAAGCATTAAATACGAATACAAATTAAATAATATTATTTTATTTGATTTAAATGGTACTCAAAACATTATACTTAATGAAATACCACGTTATATAAAAATAACGGAACGTAAAACATTCAAGTTGATAGGTGCGTTAGAGTATGTTCTTCCATGTGTTGGCAATATCGGTCATTACAAGTGTCATTGCTTAATCGATGACCAATGGTTATGTTATGACGACAACCGAAACAAAACTCATGAAAGTTCAGTGCAGCCCATAACACTGCACAATTTAACTTATGGTCTTATTGGTAGTTAAGTTACATGATAATAGGTGAGAATTTTGCTCTAAAGTGGAGCTAAAATTAGATTTTTATTATATAGAGACTTGTTAAATGTTAGATAATAGTAGGCTTATATCGAAATTCACTGTGATTTACATGGTATAGGAATATTTTGTGATTTTATCGTAGTAAGTTTTGCTATAACGATTATAGTATGACTGATTTGTTTGTAATAAAAATATTATGATGTTAATCGATACAAAAACGTAGGTCGTTATTTCTTGATTAAATTGTAATTGTAAGTACAATAACAAATTAAACTGTGATTGGTAGGTAGGTGTAAGTTGTATAATTTTAAGTTTTAGAAATGTTGTTGTTATCGTAAGTCAGATTTTGTTTTTAAATTCTGATTGCAATATGAAAACGAACTGTGATTGTTGAATTAGGTGATTTAAAGTATACTTTAATAAAACTTTATCTACTTACAAACTTATAATTTTATGTTATATAGGTACATGATGTTGCTCTCGTATATCTAGTGTAGTTTTTAAATAAGCTACTTTTTTTAGCTTATATAGTTATGATCTTAATCGTTACAACAACGAAAATAAGCAATTATTTTTTAAATTGTAATTATAAATATGAAAACGAATTGTGATTTTTAAATTATGTGATTTATAGTTTATAGTAATATTATGTTTTATCTATTACTTAAGAAATAGAAATATAAATCAATCGATGACATTTTTTTCTTTATATCCTTTTAATTAGCTTCTCTACTCAATTTCAAACCAAAAGACTAAAACTATTTGCATGTTACGATAAAAAGTATAGAAATATACGTGACAATGAAAACGTCTTATATGGGAATATCTCGTCAGCGCATCGTAAATCATGGTCACCCTTCTTTTAACTCTAGTTACAGGGTATAAGTTCTGTAACTCGCGATTTTCAAACATTAGAACTTCATTCATGATGTTTACAAATTCTTCGAAATCTTATCAGTGATTAGCAAAAAGAAAGACACCTGTACCAAGCTCCGTTTAAGCTCCACTTTAAGAAACACGTGGCCGCGCGGTTCGCCATTACGTGAGTGTTGTGGAACGAGAAGTCCAAACTTTAGAGCTATATTTTTACAATGTATTTTTTCTTCGAAATCCTATCAGTGATTAGCAAAAAAACTTAGACTTTTACAACGCTCCGTTTAAGAGAACTGGTGGCCGCGCGGTTCGCTTTGTGCGGACTGCGCGGCCAAACTTTGGAGTGATGTAGGTCGTGAACTACAGACAGTAGGGCATTATTTTTATGATCTACATTTTCTTCGAAATCCTGTCAGTGATTAGCAAAAGGAATTAGACTTTTACAACGCTCCGTTTAAGAGAACTGGTGGCCGCGCAGTTGAATTCATGCGGACTGCGCGGCCACGGTTAAACCCACATAACTTTCTGATTATTGACTCTTCGAATTTGCGGTTTTCACTGTTCATCTTTTACAAATTCCTTCGAAATGCTGACATAAGTTTTTTTTTCTACGACATAGTGGCCGAGCAGTCGAAACGGACACCATGTTAGAACCACATCACATTCCTCAAAGCAAACCACTTAGGCGATTATCACACTGCCACGCATAATAAGATAAAATTATGTAATTAATAGAAGTATTTCAATCAAAAGCGTTACTATGGGATTCTTCTATCAAAAAGTACAGGGTGTCTTACGGCAGAGTTAGGATTTTAATATTAAAAAAAACCGTTGCAAGTAAGCGCGGGGGGAGGAGCGCAGTAGCTTCGTCGTTCGTGCGGATTCGTTAGTCACGATGTCGCAGTGGTCGGGTGAGCACCGCGCGTTCGCTATCGAAGCGTTTTTGAATGGTGGAGAATCATACCTTGTGGCTCGGAGACAGTTCTGTTCTCACTACAATATCAGACGTTTACGCGATGGACCAAGCGAAAATTTGATTCGTAAATGCATTATCAAGTTTCGAGCTACCGGTTCCGCTATTAATCAACCGCGTCCGGGCCCAAGCAGAACTTCAAGGACGGAAGAAACAATAAACGATGTGGCAGCTAGCGTTCGTCGCAATTCACGCTTGTCAATATGCAAAAGAGCGGCGGCTTTAAACGTTACCAAATCAACCGCAGAGCGGGTTTTAAAACGTGATTTGAAAATCCATCCCTAGTCAATACTCTAAAGTAGTAAAATAATAACTAAAACATAAAATAATAATAAAAACAATACTTAAAAGTAGTTAAACCTTTTTTAATTGAAATTGCCAAAGAATTCCGAATGGATGCATCTACAATAGACAGGGTCATGTCTCAATGGATGGATAAGATATTTATATAAATATCTAAATAAATATCTTATCCATCTTATCCAATGGAGAAATATAGTACACGTGAAATGGGAATACACATCTTCCACCGTAGAATTCTGGAATGAAGTTATTAATAATAAAGATGCAGCTGGCAATAACCCTTTTGCAGAGTTATCTCGCTTAGCCATGTCATTATTACAACTACCACATTCTAACGCGGACATTGAACGCGTTTTCAGTCAAATGAATGTATAGAAAACGAAACTTCGTAACCGTTCGGCGACGCTACGACGCTTGGATTAATTTTATTTTTGGTTTTTTAGAGGTTTTGTCCGTCGGGGGTTTTTTAAATTTTTAATTTAATCGCGTAATGAACTGCTGAAGCGGATTGATCTTGACAAGCGGATTGATCTTGACCAGCGAGATAGCTCACATCTAGAAGCAGGACTGGCTACTTATGTTTATTATATACAGGCAAAGTCACAGTAAGCTCTAGTGCTTACAGTTAAATAAATTAAAAGGTGTTAGTACTTTAGTACGATTTGATAGTTCTACGGACAAGTCAATAAATGAAGTGAAGGAAGACGAAGATAATGTAACAAACACACCATCATGACCAAAGATAACAACAACTTCTCTTTGGAAAAGGCGTAGGCCTTTACTGAAAGAACAAAACCATACACAGTCGAAAGTTGTGGATACCCCTGCCTGTATTCAGGATTTCAAAGAATAAAAAAAAAAAAAAATGTTATCTTGTTTACATGTAATCAATGTGTATTCGTATCAGTACGTCGATGATTCTGTGAAATTCAAACAACAACTCGCATCTCACATATCGCTATTCACTCTCACTTCGCATAAGGTTCAAAATGACCTTGCTTTTGCATTCTGTAAGCATCACCTAGCCACTTGCGAAGTGAAGTGAGCTCCGAAGCGACCAATATTGTACTAGTGACTACCACAGTCAACAAAATGTTAATCTCGTTTCATCGATTCCAGTTTTTTGACACATTTTTTTTTTTTTTTAAAACGTTGCTTTTACAAACATTTAAACTCACATACACAAACAGCCAGACCCGGAACAACTATCTGTAGGCCATACAAATATTTGTTCCGTGCAGGGCTCGAACCCGCGACACGCAGCGCAGCAGTCGATCGCTCAACCACTGCGGCAACCGTGCCGTCAAAAATTGTTGAGTTTATGGCACAGAAGTTTAGCCAATGATGTTTAAATTAAAATTTCTTATTAATTTGAGGCAGCTATTAAGTAAAAAAACAGAAAACTCTAAATTTGTGCCATGAATACTTATGCTTCCATTACGAAAAAAAAATGTCTGTGTCAGAGTGTCAGACAGACAGCAGTTTGTTGATAGTCGTCGTTGCGTTGTTTATGTTTATTTGCTTTGATCGTTCAGTGCCGAAAATAATTGTGAAATAATCATGAAGTAAGATTATATTTGTGGTTGTAAAGTTTAAAAATTATATTAATTACAATAGTATGTATTTTGTCTTCTAATCCAACAAAAATGTTCCAGTGTAAATGAGACACGTTCCTCTCATCCATCGTCCGCTCAGTTTGAAACTCTGGTAGAGTTAATGGAAAGAAACGCTGGCATGGCGAAGGGTTTCTGAGAACTCATAATGCCAGAGAGCGAAGTCGACGCCAGTGGGAGGTTACGGAATGTTAGCACACTATGTCTAATTCTGATGGATTGCTCAATTAAGTACATCACATTTGACAACAAAGAGTACATGTAGCGGGTCCCCGAATGTAATTCCATCATGTCACCCAAGAACTACATACTTTGTTGGTTGTACATGGCTCAATGGAATCATGGTAGGTGTTGATGGATTAGTTTTAACCCATCGCAATTTTTTCAAATCCATGTGCATGATACATATGCAGAGGAACACAAACTTATTTTGATCAACACAATAATCAGGAAGGTGGGAGACAAGGTGGAATCGTTTCCTGTGTCAGATCGTCCACATTATGATTCTGAAACTGTAGGTTGTTGGATATTTAAGTTTGGACACTCAATAACGGCTTGGATCATGAGGATTCTGACAGGTCTTTTTATTATCTTCTTCATACATATGTCTATTAAATGTCAGGTTCTTGGATATCAAAGTTTGGACACTCAATAATGTCTTGGATTATGGGGGTTCTGACAGGTCTACTTATTATCTTCCTCTTTCCTGTCTATTAAATGTCTGTGCTGCCGAAACAAATCCAAAAGGGAACTCATAGTTCGATATGACAAGTTTGCAGAGTCTGCAAAGATAGGAAAATTGACAAACAAGAGTAAATCAACAACGAGGAACTAGCCGTGCGCCTAAATAGTATAGGTGGCACAATTAAAACGTACAAACAGTGGACCAAGGTTAGCATCGCTTTTTTTTTACTACATGTTAGAACCACATCACATTCCTCAAAGCAAACCACTTAGGCGATTATCACACTGCCACGCATAATAAGATAAAATTATGTAATTAATAGAAGTATTTCAATCAAAAGCGTTACTATGGGATTCTTCTATCAAAAAGTACAGGGTGTCTTACGGCAGAGTTAGGATTTTAATATTAAAAAAAACCGTTGCAAGTAAGCGCGGGGGGAGGAGCGCAGTAGCTTCGTCGTTCGTGCGGATTCGTTAGTCACGATGTCGCAGTGGTCGGGTGAGCACCGCGCGTTCGCTATCGAAGCGTTTTTGAATGGTGGAGAATCATACCTTGTGGCTCGGAGACAGTTCTGTTCTCACTACAATATCAGACGTTTACGCGATGGACCAAGCGAAAATTTGATTCGTAAATGCATTATCAAGTTTCGAGCTACCGGTTCCGCTATTAATCAACCGCGTCCGGGCCCAAGCAGAACTTCAAGGACGGAAGAAACAATAAACGATGTGGCAGCTAGCGTTCGTCGCAATTCACGCTTGTCAATATGCAAAAGAGCGGCGGCTTTAAACGTTACCAAATCAACCGCAGAGCGGGTTTTAAAACGTGATTTGAAAATCCATCCCTAGTCAATACTCTAAAGTAGTAAAATAATAACTAAAACATAAAATAATAATAAAAACAATGCTTAAAAGTAGTTAAACCTTTTTTAATTGAAATTGCCAAAGAATTCCGAATGGATGCATCTACAATAGACAGGGTCATGTCTCAATGGATGGATAAGATATTTATATAAATATCTAAATAAATATCTTATCCATCTTATCCAATGGAGAAATATAGTACACGTGAAATGGGAATACACATCTTCCACCGTAGAATTCTGGAATGAAGTTATTAATAATAAAGATGCAGCTGGCAATAACCCTTTTGCAGAGTTATCTCGCTTAGCCATGTCATTATTACAACTACCACATTCTAACGCGGACATTGAACGCGTTTTCAGTCAAATGAATGTATAGAAAACGAAACTTCGTAACCGTTCGGTGAAAACTTTAAATTCAATTTTATACATCAGATTCGGGCTAAAGATGGCAGGAAAATGCTGTTATTCCTACATAGTTCCCGACAGTGTACAGCGCTCCATAGGTACGAAGGAGAGTTATTCCGAAAATCAAGCCTCCACGTCTTCCTCGGCAGCACCAGCTGCCGATGAAGACCAAGATATTGATATTTTGTTTAATAATATTATTGATTAAAATTTTGTTATATTTCTTGGCGCCTGTCCGAAGAATTTTGTTGATTATGTATTATTTTTTTTTTGTTTCTTGACGCTCCTTACACGAATTTTCTAGATTATTAAAGATTCAAAATTAAAAGACGTTTTATTTCGCATTAAAGAATGTTAGCATAATATTTGAGCGTAGTTTTATAGCATTTAGTATAATTTTGGCATAATTTTAATAGCAGTTTAGCATATTTTGTATTAGTCATGTTGGCAACACTGGTGTTTACGTACTCGTGTCAGTGAAAACATCATGGCGTCTCCAGGCAAGTGTTGGACTCTAATGAGCCACTTTTCGCGAGCTCTCCGAGGTGTCCGTCTCCGACGTAGTCTGAGAGCTGCGTGGGTGATGCGGAACCTCGAGCTTCTGGTTCCTTTGGTCGATGAGCCCCCTATTATTCCGAGGAAATAAGCTTGGTTCACTGTGTTTTCCTATTTAGCCACATATGTGAGCTTCACAAAAAAAGCTGACAAGTAAAGCAGTAATTAGATTTAAGAACATTTTTGCTTGTCCCACTGGAATATGTACAAAATTATTACCCGGCTCAACACCCCAGCTCAGTGCATTGCATTTGCTTATTCTCCTTCCTAATGAAAAAATGTGCACATATCGTAAAAAACCTATGTCGTTAAACAACTGCAGTAAGACTGGGCAGATTGGCATATTTCGATGCAGGAAGAGCAACTGTCGCTCTAGGGCAGCGAGTCGGGCAGTGAGAACATGGTTCGAGAATGCGCGGCTGTCTATTGACTTACAATTTTTACTCACATATACGTTCAGCCAAAAGTATAGTTATTTACAAGTTAAATTAGAGGCAGCCCGTGAAGATCGAGAAGGAGTATTATCTACCAGGACAATAGCTGACTTGTTTTCTTACTGCCGGGAGACAGTAGCTGTATATGAATTGGAGCACCAAGAAGTTAACGGCAAGATTGGTGGTCCAGGCAAAATCGTCCAAATTGATGAGTCAAAATTTGGAAAAAGAAAGTACAATAGAGGGAGACACATTGAGGGCCACTGGGTGCTGGGCATGATAGAAAATGGGAAAGATGATTTAAGATTAGAAGTGTATGTGTTATAAGCCGTGTCGTTTCGGGCGCGGGTATTTTTGTGGTCAGCACAGGCCCTATGGGTGATCTGTTGCCAATTGCTTCGGTTGGAGAACAATAACGAGACCAAGTGAGCACTTGCGATAATTATAAAACTTCACGAAAATACGCAATGGGAAAAACTTATTCGAAACAGGGAGAGAAGGATATTACAATCGCACAAAGTGAACAAAACAATGCGAGAACCCAGGAAACGGAACAAAACACGCAAATTAATACCATACTTTTGGGTATTCTTTTTGCCGCTGTAGCTGTGAGCGTGCTGTATCTGATGTGGCGCGAATTACTGGAAGATTTACTCCTCAATTTAATCCGAGATATGTGGTATCAACATGACGGTTGCCCTGCACACTACCGAAGAAGTGTCAGAGAGTGGCTAGACACTAATTACGTCAACAAATAGATTGGAAGAGGTGGCCAGCCCGAAGTCCTGACCTGACCCCCATGGATTTTTTATTTATGGGGCCATAATGAAAAGTTTAGTTTATAATGAACCTCATCCGATCTCATCTGTTGATGTTTTAAGACAGAAAATTATCGATGGAGCAAACGAAATTAGAAGAGGCTTAAAGACTGGTGTGGTTAAAACTGGAAAAAGGCACAGAATGCGAATATGTGTGCGGAACAGAAGCGGACTTGTGGAACATGTATTGTAAATAAAAAATGTGTCAAAGCTATATGGTCTGTTTTATTTCGTTTGCTGACCCAAGTAACTTTGTCCTTAAGTACAGTAATTTTGACTACTGCATGAGATCATTACATCAAAGTTTTTTTCTGAATATCATGATGATACCCTAGCTTGTTATACCTTGTTGGATAGCTAAAGAAACGTATATTTAGTTTAGTACGTCTGCAGCTTAACTGGCATAGACTTTTTTTGAAATATTCTTAAAGGAAAAAAAAATGTTTATCAAAGTTTATTTTTTTAACTTTCCATCGTCGACTACTACCCAGTTGGTTCAGTTACCTGTTTTTTTTTGTGTTGAGAGTAATAAACAAACTAATCTACTCTACAAAAAATTAAATTAAAACTTTAAAAAACCCCCGACTGACAAAACCCCTAAAAATCAAAAATAAAATTAATCCAAGCGTCGTAGCGTCGGGGGTCCGCTTTGTTTAGTGTATGTACTAAGCGGTCTACTTAGGTCTTTTTAATTTAATTTTTATTTCATGCTTTTTAAACTTAAATTATTTTTCTTAGCCTTACTGTCCCACTCCTGGGCTTAGGTCTCCTCCCATTCCTTCCACTTTTCTTGGTGTTGCGCCTCTTCTCGCTTATTAACGAAAACGAGGAAAGATGAATTAAAAAAAAAAATGAGCTTTTAGGGGGTAGGGGGGTGTGCAGCCTACGCCCCTGGCGATGCCCATGGTTACAAGTGACAAGAATTCAAATTTCCAATCAACTAGACCCGTAGAAGTTGTTTAAATCCCTTCATGAACTAGAAAAGAGGTGATGAGCTTCAAACGGCTGAGCAGATTTTCTCGAATCCCTAAATTGACTGCAGGCAATTTGCTCGAGAGCATCTCAATGGGAGCGTTGCGCAATGGCGATCTGTCCTATTTACTGACGAGAGCAGAATGTGTCTGCATGGCAGTGACAGGAGAGGCCGAGTCTATAGCCGTCCAGGGGAACGATTTGCCCAATGTTGTTTCGCTGAAACAGTGTGGCATATGGCGGCGGTTCCTGCACGATGTGGGCTGGTATTTCTTTAGAGGGAAAAACCGAACTTGTTTTCGTGCCTGGGGGCAGCCGAGGAGGCGGGCTAACAGCTGATCGGTGCATCACCGACATTCTACTCGATCATGTTGTGCCCTACGCAGGGTTTGCCGATGAAGACTTCGTGTTAATGCACGACAATGCCCGATGCACGGGGCATGCATTATGGGACGAGCTTAAAAGAAGAGTTCGGGCCAGGAATCCAGTCCCTTCAAGCGTAGACGAGCCAAAGACAGCATTATTAGAGGAGTAAGTAGAATGGCATTCCTCAAGAAAATGTAAAAAAATTGATAAGGTCAATGAAAAACAGACTGCAGGCTGTAATTAGGGGTAGAGGGGACAATACGAAGTATTGATTTAAATAAATTTATTTTATTTTTAACATTTTTTCACTCGCCGCCTGACGGCCGTCGCGTACGGATGTGCCGCTACCTGCTCGCATTCCCGCTCGCTATCAGTGTGTGTCATCGGTTCGTCGCTTCCCAGTGTCGTGACGTAATCAGTAGTCCCTCGACTACACCCCCGAACAATTGCTGTCTTTTTATTAAGACAGCACTTGCTCATTTGCTTCGGATATTATTCCGATTTAACTTCCTTTGCCCCATCAGGGAAAAGTCCTCAGTTTCGAGGTTCTTGATGGGAAACCTAACGGTGCCAACGAAACCGAGAGAGGGTGGTGACCCAATCCGCCCGCCTAACCCCTTCAGGGTCTAGGTGAAAAATTGGACTCCGTGGCGAACGCATGCGCCGCCGATATACTGTGCTAGTGTTTCCCGTTTGAACAAGTTCCTGAAAGCAAAGTTCCCTAGACAGGAGTTGGAGTTGCTACCAAGCCAGGACCTTCGGACTGTGGCTGCGGGAAGGCTGAAGCGGGTGAGTCGCTGGACCCAGTAAATTCCCTACATAATTGTTCAAGGAATTAGGTTGTTAGGCGCGCTGAGCTTCACTCAAATGTCCGCTAACTCTTAGCAAAAAATATGGCCCTTGACGCGGATGATGAACTCCTTTTGGCGTTTTTCAAACGCGTTTTCCTGAACGACCCAGATTTTCTAAAGAAATATGGGACCGATGTCGCTGCCTTGCAGCAATCCAGTATTGCCGTCACTGACTTCAGTGACGCACTCGAGAGCCCTTTGTCACCGCCGCCTGCCGACAGAGGCTTACCGCCAGCCGTCGCCGCCGCGATTACGGCTACCCCAAGACCCATTCTTCTGAAACCTTTTGTTTCGCAAACTAAGGATCAGTCCGCACCTGCGTCCATTGTTCCCGTTTCCGAGAACATGGACAAAACTGAGCCAGTCTCCGACTCACAGTCAATTTTAGACTCGTGCTCTGCCTCCTCATCCTCTGAAGACGACTATCAAGTCGTCGGAAAGGGCAAGAGGAAGAAGGGCAAAAATTCCCAGGCCGCCATGGCCAAAAAGATCGTCGCGCTCCCTTCTGTCCCCTCTCCCGCGGCCTCCCGTCCCACCTCCCCGGTCCCCGCACCATAGTCCGCCGCTGCTCATAACAGCAGGTCAACCAGCCCTAAGGCTAACTCTTCAGCCGCTTCTTCACAGAAGCTGAAGCCGCCTTTCCCGTTGTTCATTCAGGACAAAGGGAAATGGAAAGACGTGTCTAAAATGTGTGTTGAGCGCCGCATTCAATACACTAGCGCAAAAAGCACCCAACAGGGTATCAAAGTGGTGGTCCCTACGACCAACGACTTCAGAGAACTGTCCCGCCAGTTAATCGGAAGGCACATAGCCTTCCATACTTATTCTCTCCTGAGGAGAAGCCCACCTGCGTGGTGATCAGGCGGATCCCGAAGGAGATATCCACGGAGGACATCCTCAATGAACTCCAACGCCAGGACATCCCTGTTGCAGCCGTCCATCGCCTTCATAAGGCGAGAGGCGGAGACCAGTACGATATGGTACTGGTCATCTGTGACCCAGTAGAAGGACACCACTCGATCTTCAAAGTGAAGTCGGTATGCTCCCTCACAGGCATCTCAACAGAGAAGCCTTACCGCTCAAACGTAGTAGGGCAGTGCCACCGCTGCCAGCTGTACGGACACAGCCAAGCCAACTGCCATGCGCCGCACAGATGCGTAAAGTGTCTAGGCGACCACGGCACAGTCGACTGCCCCCGTCCCAAAGACAGATCTCTATGCTCGGAGCCACCGAGCTGTGTGCTTTGCGGCAAGTCGGGCCATCCGGCTAACTACCGCGGCTGCCCGAATGCCCCCAAAGGCTTCTCTCTCTCTCTAAACAGGCGAAGCGTGCAAACGCCCGCCAGCAGAGAGAAAGCCCATCGGTGAGGCTAACAACTGCACAGATGCCGGGAGAGACTCAGCCCTCAGAGGCCCTCTCCCTGGACTACGCTGAACCACCAGAGAGCTTTCCCGGCTCTCGGTAATAAAGCAAAGTCTAACCCCATCCCCGGGCTCTTAGATACCCCTGTCTCCACTCCCGTGGCCCAAGCGAGCGCATCGGCGCCCGCTCGTCTCGCGCCACCCGGCACCGCGGCCGTAGACTCCTCTCCCGACGTAATTTTAGAAACGTTAGCAAAGTTAGTCACCCCCTAAGCAGACAGCATGGTGGCTGATCTCAGGGAGGCTAACACTGGCGGCGATAAGCTTAAAATTATCCTCAAGTCCCTAATCAAGTTAGGCGAAGCCCTCAGCGGCATTAATCTCTAATTCCAATGGATAATACGAGATTAACGTGTACCAAACCCCGATCCCTTAAATTAGGGTACTTTAATGCCAATGGCATCAAAAGGCCAGCGTGATGAGATCGCCACTTTCCTCCGCGACAGTCAAATTGATATCCTCCTCATACAGGAGACCTTCCTCAAGCCCAGTCACCGCGATCCGAGAATTGCCAACTATCGCATAGTTCGCAACGATTGGTCACGATGCCACAAGGGCGGAACTCTAATTTACTACAGAAAGGAACTGCACTGCATCCCCTTAGATCCCCCTCCCATGGAGTCTCTGCTCGAGACTTCAGTCTGTCGACTAGGCATGACCGGTCATCAATCGATCACTATCGCCTCCGCGTATATCCGTCCCGGCGGCACGTCCGAGGAGCACACTCTGTTCACCAAAGACCTTGCCGTCCACTTCGGCTTGAGTGACTCCGTTATCATAGCGGGCGACCTCAACGCCAAACACTCCGCCTGGAACAGCACGACGACCACTGCCAGAGGACGTCACGTGTATAACCTGGGCGAGTCCCTCAACTTCGATCCCATCGCTCCTATGGAGCACACTCACTATCCCCACGACCCCGACCAACGCCCGGACGTTCTCGACATGTCTCATGTCTCAAAATGTCTCGCTAAAAGAAGCTTATAGAAGCAAATCTAAAATAGAATAAAATAAAAAGAGAGACCTTTTAAGTTTGGTTCAGAGTAATTATATACCGAATTTCTATAAACTTTTACACTAAGTTGTGATAAGAATCAAAAGCAAAACCAGCAATATCCACATAATTTTGAAATTGACATTTCGATGGCGCGATAAATGTAGCAATATCTTCAACACGTTTCGTAATTCATAATACTCCTAAGACAGCAATATCCCATAGTAAAACAGCTACAAAAAATACGGTTTGTTGCAAACACAGCAAGATCCATGTTTGACAAGTGCATAGGCAGCAATATCCTAATCAGCCAATCAGAGCGCATCAAGCGGCACGGTTTTAATATGGCGTTGATTGTTGTGAACGCGAAACCTCGCTCCGTAAATTCTCGAAATTTTTAAATAGTTTTTAAGTTTTGTCGGAAAAAAAGTGGTATATCGTAATTATGGATTGTTCCCCTGTACCTGTTGATAATAGTTCGGCTAGAAAACGTATAGCTCAACCCGTAAAGTGGAGGAGAAATTTGGCCAAAGTAACAAGGTTTGTATGTACCTACTGTTAGATAGTGTGATCAAATAAATTATCTTGGTCCTTGTGGTTTGATCTTGTTAGTATCTTGTTAATATTATATTTTTTTATATCTATTTAATTAATGTTCAATAACTACAGTGTTGCTTAAATATTAGTTTATCATTTTTTTATATCTATCTAATATTTAGTTTTTTTTTTTTAAATAATATACCGGGTGTAATAGACACCGGCATGAAAACGATTAAGACCACCTATTCTGTCTATCGTAGTACCTACAATATAATTATACGTAGTAATTTTTCGTTGGAAATTTAAAAAAAACGGATTTTCTTATACATTTTGACCGTGTAGGTATTGAAATTTTGTAGGAAACTTGGAGATTTTTTTTATTGCCGACGAAAACCTGTGTGGCGGTTTTCAAAATGGTGCACTGAATACGTGGTAATCATTTTCGAGTCGGTGTCTCTTACATCCCGCATATTTTATAACCCAAATTAAGTACATAAAATACATATAACTAAAAAATAGGTAAAAAATGTGTAGGTACATTATGATATTGTTTTAGGTATTCTCCGAAAACATTTGCTGTGAGGCCGTTACGTAATTATAAGAAGTTTGAATGCAGATCACTTTCGATGCAGGATGTAAAATCGTTTTTTGAATGATTTTATAAATTTAAAGACAAAAGGAACCAAGACGCATTTATATTAAAACACTGCACAGTGAAATCGGTTAAACGGCATCGTCCAAAAAATAGTAAGTATACGCCAAAATCTTCTCAAACAACATACTTCGTGTACAGCGCCACACTGAAAAAGCGATTGCCTGTTTGTCAAACTTTTTTTTTGAATGTGCTTCAAATAAAAAAGTACATAGTACAAACTATAATGAAAGAATACTTGGAAAAGGGAACATTACTCAATGAGAAAAGAGGTGGTGACCGGGTTTCCCATAAAAATGTGGAAAAAAAACGTGCCGTGATGAGTTTTATAGAGAAACTACATTGTGAAGAGCCCCATTATTGCCGTGGAAACACAAAAAGGCTATACTTATCAGCAGAGTTAAGTATAAATAAACTTTACCGATTATATTATTCCCAGGTTGAAAGCGAGTTAAAAGTTAAGCCATCATATTTCCGCAATATCTTTAACAGAAATTATAATTTGGGCTTCGGATCGCCTCGTACTGATGTCTGCTCAATTTGCCTACAGTTTACCGAAAAAATGAAAACAGAGACACGTGTTAACATCCGTAACGATTTAATTATTATGCAAAGAATCCATAAATTAAAAGCCAAAGCTTTTTTTGGCTATGTAAAGGAGGAAAAACCGGATTTACTTACATTATCATTCGATTGCGAGAAAAATCTATCTTTACCTAAAACCCCAGACCAATCAGCATATTATTCGCGTCAAATTAATTTTTTTAACTTTACCATAGTACAAGGTTCGTCAAAAAGTAAACTGGATTCATCAAATGTATTTGCATATTGCTGGTCAGAAAACTTGTTTCCCAAAGCATCAAATCAAATTTCATCAGCTATTTACCATCGATTACAAAATACAAATTTAACTGGTATCAAGACAGTTCGCCTCATTGCCGATGGATGTGCTGGCCAGAACAAAAATTCTACTGTTCTGGGAATGTGTGCAAAGTGGCTGTCGGACACTCCTCATGTAAAAAGTTTAGAGCTTATATTCCTCATAGTGGGACATTCTTTCATACCCCCTGACAGAGTGTTTGCAAGGATTGAGAAAGAAATTAGGAAAAGGGAGATAATGGCAAATCCGGAAGAATATCATGAAATTATTAAAAATTTCGCTACAGTAATAAAGTTAGGTGATGATTGCAAAGTATACGACTGGAAAGATGCTGTTGGGACTAATTTGAAGCCGGTAGGCAGGTGGCATTTTCAATTTAAAAGCTGCAAGAGATATGAACTAAAGAGGTCTAAAAAGGAAGGAAATGTGTTGGTGAAAGGAATGGTCCACTACAAACATGATAATGGCGCATTTAAATCAGGAAATCGACCTGGTGTGTTATCATCAAGTCTCAATCCACAAGAAATTTTAGCAACGAACGAAGTCAGCGTCGCAAAGGCCATAGATATCAACAAGTTACTGACTAATCATTATGGGGAAAATTGGAGGGAAATCGAGCGATTAAATTTCTATGTTCCGTTAGTATCGAATTCAATTAGTGGTAATGAAGATACTTTGGAAGATTCCTCGGAAATGATTTGTGAGCCACAAGAAACACCTACTGGTTTTTATGTTTAAACAAAAGCATTAAATACAAATCTGTTAGCGTTTCTTGTGGTAAAAGCTTTAGTTTATGTTTTGTAACACTTACCTACATGTTTATTTATGTCATATTATTTTCATTTCAATAAATAATTTCATTTAAACCCTATTTCTAATATGAAAAATAAATTTAAGTTTCAAAGGTACCAATAAGTTTTTTTTTATTAAAATATTTTTCTACTAAACTTATTTTGTTTTCTGAAAAACTTACTTCTGTGCATACTCACAAAAAGTATCATAAATATTAGTACAGGTGAACTATAATGAAAATGGCGTCTTGAAGGTCGTTTATAGCAAACACAGCAAAATCCTTTGAAGTGAAATTCAATTACAGCAAGATCCAAATGTCAAGTACAAAAACAGCAAAATCCATTTAAGTTTTGTATTTTTATTAAATATTATCCAGATAAAGATTGATTAAATACCATCAATATATACCCAGTAATGTATTTAATTATATTAAACAGAGTTTCGACCCAATTCAGATCAATTGCTGTTTTTGCTTTTATACAATTCATTAAGATTTAAAGGACAATGCCAGAACCTCTATAGAGCTATGACCTATCAAATAAAAGTTTGTCTACAGGCATGCCAAATGTAGCATTCTATTGCTGCTTTATTAGTGATAAGTAATAACATGTTTAAATGCCTTAAGAACTTGCGGTTTCTGTTTAAAACTAAGAACAATTATTACATTGAAATTACATTGAATGTCAATGAATGACTTTTTGACATGACAATTAGCGCGTCAATGACGGTCCGTTACCCTTAATCACCTAATCACTATCGCTCAATTGCGAAATAATTATTAGAATATACATTCATAAAAATATATGTTAATAAACATTATTTTCATTAAGTAATGTGTATTTATTCCGAATACATATTAAAATCCGTACGTAATTCGTACGTAGATGTAATTTTTTTAGCAAATAACTGGTTTTGTTCCGCGTGTATGCGTACTAAGTAACGCAGATGGTCGCGATAAAAACAGGAAATAGGACTTCGGTTTTTTAAATTCTTTTTATTACTAATTTTTTATCCGCAAGTGTAACAGAATAACAGTTTGATAACCAAGGGTCCTATTTTCATTGCATAATTTTGATTAATTTACATTTCTTGTAGGTTAATGAAAGTTAGGGCAGGATCTGGCATTGTCATTTAAAATAATAATTCAAGATGCATTTTTGTGTTGATTTAACAATGACTGTGATTTTAAGTGTATTTTTTAATTTTGCCTTTAGACTATAAAGGACTTACAATATTGTGACAGTTCCTAAAGTAGCTTCAAAGATTAGATTTAATATTAACAAAGAACTCCGCTGCAATGTCCAGGTGACAACATCGACCCAAATTTTTCTGGTCAAGTGTCCAGGTAACTATAGTTACCCTTTCGCAGTCCGTTCGAGTTGTTCCGAAAAAACGCTCTAAAAAATGCCGTCTCTCGAGAATATCAGGACAATTTTGTTATCTGTGATGCTCTATTAAGTTACGCGTCATAATCTCAAAGGCCGAGTGTCCACTTTATCGGGCGACGGTGCGGAGGTGCTGAGTTTTAAAATGTAAGTACACTTTCATTTGTAAATCAATTTATATAGTGTTATACATTAAAATAAACCTCAAGATTCAAGCTTTTCGATTATCTAAAAATCTTTTAGGTTTAAAGTCTATTGAAACGATAATTTTAAAATGAAAAAGAGACGCCTTGTTGCGCGTGGCATTTTTCGTTAAGTTTTTTTATTATTTCTATCGGATTTATTGCGAAAATTGTTAGAATAATTCTCGTAACATGGAAATTAGTTCATTAATAGTATTTACACGCAATAAGACAGTAAAATACAATGAAATCATGTAACATTTTATGTGTTGAAAATGTCGTTCCCAAAGCCATTTTCAAAAACCCGTTGTATGGTTTGAAGAACTTGGACTTCCACACGTATGGATCAGGATAAGGCCTTCCACTCACGTCGTTATTGGTTTACCCGACCTACGGCGATCCAAAACGGGAGGGTTATGAAATTTTTCCTTTTTTTGTCCACGTGGTGTTTTGTCAATTGGTTTCCGTCTTTCAATGCTTTTGCATGTTTTGTCTGTTGGTTTACGTCTTTTAATGATTTTGGGAATGGAATTAGAGACGCCAGCAGGTCAGGCTACCTGAAACTGTCAAATTTTCTTTCAGTTCTTCAGACTTGTATGTAGCCCTGTAAGTGTGCATGTCATCAATATCATCAGCCTATAATGTTCCCACTGCTGGGAAACAGGCCTCCGCAATGAGAGGGAGTGGGCTGAAATCCACCACGCGGGACCAGTGCGGATTGATGTTGTGTGTGCATATGTGTCTTTAAAAATAAACTATGTCGTCTATGTCAAGTTTCTATATTTTTTAGGTCTGATGATGAATACCAGCCTGCGGGCCCAGCCCCTGGACGAGGACAGGGGCGTGGCAGAGGCAGAGGGAGAGGGCGAGGGAGAGGCGTATGTATCCTATTCAGTATATTAATATGTTTAACTTAATAGGTTTAAAGTCATATGTTTTGTTTTAATGTTGCACATAATTTTTGGCAGTGCCGTTCTGGAGGATCCGCTCGCTCAAGTGAGGGCTGCGCGGCTCCAACATAACCGCCGGGTGATTGCGCTGTCTGCAGACGCCCGGCAAGAGTTGAAGGAGAGGAAGCAGCGCGCCCACCTTGAGCGGATGCTGATGCCCGATGCGCCACCACGAAAGCGGGCAACACGGTAATTTATATTTTTCTGTATTGTCTAGTTCTCTTAAGTCCTAGCTGCAAAGAAGTTTGTCAGTTTGTATGCCATGTTTAGCACTGTTGATTAATTTTTAATTTTGATTAATGTTTTTTTATTTAGTTCAACAGGCGTCCATCTCCAGAACGGCGTCCATGTGTTATGGCTGCTGCTAGCCCACCGGTAGCCGAAGGTATACCTTCAACATCCAGGCTGTCCCATTCTGCTGGTAGAATGGTTTTTCAACTGTGTTGTCCTTAGTAACTTACTGTGTATAATAGCCTATGTTAAAGATCTTGTCTTATTTGTTACAGAACAACTGCAGTTTCTATGGGCAGCCGAAGGTATGCCTTCGTCGTCCACCCTGTCTTATTTTCCCGGTAAGATGGTTTTTCGACTGTTGTCCGTGTGTTGTTAACATAATATGTTTAATTAATAGCCTACAGTAATGATCTTGTCTTGTTTGTTACAGAAAACCTGGAAGACCTACCGGTGGTGCTAGCAGAAGGTACAGCTTTGCCTGATTCTTCCTTAGTTATTTACTATATTTAATAGCCTACATTACCATAATTTTTGATTGTTACAGACCTCATGGACACCTCATTACCGACCTCAGCTCCGACAGTAGTTCAAGCAGTAGAGTTTATTTACGGTAAGTTTTTGTTTTGTTGGCATAATAAGTTGGTAAATGTAAGAATGAGTTTATAATACAAGTTTGTTTGTTACAGCTGTTGAAGACGACGGTGATGCCGGTGCTGGTGCCACTGGTGGTGCTTGTGCTGGTGCCAGTGCTAGTGCCAGTGCTGGTGCTAGTGCTGGTGCCAGTGTTGGTGCCGGCGCCCGTGGAGGTTCCGGAGCTGGTGGCGGTTCCGGAGCTGGTGGAGGAGCCGAAGAAGCTGCCGGCTGCTCCAACCGGCCTACTCGGGGGTCTCAAATCGGTATGTATATATGGCTGGTATACACTGGAATACGTTTTTTTTTTCTTTTACTACCTTCTGTAGTAAGCAAGGACTTATTGTCGGGACTACGCTGTCCTCCCATACTAAAGTACTAACGCTGTAACTTCAAATAAAATTTGTTTTATTGTTTTTCCAAGTGTTACTGATGGCAGGTTTGCTGATACGGTAAGTGACTGGATTTCTTTGGCGGAGCTCAGCGACGACAACGACAGTGACGATTCGCTCAACCGACGATGACAGACCTGGCCTGTGAGAGTGACCAGTCAGAGTTCCAAGTGGAAGTGTTGCATAGGGAGGATGCCGCGAATGATGCAGCCATTCGCGACATTGTTTCCGATGACTGTTTAACTTTTAATTGGAGCAACGACAGGGAGACGTTTCTCGGACAACGAGAAACGTTTCTCGGACAACGAGAAACGTTCACCGGCTCACCAGGCCCGACTTTTGAGGTCAGTGATCAGACTCGACCGGTAGACATTTATGACAAAATGTTTACCGTGGAGTTCCTCGACCTGTTAGTTACGGAGACCAACCGTTATGCCGAGCAACGGATTGGTTTGCTCAGGCAGCAGAACCAATTAAAACCGTCCTCTCGGTTTAACCGTTGGTCTCCCACTAACAGGGACGAAATGGCGACCTGTATAGCAATACAAATTTTGCAAGGTCTGTACCCAGTACCCATTACCGGATGAAGAGTCCTACTTCACCTTTAATGGGTACGGCACCTTGACATATTTCAGTCGAACTATGTCGTATAATAGATTTGTATTGCTAAAATGCTTTCTCAATTTCGTCGACAATGGAACTACTGAGGACGCGAGCAGATAGGGTAAAATCCGCTCTGTAGTTGACTACCTTAATACCAGGTTTTCTAGTCTATACATGCCTTCACAAGAGAAAGCCATTGACGAATCTCTGCTCAAATGGCATGGGCGGCTGTCATTTGCGCAGAAGGTTGCGACGAAGGCCGCACAAGTCGGAGTGAATACTTACGAGTTGTGAGAGTCTTCCAGTGGCTATCTCTGGAAGTTCTTTGTATATACTGGAAAAGCTGAACCCAGGCCTACAGCTGAGAACTCGCCACTACACTACAGGAACACGAAGACACACACACAGGATGATGACGAAACTGGCGGTAACGGTGACCGTCCCAACAGCGCTACCGCCAAGATCGTTTACGACCTGGTCGAGCCGCTGCTTCACCTAGGACACACTATTATAATGGACAATTTTTATAATAGTCCATTGTTATGTCGTAGTCTGAAATGTCGAGGTACTGACTGTTTTGGGACTCTACGGCTGAACCGGGAATTCGTTCCCGAGTCACTGAAGACCCTTAACAAGTCAGAACTTCGACATGGTGAAGTAGTGTCTACGTACTGTTCCGATTTGGCTATTATGGTATGGCGCGATGCTAACTTAGTATGATCTCGACATACCCATAATATTCAAATTGGAACCCAGGACAAATACAACAGACTCCCTAACAAACCAAACATTGTTCTTGACTACAACAAGACCATGGGAGGAGTTGACAGGAAAGACCAATTCCTGTCAGCCCAACCTGTTGAAAGAGTCAGGAACAAGGTTTGGTACAAAAAACTCTTCCGCCGATGTTTCCCAACCGTCAGATTCCGTCGTACAATCTCATGCTGGGTGTAAACCAACGATTGCGAACATTCAGTCAGTTCACCGTACCGACGTATGCCCAAGGACGAGGAAGGGAGCCATCCCCATTGTACTTACAAGAAGCCATATCTGAATACTTCGAGCATCACCAACAGTAAAGTACTTGAAACGCTGCAAGACGGTTCGGTGTATCGCATTGGACTGTGTGGAAGCTGCTGCATTAGGTAGGAATGCACCCATACCATTTCATTAACTTGGGATCAACGACCACAAACCTTTTGCCGTTGGTTTTTTGTCTAATTTTTGTCTAACAAGAACTTTTGAAGATTTTTTAATGTTTTGTTTAGAACCTAGATATTTTTGACTGTCCTAAGACAGGTTTAAAGTATGAAGGGAAAATGGATTATACCTAAAAGTCGTTGACCCGCTCACATGTTCTGCGATAGTATTAAATCGCTAGCACAAGGGTGTGTAGTGGTATGTAACCCACACATGCACACACCCTGCGAACTCACCTACTTAAGACGTTGCAGTCTGTGAGTTGGGGCCGTTCAAATACGCTCCCACACATAGCCGGTCATAACCGCTAAACCGCGTCACCTCGCGTCAATTTATATAACCGCGTTACTCGCGTCAATTTATATTAACCTAATCTTAGTCATTGTTTATTGTAACGAGTTTATTATATCGTTACATGTCTTTGAACAATTAGTCGATTTTTGAACGATTTTTTCTGGCTGTCATTTTAAATCTATGTTAGTTTCTGAAGGTTTGAAGTGTCAAATTTTAGATGTGTCACTTTGCGTCCTTATCTGGCGGTCGTAATGTCGTCTGAAAATTATTAATTTCAATCTGGTTGAATCCGAGATAATTTTTTGGCTTTGAGATGCCATTTATGTTAGTTTAAACGAGGGACATATTCAAACCCACAATAGTACATGCTAACATGATACTAATAAAAATATAAACAAAAAAAAAACACTGATAAATAACAGACAGAACCATACCAAAAGGGAATTGCTCACTTTGTTAGGGTAACTTGGCTTAACGTGGACATTAGCTATAATATTTTATGACAGGGGTTTTTAATAGTTTATACCTCTAAGAAACGAATTATAGTAATAAGATTGCTGGAAAGTGTAAAAATAGTTCATATTTAGCATGTGTAATGTTAAGGCTTGTCGCTGAAAAAAAGTTAGTTATGAGTATTTTATTTCCAAAAAACATGATTTGTAGCTTTCCTATAATGATATTCTCTTCCTTTTAATGTGGTAGTAACTCATCCTGAGGTCATTTAAATGGAAAAAAATAAAAATAATATATTTTTTCAATAACTTTTATTCCGAATCATAAATAAATAAAATATTATCTAAAAACTGGGCAGGCAGTCTAATATTATTGTGCCTTGCCCAGCTTAAGTACCATATTATGGTCATAACATGAGCACAGCAGCCCACCATTTTTAGCTGTTCAAGGCAATTGCAACAATATTGAGTTATTGCTTCTCTGCCTTGCAGATCATTATTTATTATGATATAAATATACTTTTCGGCTTATGTGCCCGCTTTGAATTTTTCCTCGTAACAAAGCGCAATTGCCAGTTAAAGGTAAACCTTCAAAGAGGTTGCTGGCTCTCTCCCCCTTAGCAATGTTGGGATACTCAATCTCTGCGATGAGTCACAACAGGGACAAAAACAAAAAGCCTGTGTATCAGGTGCTCTAGTATAATCCGGTAAGGTTATTGTTTCTGCTTATGCTGGTACATTTGCAGATATTAAAGCAGGAAGTGGTGCTCTATCAGCACATTGCCAACATGGATGGCAGATGCGGTCAGATCCATGAACCTAAAAGAATTTCATTCATAGTCACTGGTTGAAACACAAACTGACATCTTTCTTTTCCTCACACATAATGTATTGCATATTTTCATTTCTATAATAGTATTTTTTATTTAATATATTCTAAATGCAAACATAAAATACATAAAAAGGACAGTACCAGCCATGGTGATATCCACTCCATAATTAGATTTCTTATGTGTGTTTCTCTTTCGGAATTTGTATGCAAAACATGATATCTAGTATGTAGTATTGAACATCCACAATTTACACATAATTGTCGTTGCTGACCACTACTTGTGCTTGGTTCATTTTCTTGAGCCGCTGCGTTGTAGAGAGCCAACATCCAGCAAGAATGACAGACAAAGCTCTGGGCTGTAACCTACAAATAAGACATAAGCATATTTATTTTTATTCAGTTTGTATGGTTAATAGCAATGATTATTTTAAAAATAATAATAGAACATTAGCTTACCACTTGTGGAGCAGTCCAATGTCGAATTACTGTTAGTATTTCAATGGGTTCCAGAGTGCGACTTCTGCGATAAATAATATCATGTGTCATTGCGGCATATCAATGCCGCAATGACACATCGCATAGGGTCGTCATTCCCGTTGGGCAATAAGATCCTGCACAGGAGCGTCAATGTTCATGCCAAGGTTTTCATTTCAAGCCGGTTCAATATTTAACAAAATAGCGCCAGGGTCATCATCATGAGCAGATACAGTGTCCAAAGGTAAACCCGGGTCTTCAATTAGAGCGGTATCAGAGTCCATTAAAACAAAAACAGAAAACTTCGCAATGAGGGAGTCTTTGCTCGAGGCAAAGCGAATGTAATGTTTATTTTTCACTGTACGTCATTATTGACAGATGACAGGTGTTGCCAAAAAAAACGATTGTACAATAATCGATTTATTATTAAAATCGAATGGAAAATGATTTGCAGGTCAATAACGATTAGTGTTTTGTTCATTTTTAAAGTACTGAAAGGAAAATAAACACAGATGCGTTTGAAAATCGGTTGATTTGATAATAAATTCTCAAGAAAATACATATTTTTTACTCGGATTTAGAAATCGATTATTATCTTAAAAAGAGACAACTCACTATCATTATTAATGTGGCAACACAAAATCAGCTGGTAACCAAAAAGATGGCGACTCTTTTGTAACTCAATCGGATTAAATACTTTTTAAACGACATGTTTTTAGATTTACTTTCCAACTACGAGTATACAAAAAATATTCATTTTAGATTTAATTATATTTAATAGTAAAAATACTTTTAACTGAACAACTTGTCCACGTTAAAGCCGAGAATGAACAATACCCTTTCGCAAATGTCACGCAACGTGTACACCCTTGCGCTAGCGACTTAATACTATCGCAGAACATGTGAGCGGGTCAATGACTCTTAGGTATAATCCATTTCCCCTTCATACTTTAAACTTACCTGGCTTAGGACAGTCCAAAATATCTAGGCACTAAACAAAACATTAAAAATTCTTCTATATACGTTATAGGTTTTTTACATATTTGGGACGAGAATCGAATACTGAATACCCTCTCTCAGTATGTCCCTCGTTTAACCTAACATACTGTATAATATAAAAGACCCAGGGAGTGGTGGAAGAATTGTTCATTCGGATTTCCTGGTGAGTTTTGATTCTTTCGAACAAATTCTTGGTTTCTTCTTCTACAAATTCTTCCATCGTTACGATTTAAAATTATTGTTTCCAGATCCCATTGTGCGTCTTTTCAATGACTCTGTCACCTACACAATTTTGGCGCTGCACCTGAAAGCGTCTACGCACCACAGCAAGCTGGCCTGTGTCATACCATAGACCAGCACCAGCCGCCACAGACGGGAGCAATCACCATCAACTACCGCATCGCCGACTTCTTGACAGCATGCCCGCGACTATGGTTCCACCAATTCGAGGCCATAATCGGTGCACAGAAATCAGGTGACTATCAACTAGTTATAGCTGAGTTAGGTCGAGACGAATTCAGTTAAATTAGCGACATTCTCGAGAACCCCCCCTGAGAACGGTAAGGCGTTAAAAGACAGGTTCATTGCGGCATAGGAAGAGTTCGAGTCCAAGCAATTACACACGTTGCTTACGAATGTCGAGCTAGGGGATCAACGACCCACTCAACTCCTTCGTAAAATGCGACAACTTAGGACAAAACAAAAATCGCTTGGACCGAAAAAGCAATCAATGCATTTAATCAGTGCAAACAACACATTAGTGATGCCGTCACTCACGCGCATCCAGACCCGTCATCGAAACGTCACGGTCATCCGAGGTCTGTTCACTAAATCCTGTCGCTATTCCAGGACAATTAACTAAACAACAAAATTTAATACATTAAGGGCGAGCTCAATTACGCCGCCGATGCTCTTTCAAGAATAGAAGAGATTTTTGTACATGTATTTTCGATTATGAGCAAATACGTAAAAGCCATTTCGAAAATACACACATAACTATGCTAAAACAAAAAAAAGATAACGTGGAATTTAAATTGTTTCGCATGCCTTAATACCACCGTACGAAGACCCATTTAACATCGTTAAACGAAGCGATAAACATTACGTCGTTCAAGTAGGTTCTCGAAAAGTCACTATTTCTTTCGATCGTCTTAAACCTGCTTATGTTATTGCTAGCTCTGCACTTGAGTCACCACATGCAGGTTTCGTTTCACTCGTAACGACAGCAAAAACTCCGATCGCAACCCAATCGACCGCACTCTACCAAACAGAGCCACTTGTCACAACAAGATCGCGTCGAGTTGTTAAAAAAACCGTGAGATATGCCATTTAAACATTTTTTGTGGCCAGTCCTAAAGCAATAAATACATCAATGTGAAATGTAAAGTGCGGTGAAGTGTTCTGTGTTTTAAAATAGACCAACGTTTATGTGGCGTTCTTACACTAATTATGTCAACTCATAACGTATTTAGTCATAAGTTATCTTTACCACTTATAGACATGTTTAAGTTAAGTTAACTCACATGTTTAAAAGCTTTTTGTATCCAACGTATTTGACCAATGTATTTAATTTTTTTTTACCAAATGTCTTTAGTTTAAGCATCCATAAGTGTACTTTTGTTTTTATATACATTCCGCGTATATACCTCTTGTTGTTAGCATAGTGTTTTATTTTGTATAATTTTAAGAGTTTAGTATAGTTAATAGTTATATGTAAGTACTCTTTTACACCAAACCATTTTATTATTTGCTAAGTTTTATACAATTATTTTTACAATTTACTGATTGTTTTTTGATAGTCATGTCTTCTATCTTTTATTAAATTGTCTTTATCAAAGGGGGGAGGACATGTAGTGGTATGTAACCCACACATGCACACACCCTGCGAACTCACCTACTTAAGACGTTGCAGTCTGTGAGTTGGGGCAGGCCGCCTCTGGCTGGCCTGCATCTGCTGGGCCTCCCCCGGGCAACCGGAGGTCTCACCTGGCGATGACAGGCCGCCGAGGCGGCGTGAAGCAAGCGGCGCTCGGTACGGTAACGTTTCGTCGTGCCTAAGCGCACAGCGCCGGCGCCGCTGGCGCCTCCTACCGGACAAAATTTCAACCACACACAGGCGAGTTGCGCTTTTTACACGCACTCGCCAACTTCCATTGCCTATATGGCTACCTAATTGAGGTGCCCGTCTTTACGGGCACTGTGTTGCCCCCGCGGGGAAAGGACTTGTCCACATCCCGCCCGCCACGCCCCCATGTCAGGGACGTTGCGATTGCTCGCGAGTTGGGGCAGTTTAAATACGCTCCCACACATAGCCGGTCATAACCGCTAAACCGCGTCACCTCGCGTCAATTTATGTTAACCTAATCTTAGTCATTGTTTATATTATACCGTGTTTAGTTATAGTAACTCGAATCATTAAACTCAGTGTGTTATACTAAATGATTATTTAATTTCATATTATATAGAACCTACAACACACCCCAACACGTTCTATAGGTGTATACACGTTGCGAGACATTTGCGAAATTTTTGGTATGGTTCTGTCTGTTATTTTTCAGTGTTTTTTTTTATATTTTTATTAGTATCATGTTAGCATGTACTATTGTGGGTTTGAATATGTCCCTCGTCTAAACTAACATACTGTATACTCTAAAACTTATTTCGTATAACGTTATTGGATATAACGTTTATTTAATCGAAAATCCATATATAATATTGACACCATCTTTATTGTTAACACCCCGATTCAAAGCAATCCGACTCGGATGGGTTATATTAGCTTATAAGGTCAAGGCGGGAGAGGAGCGGAGTGTCAGGTTCCCTCTGTCTTGTGTGTTGGTGAATCGTTTGGGTTAGGTCTGGTTAGAACAGTGACCTTTATGGCGCTAAGGCGAACGAGTGAAGCGAGCGTGCTACGGGAGCGGCGTGACAGAAACGAATCGCTGCAAAACCAACTCCACGTAGTCTTGTCTGCCCTACCCCTAGACTTTAGGGGTAGGGCAGACTATCTCTAGGGCCTAGAGTGTTATTTAAAATCGCGCAGGTGCGGAGGTAAGTGATCATTATATCGAATTAAATTATAGATTCAGTTGTGATATCTTGTGAATGTTAGAGATTTTGTAATTATATCATATATTACTTACCCAAATCCGCCCGACGGGTGCGCTTGTTAGGTATCTAAGCAACATTAGCTCAATATAGCCTCAGCAGTGCGCCTCAGGATCCTCTTTCGATCACTCACGGACCAGACGGCATTTTTCTCCTACCAAGAAAGCGTGTGTCCCTTCGACCACTCATGTACCGGACGGCACCTTTCTCCTAACTGGAAAGCGTGTGTCCTTTCGACCACTCGTGGACCAGACAGCACCTTTCTCTAAACAGTTAACACCTGGACCGGACGGGTGTGTCCTTTCGACCAGCCGCTATCAACTGCATGGCCCGGACGACAGTCCTTTCGACCAGTGAACACTTAAGGTTGGACCGGGTGAACGTGTCCCCTCGACCAGCCGCTATCAGCTGCATGGCCCGGACGACATTATCCCTTCTACCGTACCAACGTTTGGACCGGACAACTGCGTCCCTTCGACCATACCAGTGTACGGACCGGACAACAGCGTCCCTTCGACCAACATCATCGCAAAAACTCAATGTAATTTTTAAAGACCTTTTTTTTTAGTTTCGGTTTCATGTATGAGGTTCCTGCCTCCTCCTTAATCTTTTATTTTTGTATAGTTATCGTCAAGCGGTTCACATAATACATCTACCAACCTACCAAGTTTTAACTGTGTAGTCTTATTAGTTTCGGAATAAGTGGCTGTGACCTATAGACGGACAGACACACAGACAGACAGAGTCAGAGAGACAGACAGACAGACATGACGAATCTTTATGGGTTCCGTTTTTTTCCATTTGGTTACGGAACCCTAAAAATAGTTTAGAATGCATTTACGTGACCCTTGACCTTGATCGCGATTGCACTTTGCTGTTTTCGTGTTCTATTTTTAGTTACGTAAGCTGCAGGTGACCGAATTTCTCTGCTTGCCTTCTTTACTTTCTAAAGTTAATGTAATTCGTAATTGTTAAGTTTTGTTTACATCATCATCATCATCAGCCTATATTGTTCCCACTGCTGGGACGCAGGCCTCCTCTCTATGAGAGGGAATGGGCTGTAATCCACCACGCGGGCCCAGTGCGGGTTGGTAGATGTCACATGTCTTCGAATTTTTAGTTCTAGGACATGCCGGTTTCCTCACTATGTTTCCCTTCACCGTTTTGAGAGCATCAGTGATGAAATAAATTACACAAAGTAATGCGCCTGCCTGGGTTCGAACCCACGACTTACGTCGACTTACGACCACTCGTAAGTCGGGGCTGCTACCACTGGGCCACCGCTGCTTTGTTTACATAATAGGGATTATATTCGTGATGTGTATTAATAAAATATAAATAATAGTGTAAATAGCAATTAATAGGCATATTTCTAATTATAAATAAAACTCTTCTAAAGGGAGTATAGTGTTGACTAAGTGTTTAAAATAGGTGTGAAATATGTCTCGTCTAAGTACGAGCATATTATGGGACTACTTCGACAAAACCAATATTGTCGACAAAAAAGCAAAATATCGTATTTGTTGCGAAATGTACAGCTACAAGGGATCTACAGGAAACCTTAAGGCTCATTTAAAAAAAAGCATTCAGATGCCTTTACGACAGTGATTAGGGCGCAAGCATGAATCTAGACCGATTCAGCAAAGCCAAATTCAACAATGTTCCGTACAGACAGCTGCAGTGCACGATTCTTCTGCCGGTACGGCATCATCAACTGTTATGAGTGCTTCTCCCGGTACGTTAACATCCGTATCCGCTGCTAGTCTTCCCATAATGCCGACACTTAGGCTCTAGACAGACGGACTGCATTTCAACTGCAAACCAACCGAGCAGTCCGATTGCAGTCGGCGTGCAGTCTTGTGAACTGCACACCGACTGCAATCGGACTGCACGGTTGGTTTGCAGTTCTATTGCAGTCGTGTCAACTGCATTCAAACTGCATCCGAACTGCACCATACCCACCCGCCCGCACTACTTTAACGCTCCGCCCCCCCCCCCCCCCCCCCCGCACATAGAATTAGTCGTAGAAACAAGGTTAGAGTGAGCACACGCGTTGTCTGTCCGTAAATAAAATAAATATGTCGAGCGACGAGGATAGCAATACAGTAAATGAATCTGTACATTTTGATACTGATGCATTTATAAGTGCCATTAAATCAAAACCTTGCATTTGGAACTATAAGATTGAATCTTATAGTAACAAAATTGACAAAAACAAAGCATGGGCCACTATTTGCGAAACGTTTACGCCCGGATTTGAACAAAAGAGTAAGAAGGAAAAAAATATAATTGGTAAGTATTTTAATTCGTTTTTTGTTTTCTTTAATACTTTAATAAGCAATTGGACACATTAAATCATATTCATTTGCCATTCAAGTTTGCCTTCACCCATAAAATAATCCGTAAGTTGTTTTCTTATACCCTCCGATGACCTACAGTTTCTTTCAGTACCGTCGCCTATTATTATGTCTTGTAATGGTTGAGTTAAAGAATCTTCAAAATTATACCCATCTCTTTCTCGCACAAAGTTATGCAAAACGCAGCAAGCTTTTATAATTTCTTTTGCAAAATGTGGTTTATGGTCGATGGGTCGGTGAAAAATACGCCATTTATTTGCTAGAATACCAAATGAACATTCAATAAATCTTCTAGCCCGTGATGCGGTAATTAAAAATCTTCTTTTCCACACTTAATTGTCTCTTCGCGTAAGGGCGCATAACATTTTTAGAAATTGAAAATGCTTCATCACCCACAAACACGTATGGCATTGAATTTACAGGTGGCGGAATGTTTAAGGTTTTTTGTTGAAGTTTTAGATATAATACGCTTTCTTCAAATATTGTAGAATCTGAACATCTCCCATAAGAGCCGATGTCAACAAATGTAAACATATAGTTACTGTCGCAAGTGGCTAGTACTATCATAGAAAAGTATTTTTTATAGTTATAATATGAAGACCCAGTATTTCGAGGTTTTTTTAACCTTTCGTGCTTTCCATCAATTGCACCAAGACAGTATGGAAAATTTGCTTGATATTTAAAACCTTCCGCTATGTTTTTCCACTTCTCTTCAGTGAGTTCTGGCATAAACATATCTTTTAAGTGAATCCATATGTTACTACAAACATCTTTAATAATTTCTCTGATTGTGCTTACTCCGTGTCGATAAGCCCAGTGTAAATCATCAATAGAACATCCACTTGCTAAATATCTGGAAAATAATACATTAATTATTATTTTCAAGCTGTTTAATATCAAAAAAAGTGGAAACTACTACGCGACAATTTTTCACGATATGAAAAAAGAATGAACACTATGAAAACTGGTTCAGCGACGTCTAATTTACGACCATGCACATACCATCAACAGTTACTCTTTTTGAAAGATTTACAAGAAAAAGGAGAAAGATCGTCTAATATCGTTAATCGTTTAGATTCTACTAATGAGGAACCTGTAGAAGAAATAACTAAGAAAAAAAAAGCTGATAACAAACGTAAAACAAAAAATTCATTAGAAGAGGACTTGATCGAAAATTTAACCAAAAGAGTAAATAAAAAAATAAATGATGAAGAAGATGAAAGAGATGAAGACCGATTGTTCCTTCTATCTTTGTGTAATGATTTTAAAAGAATTCCAGATTATTTAAAGCTAGATGCAAAGGCAGAATTCATAAATATAATAAAAAAATATGTTTCCACATACAGGGTTACTGGTAACTCGACGTATTCCTTGCAGGACGTCATAGTAGGGTTAAAATGCAACAAATTAAGCCACCAAATGTTCTACCGAAATTCAGTAGTTTTTGAGTTAGTTCGATTTTTAGAGTTTTTATGAATAATCCCAGATTAAATCATTTGAAACCAATTTAAAAATTATTTACGGCGCGACAGTACAGAAATTTTAAGTTATTATCGTAGTTGATGCCGTAGCAGATCTTTGTTAATAATTAAAAGTTCAAAAATGCCTTAAACCTTGGCAAATATCACTAATCAAACATTTTTTTTTTTTGTAATTTTTGTTATTACTCCATACAAATTGTTGTCTAGTGCAAAAATAAAATACTACGCCTGATGTACAAATTACTAGGAAAATATCCTTATCTTATCAGCTATCCAAAAAGGTATGAATGTTAATACAAAGTCATGGACTACATTATGAAAATCGTTTTTGATTTAGTACAGGAAGACGTGCGTCTCACAAAAAGGTGATTATTCGGAAAATCAAATAAAACAATTTCGTGAATGTTATTATTATTTTTAATAAATTTCAATTTAATAACTTTTATGACATACATTTCACACGTCTTGTTCGATGTGCTGCCCTCGGTTTCGAATACATGTTCTTATTCGCTTCCTCATTTCAGTTTTTGTGATTCTTGATGTGATTGTTGCCCTCATCTGGTCCGCCGCATCTGTTATTCTCTCCCTTAGTTCTTCAATTGAATTTACTGGGGTCACATAAACTAGGTCTTTCATATGACCCCAGACGTAAAAGTCTAGGGGCGTCAGATCAGGGCTTCGCGCAGGCCACGGAATCGGCCCACCGCGCCCTATCCATCGGTTTGGATAGTTTTCATCCAGCAATTGTCGAATTGTGATTCGGAAGTGGGCTGGACATCCGTCATGTTGATAAATCATGTTTGCTCTTCTTTCTTCCGGTACATCCGCGAGCAGTGGTGTTAAATGATTTCTAAGGAAATCTTCATAAAGTTCCCCATTTAGTGTTCGGGGTAAAAAATGTGGGCCGATTAATTTGTCGTCGATAATACCCATCCAAACATTAAGCGAGAACCTACGCTGGGATGCGGTTGGTTTCAGTTTTTTAGGGTTTGCTTCTGCTTTCGGTGCCCAGTAATGTAAGTTGTGGTAGTTTGTGATACCATCACGGTCAAAACATGACTCATCGGTCCACAGAATGTTTTTTAAAAAGTTTTCGCCTTCGGCGTCGGCACTCAGCATGAAACGACAAAATTCAAGCCGTCTCGGCGGATCTCCCTCTTCTAATGACTGGACTGGTTGGTAGTGATATGGATGTCGGCCTGACAAGTGAACTACAGACCAGACTTTCCACTGTGACATACCAAGCTCACGCGCTACGATGTTTGTCGATATGTTGGGGTCGTCAATAAAACGTTGAAGAATCAGCTCTTCGTCGTCAGCCGTGTATCTCCGGGAACGACCAGTGTCAATTTGCCTGGTTCTTTGGACGCTGCCAGTTTCAGATATTCGCCGATAAGTCGATCCGAAGACACTAACGTGTGGGAGTCGGCGGTTGGGAAAGCGAAGTCCATATTCTCTCCGCGCTTCAGCAGCGTTACCGTCACAAAGTCCGTAACAGTAAATTATGTCAGCGTATTCTGGATTAGAATATGCAGCCATAGTCAGCACTTATGAAGGCACAGCACAGCACGAGAGCAAGATACGCGATAGGGATAGCCAGATAACAAAACACGAGCTTACGCGACGTAGAGTTGAGACTGACTAACGCTGACGACCAGAAAATCGCACCCCGAGTCATGCCGAGAGAACAATAGTAACCAATCACAAAGCTTACCGTGTGTTTGGAGTTCAAGCTCAGGTAAAACTACGAATACTACGAATAACAAACAAAATGTTGATTGTCTTACAATTTTACCTGCTCCCCATAAAACTCTTCTCTACCCTGTCATACATGCAAAAGTATTGACAATCATACCTTTCTGAATAGCTGATAAGACAAGGATATTTTCCTAGTAATTTGTACATCAGGCGTAGTATTTTATTTTTGCACTAGACAACAATTTGTATGGAGTAATAACAAAAATTACAAAAAAAAAAATGTTTGATTAGTGATATTTGCCAAGGTTTAAGGCATTTTTGAACTTTTAATTATTAACAAAGATCTGCTACGGCATCAACTACGATAATAACTTAAAATTTCTGTACTGTCGCGCCGTAAATATTTTTTAAATTGGTTTCAAATGATTTAATCTGGGATTATTCATAAAAACTCTAAAAATCGAACTAACTCAAAAACTACTGAATTTCGGTAGAACATTTGGTGGCTTAATTTGTTGCATTTTAACCCTACTATGACGTCCTGCAAGGAATACGTCGAGTTACCAGTAACCCTGTATAACATGTCCGGACCGCAATATCAGCCAACGAATGATTTCAGGGGATATTTTACTTCAAATAATACGAACTATAACATGCCTTCGAGTTCAAATGTACCTCCTATCCAACAGGAGACATTAAATCGGCCAGGAACTTCAGAATCTCATTACAGCAATATTGTCTCACCTGATAATTGCAGCGATGATAGCTCATACATAAACGACGTATTCGGTTAATCATTTTCTTCTGTTTATATACATATATATTTTTTAAGGGCATGTATTTAATGCGGCAACTAAGTAAAATGAATATAGGTTTAAAAAAAAATAGAGTGGGTACCATATATAATGGGTTGGCAGCTAATAAGGAGTATCGTAATAAGTAATAGGTAGCATATTAATATATCAGTAATAAGCTCCGTTTTAATTTAAACTAGCATCAAGTTTTTCTTTTGGGAACTGAATTAATATCTAAGCGGAAACTTAATGGCGAAAACAAAATAGAAAATGGGCATTCATAAATAATATAAATCAGATTCTTTTTAAAATTGTTTGTATGAAGAATAAATATAAACTAGCTTATATTATACAGGGTGTAACGGAAAGGGTATATACATCCTTAAGGGTGTGCTACAGACCATCAAACTGAACATGTTTCTCATCATAAAAAATTTTTGCAGCAAAAAAAAAATCAGCTGCCTATACATTTGGGTCGAATAGGTATTGCAATTTTCTATGGGGCAGCAGATATTTTTTTTGCTGCAAAAAAAAATTTATGATGAGAAACATGTTCAGTTTGATGGTCTGCAGCATACCCTGAAGGATGTATATACCCTTTCCGTTACACCCTGTACATATAGTGTGTGACTTTTAATAGCTTTAAATAAACTCTAAAATGGCATGCAGAAAAAATATTTTGCGGCCTTCATTTTCAAAATTATAGGTGAATAAATTAAAAAAATAAAAAGAGTAATTACTTTTATTTATTGTTAAATAATCATATAATACTGTAGTTATACCTAAGTATTAAAGTTACACAATAAAAAGTTACGCAGTTAGACACAATTAAATAAAAATAAAAAATATTATTATTGTATTATTAGGGCAGGTTTAGATTTGGCAGGACGCCCTCGCTTTCTTTTTTGACCAATTGGAATCAATTTGGCCTCTAAAGGCGGAGTGGCTAGTTTCAACCTTATGGCGAGGCCTATTATATGTTAACACACATATATTTTAAAAAATTGCGGGCAATTGCACATGCCTTTCTTCCATTCTGTTCTTGGCAGTACAACTTTCCAGAACGCAAAGTTTTTTTCTTTATACTCATCAAATGTATGCCATGTTTCGTTATATGCCATATCCGTAGCCCTAGCTTTCTCACTAGGTACTATATAAACGTTGTTTGTATAATCCGATGCTAAAGTCTTTACTTTAATGTTCTGCTTTGCCCAACAATATCCTTCTGTCCATTCCTTGAGTTCAATGTTGTGTGTCTCTGGGAATAAGTCTTCAGAGATTTGGTTTGACCATTGGGTAACCATATCACTCGCCACAACAAGGAAACGTGAAAGGGGAAAACGTTCCCGCATCGTATTATGATCTTTGATAGTCTTGTTCAATGCTTCTAAAGCGTTGTTTGTGGTCGGTGAAAGGGTTGCTGCAGCCCCAAAGTACCAGTTAGGGTTTTTGACTAGCCACTCCCTTTTAAAGTATTGTATGAATGCTGTCTTAGTAGCATGTTTGGCAACAAAAGCATGGGCAGCAGCATTGAAAGCATCAACTGATGATGCATTATGCAAAGCGTCTATATCTTGCAAAATATCTTTTCTGTATCTTTTTTCTACAAACTTTTCAACAGATTTTTGCATATTTTTTTTAGCATGCGCCCAACACATACGCACTGTAGTATCAGAACCAAAAACATGGATAAAAGCATTTTTTATTGCTTGAGCTGCGTCACACACTAATACTTTTGGTTGTAAATCATGATCAAACAGTGAATGAACTTTCTCCTTTAATCCACTAAAAATCATCTCAAAGTCTTCTTCTTGTTCATTAGTGGAAACTCCTAAGCAAAGGGGATAAAATTTTCTGTCTTTATTTGTAGTTCCAACAATCAAAACAGGAAAGCCTTGCCATATCAATTTGTAGGTTGCATCAGCGTGGAAAACGTCAGAAGAACATACAAACTTTAATAATTTTCTTGTTGTCAAAACAAATCTGAAGATCGGTTGGTCACTCTCTAATATCCAGTACTTAATAACTTATTCCATCAATTTTTTGAAGAGAAGCCAATATAGCTTTAGGCCACGTCCGCACAGGCAGGTGGCTTGCATAGCGCCTAGAGCCTGGCGAGTCACCTAGAGAGTCGCTTAATAAAACGAACGTTCTAGAACGTACGCGACCGGCCGCACTGCGCGCTTGGCGCCTAGCTAGTCGCTAAGCGTGCACCCAAGTAAACAAACGTGTTGGTTTTTTGTAGCGAGGCGCGTGGTATTTTATAAGAAAAAATGGATGAAATATTAATTGCATCAGTTTTTAAAAGAGAACCTCTGTGGAATCCGGGTCATGAACTGCATAAAAATGCAGTTGTTTTAAAGAAACTATGGGAAGAGGTAGCAGTCGAGGTAGAAAAAGATGGTAAGTACTAAAAAGTGATTTATTTATTTATGACTTGATAATTTATTTTTACAATAAGAAATTAATCGTGTGAATGTCTATTATGGCGTTGGATTACGTTTTCAGGCAACGAGTTGTTCTGCCAAGTAACCGATCCAATTCCGTTGAAATAATTCAACAAAATGTCTCTAGTTCGTAATGCGGAGTTTGAAAATCTATATTGAGTCCTGGTGGATATTGGCGCACTAGTAATAGTAGAAACCATGTCCTCTTGAAGCATAGATCGATCTTCCGTCATAAGAAAGTTATGTAGAATGCATACAGCTTTCGTAATTGAAATAGCAGTATTAACCTTGGTTTCAATAGCTTTCTGCAATATCCTCCATTTTGCTGCCATTATACCAAAACAGCACTCTACACTTCGGCGAGCTCTTGAAAGTCGGTAGTTGTAAATAGTTTTAGTGTTATCGATATTTCTTAATGAAAAAGGCCTCATTAAATAATTCAATAATGGATAGCCACCATCTCCAACTAACACAAATGGGATTTTAATATTTGTATTAGGAATTTCTTTCTCCGGCGGGATATTGAGGCCATTAGTTTCTAACATGTGAAACAAAGATGAATTTCTAAAATTTCCAGCATCACACTGACGGCCCTCTGCTCCGATATCTACTAAAATAATTTTGCAGTCCGCATCAACTACAGCTTGTAGTAAAATTGAAAAATATTGCTTGTAATTATAATACGTGGATCCACTATTACATGGACACTGTACCCTAATATGCTTCCCATCGATTGCACCAATGCAATTCGGAAAATTCCATTTGTTATAGTACTTATCTGCAATTTCGTACCATTTCTCCATAGTTGGAATTGGCATGTATTCGTCTTTCAGTGTAATCCATAAAATGTTGCATGTCTCGCTTATAATCTCAGAAACTGTAGTGCGACCTAAACGGAAATGGAAAGCAAGAGACCTATAGGATTCTCCAGTAGCCAAATATCTGAAACAAAAAGTAACTACTTAATGCTTAATAATATAATAACTGCTGGTTTTTGTTTCAGTCAAAACAGTAAAAGGAAGATGGAAAAATCTGAGAGCATATTTTTTTAAAGAATGTGGAAAAATTGATAAGCCAAAGAGTGGAGATAGCGCTGATAAAATATGTAAAAGTACGTGGCAATATTACGACCAATTATTATTTTTAAAGAGCAAGAAGAACGAGAGCTCCGGGAGAGATTCAAACCTGAGTGTAGATAATTATGATAACTATTCTACAACAACTGACTCAACAATAGAAGAGCTACAGACTACAGATTCTGTGCAGGCTAATTCTACTTCAGAAACAGTTACAAATGATACTCTAGAATCTCAAAGTTATAGTCAAACATCACAAAGAAAAAAAATTCGTATGAGCAGAACCGAAAACAATGATCAACTTTTAGCAATAGAAAAGAAGAAACTTGAAATTCTCCAGAGGGAAAGTATTAAAGAAAAAAGCGATGATTTACTGTTTTTTGAAAGTCTTTTGCCTTATATGGAAAATATCCCATTAAGGCGTAAATTAAGGTTAAGATCAAAGATTCAAGATTTAATATTGGCTGAAATGGAAGCTGTAGAAAATAATATTCAACAATCGGTGCCAGTGATGCATATTCCTGTACCGAAAATAAATAATCAACCAATAGAAGAATATGAATTGTATGTCCAGAATTCATCTGAACAAAATGATTCAGCTTTGATTACTTACATAAACACTTACAAATAAATAATTAAATGAAGCTAAGATGACACTCTGACCACGAAGAGTCTTTTTTCATAAATTACTACGTTTTTTAAGTTTTTTGAATAAATAAAAATAATACATATAATATAGCGTTTCACTTACCTCAATGTAACTACTAGTCGTTCTTCGGCTGCTATGCTTTTTCTAAGATGAGTATCCAAATGAGTTAATTTTCCTTTAACTTTACTAAGAAGTAGATCAAATGTGTCTATGGTCATACGTAAATATTCGTAAAATTTGTCGTCAAAATTACGCAATTGTTTATACAGTACATTAAACTCCCCATACCTTGATCGTGATTTATTTATATCATGAACCCAACATGTTGGGTAAGGCTGTGAAATGATATATTTTAACGATGTATTTTCTGTAAGTAGCAGTTTTAGAGCTATTTTTGAAAGCGACATCTCGTCAACTTGCTGACCAGCAAATGTCTAAGGCACCTAGCGACCCACCACGCAAACCACCTCTAGTGCGGTCACCGTGAATCCTAGCAAGTAGCCAGAATGCAAGCCACCAGGCTCTAGGCGCTATGTAAGCCACCTGCCTGTGCGGACGTGGCCTTAGGCTTCAAATGTAAGTCAAAGAGTCTGTTGATTTCTGTTTTAGTATGAGCGTCGATGCCGTAGTCGCCTCGAGTGCCAATATTTTCGTGATTATGTTCAGCATCTGTATGATATGCAAGAACATTGTCGGTTCCACTCTCAAATAACAAATAAAGTTCTGCCGCACACTGTGGTCCCTTCTTCCGAACTTTATTACACCTGTAAAAACGTTTTTGCCCCTCTTCTGTCATTCGCGTAAATTTCCGAGACCAAGTATTTTTTGAATTCACGAAATCTTCCGCCTCTTTCAAGTTTGAAAATTTAGATTTAAAAACCCAAAGTTTGTTTCGTCCACGTTTGGGTTTCGTTGGTCCTTGATCCTCTGATTCTGCTCCACTTGAATAGTAATCCGGCACTCCTTCATCACAATTTATTTCACGACTTGGTCCAGCTAACTCTAACTGACTCATCTCCACATATAAATCACTAAATACTGGTAATTCACTAAAATATTACGCAAAACAAAACTAAACATTAACGTGCACATTACCGGCGAATAATGAAAACAATAACCGCACCCGCACGCACCCCGCCACCCCGCACTACACTCGTATCCAACCATCGCACCTTCCGCCGATTTCATGAAATTATGATAAAAAAATATTAATAATTAACTCTTATTCATTTTTATTGTACTCGTTTTAATATTTAGAGCTGCAAAGCGAAGCCTGAAAGTGGGTTTTTAGACGGCACGAAATAGTTGGTAATATATTATCTTTGCCAGGTGTTAGGTTTGGTACGTTGGAATGAAAGATACCGTTGGGTATACTTAATTTAATAATCACAGGACACAGGTTACATATTTTTATGTTTAGACAGAGCGTAGTGTCACAGACGGGTTGAGATCAAGTTATGGCCTCCGGAAGGATGTGCACCATAGATAATCACTAGAGCTTGACGCTTACTAACATACTAATTAGTGATGTCACAACATCCCCCTTCTTGAGTTCAAATTAGACCCTTGACAATAATTGACACTACGTACAACTTTACTTAATTACTTATTTAATCTAGACATCTATAAATAAATCTTAATATTCTATGAGTAGTTACATTTACATACACTCCTGTCTGTCACCTTCCTCTCTCCCTCTTGACGAGTTGGGTCGCATGGAACTTGACTTGACGAGTCGACTGACATGACTAATGGAATCTTGGGATTATGATGAGCTGAGACTGACACTATGATGCTCATCCCAAGTCCAGACTGTATCTCTTTAGACACTTTTTTGGTGTGGGCACGTTGACAATTGCTTTGACCTTTTCTTGGTCTGCCCCAGCACCATCTTTACTGAAGACATAACATTTTGACTGATTAACTGACCTTAACTTTTCACTATAATGAAAACTGACATTACAACTCTTTGTTGTTTTTGTGACCTTTACAATAACTTGCATTGCCTCCATGCGTTGCAGATGACAGACTGGAGGTAGACATCCAAGACCCTGGAAGACATAATTAAATTGTGTAAGCATTTGTTTACAATTTCTGTTCTGACAATGAAAAGACATATTTTATTTATTATACCTAACTTTTAACAAGTTGGAAGACAATTAACAGTTGGACAATCTAAATTTACTACTATAAACATTATAGTTTTGACGACGTAATTGTAATCTAAACACAAATTACAATGTTTAGGTTGACATAACCTAAAATCGGAATGGATTTTTCACCAAATCCTTTGACATTTATCCAACGTTTGACAAGTGACATTTGAGACTGATTATTATTTCGTCTGACATAATTGAAAATTTGTTTTGACATGACATTGACATTTGCACCTGAATCTATGATGCATTTAATTTGTTTATTCCATAATGACAAGTTTCCCATGACTGATGCTTTAAATTATTACTTTCTAAAGAGTTGACAATGTTTACTTTTTTATCTGAGTTTATACCTAATGATCCTTTGTTTGACTGCGAATACTGACTGCTGATTTTATGACGATGATATTGTGTGTTATTGTGAAATCCCTCTGACTTGTGAACATTTCCATCATTGAGATGTGAATATGGACACTGACATTTATTATTTTGACTATTTGAGTGGATTCTCGACTGGTTCTTCGACCTATGACTACAATCATCATTGAGATGTTGCTGACAACTCTCGGACATATCCCTGCTTTCAACACAGAGATATTTGACTGGTACTTTGACCTATGACTATAATCATTTGAGATGTTGCTTCCAACTCTCTGACATATCACTGCTTTCAACACAGAGATATTCGACTGGTACTTTGACCTATGACTATAATCATTTGAGATGTTGCTTCCAACTCTCTGACATATCACTGCTTTCAACACAGAGATATTCGACTGGTACTTTGACCTATGACTGATGATTGACACACACAATATAAATGGGGTATTAGACTTGATTTATTTAGACCTTGACTCGGATCACTCAGATATGATGTGACTACTTTCATTTTTGGGATATGACGTTGACTATTTGCTGCGATACTACTGTAATAACTTTATGACATGACTCTGACTGTGATAGACTTTATATTGATCCTGTGATAACTTGACTCGACTGTGATAGACTTAGTATTAATCCTGTGATAACTTGGTCTCAATACATCTACACATATATGACTTGACTTTGACTGTAACTAACTTTGTGATGGTGACTGCTCGCTATGTGACACTGACTGACTGTGCGCTTGTGTGTTCTGACTATTTGTTGGTTGACTACTATGTGGATCATAGTGATTTGACTGACTATTTTGACTTTGACTCGACTTTAACTGACTGTGCAACATTCCAACAAAATATTCTTGACTACAGTTAACTGAATCAAACGATTGCAACTGACTAACTTTTTTATTTTTGAAGCAATATTTAGCAAAATGACCAAAAAGTTTACATGACCTGCATTGAACGCCTTCAGCTGGGCACTTGTATCGGTGAGACCGCCCACAGCGACTGCATGTCCTCGAGTCGCCGCTCGAAGCTGAAGCTGACCTGCGACCGCCTGAAGACTTGCGGCTGCTCGAAGCTGACCTGCGACTCGAAGCTCGCTGTCGATCGTCTCGTCGACCACGGCTCCTCCGACTGAGATGCCTGACGTTTTCGCTGGCGACACCGCTCGCTTGGACAATTTTATCAGCATCCTGCTGCGCGACTATGAGTGTGCTCGCTATCTCATGCATCCTCTTGTAGGTTAGGTCATGTTCTTGAAGCAATCTTTGACGCACATGCGATAAATCCATGTGTAGGTTAGCTATAAAAATATCTTTAATTAGCGACTCTCTGAGCGTGCCAAACTCACATTCTTTGCTTTTTGCCTCTAAATCGGTGATGAATTCCTGGATGCTTTCAGATTTGTTCTGCTTACGTGTAAAAAATAAATGTCTGCACATGGTCACGTTTCTCCTTGGCTCGAAAAATTTGTCGAATCTGGACTTGACCTCGTTGAATGTGCTGTCATCAATTTTCAGGTTAAACGTGTTGAATATGTTAAGACCACGTTCTCCAATTGAGTGTAACAAAATGGCAATTTTCCGCTTCTCACTTGACTTGTCCAGGCCTGTGGCTAGCAAATATAGTTCCATCTGCTGTGACCATCTTCTCCATGCCTCCGCATTATTATTTGCTGGATCTGACGAGATGTGGAGTTGATTCAGTTGGGTACGCAAGCCCAATTCTTGACCGCCATCTTTTGTTTCGCCGCCGCTTGACATTTTTCTTTGTTCTTCTAATTAAATTTCTTATTTTTCTTCTAGATTTCTGACACCATGTTAGGTTTGGTACGTTGGAATGAAAGATACCGTTGGGTATACTTAATTTAATAATCACAGGACACAGGTTACATATTTTTATGTTTAGACAGAGCGTAGTGTCACAGACGGGTTGAGATCAAGTTATGGCCTCCGGAAGGATGTGCACCATAGATAATCACTAGAGCTTGACGCTTACTAACATACTAATTAGTGATGTCACAACACCAGGTACTCCCTTTCTTCTCCTAAAATTGTTTGTCCGAAAATCATTATCCATAACACGTTTGCTATAAACTTCAGTAACCATAATGTTCAAAATCCCGAAATTTTGTTTAACATAATTATCTTTAGTTCTAAAAGTGTCCTAAGTATTGTGTTAAATAATGTGTATTATTCCGAATGTTCATTTATAATATTTTTTTTAGTTCTAAACCATTTGCTCAAAATTAGGTTTTAGTGACAGAAACGAATCTCTGTAAATCCGACTCCACGCAGTCTTGTCTGCTCTACCCCTAGAGTGTAATTTAAAATCGCGTAGGCGCGAAGGGGCGAGGCGGCCCGCGAGTTGAGGAGCAGGTGGTTGTAACACTCGCCGCCGCAGCCGAAGCTGCGGTGGTGAGCGTTAAACCCATCTGCGACGATTAACTCGCGAGGGACCGCCAGAGCCTCGTAGCGCCGGAGCCGTGATAGAAACCATGCCTGCTGCATGCTTGCTTGCTTGCATGCTGCATGCTTACAAAAACCACATGTTCACAATCAACTGCTTTATTGAGTACATGTATAATAGAAGAAGTTCATAGCAAAAGCGTTGTTGTTCTAAGAATATTATTATTTTAAATAAACATTACGTAATTTGAATTTAGGACTTATAACTTTTATTGAAAACGGTTTTATGTCTTTTGTATACTATTGATTGTAGTATTTATGACAAACGGATTTAGGACATATTATATTTAGGGATTTCAATTTTATGGCATGTGATATTATGTGATACTAAGTTCGGGTGAGTTATCATTCGGACAAATGATGATTAGGACAAAAACTGTTATGGCACTTTAAATTATGGATAAAAAAGTTAGGTGACCCAATAGAGAACCTCTTTGCCACCCTACTAACATTATTAGTCGCCAAGTCATTATTTATAGCTCCTCGCCTAATATTTTATTTGACTGGTATAGTTTATTTGCTACCTAAACGCAGCTGCTATTTTTTAGTTTTTATAACACCTTTAATTTTGAACCTTACATAATATAATAGTCGCGAAAATATTTAATCGCTGGCAAGTTATTTTATTTGTTGCAAACATTTAGTCGACTTTTAAGTTATTAGTCACTCGGAAAATAATAAGCCTTTTTTAAGTAACTATTTTTGTAATTTAATTCAAAATGCCTATTCAATGGCGACAGATCTAGCTTTGCAAATAAATAATAATGTTTAAAATTGTTTGTTATTAAATTGTCACATTATAGTGAATAGTTTTCTTTTATAAATAAATACTATTTTATGATCAAACTTATAAATGTTTCATTTCCATTCCTGATTGATGACAAAGCACACAGGGTTTATCAATAATGTTTTGATCCAGACCGATATTTGGTCATTTTTCAGATTATTATTATTTATATTAAAAAATAATGGAAAAAAAAAAACATGAAAACAAAAACCAGACCGGAACAAATACTTATCGTACGTTCCGTGCGGGAATCGAACCCGCGACACGAGTTCTTAACCAATGCGCCAAACGTGAGGATGCACGTGCGGTGGTCGGGTACGAGCTTGAACTTGTTGAAACATGAAATTGAATCACAACGTAAGGTTTTATGTAGTCTAATTGCATATTAGTCACGTTCCACAGTAATATTATTGAGTAGAACATAAGTATCTACGCGCGAACGCCCACCGTAGCGGGCGGCTGAGGCGGCGCGCGCGGGACGAGGTAACCTCGGCTGCGCCGGCGCATCGAGCCGGGCACACCACTGACCACGGCACTCCAATTTTACCACCGGCGAGGACATACGTACGCACGATCGGGCGCCTCACTTGTATCTTTGAACAAGAATATTATACCTTCATCGCACAGTCCACCAGCAGTTTTCTTTCATCCCAACACGAGCTTATACAGTAAGTATTGTACAAGTATCCATATACTTATAACGTTATTTCATCATGTTGTTTAATGTAATTATAGTTAATTATTATTTTGTTTGTTTGTTTCAGATCAGTAACAATGTGTTATTCTCCAGATATTATCGAGTTCTCACAATACGCTCAAGGGTATCCGACTCCGAGTTTAAGCTGGCATATCCCAGAACAACAAAGACCTGTCAACAAGGAGTCTAGAGCAAGACAAGACTGCGAACCTGCCAGCAAGAAGCCTAGAACAAGACGGGAGTGTCTAAAACAGAAGCCATATCTGACTACACGTCAATCATTCCTCATAAATACGGAGAAGAAAAAAGGTTTAAGACTGATCCAGGTACAAGTGTTGGATATCAGTGAACAACAAGAACCTGCAAGTGATGAACAGGACATGGTGATGTTAAGTGCGCAGTATGTAGTGACTGAATCGGTGGATCATGTTATGGACGAGACGCAATCGTTAATCAATAAAATTTCGAAAAAAAATTGCGGAGACAGATGTTATTATTAACTAGTGTCATTATTTTGTAAGTACCTACTTTATAAGTTGATGTGTAAAGTTTTCAGTAATAAGCAGTAATAAATTATTTAAGAAATATAATAGATATTAGGTTATATTATTATTAGTAATGTAGAACATTTATTTGCTTTCTTATTATTTTGTGTTTAAAAATACTTAGGTTTTATGTTGTGTAAGTTTTGAATTTATAAATATGAAAATATGTAAGTTTTACTGCTATTAACTTTGTGTATTTTTATCTTGTACTTATTATTTTTGGGTAGATAGTTATATTTAGATTGTAAATAATGTTAAAAAGTAAATACAAATACATTCTTTCATAATTTAAATTATGTTTTATTTTGTTTTACATAATAATACTTCAACTCTAAATTAGCTCTAGTGTAATGTATAATTGCAGGTTATTTCCTTTCAATATTTTTTTAAAGTAGTGCTTTTAAAATCATGGTATATTTGAAATGTATAATAAATTAAAAGAATTATCATTTACTGCAGCTAATTTAAAGTTTTTTATGTAGGTTCCCCTGATTATACTAAATAAAACACTTTTATGTAGATAGACATTTTTTTATTAACTGTGCAACACAATAATAATTAAAATAAATTAAATACAGACATATTATTATCAAAATACCATTTCCTTAAACAGATAGCATTATTTAACGCACAATTCATTGTATGATTCACACAATTAAAATCAGTTTTATTTTTGCAAAACCTTCTTTTTAATTCTGAAATATTAGGACATCCTTTCGCACCAATGTCGATCACTTCACAGTTTGCACATAACTCTTTAATCCACTTAATCTTTTCCAGCCCCTTTGTGATAATTTTTTTATTTTCTATGTATGGTAAAATAACTCGTTGAAACTCTTTGTAGTCTATGTAGCCCTCGCTCCAATAAATTCCTCGATTTCTTTCTAACCACCTCACCTGCTTTTTTTCTTCTTGTGTTAGGTAATGGAATGAATATGGTGGTTTTATCAAGAACGTCTGTGTATGATCCTGACTCGCAATAGCCAATTCTTTGACAGTAAAATTATTTTTAGAATCTTTAAATCGTTGGAGTTCTACTATAATGGTATGAAATATTAGGATGATATCTTCATGATATCTTCTTAACAATATTACTTAATGGTTTGTATTCAACAATGCAATCGTTCAGAATGAGACAGTATGCTGAAGTTTGATCTGGTATTTCTGAATCACTTTCAATTTCTACTCTTACATCCACAACCGGACCTGTCTTTAGATTATCGGCTTGTCTAGAACAATCAATAACAAACAGCGGTGCTAAATCTCTGAACTGTTTTTCGCTTAATGTGGGCTCCGGACGACGTCCATAATACGACTGTTGAAATCTAGTGTATTGCTCATATAATAAAGCGATTCTGTTATTAGCAAAGCTTGCATTTAGGTTTTCATACACTCTAACGTTTCGAACATGACAGTGATCGAATTGAGACATGTCCGAACTTGCATTGCTTTTCCTATTTGTCTGTAGCCCAATTATAATGTATCTTGGTTTTTCTATTTGAGATGAAGTTTTGATAGACCAGGTATGTTTTGTAGTTTTAGGCAAAGCTGGATATTCGTACAGATCCCAATTTCTGTAAATCATTTGAAGTGGGCGATCTTTTTCTAATACTTTTAACAAACCAATTTTTTCTTTATCTGATACTTTAACATGCGGTACTCGCCATATGATTTTGTTGATCTGAACATCATCCACTACTTCACCAGTATTAAGTTTTACAGCGTTCAAATTTGTGTTACTTCGTAACAATATCAGTTCGTGTCTACTATTTATCACGACTTTTTTAAAATCTTCTGCAAAACCGAGGAGATTACGAAGTGGTATTGAAGCAGAAAATCTTCCTCCATCGACATTTTTTATGCCATCAATATTCCAGCCCCAAGCATTAGACGTTTTTGATTCACTTTCGGTCATTGAAATTAGTGATTTCATGGTTGTTGTTATACCTGCATTTTTTATTTTATCAATCTCCACTCCATTTAGCTCATACCTAATGTCTTGGAACAAGTAGAGTAGAGCATTGTTCGTGAAATTGATACTAGTAGCTTTGTCCTTCGTATCTTTTTTGGTAATTATAAAAGTTCCTTCCAAATATAGGGTGCTAGCTGATGGTAATATGTACAAGTCCTGTTGGTTGATAGGTATGCGGATTTCATCGTTCCTGTTGAAACTCGTTACATAAGGTTTGTAGGAATGAAATTCGATTCCTTCTATAGTAGTATCGCAAGTAGGAGCGGATAAAACGTCTAAGATATTCATTTTAGCAATCCGATCGCTCTAAGGAATGCTTTATTGTCTTTAGTTAATTTTATTTTCTTCTTAGATGGAGGTCTTATTTGATAGGTAGCTCGAGCAGAACTGATATTCTTTACTTGTTGAGACACATTTTAATTGTAATCAATCATTTTTTCTTCTATGATGCAGATACACCTGCACTTCTCCACCACGTAAATTGATTAATCGTTTGTTTATATCTAACAACCTGATATGTATGCAGCTTATGTTGTTTTGATTGATTGGAAAGTATATTGCGTTCTTCGGGATTTCTATGATCCTGTACCCAGGTGGTACATTAAGTGCAAATTCGTGAATAATATGACTTGGTTCACCGTTCACATATGAACCGCTTACAATATCACATTCGATCCTGACTACGGTCGTAGGTATTGTTGACTGGAGACTGTGACACATGCCATTTATTTACTTTCAAGATTTGTTTGTTAAATCCTAATAGTTTTCTAAAAGAGTCTTCTTTGATAAAATTAATGTCTTTTGTACAAAATATTGAAGTTTTTAATGTATTATTATTACATCGTAGTTTGATCGTTGCATCTTTTATTTCGGCTTTTAAATAATCGGTGACATCTTGTAATTCATAAGTGCCTTCCGGTATTTCAATAACTTCATTAAAACCATAATAGAACTTATTATTACTTTTATCAATGTTTGGAATAGAATTAAATGTTGAAAAATGTAATAATGCACACTCATACTCTCCATCTAGTTGCAACTTATTAGGATAGTATGTAGTTAATACTGACGAGTCCCCAGTTATAGACAAAGTGAGTGACATCTTGCAAATGATTGAGTATATTTTATAATACATTTTTATTCCAAAAACTCCACAAATAATTTAAACATAAATGACCACAATTGACTGCGTTAAATTTTTGATATCTTGTGTAGTTATAAAACACATTACAATTTTTGAAATATTGCATCAATTCCATAAGTATTCACAGTTAATGTATACTTTAGCATAAGCTACCCAATGCGTTCCTTCGTTCTTAGAATCGTCTAAGTTAACGATACCACATTCAATGCGTTTCGGCAACCGATGTAGTCGATCCTTCATATAGACACCACGAAAATATGGGATGTCTCTTGAATACTTTAGGATGTCTACATTAGTTAGAGGACGATTGGGTAGCATATTTTTTTAGTTTTTTGAAGATGTTATAAACAATCCTCTTCCACTTTTATACGGCTTAATGTACAAACCCTTACCCAACACTAAAGCCTCCATAGCTTTATTATGACGTTCTGTTTCTTGCAAATTTTGTTTGTTTGCTTTGTAATCATTGACGGTTTTTGCAATTCCAGCTGCACCTCCAGCTAAAGTTCCTAAAGCCGATAAACCAGCAAAAATTGGAATTAAAGGTAGAACTCCTCCAGTCTTTGGTATGAGTATTACCCGGGGTACTCGAATTCGATGATGAATGTTTGGAAATAACTTTTTTGCCGCTAAGTAAGCTGCTTTTATTAAAGTCTTACTATCTTTGCGTTTGTGTTTCTTAATTTTCGATCTTATTTTTGAAACTAAGCTTTTAAATGATTTAATGCTGGATCCAGACTTAAGTTTTGCTTTCATAACTTTTTTCACTAGCCAAGAGCTTAATTTTTCACCTTTTCTTGCATCTTTTGATTTAAGTCTTTGTTTAGCCATGTTAAGTAGATCTAAATCGGCTTTGTGACGATTTGATAAGTCTGTATGGTTTGTATATGCAATATCGTGTTGCATGCAAGCTTCATCTAGCTTATTTACACCTCGGTCACCTCGCGCTAAGCGTTTGTGAAGTTTGGTTCCTGGTCCACAGTAATTGTATCCTGGCAAATGAACTTCGAAGGGTAGATTATTAATTATGTTGATAACTAGTCCACCTCCTTGCATTATTCAAATTATAATGATCGAATTTCTAATGCAAATGGTTATATAATATCTCAGTCCATTATTGCAGCTTTTTCAATCCAACTGTTTTCTGCATTGTTTAGACCTAACCATTTGACATATAATTTATTTCCTTTCTTTTTCAAAACCTTTTCAATCAAATAAACATCAGGATTATTAGATCTTCGCAGTTCTTGTTCGTAAAAAGCTCCTAATATGTTTTGCTTTCGTCGATTTTCTATGTGATATGTCACTGGTAAGGTTTTATTTACCTTTTTTATAATAAATAATTCAGTAGACCAATTAGGAGTATAACCTTTCTCAAAATTATGTTTGTATTTACTTATACGAACACAATCACCAACTTTGAATTTAGGCTTCCACTGAATTAAACCATGTTTGTTATTTTTTTTAATATTTTGTTAGATTACTTGTTCATTACCTTTATTTACATCAACTGGTTTAAATTGAATAGTGCGATGTTTTGTGTTGTTATATCTCTTCAATGTATCTTCCAATGGTGGACCTAGCCACTTATAGTTTCCATTGAGACTAAAATATTTGTATAATTTATTTTTTACTGTTCTTATCAGTCTCTCTACAATTGATGCTTTTTTAGTAGAAAACGATGAGTAATGGTTTATGTTGTGCTTTTTCATAAGCGTTTGAAAAGTGATGTTATAAAATTCTGTTCCCATGTCAGTTTGTAAGTTAACAGGATTATTACGACAACTAAGCAGTATATGTTCGAATGCATTAGTAATTTCAAATTTATTTTTTGATTTTAACTGTAAAATATGCACATTTATCCACTGATAGTTACACTAATAGTTGACTCGCCAACGCACCACCGCACAGGCCGCCAGTCCGACAACGACTGCCCGCCCCACTACTCGGACCGGTATTAACAACCGAGCGACGTGCGCGCCCGAGGCAACGTTACAATACTGTAATCGGTTTGTAGTGAGATATATTGATATCTACATACACTACATCCCTTCCTTGTTTTAACTAGTTTTTATGAAACCAGAATATATCTCTAGCTTAACCAAATCACAGCACAATAAATATTTAGTCAATCATAATATGTTTTATTTAATGTTTCCTTTTCCCCTTCTTCTTCTATTCCATTTTCTGATTCAGTTACATCTTCTCCTATGTTAATTTCTTTATTTTGGTCACTTATAACTTCCCTTCAACTTTCTTCAAACGAACTACATTTCTTCGTGATACCTTCCCAGTTAAATCGTTTCGAACACATAAGTGTCCACCTTTACTCTTTTCTACAGTATGAGAAGTTGGGTCATAATTTAGGCTTAGTTTATCTTTGACCATATTCTTGACGTAAACTTTATCCCCAGGCACTAGTTCACATTCACGCGCTCTTCTTTTCTTATCTGTATATTCTTTCCCAGTTTCTTTCTTTTCTTGATCTCTGTATCTAACATCTGTATCTTCTGGTTTAAGTGTATGTGTAATGTCTCCTGCCATAGGTATATTGCCACGGTATTGCCGTTTGAAAAATGATCTGTAGGAGTTTTACCTGTAACACTATACGGGGTACCGTTATACATAGCCAAATACATACTTTAACAAAGCTTCTTGCCAGTTTTTTCGCTCGACTTGACTTATTTTTTTTTTTTTCTTTGGAATATCTCGGTTCTGACGTTCGACTTCTCCGTTCTGTTGAGGCCAGTATGGTACCGTATTATGCGAAACTATATTCCTTTCAGTACAGATTTTTTTTTGAACTCCTCTATGTAGATCTGTCTGCCATCTGGTTACCAAGTCTGCTAAAATCTCTTATAGGCATTTTATTATGTCAGCACTGGTAATTTTACGACAAATCTTTACCTCCTTGTATCCACTGAAATTATCGACGATTACTAATATGTAATCGATACTTGGTAAAGGACCCAACAAATCAATACAAGTATCTACCCAAGGTTAACATGGTAATGCCCGTCGCTTCAATGGGTTTGGAGGATTTGGAGCAGAGACCAACGTTCACCATTTGACCAAGTTCTCAGTTTCCTGGTATCTAGGCTACTAAACTTTGGTTCTAAGTCTCGCGTTCATTAGGACTATTGGGTGCCCTTCGTAAGTAGCTGTCAGAACGTGACTGCGCAATTTTTTTTTTTTTTTTTTTTTTTTTTTTTTTTTTTTTTTTTTTTTTTTTTTTTTTTTTTGGAATAACAATTCTAGTGCCTCTCAATAAAACTCCTTCGTAAAGGCATAATTCGTTTTGTAAGATTTTGTAATTTTTTACCTCTTCATCCCATTTGTTGTTATAAAGGCCTTCCCTTATTTTTAATATTTCCGTGTCTTGCTTTGATGCCTCCATAATTTCTTCCAGTGATACTGCTATTGGCCTTTTTCCTTCAACTTGGTGTATATAGTTTTCCGACTTGTCTTGTGACGTTTTATTTAATTTGCACAATCTTGATAAACTATCTGCTAAATTTTCTTTGCCAGGCCTGTATATTATTTAAAATGTATATGCTTGAAGGCGTAGTATCCACCTTTCTATCCTTGCACATGGTTTTGATTTAGGGCCGAATATAACCTCGAGTGGTTTATGGTCGGTCACTAATTCAAACTCTTTTCCAAACAGAAAAACATAAAAATGTTCCACCGCCCCGACCAAAGCTAAGGGTTCTTTTTCTGTCTGGTAATATCGCCTTTCACAGTCTGTTAGTGTCCGGTGACCATACGCTACAATGCAAGGTCCATGATCATTAATTTGAACTAATACTCCTCCTAGTCCTACTGGACTAGCATCTGCTATTACTATAGTCCGATCTTTGACGTCATAGTATCCGGGAGTAGGAATATTAGACAGGGTCAATTTTAATTCGTTAAATGCAAATTCCTGTTTACTGCCACAAAGATTTTTTAATTCTGTGGTTTTGGTCTATTTCTTGCTAAGCAGTTCTTTCAATGGTTCAGTAGTTGTTTCCAAATTTGTAATCCATTTTCCAACATAATTGATTAATCCCAAGAAGTTCTGAAAGCTCACCTATATATAGGTATTATTGAATAGTTGTCACGTACTTATCTAATGGTTTTACACCTCTGTGTGATAATTCGTGTCCTAAAAATTGAACCTTTTCTTCCGTGAATATGCACTTGTCTTTTCTCAGTACTAAATTATTTTCTTCTAAAGTTTTCATTACTGTTTCTAATCTTCGATCATGTTCTTCCAAATCCTTCCCATAAAATTAATAGTGCCGTTACATCCCAATAACATTCGTTCCAGGGTTTTTTGAAAAATTTCCGAGGCACAGGATATTCCAAACATTAGTCTTTTGTATCTGTATAGACCTTTACTTGAAATAAATGTTGTAATGTGCCGAGAATCGGGATGTAATTCAATCTGGTGAAAAGCATGTTTGATGTCCAGTTTTGCAAATTACTTTGCACTTTTTATTTTTGGTAGTAGCTTGTCCATAGTAGGCAATGGGTGATTTTCACGTAAAATTGCTCTATTGGCCCGCCTCATATCTACGCAAATGCGGACATCTCCGGTATTTTTCAAAACCGGCACTAATGGTGATACCCATCTTGAGGATCCTTGAACTTCCTCAATAATTATTTCTCCAACAGTTCTTTTATTTTGATTTCAACTTTTTCTTCCAGTGGTATGGGGATCCTTCTTAATGGTTGAGAAATTGGTTGTACTTTCTCATCGATTGGTACCTCCACTAAAAGATCCTTGAATTTAGGAAACTCTTTATTTCCTTTTGGTCCATTTCTAATTCGATTTTAAGAACACCCATAGCCATGGCAGTTTCTTTCTCAAGCAGATCTCTAGTTCCATCAGCGATGACGTAAAAAGTTGCATTTTCTGATCTATCTGCGATTTTTATTTTTGCGTCAAATGGTCCCTTTAGGTTGAGGGGGTTCTTACTTGCGTAACCATAAAAAGTCTTGTTGCAGCTGTTTGTTTGGTTACGAACCTGTACCTTATTTTATTTCATATTGTCCCAGGTTTTGTTTGTTGTTGTTTCCCTCATATTTTCTTTTATTCTCTCCACTCTGTTTATGTTCTCAGTTGATGTGCTGCTTCCTCCGAATTCTTCTATTTATCGACTTACAGCTCCAAGAGTATTTGCTTCAACAATTATATTTGTCAGTGTTATTGTGCTTCCTTTTTGTAGAATTCTCTTTCTAAGCTCTTTAGAATACTTTTCTGTAATTTGATTGATTATATGATCGTCTTTGCCCTTAAACTGACATTTTTCTGGTTGTTGTCTAAGCCGTACTAGGATTTTTTCAAACTTTTCATTTGCTTCTTGTTTTATCAAACGAAAAAGGTGACGTTCATATATTATCTTACTCTGTTTAGGTAGAAAGTATGCGTCGAGTTTGGTTATAGCCACTGCGAAGACGTACACTTCATCTGCTGGTGAAACATTTGCATCTGGTATATTATAGAATATTTCCTGCAATTCTAGTCCAACAAAGCGAAGCGCGTTTCTTCGCACTACTCTCTATTCCAGCAACTTCCAGGTAGATCAAAAGTACCCGCTTCCAGCGTTCCCATCTCGTTTCTGCTGCACCGTTAAAATATTTGTCAATTTAATGACCAGTATGTACATCAATAGTACCACTACCTGCTGACCAAATTTTTTGACTTATCAATTTAATGATCAGTATGTATATATATTCTACTGCTATAACCGTCATTTTCTGATGACTTGTCAATTTAATGACCAGTAGGAATATTCTATTGCTATTACTGTCGTTCTTTGATGACTTTTCAATTTAATGACCAGTAGAAATATTCTACTGCTATTACCGTCGTTATTTGACGACTTTTCAATTTAATGACCAGCAGAAATATTCTACTGCTATTACCGTCGTTATTTGATGACTTTTCAATTTAATGACCAGTAGAAATATTCTACTGCTATTACCGTCGTTCTTTGATGACTTTTCAATTTAATGACCAGTAGAGATATTCTACTGCTATTCGATTTATTATTTTAGAACTAATCCTGTAGTATAAATCAAATAATTAAACATCGGGTCCTTGGTTCGACTCCCAGGTCGGGCAGTGTCACTGAGTTTCTCCATTAGGAACCTCCCAATAACAGACCTGAGTCCGAGTTGGCGTCTGGTTAATGGCAACAGGCATGCTCAACGTTATTGGTGAAACGTGGTTGTAACACACATCTCTGCCTACCCCCTTGGGGAACACAGGCGTAATATTATGTTAAATAATTTAATCAGTATGTTTTTTCCTTAACAACCAAGATAGCATTTAACTAGTTGCAAAACAATACATTAACGAACCACTTTTTGTTTTAGCCTTAACAAAAATTATTTATTAACAGTTAATATGTCCAATGACAGATTCTAACGTATTATAAAGGGTGTAAAACACCTCTTAACCAAGCTGAAAGGCACTGGTCCGCCCTGCCATTGCGATCATTTTTTTGTTCTACACCATACCTGGGAACTTTCTAGTTACCGAGATATTAGGGGTCAAAATTCCAACTTTTTGACAAGTATTTTTCTTTAAATACAAGTTTTTAATGTAAGATTTTTACTTTAAACACCTCCACGACCCCCGTACTATTCAATCCGACCATCAGCACAATGTTTTGAGTGCGTTACATTGAGTTCTACCAAAAAAACATGATTTTACAACCCCCAAAAATAAAGTCGTTTCCCAGCAATAATTTTTGCGTAAAGTTACTTAGTTTCATGTACTGAATGCTTGGTTGACGGCTTCGTGATGAGGTGATTTACACGGTGTATTCATAATTTGATTTTTGAAGTGTAATAGTAATTTGAATTTTTCTTTCCAAAATATGATTAGTTATCTCCCTGTAGGAGTGTACTTTTTTTTTTTTTTTTTTTTTTTATAATTATAAAACTTACGGTTTTATCCTCGTCGCCAATGTAAAATATGCACATTTATCCACTGATAGTTACACTAATAGTTGACTCGCCAACGCACCACCGCACAGGCCGCCAGTCCGACAACGACTGCCCGCCCCACTACTCGGACCGGTATTAACAACCGAGCGACGTGCGCGCCCGAGGCAACGTTACAATACTGTAATCGGTTTGTAGTGAGATATATTGATATCTACATACACTACATTAACGGTTCAGCCCATGCATACTTTGAAAAGCAATCAATCACCACTAAGATGAAATTGTAGCCTTTGTTATACTTTTTAAGGTTTTGCATGTCCATCAAATCTGCTTGCCATAAGTCGTGGATTCCTTTCAGAATAACAGAACGTCGAAGGAAATTTCTTCGTGCCCCTTTGTGTATTTCATTTACAATTTGCTGTTTTGCCATTACAGAGTTTTTTGCAGTAATTTATCTATCTCTGCTTTCGTATAAAACTTATCTTGCAAATGAGTTGAAACCTCAGGTATCCTTACTTTTAAAGTAGTTTGAACTGTATCCTTTGCATCTTTCATGATTTGAGAACGCAATTTCCCAATCAGATTATTAAATTCTTTCAACATATTTGCATTCAATCGATCTACATAATCCTTGTTTACAACCAGATTATTTAATTCTTTTAACATGTTAGCATTCAATCGATCTACATAATCCTTGTTCACGGCATCGTCTGCTTCTACTGGATACCTAATTCCTCTGTCTTGATTTTTTTAAATCAAAATCTCCGTTTTCCGATTTTAATAATGCATTCTCATTTAACTCAAATAACTCTGATAAACGCATTCTTTTGTGAATATAGTGTCCGAATTTGTCTACGTTCATGTTTAAGGTGTATTGTTTCGAGAGGTTGATAGTAAAATAAACACATTTTAAAATATTTATTAATTTATAACTTTACTTTCACGTAATTCTTCAATTATAGATATAATTTCATTATCTAATCCTGTGTTGCCAGCATCTCTAGACGCAATTAATAATTTAAACATTTCCACTAATTCATTAGGATTATCCCAGTACACTAAATCTACGTTTTTTCTCCACTTTTTTAGTAACAGTAGACCCTTTCCCTGAACTACATTCTTCAGTTTAAAAAGAGGTTTAATAACTTGCAAATATTTTTGTCCTTTGTTACTTTTTATTGGTTTACTTGGATCAAAGTCTCGACGATGTGCATTTGTATCAAGTAGCATCGATTTATAATTTTGCATATCACTATCTGTAACCAAACTTAAGTCTACATCTTTCTTAAGCAACAACTGTTTTAAACCAGAGGTATTTCGATATTTACGTCCCGCCACGGTAATGTATTGATCATTGATCGTTATGCAAGCAGAACCTAACATCAGTTTCCCGTGGTCTGCTCTAACCCCAAATGGAATATCTACCAACGCTTCTGAAGATACTGACCAGGATGATGTATCATAGTCTGGATTCCTTTCCACTACTGATTCATAAGAAGAGTCACTGTTGATATCGGATTCATATTTGTCTTCATCATTACTTCCTGGGGTACCAGTTTCGTTAATAAACGAACCGTCAGCAAAATCATCACTAACACGCAGGAGAGGAGTTTGTTTACTAGCATTAGCAATTAGGTTGAGAGGTTCTGTAACAGGTTTGAAAACAGATTCCAGTGCTTGTTTATTGTCAATCTCAGCATCTCTCATTTTTCGTACTTTTATCTTCACAGCTTCTGCCGCATCAACAATTTGTCGTTTCAAAGATTTTTCCATTTTTTAAAATAGGTCGTAATTGTTTTAGCGTTGTAAGATGAATAATAATGTCATGCAGGTAATAACCTTATATATGTATTCGTGTTATTAGTCAAAGACTACAAACGTGTCAAATTTACTTCTATAACATCCTTTGGTTTTGGAACAATCTTTATTAATTACAACATAATTAAAAGGTTGACTCCATATTTTTGAACACATTTCACGAAATTCAATCCATGTCATATCAGTTTTGACGTGTTCTTCATAAACATGTCTCATATTTCTTTCATCTTGTTTAAAAAGTACGATTAGGTTTGCATTATCTCTTACCAATTGCTTAGGGATTTTACTGTATGTCTGATTTAGATAAAAACAATCGATGAATTTGTGTCTCCCCATAGCAAAATAATCACGTATACTACACACATCAAAAGTGTCTAGGGATCAAGCATTTTTATGCGGATTTCTTGAGATTGAGATGTGGCTTTGTAATAAATTTATGATTTTATAAATTTATATGGATCCTTTTTGGTGCATTTCATAATTTGAATCAGGAACTGTGAATCAAATTCGAGTAAAAGATGAAAATCAGCTGTCAATATTTTCCCTATAAAAACATACAACGCATTGAAGACATTATTAGTGCTACTGTTTCCCTACTACTGATTAAAACCAACGTTATTATGGAGCGGCGACGTCATTTAAGCAGGGAAGAAATGCTCAGAGCCGTGGGAATGATAGAAGCTGGTTCCCGGCAACGTACTGTGGCTTTAGCTCTGAATACAAGTCAGAGTGTTATCAGTCGACTTTGGACACGTTACCGAAGCACTGGTACCGTGGCTGAGCGCCATGGAGGACGGTATCGCTGCACCACACGGAGACAAGACCGATACATTCAAATCTTAACTCGAAGAGCTCCAACAATAACCGCCATGATGTTAGCCGTGAGGCTTCATCACTCTTCAGGGAACTTAATTAGCGACCAAACAGTCAGAAACCGCTTGCATGAAGTGAACCTTCATTCCCGAAGACCGCTACGGGTACCACCTATAGCAATGCACAATCGTAGGATTCGATATCAATGGGCTCTTGAACACAGAAATTGGGCAGAAGAACAATGGCGTTTCGTGTGCTTTTCTGATGAGTCTCGTTTTGGTATGAGACCGGATACAAGATGTATACGACACTGGAGAACCCCTGGACGCCAACAGCGATTAAAATCCTGCCAGGAAGTCCATCCTTATAGTGGTGGAACCATCATGGTATGGGCGGGTATTTGGATCGGCGGAAGAACTGAGTTGATTTGGATCAGAGGCAACCTCAACGCTCAAATTTATGCTGAGACGATTGTATCAGACGTCATCGTTCCTCTACAAGTGCAAATCGGTCCCTTATTTCAGTTAATGCATGATAATGCACGACCGCACACCGCAAGAGTTGTAAGACAGACTCTCGCCGCAGCTAACATCAATGTCCTGCCCTGGCCTGCTCAGTCGCCAGACTTGAACCCGATTGAGCATGCATGGGATATGCTACAGAGAAGAGCTCTGCCGAATATGGAGGGTATCCAGTCGCAAGAAGACCTTTTTTTGTTGTTGCAACGAACATGGGCGGCCATTCCACAGCGTGATTTGGATGAACTCATTTTGAGTATGCCAAATCGATGTTCTTGTGTTGTTAGTGTTCGCGGTAGAAACACGGATTATTAATTGTTTAAGTTACCCAATAAAATTTTAAAGAAAACTGTTATTTCAGTATTTTTTTCGAACTTTAATGTTAGTGGTTCAAATGTCAAAAATCCCTTTATTAGAAAATGGCAAATTTCTTTATTAATGCAAAGGTGACTTGGTTTATCGTTACTGTGACAAACGAAAACACTTTATTTGATGAATCCTTAAAGAAAATTTTAATTAATATCAATCAGGAGAAAAGTTATTGCAAAAATATATGTTGATCCCTAGACACTTTTGATGTGTGTACTTTGATTTTCACAAGCAACATCATCAAATACAATTACAGAATTGGGTTTTGCGGTCTGAACACTCAGTACTTGTTCATTTTCATGATATTTCTGAAATGATATGCCTGGTACTCGTTCCAAGACTTTTTCTAAAAAAACATACTTAGGTTGTTGCAAGGTTTTCGAATAAACATAAACATTTTGAAATCTTAATCCATTCTCATTTATAAGAAGGCCAACTAATAAATTGGTTTTTCCACAATTTGACGGCCCGCAAATGATACATCTTATGGATTTAGGTTACAATTCTCCATGCCGAAATCCAGTTTCCTGAGACTGAACGCAGAGTTTGTTTACATGTAACGATTGTGGTTGTTTTACAAATTTCATGGTGGCTCGTTGAAATAGTTACATCAATAATGGATCAATTAATCAATTACATCGATATTTATACGTCGTTATGACTTTTATGAATGTATAGTTTACTATTTAGTATGTAAGTAACTATGAACAGATCGACCAAGGTAAGTCATTGATATCTATCTATACTGTATTGTATACAGTATATACAATACAGTAGAGATGTGTGGACATATTATTTATATCGACTGACTAATGTCAGTAATCTATTTTTTAAAGAAAAAAAAAATATAACAATACAAAAAATAAAACAAAAAGATTGACTCGTGGAGGACTCGAACCTCCGCCCTCCGTTTCTCCGATGTACTCGGCGGCGCTCTTACCATCTGAGCTAAACGAGTCTTGTTTATACCACTCCAAATTAAGGATAACAATCATCAATATTACATCATGATTACCATACAAACGGGACAGAGCAAGATTCAGTAAAATCTTTAATATGAACTAGCCACATGTTATTAAAGTTTAATTTTATTCAAAAAATTCAAGCCCTTTCACGTAACTAATACCTCGATGAGTATGTAGCGGCATTATAAAAAGTACTACGACGCCATCTATGTCATCAGACGCTGAACTAAACAGCGAGAGATAATTAATTCCTAGATCGCGCAAGCAAAGTTTTCCGTGACTTAAGACTATAGAAAAATCTGTCTGGTCGTCACCAAAATATGTGTTGATTGCGATACAAATGCATGATGTCCTTAAAGGCTAGGTAGATGGTCAAGTGCTTACGATTTATAATTACCTATAAGAATTCAATTGTCATTTTTTTTTCCACTACTGACACACAGGCCTCATCTCATAGAGAGTAGTGGTGATGAAATATTTTTTACACAAAGTAAAGCATCAGCCTAGGTTCGAACCCATGTCCTACAACTTCTAAGTCGCGGTCGTTATCACTAGACCACCGCTGCTCTCCTCTGTTACATTCAAATAAAGTAGTGGTTATGTGCGAAACTTCTAGTTATAAACTTGTCTAAAGTAGTGGTTTAGTGCTCAATTCAAGAATCTGCGGGACTTGATCGAGGTAAGTTTATTACACTGTTTAATCCATTGGTTGTAGTAGGCGCCGAACCAATATTTTCATTTATGTTATTGGGCATTCTACCCCACCGAGAGTGACGAGGCGAACGTAGTGAGCCGATGGAAGGGAAGTTGGGGTAGAATGCCCAATAATATCCTACTTTGAAACATCATCATTTTGTGTTAAAAATTAAGGTTATGCCACATGTCACGTTAACATTTTGAGCTGGTGCTAATACTGGAATGTATATACTCCAATAACTTAATATAAGGTTATTAAATTCATTGATTAGGATTAAATAGTATTTTACTACTATTTACATTCACTTAACTTAATAATTAGAATTAAAAAACACTTAGCCAAGATTGTTTAAATATTAAAACTTAAAGATGGATAAGATAATCTGGATTGACTATCTTCGCAAAGAAGAATTATTACACGAGCTTAAATATTTTAATATATCCACAGATGTAAAGGCGACTGTCTGGTTTGTTTCGGAGAGGCAGCATTAAACCAGAGGATTATGCTACTCCAGTAAGTGCAGAAGAGGTACGGTTATGCGAAGAACCAATAAATGAGCTGTGCCAATTACATAGGGATTTAACTGAGGGAGATAGTTCTACTATTAAACGAATTTTAGCTCGCTCTCAATATTACTTGATGAGAATTTCTCGGAACTAATTAAACTTAGAGATAAATTGGTAACTCTGATAACTTCTTTAGAGGATGGCTCTGATGAGGACGAGATGCAGTCTACTCAGGATCCCTCCTCTGAAAAAGAATTAGAAGAAATACCACAATTAGTAGTCGTTAAAGATAGACCAGTTAATCTGTGTTCTTTAAATTTATAATATGATGGTACTACATGTGTTAGGAGTTTCATTGAACGGTTGGAACAATTGAGACAGGCTAGAGGTATAACTGCAGATCGTGCATTGATTGCTTTTTCAGATCTTTTAGATAAGTCTGCATTGTATTGGTTTAGATCATACAAACATACTTTTACGTCATACAAACATATACTCACTCGTTTAAGGGAAGATTTCGATATTCATGATCTTGATTACAGGTTGACTCAGGAAATACGCTCCCGTACACAGGCAAAACAGGAGAAAATAATAATATATTTGTCAATTATGCAGGGTATGTTTAATAGATTGTCAAGACCTCTATCTGACAATGAACAATTAGAAATCCTAATGCACAACATAAGACCAGAATATATATAGGGAAATGGCTTTGCTTGAAATTAGTTCCATTAAAGATCTACTTTCTTATGGTAAGAAGTTGGACCTTGCTCGCGCTAGGTCGGAACAATTTGTGGAACCTAACCTTTCAAAAGCGAAACTTAGTCAGGATTTTCAGCCTACGAAGAAAACTGATCATAAACCAAGGTCAGATAGGTCTGGAGAACCGGTAGCTGTCGTTGACGCTCCTTCTACTTCAGAAGTAAAAGGAAGAAAATGTTTTAGGTGTAACAACACAAATCATTTCACAAACAAGTGCAAAGCATCAAAGGAGTTGGTCTGTTTTAAGTGTGGAGAGAAGGGTTTTAAAAGAATAAATTGTCTGCTTAGTATTATCAATAAGATACCAGAAATAGCAACAAGACATGGTGTACATAAGCGTAATAATCAAAACCTGGAAAGCTAAAATTTCTTTCCTGTTTTATCCTCAGTACCACTGATGGTATAGATATCTTTCTCTCTTTATCTACAACTTCATTAACGCAGCTGTCTATCGCACATAGCGTAGCCGTTCTTCTGATACCTGAGCATCCATGAATAACAATAGGACCTGGCATCCGTTGGTTGTTCTTCTCTGCTTCGAGGCAATATTTTTCACTCTTTTTGTTCATGATCATCACAAATTTTAGAATTGCATCTGGATGAGGAAATGTGTGCTCGGGCCATTTGAGATATTTGAGGTGACTTATCCTCCTCGACTCTCCTGTCCGTAAGTGACTTATGACTATCACTGTTTCAGTGTAATCTTCCTCCTCGATAATCTCTATCTCTTTGATTACGAAGTCTTCTGAGATCATGTCATTATGACTCGGAGAAATATATGGATACGAATCTTCTGACTCTTCTTCGGAACCATTTAACATCACTGTCACACACGTGTTTTTCTGCCAAATCATAATCCAGAAGTTATTCAAGGTGCTAGCCTTGCTAGCTGGTGGTGGTTTCGGCGACAGTACCTTCGTTGCCGCAGCCGTCTCTGTAGAGGCGGATGGCTCAGGCTCGCGCTGCGTTTCCGCTGCTGCGTTTACTGTCGCGTTGGATGGTTTCAATTTGGTTTTGGGCGGAAGAGCTTCCCTTCTCGCGCGCCGGTTAAGGCGACTGCGTTCTGGTATGCCCTTCGGCCCCGAGGTGGTGGCCGCAGAGTGGTGGTCCCTTTTGCAGGGTCGCTTGTGTGCGGCTACGGTCCACTGTGATACGGTGGTGGTGTTCACAGTGGATGGTATGGCCTCCACAAGGCCAGACAGGTCCAGGCTGGAGCCCGGTCCTGAGCACAGGTTGTCCCCCCCAGAATACGTGGGACAGACCGAGCTAGGCTCGGTAAGGGATTCTCCACTACCGGTGGCAGTGGTACCCTCCTGGGGTAATAAATTTTTTCCTTGTGCGTTCATCGTGGTTTTGGGCTGAGGGTAAAAATTTTCCACACGCTACCCGCCCTTGGCTAGGTGTGGTGCAACTTTTTGGGGGGATTTGGTGCCCCAAGGCTATGCGGGCCTGGATGTGGTTATGCGCCGCCACGGTTCGGCTATGCAGGTTTGGCGCCTGGTGGTTTTTGTTGCGTCTATTTCTTAAGGAATTAGACCAAGAACAGGGCGGCAACCTCGTGGAGGTGAAATCCACCAGACTTGCCTTGAGGATCTACACGACTGTGGCGCTCTCCCTCAAGACCCCGCCACCTTACTGCCTCTGAGGGAAGCAGTAAGGTAGGCTTGTATCTATACTACCAAGCAAAGCAAAGCATGTCGTTGTTTAACCGCAAAAGCATAAATACAAACCCGCCCCGAAATTTAAACTTAAGTCCAATGTTTTTAAAATTTTATCTAATGACAATAACAAGTAGTATGAGTCCTTTATTCTCAATTTAATTTATTTCAATTATTTTACTTATGTTTGGAGATGAACTGTTTGTACTGTTAATTCCTTTTTTCATAATTTTACTTCGTATCTATGATACATAAGGAAAAATCCCACATTTATTTTTATTTAGCTGTCTGAAAATTTAATTTTTTTTTTTAATAATTAATTAATCGTATTGTATTTTATTAGCCATTTTTTTTTTAAATGCATATCTCATTAATGCTACTCTAGTGGCACCTTTTTTTACCTAAACTTAAATTTGTTAATATGAGGATAATGTAGTGGGCTGCAATATTGTTATTACCCAACCTATTTATTATTTGTAAAACTTATATTGTAGCTGTTTATTGTCCCATAATAAATAAAATAAATTTAATTTTTACAAACGAGTAGACAAATGGAACCCTAATTTACGCACATGTGTAACAGCAAGTTTTTCAACACATTGTATGGTAAGGTATGGTTTCGCCACATGGTATTACTTTGTGTTTTATTTTAATTTCTAAATCTACAATTGCGGTCGTCTCGTGTGCCTTACCATATCGAGTAGCATCGTTTCCAGTAAATGTAGAATATAACATATTTCTTAATGTCGCAGTACAAGGCGTAATCTTTCATTTATTTAGGAGAGATTATGGCAACACTGCCCGGGTGACATGTCAAATTTTGCTCCGTAGTTTAAAATTAAATTTTATTAATATTTAAGTTAAATTAAGGTTTAATCTAATGTGTAATCATATTATAAATGCATAAATACTTAGTGAAAGTGTTTTCCTGTTAATTTAACTGTAAATAAAGTTACCGGTAACCTTGAAACATCAGCTGACATTCGAACTACGGAATCATACGGGCAGTATTATTACGGGGAGTATTGTTTTCTATAATTAAATAGCACACAAACATCAATTCTAACTCTGTAACACGTTTATACCTATGTTAAGTTATATTTTTCCTGAAAAATAGTACCTTGTATTAGTTCAAAATCCCTTTGTTTACAAAGTGTCATCGTAAAAAACAAAACTTAGTAAAGATCAATTCTACAATTCTTTGGGTTTATTCTATCTTTTTATTATTATAAAGAAGTGAAATAAGTTTAACGTTCATCATAGTTTTTTTTTTGTGTTGTCTTGAAGTACATAAGACATTTTTGTTCAAGCAACCTACCCACTTTAGAAAAACTAAATCCTAATACAATAAAACCAATAAGAATGTAATATTGAGCTGTATAATATCAATCTATTCCAGTTAATATAGCAGCCTACCTCATTTCTTTGAGTCAAAATCTTTTGTCCTGTTTTTCTTGTTTTCATCTGCAAACTTTTTTCATTGGTCTATCCTATTAGTTCTCACCGTTTCCTTATTTCCAATTTTCAGTAACCAATCCGGAAACCATGCCTGTGATGACCCGTAAGGCTACAGCCCAAGATTTGGAGCTAAAACTGAGAATGGCCCTTCAAGAACTAAAGGACTCAAAACTCCAATGCCAACATCTTTTACAGTAGAGAGAAGACAGTGAGGAGGAGGTCAATAATATTAATAACAAAAACTCGAGCTTGAAACGAGAGCTTGTTGACCTTCACCCGGAATACTTAAATGTGGTCAATGAACGGGATCAACTAAGGGTGGTCACGGATGGGTTCAACACCTGTAGTAACTTGTATGAGGAGGCTTTATGTAAAATTAGGGACTTAGAGAATGAATTAATCCACGCCAACATTAAACTTTTAAATTTAAATAAGGAAAAGGCTCGTACTCAGGCTGTAGAAACAGACCATTTGTACAATGAACTAGTAAACACAAATTGTAACCCTCATTCAATTGTAACTATAGACCTTACAGAGGACTCTTTATTGAAACATAACTTCTGCCATAAAATTAGCAAAAATAAAATTAAGAAATATGCAAGACTGAATAGAATCATTAAAAAAATTAATAAATACAAAAATCAACAAAAGCACTTTTCCAAAAATATCCAATTAAGGAAAGAACGTGTTTCTCTGGTTAATAAACTAAAAAACTATCAGATTAAATTGGAAGATAGTGTAAATATTTATGAAATAGACACTCAGAGCTTGCAATCTGAAATACAGGCTTTGAATAGGTCACTAAAGTCTTTAAATTGTAAATATGAAAGCTCTAAAAATCAAATAAAGGAGCATATTCTTGCTACAAATGAGTTGGTAGACAAAGTGGACTTGCTGACTCTCAGCAGCAATACCCAGTGTGTTTGTCAGAGTGAATCCAGAATTGATGCTCTCCGGCCTGAGGCAACGGAGGACCCGTCCCTAGCTGTGAGTGCTCATGCCTGTTTCACTAGCCAAGATACAATACCTGGCATTGTGCATTCACAAGTAGCACAGCCTGATTCGGGTAGTTTTCCATTTCCTAACAGTCATGAGTTTTGTGATTCTGTTATGTTCTCTGATAGTATAGGCAGAGGGCTAGGTAAATTAATTAGTAACAACATGAGTCATTATACTCAAAATTATTGTATGCCAGGATCAACATACAAACAGATTATGGCATCTGTCACAAAAACTGCGTGTAATCCAAATACTACGATAACTGTATTTGTTGGTAATAGTTCTAAGGTTAAAAAAGAAGACATCACAGACTGTGTATCAGAGTTGTTAAAATTAAATTGCAATAAAATCATTTTGTGTGCTTTTCCATATTTCGAAAACTTATGTAATAGACAAAATAATTATATACACATGCTTAATGAGCATGTACATTTCTTAGTTAGTCATTACTGTGAAAAACTTTTGTATTTAAACATAAACAATTCAGTTGATAAACTTAGGTCGACGCGGGATACTGTGTATCTCCCTATCAGATTTAGACATCAAATAGCTAGGCTATTAAGTTTTTATATTCACTCTGACATAAGTAATATGTCGATGTTTAGTCCTATAATTAACACTGCCACTATTAGTAATTATACTAATATAGATTTTTACGATTATTGTTCTGAGGAGGATCCATGTGTCAACGTGGAAAATTCTCAATTAGATTATAAGATTAGTGATAAGATCTCGCTGTCTGTTGATGGCAATGGTGTCTCGGGGCTTACTTCAGATACTAGTATTAATATTAATTTAAACTAGGAAGTAAGACAACAGAAGGTACATTAGACAATATAGTTAAACCAACCAACTACAATGTATCTTCTTGCACTCGATTAGTTAGATATAAAAAGGGGCCTCAGCAGAATACCTTGAAATTATTCCACCAAAACATTCAAGGTATTTCTTCCAAATTATTAGAAATTGAATTATTTTTAGAAAAGACAATGTTTGATATTATTTGCTTTACTGAACATTGGCTAAAGGATTACCAAATGCTTATTAATTATGAGAACTATACGGTGGGTAGCTGTTTTAACCGTAAATCTATGCTGCGTGGAGGTTCCCTAATATTAATAAAAAATTGTTTCAAATTTAAGCAACGTAATGACATAATAGGTCTCTCAGATGAACATTGCGTCGAACTGTCCTGTGTTGAGCTAGATAAGCATGTAATTGTGTGTGTGTACAGACCCCCAAACTATCAAAAGTTTTCTTTATTTGAATCAATAATGGAAGATGTCCTGGCAAAACTTACAGCCAGTAATAAATCTGCAATTATCTGTGGTGATTTCAATATTAATATTTTGGAAGAAAATTCGAATAGCAGTAGGTTATTAAATCTTTTTAAGTCATTTGATTTAGCCAAAATTTTTCTAGAACCAACTACTCCATCCTCTGCTACTTGTATTGATAATGTTTTCTGCGATTGTAATTTCATAGATAAAGCCATAGTAAGTTGTCTGCCTTCGGATCATAGCGGACAAACGGTAACTTTTAGTTGTAAAACACCAGTGCAAAAAGTTCAGATTAAATTTAGACCTATAACAACTAGCAAATTAAATAGATATAATAATTCCCTACAGAACAAGTTAACTGTCATGAGTCATCATATGGACGATGTTAAGGTAAATCTGTTGTATGATAATTTCTTTTCACTAGTTCACACTGAATTCAATAGAACTTTTGAAAAGAAGATGAAAAGCATTTGCCCTAAATTTATATTTAGTGATTGGGCAACTCCAGGTATTAGAAAAAGTAGGGAAAAACAATTTGAGCTGTATGGCCTTAAGCCTTTCAAAAATACTGAAACTTTTAACAAGTATGTTGCTAATTATTCAAAAATCTTTAGAAATATATGCAGGGTTGCTAAAGCCTTGTACATTAGCAACAAGATCAGAAACGCAGAAAATAAAATAAAGACAGTTTGGAAAGTTATAAATAATGAGACTAACAGGAAAAAAAAACTTAACACTAGCTATAAATTAGATACGAAATGTGGTCTTAAAAGCTCTGATCAGGAAGTGGCCCAAGAGTTTGTGAATTTCTTTACCGATATACCGTTTAAAACAACGGAGACTCTAAATTCCTCACCTGAAGTCTCACTTGCTTTATTAAAGGCGAACGTGTCTGGCTGCCCGGCTGAATTTAAATTTAAACACATAAACCCTATGACAGTTAATAAAGCTTTCCGGCAAATAAAAATCAAACTGACCGAAGCTCTATGGGGAATGTCTATCAAAGTTTGTACATCCATCATTGAGACTATAGCACCATACTTAGCTTTAATTTTTAATTTGTGTGTGGACCAAGGAGTTTTCCCTGATTTAATGAAATACAGTAAAGTCATCCCCCTTTTCAAATCCGGAGACAGTAAAGATACTAATAATTATAGACCTGTATCTGTGTTGCCAGTCCTTAGCAAGGTATTTGAAAAGGTAATGCAAATGCTCAATCATTTTAACACTAACAAAATTTTACACGATCAACAGTATGGTTTCACCAAGGGACGTTGTACAACTGACGCCGGTGTAACCTTATTAAAGCACATATTTACAGCGTGGGAAGAGTCCCAAGACGCCAGTGGAATATTTTGTGACCTCTCCAAAGCATTTGATTGCGTCAATCACGACACATTAATTTTGAAACTTGAGCATTACGGACTTGGTAAACTTGCACTTAGTTTGGTAAAATCACATTTGAGTGATAGGCAACAGCAAGTTCAAATAAATTCACAGGGTTTAAAAGTAAAAATGGGGGTTCCGCAAGGGTCAATATTGGGTCCTTTCCTCTTTCTAGTATATATCAACGATCTACCCTCTTTATTGAAAAGCCAACCACAAAATATGGTGTTATTTGCTGATGACACTTCCCTAATTTTTAAGATAGATAGACGAGCCCAAAATCTAGATAACGTTAATAATGCCCTACTTGAGGTCCAAAATTGGTTCACAGCAAACAATTTAGTATTAAATGCAAAAAAGACTAAACGCATAAGATTTTCGTTACCGAATATTAAAAGTAGTGTTTGTGATATAATATTGAATAAAGAGAAACTAGAATTTGTCGATAAAACGGTTTTCCTGGGGATTACGCTTGATTCAAGGCTTCAATGGGGTTCTCATTTAACATCTCTTGCGGGGCGGTTAAGTTCAGCAGCATATGCTGTTAGAAAAATCTGTCAATATACCGATGTTGATACCGCAAGATTGGTCTATTTTAGTTACTTCCATAGTATAATTTCTTACGGCATTTTGTTATGGGGACGGGCTGCAGACATTGAGTCTATTTTTATTCTGCAAAAAAGAGCCATCAGAGCCATATTTAATCTCCGAAGGCGCGATTCTCTAAGGGAACTGTTTAAGGATATTAACATCATGACGGTACATTGCCAATACATTTATGAAAACATAATGTACGTAAGAAAAAACCTGCATATTTTTAGTAAAAGAGGTGACAGACACAATTACAACACTAGAAATAGAGACCAATTAGTTCAGCCGGGTTTCAGACTCGCTAAAGTAGACTCATCTTTCATGGGGTACTGTTTAAGATGCTATAATAAAATTCCACAAAGTATTCTTGAACTGAGTGAGACAAAATTTAAAACATGCATTAAACGCACACTATGTAAGCAGGCTTATTACAAATTGGACGATTATATCGCTGATAATAATGCTTGGCTCAATGCCGGTCCTGCTCCACAAGGACAGGGGCGCATAAAATGATAGCATTAAATAGTATTGTTGGAGCTGCTGAAAATTGTACAACTATCTTTGCATTGTATAAATTCAATTTAGTATTATATAATGGGATTAAATATAATGAGCACCAAAAAATACTTTGAGATCCTAAGCTACGTTACCAAAAAAAAATACTAAACACCAAAAAAATTGTATTCAAAGACCAAATATAGTAAATGATCACCAAATTTTGTGGCAAGAAGAACTTAGGAAGCAAGTGCGAGCAAAGCGAGCTCGGGATATTGGGCACCCCGACTCGGACGGCGGGGTCTAGTGAGCGAGCGGAGCGAGCGAACTAAGACCCCGACATCCCCTTCGTGTTAAACCCTGCAGAGAGAAATAGGAGCCCCGCGTAGCGGGGCTCCGTCGACTACGCCTTAGTTCGGAGCTGTGATTTTCAGGTTTTTAATTCTGGTGATCATTTACTGTTTCTGGTGATCATTTACTGTTTCTGGTGATCATTTACTATTTTAGGCAGTATAAAAATGTTTTCTAAGGTTATATTTACTTTATCTGGTGTTATGTTAAACATAAGCCTTATATAATTGCATAGCCCATATTGTGTGAGTACTTTGTAGGTACTAGCTATCATTTACTGGAAACCTACGTCTTTTATTGACTTGAATGTGCCCTGGCGGTTGAGAGTACGTCATGCTCACTCAAATGTCACGCTGATGGTGGCGCGTGTGTCGGGTCATTTAGTTCCCTTCAAAATGGATGAGTTGAATGATGGCTGATCCATGCGTCATGTTCGTGAACGGGCGCTGTCAGTTGTGCCTGGTCGTCTCTTAGCTGCCACGGCTCATTTCGAACTAATGATTTCATATTTTAATTGTTCTTTTCGTTTTTACTATGGACACTTTTAACGTGCACGTCTTGCTACATCGTTCTCACATAATGTACCATCTCTAAATGAATGATGTAACCAAGGTTTTGTAACAAGATTCTGATTTAAAAGAGTGTCCATGGAGTTTCTTGCCCATTCTTCTCCATAGAGATCTACGCTTTGGAATGGGCAACTACAGTACTTTCACAGTTATTATGTCTTGTGACTGGGACTGTAGCTTCATTTTTATTGTTTTTCGACTATTCAAAAGTGCCTGTAACTGGCCTACTTGAAATAAATGATTTTGATTTGATTTGATTTTACTTATTTGGCCGAACAGAGATGCGGTTATCGCTTTTTGCGCTCCGCGATCCACAAATCAGAGTTGGATTGTGCGATAGTTTTTGTTTCAAATTCTTCAATTTTATCATTATTTAATGACATTGAAAGAAGACAGTCAATTTTCTTTTACCAATAAAATGGGGTGGCATATCGGGCTCTTGCTCTGTTACATCACCGTAGTAAATATCGGCCGTTTTAAAACGCTTAGTTCTTTTAGTACCGCGTGTTTATACCGGGTTACAGGTTAAGTCAACCTAGATCCTTTAAGAGGTTTTAGTTTTCATCATTCCGAGCTGATTTGACTGTGAAACGCCCCACCCCATATTGAGATATTGGATTTTGATTATTTTTAAATAAAATGAAAAATTTTTGTATGATTGTCCTTTTTTTTCGGATTTTGTGGCTGTAATATATAATGATTTTGCTATTTTTAACCCCCGACCAAAAAAGAGGGTTGTTATAAGTTTGACGTGTGTATCTGTGTGTCTGTCTGTGGCATCGTAGCTCCCAAACGGATGAACCGATTTTGCTAAAATTGGTGTCATTTAAAAGGTATTTTAATCGAGAGTGTTCTTAGCTATGTTTCGAGAAAATCTGCTCAGCCGTTTGAAGCTCATCACCTCTTTTCTAGTTGATGAAGGGATTTAAACAACTTCTACGGGTCTAGTTGATTGGAAATTTGAATTCTTGTCACTTGTAACCATGGGCATCGCCAGGGGCGTAGGCTGCACACCCCCCTTCCCCCTAAAAGCACAAGTTTTTTTTTTTAATTCATCTTTCCTTGTTTTCGTTAATAAGCGAGAAGAGGCGCAACACCAAGAAAAGTGGAAGGGATGGGAGGAGACCTAAGCCCAGGAGTGGGACAGTCAAGGCTAAGGAAAAATAATTTAAGTTTAAAAAGCATGAAATAAAAATTAAATTAAAAAGACCTAAGTAGACCGCTTAGTACATACACTAAACAAAGCGGACCCCCGACGCTACGACGCTTGGATTAATTTTATTTTTGTTTTTTTAGAGGTTTTGTCAGTCGGGGGTTTTTTAAATTTTTAATTTAATTTTTTGTAGAGTAGATTAGTTTGTTTATTACTCTCAACACAAAAAGTTGGTGAAAAGAATCAGGTATCAGAAGAACGGCTACGCTATGTGCGATAGACAGCTGCGTTTATGAAGTTGTAGATAAAGAGAGAAAGATATCTAGACCATCAGTGGTACTGAGGATAAAACAGGAAAGAAATTTTAGCTTTCCAGGTTTTGATTATTACGCTTATGTACACCATGTCTTGTCGCTATTTCTGGTATCTTTAAAATATTATGGTAAAATTATTGATCTCAAATATGTATCTACTAACAACCAATTTGCTGATGTATTAACTAAGGCTTTACCTAAAGATAAGTTTCAATTCTTGCGAGATAAAATTGGATTGTTAACCATTGATAAACTAAGTACTTAATAGTTTGTGTCTTTTAAAGTTGTTATAACTAACATAATTAATAAGTCTTTATTATATAAACATGGAAGGCTAAAAGGAGACGGGCGAGACTACATGTATTTTGGGACCCACTCTTAGAGGTAGCATTCACTATAGCAACTTATACATAGTTGTAGAACGACTAAAGACTATCAGAAAAGTAAATGGAAAGTAAGACGGAAAAGTTGGGAGAAAAGAGATATACGTCTATTTACAAGATAACCTAAAAATCTTACGACTAAGGTTTTTAACAGTGGAATGTCTCTGTAATTAAGATTAATCAAAATATAATAATACTTAAGACGACTCATAAAGGAAGATTCGAACTACTGTATTTCCCTCGCAGTTTTAGTTCTGACTTTACGTGTTTTGCTTCTTGTCATAAGCCAAAACCAGAATTTTTACTTCATTGCCTGTACCTAATTGATGAATCATAAAACTGCTACTAGACTAAACTGCAGCTAGAGACTAAACTGATTACCAACCCTGTAATTAGTTCAATCACTATTAAAACTATGTCGTTACGAGTTTGATCTATAAGCGAATTATAGTCAAGTAAAACGATTCTTATTACGCTGAGACAAGATAATATTGTTTTACATAAATTATAAAAGCCAGAGCTGACTAGCTATGTATAGCTATTGAAAAGCAGGGTTCGTTGAATAAAAAAAGTATGAGTAATAAATCTTATTTTTTGGTATTTTTACATAGTTTTTATTTTATGCAACACAGACGTTACGATGGCCAAGTTGCTATCGGATTTCATTTTCAGGGTCGCAGCTTATCAGCCCCCAGCATGAGTGACAAAGGTAGTCGTCTACTGTTATCTGGAATTAATTAATTATGTTAAAATAAATAAATTCACCTATAATGTAATAAACATAAAGAGTTCCATAAGTAACAAAAGAAAAACAGAAATGTCGAAAGATAATATAGAGGTCGAAGACCTCTGATACCTGTGGAGGGGTATATAAATATTAGGTATAAATATTTCATGACAAAATGCGACAGCCATCCATCTTCTATTTTGATGACTGAAAGATCTCAGTAAAATACACTACTGCTACCTCGGCCAGTCTTTTACTGCCTACTGTTTTAGTCCGATAAAGTATAAGGCAACAGTAAGAATGAGCCTAATATAAGATTACAACAGTATGTATTTATACATATAAAAGCTAAACGAATCTCAGTTTGTTGTTCAGATAGATATCTTAAATAAGTTCTTAACTTATGACACTTATTTACAAATATACTTACATCACGTGGATACACCCATCTCTGAACTTTTTCAAAGCCCTGAGCACCTTCATCAAAGAGAAGACACCTCCGTAAGAGCGTAAGTCGTAAGAGAAGGAGAAATTAACGCAACGCATGTTTGTGGTTAAAATCAAAGTCCAAATCAAAAACAACTCATTGTCCAATATCCAGAGAAGAATGCGGTAGGTAGTCTATGACACGGTGCATTATCTTCAGTTCAAGATGTTAAGGCCAAGTCGTCGAGAATCTACAAAATCGCAATGATAAACATAAAATCCCAGACAAAAATACAAACATAACGAAGGACTAGATCATCACAGATCTGACAATGACAGTAGTGACGGGACTCAATCGATCATCATTGACACCGTTCCTTTATAAGAAATACTATAAAATCGCCATTGTTCCATTTTTATAAAATGCTTTTGCATTGTTAATTGGCGTTTTAATAGCAGGTTTGCATGTTATTTTTTATAAATTTTTGACATAATAGAATGTATAAAAACTAAGAGAAAGAGCCATTTGTAGCAAGAAAACCCTTGAGCAAAAACACATGTCATTGGATTGGAACGTAATCGGAAAAAAGTTGCGTTTTGTAATTGCACGATTACTTAATTTTAGTAAATTGAAAATATTTATAACTTTTGATTCCCGAGTCCTAAAAATTCAATATTTTAAAAATAAATATCTCATAAAACTGTAGTTATAATTATTTTATATTTACACTGGAACGGAGTTTAGTTAATTTTTAGATTCTTTGGGTCCATTTTCGCCAGCCTTCTTTGACAGGAGTGTTGGATGTATTTAAATTTCCCGCCTTACCATTACACTGTGACCCTTTAATAATCTGTGGTACTCTAAAATAAAATGTCAGTCTATGTTTCTGGGTATAACGAGCGTTAATACTTTTCTTTTCTCCTCCCACGTAATTACAATAAATTACATCAAAAGTTATCATTTATGATAGCAGACATAATAGAAATTGATTATTCACATCACGTACTGAATATCAAACAACCAATTGTAGACAATAATACATTGATTAGAATACTTGTTTACATATCGCCAAGACTTCTGCAGCGAATCCGCAGGCATAAAAATAATTGCTACGTTTCGTGCTACAGATATCTGTAGCAGGTATATGTCTACAGGCGCTACAGTCTACAAGTGCTACGGGTGCTACGGGTATCTGTCTTTATCAACTAGTAACTACGGCGATCATATCAGTACCATCAGTAGTGCTGAGGATATGACAGCGGAGAAGACACACAGTGTCTTGTTGTACTTTCTGGCATATTTTTGATCATACTATGCAGATTTTGTGAAATTTTGTCAACTTTTCATAAACTTGGTGTATAATTAGCACGTGAGTCTCCTTATGAAATTCTTATAACTAAACCAACTCATGGTAATCTAAACTCCTATCCATTAAAGTTTTAATCAAAAGTATAGTAAGGTTCTATATTATTGATGGGTGATGAAGAAATGATAACAAAGAAAGTTGCAGAATAAATCTTCAATTTTATTAGAAATTTAATAAAATTCTTACACAACTAGATTTATATATCTACTTATAAACCGAGACTTTTAACTAGTCACAAGATTATTACAAATAAATTTTAGGCTAACTTATCTTAACTGGACGGTTATTAGAGAAAAATTAAAACTAAATATTGATAAAAAAAATAAGAATTAATTAAATGAAATTTATTATAAAATAAAGAGCAAAAATGATTGTTCTTATTTCAAAGAATTGAAGTATTCACAAATTGCTGAAAAACAAAAAAGATAATGATGATCATAGTGCAGGCAATTCAATCTTTGTTTTTTTAGTTGTGATATGATAGATGATATTTTTACAGAACTAACTTTTTTACCTTGAACTATCGTTATGTCAATTGAACAGAACACAATTGATCGATTTAGTCCATCACTGCAATGGATTACTACTGGCTTCTTGCAACTTTTGTGAAGCTTGTGCATTGCCGCATTTACTTTGTCGTATTTTTGTACCATCTTGACGAAATCAACGAAATCAGCGCTTGAGGGCACGGAATCAATCTTTAGCCAGTTTTTGTATAAGAAGTGGTGAACCAGCAACAAACCTCCATCTTCGTGCGTGATGAGTAGTGTTGTAATATCAAAACTGTGTAAATTTTGAACTATAATTGTCTCTACGTTGAGCTTTTCACAATAGAGCGTCGACCGTTCTCCCAAATTCCAATAGAGAACACTCTTCTCGTTTTGATCAGGTTTATTCAGCATCACAATGATATTAGAACGTTGTTCCCAGACCATTTTCCAAAATTTATGAATTGCGGCCTCTGAATCAGGAGTCTTCGTAACAATATATGCTTTGGGCTGCCTGAAGCCGTCAATATAACTTGCATTTATGTAGTGGCTGGATTTTTTCTCTTCCTTAAGAATTACACGGTTGTGGTCGAAGCATAGTTCATCTGTTCCAGGTTCACCGTTTTCGAGATTTTTAGCAGGTACAGGGGCGACAAAAGTTTCGTCCGCTACCATCTTCATCGTTTGTTTAGTGTATTTTGGGCGAGAAAATACATCAATAATTTTTTCGTCATTCTTGGATTTTAATTTTTCGCAATACCGAGTTTTTGCCTTGTTAGAAATCATTTTTAACAGTTTTTAGAATCAAAGTTCTCAAAAAACGTTTGCGGATTCGAACGCGTTAAAAACTTTATAGACGCCCGAACATATCAAGAACCCATATTTATAGCTTCTCTTTTCTCAGTATGACTCATCATATACGTTCAAAGGATCAGGAAACATTAAATTATTATCCTTAGACGATACAAAAACCAGTTTTTTTTTCGCTTTGTTTACTATAAGCTTAATTATACCTACTCAAAACTGACCATTGTAACCGACATCAATATTCACGATAACACATATAAAAGCAAACCTCATCCCTACTCCGTATTCAGTATTCTAGAATCAATTGTAAAGAGCATACGTCCCTGCATCGTCCAGACCAGAGGCGTCTTTACCTATGGTGCAGGGTGTGCGGCGCACACGGGCGCCGGGTCTAAGGGGGCGCCGAGCGCCCTGCGCCCTCTAATACGACACCTCCAAAGATGCGCGGTAGCAAAGCAAGGCTACCTTTTCCTACTCTATTTAAATTTACACAATAACTTTGTTTCAACGTGAAATCAGCCTTAAAACAGATAATTAAAGATTAAATTGGCGTAATGTCGCATCGCTACCAAAGGCGCGTGCCGGCTTTGGCACCTGTTTGTTTTGCACAACACGCCGTACGCCGACAATCATTGCTAACTCGGCTGTATTAGAATGCTATAAAGTTCAAATTAAAATTCCCAGGGGCGTGCGGCGGTCATTTTCAAAGACTTGTGTACGCGTGGCGCAATTTTTGTTTTACCGCTACACCGTAGTTTTGTGAAATAAGCCTTGATGCAATCGGATTAAGTATCATCTTTGAATAAACATGTAAATATGAAGTAAATCTGTTTTTCTTTTGATAAAAAATATATACAAGGTAAGATTTGGTTATTTGCTTGCACAATTATTGCGACATACCTCGAGGTTGGAGGTCATCAAAAACAGCTAGCGAAATTTATGAAAAAAAAAAACAAAACATCGTGATAGATAGTGAAGATATCGAAGTTAAATACTCGTACCTATACGACCTAGGATTTTTCATTTGTTTATCCTACTGCAGTGCGGAAAAAACAAGGTAAGTTAAAGTGCTCTAATAGGTACCTACTAGTATACTATAGTTATTTGTGCAACAAGAGAGCAAAGTCGTTTTTTGCTGCGAGTGCTGATTTTGAATCCTGAGCAAGCGAAGGATTCAACGATTGAATCACGAGCGTAGCGAGTGATTCTAAGGGCTCCCGCACACGGGCCACCGGCCACAACCACAAAACGCCGCCACTGGCATATTTCCTGTAATTTTCATACATTTTATATGGACTCGCCGCACACGGTTGGCGCCGGTGGCGGCCACACGCTTCAAATCGTCGCAGCTTGCATCTTGTGGCTCGCACCGGCCACTAAACGCCGACACAAAAAGCCGCCACACGCCACTCGCGCGATTCCGCGCCCCTCTCTCCCTTGCCTCAGTTAACCTGTGTAAGTCGACGGTAACGCACGCATGTAGTCTGTAGTTCATATAGGTAGATAAATATGGATAAAGAATTATTTATATCAGAGATACAATCCCGTCCTGCGATTTGGGATTCAAAAAGTGATAGTTATAGTAATAGAGGAGAAAAAGTGAAGGCCTGGGAAGAAATCTGCGAATTGTTTGTGGGAGATTTTTCGAATAAAACTGCCAAAGAAAAGAACATTGAAGGTAAGTTTAATAAAATAATATAAAACCATATATTTATATTCTATTTTCTTGCCACGGTATTGCTCCTTCATTCATAAAATAATCTTTTAACGTATCTCTTGCCGTAGACGCTCGTGTTACTGGCCAGCCTGTATTTTGTATATTTTCGAGTCCCACTATTTTCAAAGTATGCCGAAAATTGAAGCCATCCCTTTTGCGAATAAAGTTGTGCAAAATGCAACAAGCTTTCACAATGTCTTCTGAGAAATGAACAGAAGTGTTTAATGGGCGATGTAATATTCTCCATTTGTTTGCTAGTACGCCGAAGGTACACTCAATGTAACGTCTGGCACGGCTTAACCTATAATTGAAAACTTTTTTGTCTAAGTCCAAATACACACATCAAAAGTGTCTAGGGATCAAGCATTTTTATGCGGATTTCTTGAGATTGAGATGTGGCTTTGTAATAAATTTATGATTTTATAAATTTATATGGATCCTTTTTGGTGCATTTCATAATTTGAATCAGGAACTGTGAATCAAATTCGAGTAAAAGATGAAAATCAGCTGTCAATATTTTCCCTATAAAAACATACAACGCATTGAAGACATTATTAGTGCTACTGTTTCCCTACTACTGATTAAAACCAACGTTATTATGGAGCGGCGACGTCATTTAAGCAGGGAAGAAATGCTCAGAGCCGTGGGAATGATAGAAGCTGGTTCCCGGCAACGTACTGTGGCTTTAGCTCTGAATACAAGTCAGAGTGTTATCAGTCGACTTTGGACACGTTACCGAAGCACTGGTACCGTGGCTGAGCGCCATGGAGGACGGTATCGCTGCACCACACGGAGACAAGACCGATACATTCAAATCTTAACTCGAAGAGCTCCAACAATAACCGCCATGATGTTAGCCGTGAGGCTTCATCACTCTTCAAGGAACTTAATTAGCGACCAAACAGTCAGAAACCACTTGCATGAAGTGAACCTTCATTCCCGAAGACCGCTACGGGTACCACCTATAGCAATGCACAATCGTAGGATTCGATATCAATGGGCTCTTGAACACAGAAATTGGGCAGAAGAACAATGGCGTTTCGTGTGCTTTTCTGATGAGTCTCGTTTTGGTATGAGACCGGATACAAGACGTATACGACACTGGAGAACCCCTGGACACCAACAGCGATTAAAATCCTGCCAGGAAGTCCATCCTTATAGTGGTGGAACCATCATGGTATGGGCGGGTATTTGGATCGGCGGAAGAACTGAGTTGATTTGGATCAGAGGCAACCTCAACGCTCAAATGTATGCTGAGACGATTGTATATGACGTCATCGTTCCTCTACAAGTGCAAATCGGTCCCTTATTTCAGTTAATGCATGATAATGCACGACCGCACACCGCAAGAGTTGTAAGACAGACTCTCGCCGCAGCTAACATCAATGTCCTGCCCTGGCCTGCTCAGTCGCCAGACTTGAACCCGATTGAGCATGCATGGGATATGCTACAGAGAAGAGCTCTGCCAAATATGGAGGGTATCCAGTCGCAAGAAGACCTTTTTTTGTTGTTGCAACGAACATGGGCGGCCATTCCACAGCGTGATTTGGATGAACTCATTTTGAGTATGCCAAACCGATGTTCTTGTGTTGTTAGTGTTCGCGGTAGAAACACGGATTATTAATTGTTTAAGTTACCCAATAAAATTTTAAAGAAAACTGTTATTTCAGTCTTTTTTTCGAACTTTAATGTTAGTGGTTCAAATGTCAAAAATCCCTTTATTAGAAAATGGCAAATTTCTTTATTAATGCAAAGGTGACTTGGTTTATCGTTACTGTGACAAACGAAAACACTTTATTTGATGAATCCTTAAAGAAAAGGACATCGGCAGAAATGTATGGGAGTTTCGTACCGCATATTTTTGTTGTTGTTTTGTAATAGAATTTATACCACTTATTAAGGCAACTAAGCCGTTTATTTTCATGTAAGTGTACTATTTTTAAAACATGGGATTCATTAATAATATCAATAAAAAGATTTGAATAAATAAAACGTAATACAATCGTAAACTAAACGCAGTTTTGGTTTTAGAAGTTGCCATATGCAAATTAACACAAAAATAGAAACAATAATTAATTATTTAGAAATATAAATAACATTAAATATAATTAAACACTTAAATGTTATACCTAAGAAAGCATAATTGTAGCGTTAAATCATAATAGTTAACAATTTAATGATAAAAAAGTTTTTCGTCATCTTATATTTTTTGTTCATATGGCAATTATTTATTGACAGCTAAAGAAAATCTGTCATGTATTGCTTGTCAACATTTGAATGACTTTTTTGGACCAATAATATTGTTCTTTGCTGTTGTTTTGGATTGCGGCTTTTGACTACGTCTGAGCAATTTAGCGAATTATCTGGCCGTTTTTACGTTGAGTTGGGCATCTGCTCCTCCGTACTCGGTCTCTTAATACTAGTTTCACGAAAGGACGCTATAATAACTGTGCTGTGTGTGCACGTGCTTCGATTAAAATGACGAGTTTGCAATGTAATCATTGCAACATTCGCTTGTCTCGATTAAGGAGGCACGCTTTATCCGATGAGAGCGAAGATCTTGTCAATACTATTCGACTGTGGACATATCCTAGAGATGTAAGTAGTTTACGAAAAACATTCTATATACTATGAGTGGGCCGTGGACGAACTCTGTAATAAGTTTTACGTGTTGAAAAGTAGTCCTTATCATTTAAACCATACCATACCACTAAAATATGTATGTCTGCTAAAACCAATCTTAATGATATTCGAAAAACCAAAGAAGATGGTTATGTGTATGTGAGTATATAACATATAAATTGTTATTTACATGAGTATCTTACTTGGACTGTTTGAATTGATATTACTCTGATGGTATGACAGCTGAAACGGAAAGTAAATAAAATTATGTTGAACAGTAATCACTTACATCATATATTTTTTTTAGATAACACCTACTGATCATGTTTGCTATGAATGCGAGCTTTTCTTTATTTATATTTTATTATTTTAGCTTTGTTCTGAAGATGAAGCTTGTGTGCCATGTTGGCTAAGAGCTACAAGAACTAGGTTTGCTCCACCTGTTGAAGACATTCAACCCCTTCACCTGATCATGTGGATGGTGATTATTCTGTTTTGATGTGTGCTGTTTGTGGTCAGTCTGTCCACCACAATATCAGATGAAGATTGGAATCCTGACAACATTGCCCGTTTGTTCAGTCACCAGCAGGTACATAAATATGATATACCTTATATATTTATAGTAACTAGCTTATTAACACTTGCCATGCAAATGGCATTACTCTTATATGTTATTAACTCGGGGACACTCATGAGGTTTGCTCTACTAACAACAAAAGGAGGGTTCCTTCCATTGTCAAATGAGCCTTTTTCCTCTACTCCAATGAGCAAGAAACTTATTCACTCATAGTGACACAACATAGTTATTTGGTAAAGGTTTTCTATGATTTGAAGGAAACCAATTATTGTCAAATTCAATCGGGAATCTCGCTGTGTCCTACCTCATATTTCTTTTATGCTTGAACATGTTGGGCGCACATTATGTCCATCGAACTTCAGTGTTTAATTTGTATATATCAATGCTATTTTTGCAATGCTTATCTCATGAAGTGAATTATTTACAGATGTCATCCATGAATGAAGTTTGTGGAGTTTGCTGGGTCCAAGCTCGAGATTTGAGCTTACATGTTCCAGAAGAACCACAAGAAAGACCTGAGCATGTTGTGTTGCCCAGTATAAGAAGAGCAGCTGAAACACCAAAGCATTTCATTTTCCAAGAATGCATGGAACCAGAGCTAAATGTTGTGCCCTAAGAAACCAGGCAAGAAGTATTAATTAGGTATCAATATTATATACCAAGAGGTGCTCGTATTTGTTCTCTGCATAGACAGGAGGCAAGTTATGGAAGCCTCTATACTTCACACATAGAAGAGATTATTTTTGTATTAATGGAAGGCCCTATTACAGACATTCAAAACAACCTGAAAACCAACCAACCTACCGTCTCCCCGGACAGTAGGCATTTTTCACCAAAAAAAAAGAAACAAACAGAGGCAGTCATAAGGACTGCCGACAGAAGTGAAAGCTCAAAACAATGGAATTACTGAGTACCTTTTTTTTTACATTGATCACCCATCCACACACCGGACTTGGCAGCCATTGCTTAACCTTAATCACCCATCCACGGACTGACCTTAGCTGCTGTTGCTTAACCTTGATCACCCATCCACATACTGACCTCGGCTGCCGTTGCTTAACCTTGATCACCCATCCACATACTGACCTGGCCAACCTTTGCTTTACCTTGATCACCCATCCACATACTGACCTTGTCAACCCATCCACATACTGAGCTGGCCAACCATTGCTTTACCTTGATCACCCATCCACATACTGACCTAGTCAACCGTCTCTTAACCTTGATAACCCATCCACAGACTGACCTCGGCTACCGTTGCTTAACCTTAATCACCCATCCACATACTGACATTGGCTACCGTTGCTTTACCTCGATCGGGATTAAGGTTAAGCAACAGCTGCCAAAACCGGTTTGTGGATGGGTGATCAAGGTTAGGCGACGGTTGCCCAGATCAGTCTGCGGATGGGTTATCAAGGTAAAGTAACGGTAGCCGAGGTCTGTCTGTTGATGGGTGATTAAGGTTAAGCAACGGCTGCCAAGACCAGTTTGTGGATGGGTGATCAAGGTTAAGTGACGGTTGACTAGGTCAGTATGTGGATGGGTGATCAAGGTAAAGCAACGGTTGGCCAGGTCAGTATGTGGATGGGTGATCAAGGTAAAGCAACGGTTGCCAAGACCGGTTTGTGGATGGGTGATCGAGGTAAAGCAACGGTTGCCAAGGTCAGTATGTGGATGGGTGATTAAGGTTAAGCAACGGCTGCCAAGAACGGTTTGTGGATGGGTGATCGAGGTAAAGCAACGGTTGCCAAGGTCAGTATGTGGATGGGTGATTAAGGTTAAGCAACGGCTGCCAAGACCGGTTTGTGGATGGGTGATCGAGGTAAAGCAACGGTTGCCAAGGTCAGTATGTGGATGGATGATCAGTCTGTGGATTGATCTTTGCCTCAAGCAGCAATCCACATACTGACCTCGGCTACCGTTGCTTTACCTTGACAAGATTATAACTGACCGATAAAAAACTCAATGACAAATGTCATTAAGTACTACATCATAAAGTTCAAATTCCTTCGTAACCTAATATCAATCCGTTCGATCAGCATCACGTGACAGTTGACGCGAGTTTAACCATTTTTACCCATCACAAAAGTGCACAACGCCGCTAAAGAAGTTTTCACTTTAAAAACATGCATTAATACTACAGGCAATATTTGCCAGCCACAAACAGACTTGTTGGAAGGATATCTCTGCAGCAAGGATTACAATACAGCGTGACCACACGGAGGTAGCAGTCGTCTTCACCTATGCCTGAGGCCGAGGAGCCACCACCTCATGACCTCGTCCGCCCCGTAAGACATTGCGAGAGCTTGGGGCTGGAGATTGTCATAGATTGCACCATACAGGGAAAAGTACTTCGGTAACCCAGGTAATCTCCGCGTGATCGTCAGCATCACCAAGGAACTGCTGGCCTTTCTCGGGGAACTAGGGTGGATCGGATAATGTTCCCACCCGTACGCAAAATACGAGCTTTAAACGTGGAGTTTCGGAAACCACCCCCAATCCAATACAATATAAGAATCGATTAATTATTAACAAAATAAATGTACTTAAAAAAAAAACAAAGTATTTATTTATTGACCTACACTCAAAACCCCATCAGAACTTCATCATTATCAAACGGTTGCACTTCGTTGCTGGAAGGTACGATCTTACAACTTATGATTTTGGATCAAAGTGGTTACCTACCAATTTGATAAAACATACATAACAAAGATAATGCAAAAAAATAAAACTGGTAATAACTTTTACGTCCCAAGTTATTAAAATCTAAGAATATAAAAAAAAAGGCTTTTCCATCAAAATAACTACCAATTAAAACAAGAAATTGTTAACACAAAAAATGGGTTTTATTAACACTATTTGCTCGGGTCTTTCTTGTGATTCTTCTGGAACATGTAAGCTTAAATCTCGAGCTTGGACCCAGCAAACTCCACAAACTTCATTCATGGATGACATCTGTAAATAATTCACTTCATAAGATGGCCATAAATATCAAAGTAGCTTTGATACATACATGTTCACACATAAAAGAAATAAGAAGTAAGACACAGCGAGATTCCTGATTGAATTTGACAATAATTGGTTTCCTTCAAATTATAGAAAACATTTACCAAATAGCTATGTTGTGTTACTATGAGTGAATAAGTTTATTGCTCATAGAGGAAAAAAGCTCATTTGACAATGGAAGGACCCTCCTTTTGTTGTTAGTAGCCAACCTCATGAGTGTCCCATAGTTTAAAACATATAAGATTAATGCCATTTGCATGGCAAGTGTTAATAAGCTAGTTCCTATAAATATATTATATCATATTTATGTACCTGCTGGTGACCGAACAAACGGGCAATGTTGTCAGGATTCCAATCTTCATCTGATATTGTGGTGGACAGACTGACCACAAACAGCACACATCAAAACAGAATAATCACCATCCACATGATCAGGTGAAGGGGTTGAATGTCTTCAACAGGTGGAGCAAACCTAGTTCTTGTAGCTCTTAGCCAACATGGCACACAAGCTTCATCTTCAGAACGAAGCTAAAATAATAAAATATAAATAAAGAAAAGCTCGCATTCAAACATGCTTGTAATAGTGTGTGAAATAGCGGGAAATAATTTATTTTGTTTCTTATTTTAAATCAAATAAAGATAATTATTAACAGTTACAGTAGGTACATGATTTTAATACCTCTCGTGGTTGGATCCAAGTAGAAACTACATTAGCCACTAATTGTCCTTCATTTGCCCCGTTAATCAAAATCCTGCGTCAACTAATTCTTAGTATAGATCTTCCGCATTTATCTCAGTACATATAGCCGAATAGCCACTGTTACGTATGAGATTTTGTCCCTCTTAAGATAACGGAACAAAGTCCCAGACGCAAGGTGGGATAGTATTGGTATCAAAGGAAACAACAAACTGTCCTAAATAACATAAATTTAATCATAGTACACAAGTATATTTAAATGACCGTAAGATAATTTATAATTAACAAGAGGCAAGGTAATAAAAGTCAATTAAAGATAAAGCCAGCCAGCGTACAGTTAAGTTGGTAGAACTAGGGTTGTGGGGGGTTGGAGATAACCTTAGTACTGTCCCTTGATCTTTAAACGTTTAAATTATATCACTCAAGGTGTGGCCGATTGGAGCCTTTTTATATTGTTTATGCTTTTATATTTTTACTTTTTCACGTTTTGTCTATTTCTGATCTTCTTTTTGTTTTTGCTCTTGTCATTATAATGTTGCACTGAAAGATTACGAGACAGTAAGACACTAGTCCACAGGAATTTCTTTTTTCGTCTTCTTTTTCAGCTTTTTTTTTCAGTAAAAAAAATGGTTGTGACGAGGTCACAGACAAAACTGCCACAAAATGACTCGAATATACCTACCCAGTCGAGTAGTGAAGCCGTTCCAGAACCCTCTACACATACTACCACAGGGAATTCACAGGTACATTCTTCAGAGTTAGAGCCTAGCTCGAGCGCTCATTCTGTCGGCACTCACACTAGCCGCACCAGTCGCACTTCCGTAATGGTTGCTGCCAGAAAATCAGCTGCGGAAGCGCAACACATTCGTCGCGTAGCTCAATTAGAAATTGCCCAAATGGAGGCAGAGATGCGCGCACAAGTAGAAGCTAGGCAGACGGAATTAGAGCGCAAAGCTGCTGAAGCGGAATATCAGGCTGAGCTCGCCGCTATTGAGGCAGATTGTAGTAACCACGGTTCTCACAGCGGGTGGAGCCGCGCCAGTGTCAAACAATGGTTAGATAGTACGGCCCTTCCTACTAAAATACCTTCGCATCAAGAGAGAGAGCCATCTATGAAAGGTTTTCAATCCAACAATGGATGTGAGGTAGGGGCTAATAATGCTACCGTTATCTTGTGTTCTCAGGAACTTCCACTACGTAACGATGTCGTCGTTTCGCAGAGTATCGCAGCACAGAGTCCTGCACTATTACCTCAGCACAGTTTTAGCGGGGGTAACAGGGCTGCTGCCACTGATATTTATCGAGAAGACAATTCAATTGGAGTTACGCAGTTAGTGGGGGCTCTAAAGACACTTGCAAAGAGTAACGGCCCCAATAATAATAAAAACTTTATAAAACTTCCTTGTTTTGAGGGTAAATCTCCACTTGATTGGCTTATGTTCAAGCGGGCCTTTCAGGATACGGTAGGTGCTTTCACAGATACGGAAAACCTTGCACGCCTGAACCAAGCCCTAAAAGGTGCGGCGCGTGAAGCTGTCAGCATGCTGTTAGTGTTGGCACCTCACGCTAACGACGTTATTGAAGCCCTGGATCGTCGCTATGGCAGGCCTGAACAAATTGTCCTACAGGAGGTGAGCGCAATCAAGGCTCTTCCCAAGTTTGGGCCGGAGGTAAGAGATCTACAGGTTTTCACCACCCGTGTGCACAATTGTGTTGAAGTTGCTAAGTTATTGCAGCACAGTGATTATTTACGTTCTCCTGAACTATTTGGAGCGCTGCTTAGCAAACTGTCTCCATTATTGCGCGCGCGATGGTTGGATTTCGCTGCTAATCACGAGGACGTAAGCGTAGGTCGAGTGGAATTATTGTCGCTTTTCCTAAACCGAGAGGTCGATTTGGTGATGAAATTCGATGCCGTATTCGAGGCGACATCATCTACATCAACCCTTTCACAGAAACAGCGAGCACATGCCGTTTCAGAGTCTGGAGCGGGGGCTTCAGATTCACCTAGGAATTCTAAATCAAAGCCTGCAAAAACATCCGACCAGGAAAATGTTTGTTTATTTTGCAAATGTGAACATCAGTTGTCAAATTGCCCGACATTCAAATCTTTGACAGTCGATGACAGATGGCGTTTCGTCAAAGACAACAAAATCTGTTATCGTTGTCTTCGAAAAGTTCCACATAATTTTAGGTTTTGTAACAAAAATAAGGCTAGTTGCACAATAACTGATTGTACTCGTAGGCATCACTCTATTTTGCATAATGAGAAATTTGTAGCATTTGCTCATGTGAAGGAGGAGGTCAAACCTGAACCTAGGACTAAAACTGATGTTGAACAAACTGAACAGGTTCTTGTAGCTGTCAACAACACTCAAATCGAACCTACACTTCCACCACTATTAAAGGTAGTACCCGTCACAGTTTCCGGGCCGGCTGGGAGCGTAGACACATACGCCCTTCTGGACGACGGGTCGACGGCTACTTTCATAGATGCTGACATCGCCTCTAAAATTGGTGCCGAGGGTCCCGAGGGCAGTCTACATTTGGATTGTGTGGGAGGATTATCTAGGGATAGCAGCGTGCAGTTTGTAGACTTTCATATAAAAGGCCGATCAGCCTCACAGAGTTTCTTAATCCAGCGGGCAAGGGCAATTAAAAACTTAGGACTGCAAAACCAAGCGGCCACCCGCGATTCTTTACGTCGCTACCCCTACCTGTCTGGTATAGTTGAGGAGATGTGCTACCCCGAAGCAAAGCCTACACTTTTGATAGGTATCGACAACTGGCACCTGATAACAGCATCCGAGGTCCGGAAAGGCACGAAAACCCAGCCTGTTGCCATCAAAACATTGTTAGGTTGGGTGTTGTTTGGATTTACAAGCAGCCGGACAACTTTAGTGGAGACTGCCTGCCACGTATCCTTACGTGAGCGTCCGCAGCATGACCTGGAAGTCCTCATCAAGGAACAATATAGGTTAGACGCGATCGGTATCACGAAACATGAGCCTCGCAGTGCAGACGATCGGCGCGCTGTCAGTATTCTAGAGGATACAGCCCAACGCCTACCAAATGGGCACTTCCAGGTCGGCTTATTGTGGAAGGCGAATGACCTTGCTGTTCCCGAGAGCTATCCATTGGCACTTTCTAGGTATAAAAGCCTTGAACTGAAAATGTCAAAGGATCTTAAATACGCCAAACGTTACAAGGTTAATATTCAGGAAATGCTAGCTAAGGGTTATGCTGAGGAGTGTAGAGGACAGTCGCCCACATCAGTTTGTTGGTACTTGCCGCATTTTGGTGTGGTAAATCCCAACAAACCGGCGAAAATTCGTATTGTTCACGACGCGGCTGCTAAAGTACAGGGTGTATCACTCAATTCTATGCTTCTGTCGGGTCCTGATTTTTTACAACCGCTACTAGGAATTTTGATGCGTTTTAGGGAGGGAAAAATTGCTTTGACCGCCGATATCAAGGAGATGTTCCCGCAGGTGAAAATACAAGAGTGCGACCGAGATGCTCAGCGATTTCTTTGGCACGATGATCCTGCGGGACCAATAAAGACCTATCGTATGTCTTCTATGATTTTTGGGGCGTGTTCCAGCCCATCAACGGCTATTTACATTGTCAACCGAAACGCATCGGAATTTATAAGCGAGTTCCCACAAGCTGTGGAAGCTATTACATCCGATACATATATGGATGACTTCATCGGAAGTGTAGATGTCCCCACGGAGGATGCGGCTCGTTTGGCAGTCGAAATTGTACAGGTTCATAAGCGTGGAGGATTCGAGATGCGCGGTTGGGTTTCGAATGAGCCTGGCGCACTCAATCGATTGCCAAACGAGCTGTTGTCTGACGTTTCACTAGTCAATCGTTCTAGTGTAGAGTTGGGTAGTTTACCATTCTCAGCTACCTCAACACGGACTTTAGGTTTGATCTGGAAACCAACTCAGGACATCATAGGTTTCAACCCGGGCCTCAAAGATACTTCAGACCATTTCACAAAACGCGTAGTCTTAGTCCAGGTCATGCGAATCTACGATCCACTAGGTATCTTAACGCCCATTGTAGTGAGAGGTAGAATTATGTTTCAAAATTTATGGCGTAAGAATCTTGACTGGGACGAGCAGCTATCACAGGCTGACCAGGAAACTTGGCTCGAATGGTTCGAATGCCTTAAATCGATTTCGGAACTGAGAGTTCCAAGGTGCTACAATTTATGCGGTTTCTCAGAACTGGAGCTCCACGTGTTTTGTGATGCTAGCGAGCTGGCACACGCCGCCGTTGCCTACTGGAGATTTGTGCTTCCCAACGGTGACGTGAAACTTGCACTTATAGCTAGCAAAGCACGTGTGTCTCTTTTGAAGCCAGTTTCGATCCCACGCCTGGAGCGCCAAGGTGCCTTGATAGCCACTCGACTTGCCACTAGGATTTGCGAGGCCCATCGTTTTAAGCCTAACCGACGAGTTTTCTGGAGTGATTCTATGACCGTGTTGGGGTGGCTACGCAGTGATGCAAGAAACTATAAACCTTTTGTGGCTCATCGCGTGGGAGAGATTTTAGAATGCACTAGTGTAGTTGAATGGCATTGGGTTCCAACCAATCTTAACGTAGCTGACGATGCGACGCGGGGGAAAGCCAGTATTGAACCACGCTGGGTATCTGGCCCAAATTTTCTCCTAGCTTCCGCTTCTGAGTGGCCATTAGAGCCCAAAGTCGCAACGCCAGTAATTCTTGCAGAGGAAGAACTCAAGCCATCTCTTCGTCATTCAAAATCATTAAATCATCCATCACGTGTCGCAGAGTGCATTAATGTTATCAATTCACATCTGTTACCCTTACCAGTTGTAGCTGACATCACTCATTTTAGTTCTTGGATTAGGCTGGTAAGGGCAACAGCCAGGACTCATCAATTCATTGCCTCTATTTTCAAACATCGGGGTCATAATTTTCAAAATTTTTGGGTTCGGGGAATTTGTGAGTCTGTAAATGCGCCGGAGCGCGATTTGTGGTCTTATGCTTCTTCTTCCACTGCTCCAGTGCCATTAGTCTCAGAGGACATCATCCGCGCGGAACGGCACGTTTTGGGGAGGAGCCAGATTAGCGCCTTCGGAGAGGAAATTCTTTGTCTGATACGTGGGCAGCCCGTTCCCAAGAAAAGTCGTTTAGCCATTTTATCCCCAAAACTCAGAGACGGACTTTTACATCTCGAAGGAAGAACTTCTGCTGTTTCCGATGAGCAGCCCATTATTCTAAGTGGCAAGGAGTCAGCTGTACGTCTTCTGATCAGTCATTATCACGTCAAGTTTGCTCACGCCAATACAGAAACTGTAATTAATGAACTGCGGCAGTCGTACTGGATCCTCGGATTGAGGAACGCCGTGCGGTCAGTAGTCCATAGATGTCAATTGTGCAAGCTTCTGAAAAGCACTACCTTACAACCACCCATGGGAGATTTGCCAGAGGCGAGACTCGCCCATCATCGACGTGCCTTTACCTATACAGGTGTGGACTATTTCGGCCCCGTATTAATTTCTATTGGACGCAGGCGGGAGAAGCGATGGGTCGCCCTATTTACGTGCATGGTAACCAGAGCTATCCACCTAGAGATCGTAGCCAGCTTATCCGCAGACTCTGCCATTATGTGCTTGCGACGCTTCATCGGTCGTCGTGGTACGCCCAGCGAATTATTCTCCGACAACGGGACGTCGTTTGTGGGAGCAAACCGACAGCTGAGAGCTCTTTACGATGCCGCCGTTCCACAGTTTGCAGCAAATGAAAAAATAAAATGGCGTTTTATTCCCCCATCGGCGCCCTTCATGGGAGGGGCCTGGGAAAGGCTGATTCGGACAGTGAAGTCAGCGTTGAAGGTGACACTGAGAGAGCAGGCTCCAAAAGAAGAGATTCTGGCAACTTTACTGATCGAAGCCGAGGCGGTGGTAAACTCACGCCCGCTGACGCACATCTCCCCCGAGAGCAATTACCCGGAGGCGCTTACCCCCAACCATTTTTTGCTGGGAGACTCATCGGGCCGTCCGTTCCCAACTACAGACCTGACGGATGCCGCACTGATTGGTCGGAGCAGCTGGAGAAGGGCACTCCGGCTGAGTGATCATTTTTGGCGTCGTTGGGTCATCGAATATCTACCCAATTTGGCGCCCCGTCGCGTGCCGGGAGTAGATGTCGTCGTTAAGGTCGGGGACCCGGTTCTCATCGGTGACGGGAACTTGCCGAGGGGAACCTGGCCACGAGGCGTGATCGCTGCTTTACACCCGGGCCGTGATGGGGTGGTACGGGTGGTGGATATTCGGACCCAAACGGGCATTTTAAGGCGACCATTAAGGAAAGTTGTTCCTCTTTAAAAAGGGGAGCATGTGGCCGATTGGAGCCTTTTTATATGCTTTTATATTTTTACTTTTTCACGTTTTGTCTATTTCTGATCTTCTTTTTGTTTTTCTCTTGTCATTATAATGTTGCACTGAATGATGTTCTTTTTCTTGTAAAACTAGAAAAATTATATTCTATTATTATTCAGCCAATCAGCAACACAAGGTACAACCTTCCAGTTTTTTTATGGAGTATTAACAATAAGTAAATGGGCGCCAGGGACTGGAAGAGTCCCGGATCCCGGAGCCGACGAAGATGTGTCTATGATGCTTCCAGTAGGCTTCCAGTTAAGCGCAGGGGTCGAACCCGGGGTCCTCTAATTAAATTTGGTACTAAGCCCGGCTTCTTGTTTAGAAGACCGGACAGGTGTAATCTGGGTTCTGGTTAGAACCGGTAGAAAGTAGGAAAATAAGTTGTAGAAAGAAAAAACCGTCCCGCCTGCGCTAGGTCGCTAGGCGGACTCTGCCACTGCACAGTCGTCTCCCCAGGAGGCGTTGAGTGGACTCGAGGAACGGGTCTCGCGTCCAGGCCCCAGAGGCGCCTCTAGATCTTGGCGGCGAGACGAATCTCTCGAGTTGCCTCACCTGGAATCGACAATACGGGGCCCCATGATATAAAGGAAACTAAGGTACTTTCCTTGAGAAGAAATAGAGATGACCGAGCCAGGGAACCGATGGTCTGAAAACCCTAGCCGGTTAATATGGCCTGTGGCCAATACACCAGAATAGGCTTCGACTTTGGTTTGCCTAACCCCCGTGATGGGACAATAAGAAATAGGATTAGCCATGGGGCGTGTAATACTCACGGTTGAACAATAGTGAAATCACTTGGCTGTGGGATTCGACCGGCTGGAGAACGGGTCCGCCTGTTTGATGGCGAATCCTCCTTAACACATGGAATCCTGTAACGAATATCCTGGGATCACTACAATATCCTTTTAACGACCAGAGAAGGACTCTGAGAGCACTTTCCGACACTAATACACCCAAAATCCTTACCTTTTTAAAACATGAATTTAATTTGGTGTGTTCACCGAAGCGCGTTCAATCGCAAAAAGACGCCACTGACTTGTCTCTGGTAGTCACTTCCTCTAACCAAAATTCGGCGGAACACTTAGAAAATGTCCCATCGTCCAGGTAAAACTTTAAAGAGCCGTGATGACAGAATCACTACATCAAAATATTTAATTCTTGAAAATGCCTAACGACTGTCCAACATGACGTTTACACTCTGAAACAAATAACCCCCATCGAAATCCAAGCTAACAAACTCCTTATTTCTAATTTCCAACAATATAGATGGTCTTGAGTGTGGTACCATTCCCCTGATTCCTTCGGCGAATTCAAAATGTATAACCTTGCAACACTCAAACCACAGATTAAAGATGGATTACGTTCCCCCGAACCTTCTAGAATAAAGTCTATATAAAAAAACTAGTTCGATGGCTTCCAAACAATATGCTAATAAGTAAATTAATCGTTATCGATTAAAATTACCAAGGTGGATCTACAACCGCTAGATGTCGCCTCCAACTGTCAGACACTGACGTTTAGCTGAATGACATTTGGGCCGACAACAAGCAATTGTCTTTTAATTACGATAAAATACATCTAATTCATTGCGAAAACCCGTTTAATTGGGTTTTGGAAGGTGATTTAGTTTCAGAAAGTGTTACTAAGGAGTCCAGTGACGAAGTGCCGATGAAAGGATGACTCTTTCCATAAACCACAAGCCAAAATCATTTGCGAAAACTACAATGAACATTTCGCTTGGAAACCATTGAGATCAATATTGGAAACCTATCAATATACAACGTATGCTCGCAGGTAAATGTTAGGTACCAAAAAAACAACGTAACAGTACCTCCCCAACCACCAGAGATTTGACCTCATAGGGCAAATCTCGACGCTGGCCCTCCAGCGTCAAAGCAGACTCGGAAGAACCAAGCTTGCCTGTACAATACACAACACTCATCCCTGAAAACAGGAACAGAGGAATGAAAAAAAAACGTAGAAATCGGTGCACGATTAGATAGTAACGGTGTATACAACAACATTAGTGCTACCTCAGAAGCGAGTCTAATCCATTTAAAAACACGTAAAAGACAAACCCCAAAAAGAGTGTAAATAGAGTGTAAGTATATGCTGAAGTACTGTCGTAGTCTGACCTACTATAAATATATAGGAGAGACCACCCCACCCAATCGTACACCAACAACACCATGCACATCCTTTAACCAAAAACTAACCTAAAAGTGGTGACCGCCGCGAATAACGTCGAGCTGGTCCACAAACAAAACATTAAAATAAGTTGAACTAACTGCCTACAAACTAATGGGAATTTGCTAACCGTCTTCCCTAAATGAAGTGCGACGGTTACCCTCTAAAAACGTTTTCCATCAATGCTGCCTACACGCCCGCCATTAAGGCCTCCTACCTCAGGACTATCCTTATGCTGCCTTACCAGCAATCCGGAGGTTTATACATTTTCCAAGAGTGTTGATCCTGCAACAACAAGGGACCAATAAGAAGTGACCAACAAGTGACCAACAACACGTGGTCAACAACAAATGACCACCAACAAGTGAACATCATCACGTGATCAACAACACGTGACCAACATCTAGTCACCACCAACAAGTGATCAACATCACGTGTTCAACAACACGTGACCAACATCAAGTCACCATCAACAAGTGACCAACAACAAGTGATCAACAAGTGACCAACAACACGTGGTCAACAACAAATGACCACCAACAAGTGAACATCATCACGTAATCAACAACACGTGACCAGCATCAAGTCACCATCAACAAGTGACCAACAACAAGTGATCAACCAGTGACCAACAACACGTGATCAACAACATGTGACCCACAACAAATGACCAACCACAAGTAACCAACAACAATGTTTAAACATCCTGTGGTGATCCAAATGTAGTTCACTAACGTGTACACAGTAGGAACCTGTGTAACACTACGAACTGCAAAAAAGGTGTAAAATTGATTTAATTGACATGGCTCTAACCCCGTGGCATATGCAGCCCTCAACGGTCACTGTGAGTTTAAATAAAATATATTTTTTAAAAATAATAAGAATATAATCCTCCCCACATAGTTATTTAAAATCCTTAATTTTAATTATTGACGATATCACCCGAAACCCCTTAACTGATTAGCACATTAACTGTGAGGGGCGCAAGCTAGAGTGCGCTGTGCAACGGTATCATTGCCGATGACATCTCCACTACTAACCGCCTCTCTGCCAAGTACCAAAAAGAACGGGATGAAACGAGTAGCACCATTTTTGTGTTTTTTTTTTTTTTTAATTTTAAAAAGGTATAGAAGTGAACCGAACGGTAAGCTGGCTGTCACCATGTACAATCTCATACAATGTGTAAATATTATCTACGTTAAGGCATGTACACAATCGGTAGTCTTATTGAGAACCACTCATTACGTAAAAGTAAATAAATGTCTAAGTAAATAAAAGTATTTAAGACAGTACCTAAGAACACATAAACCAAATCACTATACAATGGATTCAGTTTTTTCCTAAAAATGTACAATCTCAAACATTGTGTAAATATTATGTACTGTTAAGGCAGGTACACCACTAACAGACTAGTTGTGTAACATGCATTAAGTGATATTAAACATAAATTGTAAAAGTAAAAAAAATCGTAAAAGTAAAAAATTTGTAAAAGTTATAAACTTGTAAATGTGTATAAAATAGTACAAACAAAAAAAACACGAACACAATACAAAGGATTCCACGCGACGGTTTTTTCTTAAAAAATAAATCAAACTGGAAGGTTCTAGAAACAGTACTCTGGCTTGTAAGGTACAGCGACAGACGTAACCTCTATCTCCAACCAATACACACGTTGGTCGCCACTGTTACGTATGAGATTTTGTCCCTCTTAAGGTAACGGAACAAAGTCCCAGACGCAAGGTGGGATAGTATTGGTATCAAAGGAAACAACAAACTGTCCTAAATAACATAAATTTAATCATAGTACACAAGCATATTTAAATGACCGTAAGATAATTTATAATTAACAAGAGGCAAGGTAATAACAGTCAATTAAAGATAAAGCCAGCCAGCATACAGTTTAGTTGGTAGAACTAGGGTTGTGGGGGGTCGGAGATAACCTTAGTACTGTCCCTTGATCTTTAAACGTTTAAATTATATCACTCAAGGTACAACCTTCCAGTTTTTTTATGGAGTATTAACAATAAAAAAATGGGCGCCAGGGACTGGAAGAGTCCCGGATCCCGGAGCCGACGAAGATGTGTCTATTATGCTTCCAGTTAAGCGCAGGGGTCGAACCCGGGGTCCTCTAATTAAATTTGGTACTAAGCCCGGCTTCTTGTTTAGAAGACCGGACAGGTGTAATCTGGGTTCTGGTTAGAACCGGTAGAAAGTAGGAAAATAAGTTGTAGAAAGAAAAAACCGTCCCGCCTGCGCTAGGTCGCTAGGCGGACTCTGCCACTGCACAGTCGTCTCCCCAGGAGGCGTTGAGTGGACTCGAGGAACGGGTCTCGCGTCCAGGCCCCAGAGGCGCCTCTAGATTTTGGCGGCGAGACGAATCTCTCGAGTTGCCTCACCTGGAATCGACAATACGGGGCCCCATGATATAAAGGAAACTAAGGTACTTTCCTTGAGAAGGAATAGAGGTGACCGAGCTAGGGAACCGATGGTCTGAAAACCCTAGCCGGTTAATATGGCCTGTGGCCAATACGCCAGAATAGGCTTCGACTTTGGTTTGCCTAACCCCCGTGATGGGACAATAAGAAATAGGATTAGCCATGGGGCGTGTAATACTCACGGTTGAACAATAGTGAAATCACTTGGCTGTGGGATTCGACCGGCTGGAGAACGGGTCCGCCTGTTTGATGGCGATTATGCTTCCAGTAGGCTTCCAGTTAAGCGCAGGGGTCGAACCCGGGGTCCTCTAATTAAATTTGGTACTAAGCCCGGCTTCTTGTTTAGAAGACCGGACAGGTGTAATCTGGGTTCTGGTTAGAACCGGTAGAAAGTAGGAAAATAAGTTGTAGAAAGAATCGGTTAAAAGATGTGCATGGTGTTGTTGGTGTACGATTGGGTGGGGTGGTCTCTCCTATATATTTATAGTAGGTCAGACTACGACAGTACTTCAGCATATACTTACACTCTTTTTGGGGTTTGTCTTTTACGTGTTTTTAAATGGATTAGACTCGCTTCTGAGGTAGCACTATTGTTGTTATAAACACCGTTACTATCTAATCGTGCACCGATTTCTACGTTTTTGTTTCCTTCCTCTGTTCCTGTTTTCAGGGATGAGTGTTGTGTATTGTACAGGCAAGCTTGGTTCTTCCGAGTCTGCTTTGACGCTGGAGGGCCAGCGTCGAGATTTGCCCTATGAGGTCAAATCTCTGGTGGTTGGGGAGGTACTGTTACGTTGTTTTTTTGGTACCTAACATTTACCTGCGAGCATACGTTGTATATTGATAGGTTTCCAATATTGATCTCAATGGTTTCCAAGCGAAATGTTTATTGTAGTTTTCGCAAATGATTTTGGCTTGTGGTTTAAGGAAAGAGTCATCCTTTCATCGGCACTTCGTCACTGGACTCCTTAGTAACACTTTCTGAAACTAAATCACATTCCAAAACCCAATTAAACGGGTTTTCACAATAAATTAGACATATTTTATCGTAATTGAAAGACAATTGCTTGTTGTCGGTCCAGATGTCATTCAGCTAAACGTCAGTGTCTGACAGTTGGAGGCGACATCTAGAGGCTGTAGTTCCGGCAAAAACCTTGGCACATGGCATATCAAGGATTTTAAACCACCATGTGGCGGGGATTAACTAATCCTTATTTTTTTATTTTTTTTTTATTTTTAAATCTTATAGTTTAATTTGCAGTGATCGTTTAGGGCGATATATTATTATGCCATGGGGTCAGAACCATGTCAATCAAATATATTTTACACCATTTCTGCAGTTCGTAGTGTTACACAGGTTCCTACTGTGTACACATTTGTGAACTGCATTTGGATCACCACAGGAGGTTAAAACATTGTTGTTGGTCACTTGTGGTTGGTCACTTAATGTTGATCACGTGTTGTTAGTCACTTATGGTTGATCACTTGTTGTTGGTCACTTGATGGTGGTGACTTGAGGTTGGTCACTTGTGGTTGGCCACTTGTTGTTGGTCAATTTTATTGTTGTTGATCACTTGTTGTTTGTCACTTGTTGTTAGTGACTAGATGTTGGTCACTTATTGTTGATCACTTGTTGTTGGTCAATTTTATTGTTGTTGATCACTCGTTGTTAGTGACTAGATGTTGGTCACTTCTTGTTGGTCAATTGTTATTGGTCCCTTGTTGTTGGTCCCTTGTTGTTGCAGGATCAACACTCTTGGAAAATGTATATACCTCCGGATTGCTGGTAAGGCAGCATAAGGATAGTCCTGAGGTAGGAGGCCTTAATGGCGGGCGTGTAGGCAGCATTGATGGAAAACGTTTTTAGAAGGTAACCGTCGCACTCCATTTAGGGAAGACGGTTAGCAAATTCCCATTAGTTTGTAGGCAGTTAGTTCAACTTATTTTAATGTTTTGTTTGTGGACCAGCTCGACGTTATTCGCGGCGGTCACCACTTTTAGGTTAGTTTTTGGTTAGAGGATGATGCTGCTGCAATTGGTGAAATACCAACATATGGCTGTAAACAAGGCAATGATTATTGTCAATTTTGTTCATATTATGGACAGTGTAAGTGGTACAAATACACCATTAAGCCAGAAGGTAGTTTGTACACAGTATATAAAAAAGTGAAGAGTGATTGGAGTGTTAAAATGTCATATATATCCTATGATGAAACAGTTAATCGTATGGTGTTCGGATCAGGAATGATCTCCATAGATAGCACTTCAGGAACTAAGATATCCTTGTTGACACCTACAAAACCTCAATATTTCCATAATGACTTCCTGATAGAATCATCTGAGGGTTCAATATGGAATGTGCATGCCAATCAATTAGGTGATTTATCATCCAGCATGATTGGAGATCTTCAAATTGGTTTGTTTGACTCAACAGAGTTAGCATATCAGACCAATACTGTATTCTGCTACTCGAATGATTGCTCTGTGAGTTGTAAAACTGCTGAATCAGGACTGTTACGAGGCTTAAGACAGTATTACAATTACACGATATCTGCAGATAAATTAGCATATGATAGAGTAGTACGGAACTCTGTGTTCATGTCTTTTGGAATGTTTGTCACAACAAAAAAGGAGACCTCATTGGTATCAATCCCAGCAGCTATGATGGAACAGTTAATCGTATGGTGTTCGGATCAGGAATGATCTCCATAGATAGCACTTCAGGAACTAAGATATCCTTGTTGACACCTACAAAACCTCAATATTTCCATAATGACTTCCTGATAGAATCATCTGAGGGTTCAATATGGAATGTGCATGCCAATCAATTAGGTGATTTATCATCCAGCATGATTGGAGATCTTCAAATTGGTTTGTTTGACTCAACAGAGTTAGCATATCAGACCAATACTGTATTCTGCTACTCGAATGATTGCTCTGTGAGTTGTAAAACTGCTGAATCAGGACTGTTACGAGGCTTAAGACAGTATTACAATTACACGATATCTGCAGATAAATTAGCATATGATAGAGTAGTACGGAACTCTGTGTTCATGTCTTTTGGAATGTTTGTCACAACAAAAAAGGAGACCTCATTGGTATCAATCCCAGCAGAGTTGAGTATGACATATGGGTGTGTTGCTTGTAATAAAATGACATACACCATAATTCAAGCTTCCCAAATTAAATCAATGGGAATGGTCGACATTAAGAGCAACTGCACTCTAGACAGAACAAAACTAGCCTGTCAAGAAAGTCCACAGTTGGTTGTCATTGACAATCATAACTCAATCTGTGAAATAACGATCCTGAAATCTAATCAAACATTAATAGTATCCATTGATTACATATTTGAGGGGAAAATTTATGGAGTAACAGGGCTTGTCTCAACAACAAAGTCATTGTCTGGCTCTGATTTGGCATTACAGTTCCTTTCTAGTGATGCATTCTTGAAATCTTTAGGATCTATGGTTAGTAGTGTAACACTAATGGGATTAGGTTTATTAGCTATGAGGTCTTTATTCAAATATTTAGCAGTAAGGCAAAGTGTATCCGCTATTAAAGATATTAAGCAATTAACTTAAGTTTTTCCATTAGATAGATTATCATTTATTAATTATTAGGTTAGTGAGTAGCATTTATCTTTTAGATTAGTTTTAGAATAAGTAGATTAAAAAAAAAAAAAAAAAAAAAACCACTGTTACGGATGAGATTTTGTCCCTCTTAAGGTAACGGAACAAAGTCCCAGACGCAAGGTGGGATAGTATTGGTATCAAAGGAAACAACAAACTGTCCTAAATAACATAAATTTAATCATAGTACACAAGCATATTTAAATGACCGTAAGATAATTTATAATTAACAAGAGGCAAGGTAATAACAGTCAATTAAAGATAAAGCCAGCCAGCATACAGTTTAGTTGGTAGAACTAGGGTTGTGGGGGGTTGGAGATAACCTTAGTACTGTCCCTTGATCTTTAAACGTTTAAATTATATCACTCAAGGTACAACCTTCCAGTTTTTTATGGAGTATTAACAATAAGTAAATGGGCGCCAGGGACTGGAAGAGTCCCGGATCCCGGAGCCGACGAAGATGTGTCTATTATGCTTCCAGTAGGCTTCCAGTTAAGCGCAGGGGTCGAACCCGGGGTCCTCTAATTAAATTTGGTACTAAGCCCGGCTTCTTGTTTAGAAGACCGGACAGGTGTAATCTGGGTTCTGGTTAGAACCGGTAGAAAGTAGGAAAATAAGTTGTAGAAAGAAAAAACCGTCCCGCCTGCGCTAGGTCGCTAGGCGGACTCTGCCACTGCACAGTCGTCTCCCCAGGAGGCGTTGAGTGGACTCGAGGAACGGGTCTCGCGTCCAGGCCCCAGAGGCGCCTCTAGATCTTGGCGGCGAGACGAATCTCTCGAGTTGCCTCACCTGGAATCGACAATACGGGGCCCCATGATATAAAGGAAACTAAGGTACTTTCCTTGAGAAGGAATAGAGGTGACCGAGCTAGGGAACCGATGGTCTGAAAACCCTAGCCGGTTAATATGGCCTGTGGCCAATACGCCAGAATAGGCTTCGACTTTGGTTTGCCTAACCCCCGTGATGGGACAATAAGAAATAGGATTAGCCATGGGGCGTGTAATACTCACGGTTGAACAATAGTGAAATCACTTGGCTGTGGGATTCGACCGGCTGGAGAACGGGTCCGCCTGTTTGATGGCGATTATGCTTCCAGTAGGCTTCCAGTTAAGCGCAGGGGTCGAACCCGGGGTCCTCTAATTAAAGGGAATTGCTCACTTTGTTAGGGTAACTTGGCTTAACGTGGACATTAACTATAATATTTTATGATAGGGGTTTTTAATAGTTTATACCTCTAAGAAACGAATTATTGTAATAAGATTGCTGGAAAGTGTAAAAATAGTTCATATTTAGCATGTGTAATGATAAGGCTTGTCGCTGAAAAAAAGTTAGTTATGAGTATTTTATTTCCAAAAAACATGATTTGTAGCTTTCCTATAATGATATTCTCTTCCTTTTAATGTGGTAGTAACTCATCCTGAGGTGATTTAAATGGAAAAAAATAAAAATAATATGTTTTTTAAATAACTTTTTCTGAATCACAAATAAATAAAATATTATCTAAAAACTGGGCAGGCAGTCTAATATTATTTTGCCTGCCTATTGTTGTGCCTTGCCCAGCTTAAGTACCATATTATGGTCATAACATGAGCACAGCAGCCCACCATTCTTAGCTGTACAAGGCAATTGCAACAATATTGAGTTATTGCTTCTCTGCCTTGCAGATCATTATTAATTATGATATAAATATGCCAGCTTTGAATTTTTCCTCATACCAAGCGCAATTGCCAGTTAAAGGTAAACCTTCAAGGAGGTTGCTGGCTCTCTCCTCCTTAGCAATGTTGGGATACTCAATCGCTGCAATGAGTCACAACAGGGACAAAAACAAAAAGCCTGTGTATCAGATGCTCTAGTATAATCCGGTAAGGTTATTGTTTCTGCTTATGCTGGTACATTTGCAGATATTAAAGCAGGAAGTGGTGCTCTATCAGCACATTGCCAACATGGATGGCAGATGCGGTCAGATCCATGAACCTAAAAGAATTTCATTCATAGTCACTGGTTGAAACACAAACTGACATCTTTTTTTTCCTCACACATAATGTATTACATATTTTCATTTCTATAATAGTATTTTTTATTTAATATATTCTAAATGGAAACATAAAATACATAAAAAGGACAGTACCAGCCATGGTGATATCCACTCCATAATTACATTTCTTATGTGTGTTTCTCTTTCGGAATTTGTATGCAAAACATGATATCTAGTATGTAGTATTGAACATCCACAATTTACACTTATTTGTCGTTGCTGACCACTACTTGTGCTTGGTTCATTTTCTTGAGCGGCTGCATTGTTGAGAGCCAACATCCAGCAAGAATGACAGACAAAGCTCTGGACTGTAACCTACAAATAAGACATAAGCATATTTATTTTTATTCAGTTCGTATGGATAATAGCAATGATTATTTTAAAAATAATAATAGAACATTAGCTTACCACTTGTGGAGCAGTCCAATGTCGAATTACTGTTAGTATTTCAATGGGTTCCAGAGTGCGACTTCTGCGATAAATAATATCTATGCCGCAATTGACACATCGCAACGGTTCGTCATTCCCGTTAAGGGCAATAAGATCCTGCACAGGAGCGTCAATGTTCATGCCAAGGTTTTATTTCAAGCCGGTTCAATATTTAACAAAATAGCGCCAGGGTCATCGTCATGAGCAGATACAGTGTCCAAAGGTAAACCCGGGTCTTCAATTGGAGCGGTATCAGAGTCCAATAAAACAAAAACAGAAAAGTTCGCAATGAGGGAGTCTTTGCTCGAGGCAAAGCGAATGTAATGTTTATCACTGTACGTCATTATTGACAGATGACAGGTGTTGCCAAAAAAAAACGATTGTACAATAATCGATTTATTATTAAAATCGAATGGAAAATGATTTGCAGGTCAAAAGCGATTAGTGTTTTGTTCATTTTTAAAGTATTGAAAGGAAAATAAACACAGATGCGTTTGAAAATCAGTTGATTTGATAATACATTCTCAAGAAAATACATATTTTTGACTCGGATTTAGAAATCGATTATTATCTTAAAAAGAGACAACTCACTATTATTATTAATGTGGCAACACAAAATCAGCCTGTAACCAAAAAGATGGCGACTCTTTTGTAATTCAATCGGATTAAATACTTTTTAAACGACATGTTTTTAGATTTACTTTCCAACTACGAGTATACAAAAAATATTCATTTTAGATTTATTTAAATTTAATCATAAAAATACTTTTAACTGAACAACTTGTCCACGTTAAAGCCGAGAATGAACAATACCCTTTGGTACTAAGCCCGGCTTCTTGTTTAGAAGACCGGACAGGTGTAATCTGGGTTCTGGTTAGAACCGGTAGAAAGTAGGAAAATAAGTTGTAGAAAGAATCGGTTAAAAGATGTGCATGGTGTTGTTGGTGTACGATTGGGTGGGGTGGTCTCTCCTATATATTTATAGTAGGTCAGACTACGACAGTACTTCAGCATATACTTACACTCTTTTTGGGGTTTGTCTTTTACGTGTTTTTAAATGGATTAGACTCGCTTCTGAGGTAGCACTATTGTTGTTATAAACACCGTTACTATCTAATCGTGCACCGATTTCTACGTTTTTGTTTCCTTCCTCTGTTCCTGTTTTCAGGGATGAGTGTTGTGTATTGTACAGGCAAGCTTGGTTCTTCCGAGTCTGCTTTGACGCTGGAGGGCCAGCGTCGAGATTTGCCCTATGAGGTCAAATCTCTGGTGGTTGGGGAGGTACTGTTACGTTGTTTTTTTGGTACCTAACATTTACCTGCGAGCATACGTTGTATATTGATAGGTTTCCAATATTGATCTCAATGGTTTCCAAGCGAAATGTTTATTGTAGTTTTCGCAAATGATTTTGGCTTGTGGTTTAAGGAAAGAGTCATCCTTTCATCGGCACTTCGTCACTGGACTCCTTAGTAACACTTTCTGAAACTAAATCACATTCCAAAACCCAATTAAACGGGTTTTCACAATAAATTAGACATATTTTATCGTAATTGAAAGACAATTGCTTGTTGTCGGTCCAGATGTCATTCAGCTAAACGTCAGTGTCTGACAGTTGGAGGCGACATCTAGAGGCTGTAGTTCCGGCAAAAACCTTGGCACATGGCATATCAAGGATTTTAAACCACCATGTGGCGGGGATTAACTAATCCTTATTTTTTTATTTTTTTTTTATTTTTAAATCTTATAGTTTAATTTGCAGTGATCGTTTAGGGCGATATATTATTATGCCATGGGGTCAGAACCATGTCAATCAAATATATTTTACACCATTTCTGCAGTTCGTAGTGTTACACAGGTTCCTACTGTGTACACATTTGTGAACTGCATTTGGATCACCACAGGAGGTTAAAACATTGTTGTTGGTCACTTGTGGTTGGTCACTTAATGTTGATCACGTGTTGTTAGTCACTTATGGTTGATCACTTGTTGTTGGTCACTTGATGGTGGTGACTTGAGGTTGGTCACTTGTGGTTGGCCACTTGTTGTTGGTCAATTTTATTGTTGTTGATCACTTGTTGTTTGTCACTTGTTGTTAGTGACTAGATGTTGGTCACTTATTGTTGATCACTTGTTGTTGGTCAATTTTATTGTTGTTGATCACTCGTTGTTAGTGACTAGATGTTGGTCACTTCTTGTTGGTCAATTGTTATTGGTCCCTTGTTGTTGGTCCCTTGTTGTTGCAGGATCAACACTCTTGGAAAATGTATATACCTCCGGATTGCTGGTAAGGCAGCATAAGGATAGTCCTGAGGTAGGAGGCCTTAATGGCGGGCGTGTAGGCAGCATTGATGGAAAACGTTTTTAGAAGGTAACCGTCGCACTCCATTTAGGGAAGACGGTTAGCAAATTCCCATTAGTTTGTAGGCAGTTAGTTCAACTTATTTTAATGTTTTGTTTGTGGACCAGCTCGACGTTATTCGCGGCGGTCACCACTTTTAGGTTAGTTTTTGGTTAGAGGATGATGCTGCTGCAATTGGTGAAATACCAACATATGGCTGTAAACAAGGCAATGATTATTGTCAATTTTGTTCATATTATGGACAGTGTAAGTGGTACAAATACACCATTAAGCCAGAAGGTAGTTTGTACACAGTATATAAAAAAGTGAAGAGTGATTGGAGTGTTAAAATGTCATATATATCCTATGATGAAACAGTTAATCGTATGGTGTTCGGATCAGGAATGATCTCCATAGATAGCACTTCAGGAACTAAGATATCCTTGTTGACACCTACAAAACCTCAATATTTCCATAATGACTTCCTGATAGAATCATCTGAGGGTTCAATATGGAATGTGCATGCCAATCAATTAGGTGATTTATCATCCAGCATGATTGGAGATCTTCAAATTGGTTTGTTTGACTCAACAGAGTTAGCATATCAGACCAATACTGTATTCTGCTACTCGAATGATTGCTCTGTGAGTTGTAAAACTGCTGAATCAGGACTGTTACGAGGCTTAAGACAGTATTACAATTACACGATATCTGCAGATAAATTAGCATATGATAGAGTAGTACGGAACTCTGTGTTCATGTCTTTTGGAATGTTTGTCACAACAAAAAAGGAGACCTCATTGGTATCAATCCCAGCAGAGTTGAGTATGACATATGGGTGTGTTGCTTGTAATAAAATGACATACACCATAATTCAAGCTTCCCAAATTAAATCAATGGGAATGGTCGACATTAAGAGCAACTGCACTCTAGACAGAACAAAACTAGCCTGTCAAGAAAGTCCACAGTTGGTTGTCATTGACAATCATAACTCAATCTGTGAAATAACGATCCTGAAATCTAATCAAACATTAATAGTATCCATTGATTACATATTTGAGGGGAAAATTTATGGAGTAACAGGGCTTGTCTCAACAACAAAGTCATTGTCTGGCTCTGATTTGGCATTACAGTTCCTTTCTAGTGATGCATTCTTGAAATCTTTAGGATCTATGGTTAGTAGTGTAACACTAATGGGATTAGGTTTATTAGCTATGAGGTCTTTATTCAAATATTTAGCAGTAAGGCAAAGTGTATCCGCTATTAAAGATATTAAGCAATTAACTTAAGTTTTTCCATTAGATAGATTATCATTTATTAATTATTAGGTTAGTGAGTAGCATTTATCTTTTAGATTAGTTTTAGAATAAGTAGATTAAAAAAAAAAAAAAAAAAAAACCACTGTTACGGATGAGATTTTGTCCCTCTTAAGGTAACGGAACAAAGTCCCAGACGCAAGGTGGGATAGTATTGGTATCAAAGGAAACAACAAACTGTCCTAAATAACATAAATTTAATCATAGTACACAAGCATATTTAAATGACCGTAAGATAATTTATAATTAACAAGAGGCAAGTTAATAACAGTCAATTAAAGATAAAGCCAGCCAGCATACAGTTTAGTTGGTAGAACTAGGGTTGTGGGGGGTTGGAGATAACCTTAGTACTGTCCCTTGATCTTTAAACGTTTAAATTATATCACTCAAGGTACAACCTTCCAGTTTTTTATGGAGTATTAACAATAAGTAAATGGGCGCCAGGGACTGGAAGAGTCCCGGATCCCGGAGCCGACGAAGATGTGTCTATTATGCTTCCAGTAGGCTTCCAGTTAAGCGCAGGGGTCGAACCCGGGGTCCTCTAATTAAATTTGGTACTAAGCCCGGCTTCTTGTTTAGAAGACCGGACAGGTGTAATCTGGGTTCTGGTTAGAACCGGTAGAAAGTAGGAAAATAAGTTGTAGAAAGAAAAAACCGTCCCGCCTGCGCTAGGTCGCTAGGCGGACTCTGCCACTGCACAGTCGTCTCCCCAGGAGGCGTTGAGTGGACTCGAGGAACGGGTCTCGCGTCCAGGCCCCAGAGGCGCCTCTAGATCTTGGCGGCGAGACGAATCTCTCGAGTTGCCTCACCTGGAATCGACAATACGGGGCCCCATGATATAAAGGAAACTAAGGTACTTTCCTTGAGAAGGAATAGAGGTGACCGAGCTAGGGAACCGATGGTCTGAAAACCCTAGCCGGTTAATATGGCCTGTGGCCAATACGCCAGAATAGGCTTCGACTTTGGTTTGCCTAACCCCCGTGATGGGACAATAAGAAATAGGATTAGCCATGGGGCGTGTAATACTCACGGTTGAACAATAGTGAAATCACTTGGCTGTGGGATTCGACCGGCTGGAGAACGGGTCCGCCTGTTTGATGGCGATTATGCTTCCAGTAGGCTTCCAGTTAAGCGCAGGGGTCGAACCCGGGGTCCTCTAATTAAATTTGGTACTAAGCCCGGCTTCTTGTTTAGAAGACCGGACAGGTGTAATCTGGGTTCTGGTTAGAACCGGTAGAAAGTAGGAAAATAAGTTGTAGAAAGAATCGGTTAAAAGATGTGCATGGTGTTGTTGGTGTACGATTGGGTGGGGTGGTCTCTCCTATATATTTATAGTAGGTCAGACTACGACAGTACTTCAGCATATACTTACACTCTTTTTGGGGTTTGTCTTTTACGTGTTTTTAAATGGATTAGACTCGCTTCTGAGGTAGCACTATTGTTGTTATAAACACCGTTACTATCTAATCGTGCACCGATTTCTACGTTTTTGTTTCCTTCCTCTGTTCCTGTTTTCAGGGATGAGTGTTGTGTATTGTACAGGCAAGCTTGGTTCTTCCGAGTCTGCTTTGACGCTGGAGGGCCAGCGTCGAGATTTGCCCTATGAGGTCAAATCTCTGGTGGTTGGGGAGGTACTGTTACGTTGTTTTTTTGGTACCTAACATTTACCTGCGAGCATACGTTGTATATTGATAGGTTTCCAATATTGATCTCAATGGTTTCCAAGCGAAATGTTTATTGTAGTTTTCGCAAATGATTTTGGCTTGTGGTTTAAGGAAAGAGTCATCCTTTCATCGGCACTTCGTCACTGGACTCCTTAGTAACACTTTCTGAAACTAAATCACATTCCAAAACCCAATTAAACGGGTTTTCACAATAAATTAGACATATTTTATCGTAATTGAAAGACAATTGCTTGTTGTCGGTCCAGATGTCATTCAGCTAAACGTCAGTGTCTGACAGTTGGAGGCGACATCTAGAGGCTGTAGTTCCGGCAAAAACCTTGGCACATGGCATATCAAGGATTTTAAACCACCATGTGGCGGGGATTAACTAATCCTTATTTTTTTATTTTTTTTTTATTTTTAAATCTTATAGTTTAATTTGCAGTGATCGTTTAGGGCGATATATTATTATGCCATGGGGTCAGAACCATGTCAATCAAATATATTTTACACCATTTCTGCAGTTCGTAGTGTTACACAGGTTCCTACTGTGTACACATTTGTGAACTGCATTTGGATCACCACAGGAGGTTAAAACATTGTTGTTGGTCACTTGTGGTTGGTCACTTAATGTTGATCACGTGTTGTTAGTCACTTATGGTTGATCACTTGTTGTTGGTCACTTGATGGTGGTGACTTGAGGTTGGTCACTTGTGGTTGGCCACTTGTTGTTGGTCAATTTTATTGTTGTTGATCACTCGTTGTTAGTGACTAGATGTTGGTCACTTCTTGTTGGTCAATTGTTATTGGTCCCTTGTTGTTGGTCCCTTGTTGTTGCAGGATCAACACTCTTGGAAAATGTATAAACCTCCGGATTGCTGGTAAGGCAGCATAAGGATAGTCCTGAGGTAGGAGGCCTTAATGGCGGGCGTGTAGGCAGCATTGATGGAAAACGTTTTTAGAAGGTAACCGTCGCACTCCATTTAGGGAAGACGGTTAGCAAATTCCCATTAGTTTGTAGGCAGTTAGTTCAACTTATTTTAATGTTTTGTTTGTGGACCAGCTCGACGTTATTCGCGGCGGTCACCACTTTTAGGTTAGTTTTTGGTTAGAGGATGATGCTGCTGCAATTGGTGAAATAACAACATATGGCTGTAAACAAGGCAATGATTATTGTCAATTTTGTTCATATTATGGACAGTGTAAGTGGTACAAATACACCATTAAGCCAGAAGGTAGTTTGTACACAGTATATAAAAAAGTGAAGAGTGATTGGAGTGTTAAAATGTCATATATATCCTATGATGGAACAGTTAATCGTATGGTGTTCGGATCAGGAATGATCTCCATAGATAGCACTTCAGGAACTAAGATATCCTTGTTGACACCTACAAAACCTCAATATTTCCATAATGACTTCCTGATAGAATCATCTGAGGGTTCAATATGGAATGTGCATGCCAATCAATTAGGTGATTTATCATCCAGCATGATTGGAGATCTTCAAATTGGTTTGTTTGACTCAACAGAGTTAGCATATCAGACCAATACTGTATTCTGCTACTCGAATGATTGCTCTGTGAGTTGTAAAACTGCTGAATCAGGACTGTTACGAGGCTTAAGACAGTATTACAATTACACGATATCTGCAGATAAATTAGCATATGATAGAGTAGTACGGAACTCTGTGTTCATGTCTTTTGGAATGTTTGTCACAACAAAAAAGGAGACCTCATTGGTATCAATCCCAGCATCATGCTCCTTTGAGTTGAGTATGACATATGGGTGTGTTGCTTGTAATAAAATGACATACACCATAATTCAAGCTTCCCAAATTAAATCAATGGGAATGGTCGACATTAAGAGCAACTGCACTCTAGACAGAACAAAACTAGCCTGTCAAGAAAGTCCACAGTTGGTTGTCATTGACAATCATAACTCAATCTGTGAAATAACGATCCTGAAATCTAATCAAACATTAATAGTATCCATTGATTACATATTTGAGGGGAAAATTTATGGAGTAACAGGGCTTGTCTCAACAACAAAGTCATTGTCTGGCTCTGATTTGGCATTACAGTTCCTTTCTAGTGATGCATTCTTGAAATCTTTAGGATCTATGGTTAGTAGTGTAACACTAATGGGATTAGGTTTATTAGCTATGAGGTCTTTATTCAAATATTTAGCAGTAAGGCAAAGTGTATCCGCTATTAAAGATATTAAGCAATTAACTTAAGTTTTTCCATTAGATAGATTATCATTTATTAATTATTAGGTTAGTGAGTAGCATTTATCTTTTAGATTAGTTTTAGAATAAGTAGATTAAAAAAAAAAAAAAAAAAAACCACTGTTACGGATGAGATTTTGTCCCTCTTAAGGTAACGGAACAAAGTCCCAGACGCAAGGTGGGATAGTATTGGTATCAAAGGAAACAACAAACTGTCCTAAATAACATAAATTTAATCATAGTACACGAGCATATTTAAATGACCGTAAGATAATTTATAATTAACAAAAGGCAAGGTAATAACAGTCAATTAAAGATAAAGCCAGCCAGCATACAGTTTAGTTGGTAGAACTAGGGTTGTGGGGGGTTGGAGATAACCTTAGTACTGTCCCTTGATCTTTAAACGTTAAAATTATATCACTCAAGGTACAACCTTCCGGTTTTTTCTTTCTACAACTTATTTTCCTACTTTCTACCGGTTCTAACCAGAACCCAGATTACACCTGTCCGGTCTTCTAAACAAGAAGCCGGGCTTAGTACCAAATTTAATTAGAGGACCCCGGGTTCGACCCCTGCGCTTAACTGGAAGCCTACTGGAAGCATAATAGACACATCTTCGTCGGCTCCGGGATCCGGGACTCTTCCAGTCCCTGGCGCCCATTTACTTATTGTTAATACTCCATAAAAAACTGGAAGGTTGTACCTTGAGTGATATAATTTTAACGTTTAAAGATCAAGGGACAGTACTAAGGTTATCTCCAACCCCCCACAACCCTAGTTCTACCAACTAAACTGTATGCTGGCTGGCTTTATCTTTAATTGACTGTTATTACCTTGCCTCTTGTTAATTATAAATTATCTTACGGTCATTTAAATATGCTTGTGTACTATGATTAAATTTATGTTATTTAGGACAGTTTGTTGTTTCCTTTGATACCAATACTATCCCACCTTGCGTCTGGGACTTTGTTCCGTTACCTTAAGAGGGACAAAATCTCATACGTAACAGTGCCTTTTAATAATTTTTGATCTCCTATTGGATTTGGCCAAATTTTCAATAGCCATCAAGCACTTGGCAATCAATTTTGATCTCCAAATAATCAGCACTGCTATTAAGGTTAACAGCAGAGTTATAAATGATGAAGCTATAAAAGGTAATGCTAGTGATTTGCAATTCTTTACTCCCTCATTGAAATTTTTTTTTTTTTTTTTTTAATCTACTTATTCTAAAACTAATCTAAAAGATAAATGCTACTCACTAACCTAATAATTAATTAATGATAATCTATCTAATGGAAAAACTTAAGTTAATTGCTTAATATCTTTAATAGCGGATACACTTTGCCTTACTGCTAAATATTTGAATAAAGACCTCATAGCTAATAAACCTAATCCCATTAGTGTTACACTACTAACCATAGATCCTAAAGATTTCAAGAATGCATAACTAGAAAGGAACTGTAATGCCAAATCAGAGCCAGACAATGACTTTGTTGTTGAGACAAGCCCTGTTACTCCATAAATTTTCCCCTCAAATATGTAATCAATGGATACTATTAATGTTTGATTAGATTTCAGGATCGTTATTTCACAGATTGAGTTATGATTGTCAATGACAACCAACTGTGGACTTTCTTGACAGGCTAGTTTTGTTCTGTCTAGAGTGCAGTTGCTCTTAATGTCGACCATTCCCATTGATTTAATTTGGGAAGCTTGAATTATGGTGTATGTCCTTTTATTACAAGCAACACACCCATATGTCATACTCAACTCAAAGGAGCATGATGCTGGGATTGATACCAATGAGGTCTCCTTTTTTGTTGTGACAAACATTCCAAAAGACATGAACACAGAGTTCTCAAGGAAAGTACCTTAGTTTCCTTTATATCATGGGGCCCCGTATTGTCGATTCCAGGTGAGGCAACTCGAGAGATTCGTCTCGCCGCCAGGATCTAGAGGCGCCTCTGGGGCCTGGACGCGAGACCCGTTCCTCGAGTAGTCGAGTCCACTCAACGCCTCCTGGGGAGACGACTGTGCAGTGGCAGAGTCCGCCTAGCGACCTAGCGCAGGCGGGACGGTTTTTTCTTTCTACAACTTATTTTCCTACTTTCTACCGGTTCTAACCAGAACCCAGATTACACCTGTCCGGTCTTCTAAACAAGAAGCCGGGCTTAGTACCAAATTTAATTAGAGGACCCCGGGTTCGACCCCTGCGCTTAACTGGAAGCATAATAGACACATCTTCGTCGGCTCCGGATGTTTAATTTCACTTAATGCATGTTACACAACTAGTCTGTTAATGGTGTACCTGCCTAAACAGTACATAATATTTACACAATGTTTGAGATTGTACATTTTTAGGAAAAAACAGAATCCATTGTATAGTGATTTGGTTTATATGTTCTTAGGTACTGTCTTAAACACTTTTATTTACTTAGACATTTATTTACTTTTACGTAATGAGTGGTTCTCAATAAGACTACCGATTGTGTACATGCCTTAACGTAGATAATATTTACACATTGTATGAGATTGTACATGGTGACAGCCAGCTTACCGTTCGGTTCACTTCTATCCCTTTTTAAGATTAAAAAAAAAAAAAAAACACAAAAATGGTGCTACTCGTTTCATCCCGTTCTTTTTGGTACTTGGCAGAGAGGCGGTTAGTAGTGGAGATGTCATCGGCAATGATACCGTTGCACAGCGCACTCTAGCTTGCGCCCCTCACAGTTCATGTGCTAATCAGTTAAGGGGTTCGGGTGATATCGTCAATAATTTAAATTAAGGATTTTAAATAACCATGTGGGGAGGATTATATTCTTATTATTTTTTAAAAAATATATTTTATTTAAATTCACAGTGACCGTTTAGGGCAGTATATGCCATGGGGTCAGAACCATGTCAATCAAATATATTTAACACCGTTTTTGCAGTTCGTAGTGTTACACAGGTTCCTACTGTGTACACGTTAGTGAACTGCATTTGGATCACCACAGGATGTTTAAACATTGTTGTTGGTTACGTGTTGTTGGTCACGTGTTGTTGGTCACGTGTTGTTGGTCACTTGTTGATGGTGACTTGATGTTGGTCACGTGTTGTTAAACACGTGATGTTGGTCACTTGTTGGTGGTCACATGTTGTTGATCACGTGTTGTTAGTCACTTATGGTTGATCACTTGTTGTTGGTCACTTGTTGATGGTGACTTGATGTTGGTCACGTGTTGTTAAACACGTGATGTTGGTCACTTGTTGGTGGTCACATGTTGTTGATCACGTGTTGTTGGTCACTTGTTGATCACTTGTTGCTGGTCACTTGTTGATGGTGACTTGATGTTGGTCACGTGTTGTTGAACACGTGATGTTGGTCACTTGCTGTTGATCACGTGTTGTTGATCACTTGTTGTTGGTCACTTGATGTTGGTCACGTGTTGTTGATCACGTGATGACGTTCACTTGTTGGTGGTCCTTTGTTGTTGACCAGGTGTTGTTGGTCACTTGTTGATCACTTGTTATTGGTCCCTTGTTGTTGGTCCCTTGTTGTTGCAGGATCAACTTTTTTTTTTGCTGGCAACACTGGCAGCCGGTCGTCAAAAATTTTCGTGTTAGAATTTAATTGTAAAAATAATGTTTTTCGTGGATATTTAGTTATAACTGATATTAAATTCGTTAGGTATCGTTATAAATAATAAGAACCTGTGTTTGTGAGTTGTTTCGCTGCAAAATCACTGAAAAAACAAAAATTATGTGCCAGCTGTCATCCAACGGATGGATGTTTGAAATCACCACCTTACTTGGGAAGGGTTTTTCTTTTTTTTTATGCCTATTTATTTGATAAATCTAATAATTAAACATACCATCTTTTGCCCATTATCTATCACACCGCTCGTCCTCGAGAGCTTTGTCTTAAACAACCCTTTTTGGCTACTTGATTGTACTGGATTTAAAGTTAAAGTATAGATCTAAAATCATCCTGATTACTTGTATCAATATAAATCTTTAAATTATTCATTATAGATACCTTTTTTATCTTATTTACCACTGGATTCGTGTCAGTTTAAGATTCTAAAATCACAAATCAAACTAATTATTATTTTAACTAGTAGTACCCCTAACCATTTTTTTTTCTCTCTTTGTAATCTTAATTTTATTGATTTTCCCTGTTAATTAAAAAATAATGTTAGCTCAGTATAGTTATATTCATTAATAATATTAAATTACCAATCGAGTTAACATACATTTCTGAACTTTTATACCTTTTGTTTTCCCCTTGAGCAAAATAACTTAAACATCATTGTCATCCTAGATACTTCTTTTCTACATCTTATCTCTCTTATTCCTTTCACACACTTAGCTGTCTCTTCTCTTATTCCAGGGTGCCTCTGGGGTTGTCTTATCAACATGTTGACCCGCAGAGCTGCATCCTTAGAGGAAAAACTGAGGGCTACGTTGAAAGAGCTAGAATCTAGTCAAACCACAGTCAATCAGATGCTAAAAGAAAGGGAAGAAAGTGAGGTGGAAATAGAGTTAGTTGTTAACAAGAACACTGAGCTCAAGAATCAGTTGGCTGAACTACATGGACAGCACATGGACATACTTGACCAGCATCAACACCTCCGTCAACTTGTTGCTAACTTCCAGCAATGTAGTGACACCTACGATCAGGCCTTGAGACGCATATATCTGAGCTGGAACTAGAACTAAGCAAGGCCCACAACTCAATATTACACTTAGAAGCTCTTAGAGCCAGTGAAGCGTCTGCGAACACCTGCAGTCTTTATGATGAGTTGGTTGGTAGCCGGTCAGTACCTGTATGTGTTGAGCCAATTGTAACCATAGATTTAACTAATGAAACTATCACAAAATCTAGTTTATTCACCAGTCATAACAAGATTAAAAAATACATTAAAATTAATAGACGAATTAGAAATATTAAAAAATCCTTAAAACGCCTAAAAGTAAATAAACAAAACACTAAACTCAGGCAAAGAAATCTAAATTTAATTCAAGATTTAAAAAAGTGTGATAGTGAATTACAATTATGTAGGACAATGTATGATAATGACACTCAGAACCTTCAGGATGAGCTGTTTGCTAGGGAATATGCTCTAAAGGATATCTTTAGTAGATATGAGGCTTCTCAACAAGACCTGAGTAACCGTATGCAGGAGGCCAATGAGCTGGTAGACCTGGTCACGTACAATGCAGAGAGATATGAGTCTCTGACAAATAACCTCTCTTGTAGCTGTGCCTGCTCACGGTCACCACAGCCTCAGAAAGATCCGCCCACACCCGCAGTGGCTCAGCCTGTAGGTAGCTGTATTATTAATGATAGAAATAATTGTAATAATTTAATAAATACTACTTATTTATTTTCTGACAAATTTGGTCAAGGTTTTGGTAGCTTATTTAATCAGTGTTCACAACACTATGTAATAAATAATTGTTTACCCGGTGCCAGTGTTAGCCAATTAATTCGTAATATCAAATCAACTAAAATAAATCCCAATTCTACTGTTATTTTATTATATGGGAATAGTTTAAATGTAAGAAAAAAGGACATAGTCGAATGTGTCCATTTGATGTTACATCTCAATGAGACAATTAATTGTAAATTTATTTTATGTACCTTGCCTTACTCTCAATATTTGTCTGTTGAGCAAAATAGGTGCATTTATGATTTAAATATAATATGTTAATTTATAATAGGACGTGTCGTCACAGTGACGCTATTTTATATTTTGACTGTAATCAATTTATCTCTGATTACAGGCTCACTAACCACACCATGTTTTTACCACCTAGTTGTAAGCGACATATTGCTAATCTCTTAGCATATAATATACACAGCAACACTGGTACCCCTGTTGTACCAATGTTTACTTGTGATACTAACACTTCTACTGATACTAACACTACTGTTTATACTAACACTACTATCGATACACCTTGTTCTTTAAACTGTTAGGTGCGACAACGGGTAGACTGCATATGTTGAATGTTGTGCATCAAAATATGCAGGGATTGTCCGGCAAAGATTTAGAATTAAGTTTATTTATGGAGAACTATGATGTTCAGGTATTATGTCTAACTGAACATTGGTTGAAAGAACATGAAGTAGCGTTTATCAATGATGATTTCTATACTGTACAGAGTGTATTTGTCAGAAAAAATGCTATTCGCGGTGGATCTTTAGTTCTTGTGTCAAACAAGTTAAAATGTAAACAACGTTTAGACTTAGTTAATCTTTCCGTTGAGCGCACTATTGAGTTGTCTTGTGTTGAACTCGAGCGATACATTATAATTTGTGTTTATAGACCCCCTTCTGGTGACTTTACTTGTTTCGAATCTGTAATGGAGGATTCACTTAATAAGTTAAAATCAAGTAATAAAAATATAATTTTATGTGGAGATTTTAATGTTAATATTTTAGATGTTACTCCACTAAGTATCAGACTTCTCAATCTGTTTAGATCTTTTAATTTAGTTAACTTGTTTTTTGAACCAACAAGGATCACGGCGTCTTCGTCGACTTGTCTTGATAACATGTTTAGTGATTGTGATGCCGAAAATAAATTAGTGTTAAGTGACTTATCTTCGGATCACTGTGGATTAATGGCTAGCTTCCCTATGCCATTAAGTAAAAAGCCGCGCAAAATAGAATGCAGGCCTTACACAACTAGTCGTTGCAATAAGTTTAAAAATAATATAGCTCTTAAGGTTACACCGTCAATAGTGGATCACGAAACTCCTAATGAAATTTATGAAGCCCTTTTCGATGTTGTTCAAAATGAGTACCAATCTGTTTTTAAGTCTAAAACTATTAACATTAGTGGGCCTTCCGCTGGGTTCAACCAATGGGCTACACCAGGTATTTATAAAAGTCGAGCTAGATTATACGAGTTGTATGGTTTGAAACAACACCGGTTTGATGCAACTTTTCTTGAGTATGTTAAAAATTATTCAAAATTATTTAAAAAGATCTGTGTTATTGCTAAATCAAAATTTTTAAGTCAGACTATCAAAAATTCTAATAATAAAGTAAAAGCCACTTGGAAGATAATAAACAATGAAACGGGTAAATCTGTTAATAAAGACAATCAACTTGAAATCATGGTTGATAACAAATTAGTTAATAATGCAGCCGACGTAGCTGAGGCATTCAATGAGTATTTTGCCAGCATACCGATAACTACGACTCGCACTTTAAGTTCGTCGCCGTCTAAAGCTGAAAACCTTTTGCATAGCAGCGTGCCTAAATGTGGTCTCGTATTTAGTTTTGAACATGTAACACCTCGTGATATAGTTAACGTTTTTAATTCACTTAAGTCTAAAAACACAGGTGATTACTGGGGCATTTCCATTAAACTTTTGAGTAATATAATCGAAATCTTAGCCCCCTATCTTGCTGTTACTTTTAATAAATGCGTTGATTTAGGTACTTTCCCTGACCTTATGAAGAGCAGTAAAGTCATCCCTCTATTTAAATCAGGCAGTAAGAATGATATTGGCAACTTCAGACCAATTTCTATTTTACCTGCGTTTAGCAAAATTTTTGAAAAGTTAATACTTAAACAGTTGCTAAGACATTTTAATCTCAACAACCTTCTTCATAACGATCAATATGGCTTTACAAAAGGTCGTTCAACTACAGATGCGGGTGTTGCTTTGTTGAGACACATATTCAACGCATGGGAAAACGCGCAAAATGCAATTGGTGTTTTCTGCGATCTCTCAAAAGCTTTTGATTGCGTTCACCACGATACGCTTTTACGGAAACTACGTTATTACGGTGTTCAAAATGAAGCCCTAAATGTAATAGTTTCGTATTTACAAAATAGATTCCAATGTGTAGATGTTAACGGCGCGAAATCGTCCGGGCTACCTGTTCAGCTAGGTGTACCTCAAGGCTCAATACTGGGACCGTTTTTATTCTTGGTTTATATTAATGACTTACCATATTATTTGAAGGGTATTTGTGACGTTGTACTATTTGCAGATGATACCTCTCTTATCTTTAAAGTAGATAGTAATAGACACGATTTTGAAGAAGTAAACAGCGCTCTATCAAAAGTCACGGATTGGTTCACAACAAATAACCTTGTTCTTAATGCCAAGAAAACTAAAAGTATTAAATTCGCCTTACCTAATGTTAAAAATCTAGGTCCCAACATTATTCTCGGCAATGACGAGCTTAAAACGGTTGACTCAGCTGTGTTTCTGGGTATAACAATAGATTCAAAATTACAATGGGGTCCTCACATATCAAGCCTAGCGGGGAGACTTAGTTCGGCCGCATACGCCGTCAGAAAAGTTAGACAATATACTGACGTTGATACAGCACGGTTAGTCTATTTTAGTTACTTTCACAGTGTTATGACCTATGGTATTCTGCTGTGGGGCAAAGCCGCTGATATCCAAAATATATTCGTTCTTCAAAAACGAGCGGTTCGTGCAATTTACCAGCTGGGTGCACGAGTATCTCTGAGAGATTTTTTTAAAGAGATTGGTATTCTCACGGTGGCTTCACAGTTTATTTTAGCTAACATTTTTTATATATTAGACAAAATATCCATTTGTACTGTAAAAACAGTGATATTCACAACATAAACACTCGAAATAAGCAAAAACTACGTGCTCCCTTTCACCGGCTTCATAAGGTTCATAATTCATTCGTAGGGCTTGGTATAACATTTTACAACAAGCTACCATCTTCCTTTTTAGACTTGCCATTTAATGTGTTTAAAGCTAAAGTGAAATCTAACCTTTGTTCAAAAGCCTACTATTCCATTAACGACTACTTAAACGATAAGAATAGTTGGTCGCTGGGTTGAACTCAAGACAATGTTTATGTTCTTTCTTTCTCTAATTAGCTTATGGTATTATATAACTTCACGCGTAGTTTTTTTTTTTTACTTTATATTTTATTTAATTTTTTTTATTTTATTTTACTTTATCTTTATTATTATTTATCTTTATTTTTATTTTATTCGTCTGTATGCACGTGTAAGCGGGCACGCCCTTTATGTCTGGAGGCTTTATTTATTCTTGAGTATATTTTTTAATATTTTATTTTATTATTGGTGTGTGCTAGCTGACATGTGACATTAATTTGATATAATGGATTCCTTGTTTATATAAACTTGAACACTTTTGTATAGAATCTGGTTCTTCTAACCTAACAGACAGATGTGTTGCTGGGGAGTTTGTTCCGCCACTTCTTCTTCCCAGCTAAAACACTAGGAAGTGGCGAAGGGCGGGCGTTTTGGGGGACTGTCTCTTGTAATTTTGACGTTCAAAAAGTGCTGATTATCAGCCTAGTTTGAATAAATGACTTTTTGATTTGATTTTGATTTTGAACACTCTTGGAAAATGTATAAACCTCCGGATTGCTGGTAAGGCAGCATAAGGATAGTCCTGAGGTAGGAGGCCTTAATGGCGGGCGTGTAGGCAGCATTGATGGAAAACGTTTTTAGAGGGTAACCGTCGCACTCCATTTAGGGAAGACGGTTAGTCTGAAACTGTTATGAACCCCCCACAACCCTAGCTCTACCAACTAAACTGTATGCTGGCTGGCTTTATCTTTAATTGACTGTTATTACCTTGCCTTTTGTTACTTATAAATTATCTTTCGGTCATTTAAATATACTTGTGTACTATGATTAAAGTTATGTTATTTAGGACAGTTTGTTGTTTCCTTTGATACCAATACTATCCCACCTTGCGTCTGGGACTTTGTTCCGTTACCTTAAGAGGGACAAAATCTCGTACGTAACAGCCGTGTCGTACGTTTCAGTACTATCGTAGTCTGACCTACTACAAATATATAGGAGAGACCACCCCACCCAATCGTACACCAACAACACCATGCACATCCTTTAACCAAAAACTAACCTAAAAGTGGTGACCGCCGCGAATAACGTCGAGCTGGTCCACAAACAAAACATTAAAATAAGTTGAACTAACTGCCTACAAACTAATGGGAATTTGCTAACCGTCTTCCCTAAATGGAGTGCGACGGTTACCCTCTAAAAAACGTTTTCCATCAATGCTGCCTACACGCCCGCCATTAAGGCCTCCTACCTCAGGACTATCCTTATGCTGCCTTACCAGCAATCCGGAGGTTTATAGATTTTCCAAGAGTGTTGATCCTTAATTTAAATTATTGACAATATCACCCGAACCCCTTAACTGATTAGCACATGAACTGTGAGGGGCGCAAGCTAGAGTGCGCTGTGCAACGGTATCATTGCCGATGACATCTCCACTACTAACCGCCTCTCTGCCATGTACCAAAAAGAACGGGATAAAACGAGTAGCACCGTTTTTGTCTTCTTTTTTTTTTTTAAATTTTAAAAAGGGATAGAAGTGAACCGAACGGTAAGCTGGCTGTCACCATGTACAATCTCATACAATGTGTAAATATTATCTACGTTAAGGCATGTACACAATCAGAAGTCTTATTGAGAACCACTCATTACGTAAAAGTAAATAAATGTCTAAGTAAATAAAAGTGTTTAAGACAGTACCTAAGAACATATAAACCAAATCACTATACAATGGATTCAGTTTTTTCCTAAAAATGTTAAACTGTTACGTATGTGATTTTGTCCCTCTTAAGGTAACGGAACAAAGTCCCAGACGCAAGGTGGGATAGTATTGGTATCAAAGGAAACAACAAACTGTCCTAAATAACATAACTTTAATCATAGTACACAAGCATATTTAAATGACCGTAAGATAATTTATAATTAACAAGAGGCAAGGTAATAACAGTCAATTAAAGATAAAGCCAGCCAGCATACAGTTTAGTTGGTAGAACTAGGGTTGTGGGGGGTTGGAGATAACCTTCGTACTGTCCCTTGATCTTTAAACGTTTAAATTATATCACTCAAGGTACAACCTTCCAGTTTTTTATGGAGTATTAACAATAAGTAAATGGGCGCCAGGGACTGGAAGAGTCCCGGATCCCGGAGCCGACGAAGATGTGTCTATTATGCTTCCAGTAGGCTTCCAGTTAAGCGCAGGGGTCGAACCCGGGGTCCTCTAATTAAATTTGGTACTAAGCCCGGCTTCTTGTTTAGAAGACCGGACAGGTGTAATCTGGGTTCTGGTTAGAACCGGTAGAAAGTAGGAAAATAAGTTGTAGAAAGAAAAAACCGTCCCGCCTGCGCTAGGTCGCTAGGCGGACTCTGCCACTGCACAGTCGTCTCCCCAGGAGGCGTTGAGTGGACTCGAGGAACGGGTCTCGCGTCCAGGCCCCAGAGGCGCCTCTAGATCCTGGCGGCGAGACGAATCTCTCGAGTTGCCTCACGGTTGAACAATAGTGAAATCACTTGGCTGTGGGATTCGACCGGCTGGAGAACGGGTCCGCCTGTTTGATGGCGAATCCTCCTTAACACATGGAATCCTTTTTAAAACATGAATTTAATTTGGTGTGTTCACCGAAGCGCGTTCAATCGCAAAAAGACGCCACTCACTTGTCTCTGGTAGTCACTTCCTCTAACCAAAATTCGGCGGAACACTTAGAAAATGTCCCATCGTCCAGGTAAAACTTTTAAGAGCCGTGATGACAGAATCACTACATCAAGATATTTAATTCTTGAAAATGCCTAACGACTGTCCAACATGACGTTTACACTCTGAAACAAATAACCCCCTTCGAAATCCAAGCTTACAAACTCCTTATTTCTCATTTCCAACAATATAGATGGTCTTGAGTGGGTTACCATTCCCCTGATTCCTTCGGCGAATTCAAAATGTATAACCTTGCAACACTCAAACCAGAGATTAAAGATGGATTACGTTCCCCCGAACCTTCTAGAATAAAGTCTATATAAAAAAACTAATTTAGTTTCCGTTTGACAAAAAAGAGGTACTGTTACGTTGTTTTTTTGGTACCTAACATTTACCTGCGAGCATACGTTGTATATTGATAGGTTTCCAATATTGATCTCAATGGTTTCCAAGCGAAATGTTCATTGTAGTTTTCGCAAATGATTTTGGCTTGTGGTTTATGGAAAGAGTCATCCTTTCATCGGCACTTCGTCACTGGACTCCTTAGTAACACTTTCTGAAACTAAATCACCTTCCAAAACCCAATTAAACGGGTTTTCGCAATGAATTAGATGTATTTTATCGTAATTAAAAGACAATTGCTTGTTGTCGGACCAAATGTCATTCAGCTAAACGTCAGTGTCTGACAGTTGGAGGCGACATCTAGCGGTTGTAGATCCGCCTTGGTAATTTTAATCGATAACGATTAATTTACTTATTAGCATATTGTTTGGAAGCCATCGAACTACACACATCAAAAGTGTCTAGGGATCAACATATATTTTTGCAATAACTTTTCTCCTGATTGATATTAATTAAAATTTTCTTTAAGGATTCATCAAATAGTGTTTTCGTTTGTCACAGTAACGATAAACCAAGGCACCTTTGCATTAATAAAGAAATTTGCCATTTTCTAATAAAGGGATTTTTGACATTTGAACCACTAACATTAAAGTTCGAAAAAAAGACTGAAATAACAGTTTTCTTTAAAATTTTATTGGGTAACTTAAACAATTAATTATCCGTGTTTCTACCGCGAACACTAACAACACAAGAACATCGGTTTGGCATACTCAAAATTAGTTCATCCAAATCACGCTGTGGAATGGCCGCCCATGTTCGTTGCAACAACAAAAAAAGGTCTTCTTGCGACTGGATACCCTCCATATTCGGCAGAGCTCTTCTCAATAGCATATCCCATGCATGCTCAATCGGGTTCAAGTCTGGCGACTGAGCCGGCCAGGGCAGGACATTGATGTTAGCTGCGGCGAGAGTCTGTCTTACAACTCTTGCGGTGTGCGGTCGTGCATTATCATGCATTAACTGAAATAAGGGACCGATTTGCACTTGTAGAGGAACGATGACGTCTGATACAATCGTCTCAGCATAAATTTGAGCGTTGAGGTTGCCTCTGATCCAAATCAACTCAGTTCTTCCGCCGATCCAAATACCCGCCCATACCATGATGGTTCCACCACTATAAGGATGGACTTCCTGGCAGGATTTTAATCGCTGTTGGCGTCCAGGGGTTCTCCAGTGTCGTATACGTCTTGTATCCGGTCTCATACCAAAACGAGACTCATCAGAAAAGCACACGAAACGCCATTGTTCTTCTGCCCAATTTCTGTGTTCAAGAGCCCATTGATATCGAATCCTACGATTGTGCATTGCTATAGGTGGTACCCGTAGCGGTCTTCGGGAATGAAGGTTCACTTCATGCAAGCGGTTTCTGACTGTTTGGTCGCTAATTAAGTTCCCTGAAGAGTGATGAAGCCTCACGGCTAACATCATGGCGGTTATTGTTGGAGCTCTTCGAGTTAAGATTTGAATGTATCGGTCTTGTCTCCGTGTGGTGCAGCGATACCGTCCTCCATGGCGCTCAGCCACGGTACCAGTGCTTCGGTAACGTGTCCAAAGTCGACTGATAACACTCTGACTTGTATTCAGAGCTAAAGCCACAGTACGTTGCCGGGAACCAGCTTCTATCATTCCCACGGCTCTGAGCATTTCTTCCCTGCTTAAATGACGTCGCCGCTCCATAATAACGTTGGTTTAATCAGTAGTAGGGAAACAGTAGCACTAATAATGTCTTCAATGCGTTGTATGTTTTTATAGGGAAAATATTGACAGCTGATTTTCATCTTTTACTCGAATTTGATTCACAGTTCCTGATTCAAATTATGAAATGCACCAAAAAGGATCCATATAAATTTATAAAATCATAAATTTATTACAAAGCCACATCTCAATCTCAAGAAATCCGCATAAAAATGCTTGATCCCTAGACACTTTTGATGTGTGTAATATCGTATGGACCTATTCTTAATAATTTTTAGTCTTTTTACCGTAAACGGAAACGAAATTAGTTTTTTTATATAGACTTTATTCTAGAAGGTTCGGGGGAACGTAATCCATCTTTAATCTCTGGTTTGAGTGTTGCAAGGTTATACATTTTGAATTCGCCGAAGGAATCAGGGGAATGGTAACCCACTCAAGACCATCTATATTGTTGGAAATGAGAAATAAGGAGTTTGTTAGCTTGGATTTCGATGGGGGTTATTTGTTTCAGAGTGTAAACGTCATGTTGGACAGTCGTTAGGCATTTTCAAGAATTAAATATCTTGATGTAGTGATTCTGTCATCACGGCTCTTAAAAGTTTTACCTGGACGATGGGACATTTTCTAAGTGTTCCGCCGAATTTTGGTTAGAGGAAGTGACTACCAGAGACAAGTCAGTGACGTCTTTTTGCGATTGAACGCGCTTCGGTGAACACACCAAATTAAATTCATATTTTAAAAAGGTAAGGATTTTGGGTGTATTAGTGTCGGAAAGTGCTCTCGGAGTCCTTCTCTGGTCGTTAAAAGGATATTGTAGTGATCCCAGGATATTCGTTACAGGATTCCATGTGTTAAGGAGGATTCGCCATCAAACAGGCGGACCCGTTCTCCAGCCGGTCGAATCCCACAGCCAAGTGATTTCACTATTGTTCAACCGTGAGTATTACACGCCCCATGGCTAATCCTATTTCTTATTGTCCCATCACGGGGGTTAGGCAAACCAAAGTCGAAGCCTATTCTGGCGTATTGGCCACAGGCCATATTAACCGGCTAGGGTTTTCAGACCATCGGTTCCCTAGCTCGGTCACCTCTATTCCTTCTCAAGGAAAGTACCTTAGTTTCCTTTATATCATGGGGCCCCGTATTGTCGATTCCAGGTGAGGCAACTCGAGAGATTCGTCTCGCCGCCAGGATCTAGAGGCGCCTCTGGGGCCTGGACGCGAGACCCGTTCCTCGAGTCCACTCAACGCCTCCTGGGGAGACGACTGTGCAGTGGCAGAGTCCGCCTAGCGACCTAGCGCAGGCGGGACGGTTTTTTTCTTTCTACAACTTATTTTCCACCTTTCTACCGGTTCTAACCAGAACCCAGATTACACCTGTCCGGTCTTCTAAACAAGAAGCCGGGCTTAGTACCAAATTTAATTAGAGGACCCCGGGTTCGACCCCTGCGCTTAACTGGAAGCCTACTGGAAGCATAATAGACACATCTTCGTCGGCTCCGGGATCCGGGACTCTTCCAGTCCCTGGTGCCCATTTACTTTGGGCTGTCGAACGTCCGACTGTTACGTATGAGATTTTGTCCCTCTTAAGGTAACGGAACAAAGTCCCAGACGCAAGGTGGGATAGTATTGGTATCAAAGGAAACAACAAACTGTCCTAAATAACATAAATTTAATCATAGTACACAAGCATATTTAAATGACCGTAAGATAATTTATAATTAACAAGAGGCAAGGTAATAACAGTCAATTAAAGATAAAGCCAGCCAGCATACAGTTTAGTTGGTAGAACTAGGGTTGTGGGGGGTTGGAGATAACCTTAGTACTGTCCCTTGATCTTTAAACGTTTAAATTATATCACTCAAGGTACAACCTTCCAGTTTTTTATGGAGTATTAACAATAAGTAAATGGGCGCCAGGGACTGGAACAGTCCCGGATCCCGGAGCCGACGAAGATGTGTCCATTATGCTTCCAGTAGGCTTCCAGTTAAGCGCAGGGGTCGAACCCGGGGTCCTCTAATTAAATTTGGTACTAAGCCCGGCTTCTTGTTTAGAAGACCGGACAGGTGTAATCTGGGTTCTGGTTAGAACCGGTAGAAAGTAGGAAAATAAGTTGTAGAAAGAAAAAAACCGTCCCGCCTGCGCTAGGTCGCTAGGCGGACTCTGCCACTGCACAGTCGTCTCCCCAGGAGGCGTTGAGTGGACTCGAGGAACGGGTCTCGCGTCCAGGCCCCAGAGGCGCCTCTAGATCCTGGCGGCGAGACGAATCTCTCGAGTTGCCTCACCTGGAATCGACAATACGGGGCCCCATGATATAAAGGAAACTAAGGTACTTTCCTTGAGAAGGAATAGAGGTGACCGAGCTAGGGAACCGATGGTCTGAAAACCCTAGCCGGTTAATATGGCCTGTGGCCAATACGCCAGAATAGGCTTCGACTTTGGTTTGCCTAACCCCCGTGATGGGACAATAAGAAATAGGATTAGCCATGGGGCGTGTAATACTCACGGTTGAACAATAGTGAAATCACTTGGCTGTGGGATTCGACCGGCTGGAGAACGGGTCCGCCTGTTTGATGGCGAATCCTCCTTAACACATGGAATCCTGTAACGAATATCCTGGGATCACTACAATATCCTTTTAACGACCAGAGAAGGACTCTGAGAGCACTTTCCGACACTAATACACCCAAAATCCTTACCTTTTTAAAACATGAATTTAATTTGGTGTGTTCACCGAAGCGCGTTCAATCGCAAAAAGACGTCACTGACTTGTCTCTGGTAGTCACTTCCTCTAACCAAAATTCGGCGGAACACTTAGAAAATGTCCCATCGTCCAGGTAAAACTTTTAAGAGCCGTGATGACAGAATCACTACATCAAGATATTTAATTCTTGAAAATGCCTAACGACTGTCCAACATGACGTTTACACTCTGAAACAAATAACCCCCATCGAAATCCAAGCTTACAAACTCCTTATTTCTCATTTCCAACAATATAGATGGTCTTGAGTGGGTTACCATTCCCCTGATTCCTTCGGCGAATTCAAAATGTATAACCTTGCAACACTCAAACCAGAGATTAAAGATGGATTACGTTCCCCCGAACCTTCTAGAATAAAGTCTATATAAAAAAACTAATTATGTTTCCGTTTACGGTAAAAAGACTAAAAATTATTAAGAATAGATCCATACGATATTAGTTCGATGGCTTCCAAACAATATGCAAATAAGTAAATTAATCGTTATCGATTAAAATTACCAAGGCGGATCTACAACCGCTAGATGTCGCCTCCAACTGTCAGACACTGACGTTTAGCTGAATGACATTTGGGCCGACAACAAGCAATTGTCTTTTAATTACGATAAAATATATCTAATTTATTGTGAAAACCCGTTTAATTGGGTTTTGGAATGTGATTTAGTTTCAGAAAGTGTTACTAAGGAGTCCAGTGACGAAGTGCCGATGAAAGGATGACTCTTTCCTTAAACCACAAGCCAAAATTATTTGCGAAAACTACAATAAACATTTCGCTTGGAAACCATCGAGATCAATATTGGAAACCTATCAATATACAACGTATGCTCGCAGGTAAATGTTAGGTACCAAAAAAAACAACGTAACAGTCACGATTGTAACAACAAGCTGACCTACTATAAATACATAGGAGAGACCACCCCACCCAATCGTACACCAACACCACCATGCACATCTTTTAACCGAAAACTAACCTAAAAGTGGTGACCGCCGCGAATAACGTCGAGCTGGTCCACAAACAAAACATTAAAATAAGTTGAACTAACTGCCTACAAACTAATGGCGATTTGCTAACCGTCTTCCCTAAATGGAGTGCGACGGTTACCCTCTAAAAACGTTTTCCATCAATGCTGCCTACACGCCCGCCATTAAGGCCTCCTACCTCAGGACTATCCTTATGCTGCCTTACCAGCAATCCGGAGGTTTATACATTTTCTAAGAGTGTTGATCCTGCAACAACAAGGGACCAACAACAAGGGACCAATAACAAGTGACCAACAACAAGTGACCAACAACAAGTGACCAACATCTAATCACTAACAATAAGTGACAAACAACAAGTGATCAACAACAATAAAATTGACCAACAACAAGTGATCAACAATAAGTGACCAACATCTAGTCACTAACAACAAGTGATCAACAACAATAAAATTGACCAACAACAAGTGGCCAACCACAAGTGACCAACCTCAAGTCACCACCAACAAGCGACCAACAACAAGTGATCAACAATAAGTGACTAACAACACGTGATCAACATTAAGTGACCAACCACAAGTGACCAACAACAATGTTTAAACCTCCTGTGGTGATCCAAATGCAGTTCACACACGTGTACACAGTAGGAACCTGTGTAACACTACGAACTGCAGAAACGGTGTAACATATATTTAATTGACATGGTTCTGACCCCATGGCATATACCGCCCTAAACGATCACTGTAAATTAAACTATAAGATTTAAAAATAAAAAAAAATAAGGATTAGTTAATCCTCGCCACATGGTGATTTAAAATCCTTGATATGCCATGTGCCAAGGTTTTTGCCGGAACTACAGCCTTCCAATTCATACACTAAGGGTGAAAGTTTCTTTCTAATTATACATCTCTCATATTTAGGAGCTAATTTGGCCATAAAGAATTTTGAGGCGTCACTCCATGTTTCTTGTACTATTTTCCTTGCTGTAGAGGCCCCACGGTGGTAAGAGAGTTCAAAATCCTCAAACGAGCATCCAGTTCCTAGATACCTGAAACAAATTATATTTCTTAAAAAATAAATTAAAATTATATTTTTTGTTGTTACAGTAACTAAATTACAGAGGAAGTGGAAGAGTCTTCGTGACAGTTTTAATAGAGAAAATGCAAAAAACAAGAACGTTGCGAGTGGTTCGGCAGCAACAAGCAGTAAACAGTACATTTATTTCAATCATCTATCGTTCTTGAATTCCTTAAAAGAAGTGAGACCGCCTACCGATGTTACTAATGCAACTGATGATGCGGAAACATCTCGCCCGAAAATAAACAGAAACATTAATATAAAAAGGGCCGAAAAATCAGAAAATGAAATTCTCAGAACACTTTCGGAAAATTTAAAACGTAAACATGATCAAATAAGCGACCAAAATGACCCCGATAAGCAATTTCTGATGTCGCTGCTTCCACATGTAAAAAAAATTGACAAAAATTGTAAACTTGATTTTCAATCAGAAATATTACAGTTAATTAGAACGTACACGCATAATCAAAATTATGAAACCTATTCGGCACAATATTATGGTTATTCTTCAGGAAATGCCAACATACACTCGACACAAAAAGCTTCTACATCTTTTCAGCCTTCTCCACTTCATTCACATTATTCCGACAAGTCTATGCTTGACATGTCATACTCTACACAAAACGCTTCTACATCTATCCCGTCTTCACCTACAATTCAGCCTTCTCCAACTCATTCATATTATTCTGACCAGTCTATGGACAACAGTTCTGTTATCGAAAACATGTTCCGTGATGATGACGAGTGATACCAAATTATAATAAAGACATAATAACTAAATACAAATACCTACGTGTTTTATTTGTTAACTAGCTATTCTCTAGTAGAAAAAACAATGCACATTGATTATTATAATCAATGTGCATTGTTTTTTCTATTATAAATAAAGTATAGATTATTTTATCATAGTGTTCTGTGGAATTTTATGCTAGTGATTATTCCACTTACCTTAATGTGATAGCTAGTCTTTCCGCAGGTGCGATGCTTTTCCGCATGTTGGTATCGTGGTGCTTTAATCCAGCATATAATAGCATGTAGTTCCCAAAACGTACCTATGCTTAAACGAAAATGTTTGAAAAACTTTTTAGGATGGTTTAGAAGATTATCGAAATGTTCGTTGCATTTGTTTAAATTCGTTAAAATTGGATGTATCCAATAACTACGGTTTCGTCTTCTACGACGACGTCTTTTTATCAAAAGTAGCGCAATTAAACCTTCTTCGTCAGAGTCCATTATGATACTGCACGCAATGGTTAAAAAAAAGTAGCAGCCACCGACCGCAAGTGTCGACCACCGGCCACAAGAGGCTGTCGCGCGCTTCAGCTACCTTTGTAGCCGCTTCTAGCTTCTAGTGGCGGCGTTTGTGGCTGTGGCGAGTGGCTCGTGTGCGGCGACACTAACGGCCTGGCCACGGGGATCGGCGGCGGCGGGGGCGGCGGCGGCGGCGACGGCGGCGGCGATTGCGGCGGCGTTTGCAGGCCACGGGCAGACGCGTTCGCCGCCGCGACCAGTAAGGAAGTCCGAAATGTCTTTATCAAAGTTATCGCGATATTGCTTAGAAAGTAATCGTTTTTTGGTACAAGACTTAATATTTGGAAGAGATTGTGGAGTTCATTACTTGAATAGGCATCGAGGTATAGATGGAGAATTCCACAAGAAGTACCAAAAATACAGAATGTATCCAGAAAAATTTTTCGAGTATACTAGAATGAGTGTCGAAACCTTCGATTACATTCTTGTTAATATTCAACCAGAATTGGAGAAAAAGTCAATGCAGATAGAATTTTAAGCGCCGCTGAAAAATTATTTTTGACATTAAGGTATGTATCTATCTAAGTATACAACGTGTTTTTTTTTTCATATCCTTAATATTATTGGCATAAGAATTATTTTTCAATCATGTATTTTTTTTGTTTTCATACTAAATAATTCGGCAGTCAAAATAAGCAATGTGACAAGTTGACAACGTCGCATTTTCTTAGCTTTAAATATGAATGATTGGTTTGAATAAAAATGAATAAACTCGTACTCTTATCACATCGAGAGTCCGTCGCGTCGTCCTGACGCAGGAACTTACTGAATAGAATAAGAATACTTCTATCTTTTTCACGCAAAGTGACAAGCACCAATGAGAGAGCGAAATATCCGAGCCATAGCAGACACCTCACCGACCCAGTCACCGACGACACGCAACATTGTTGCAAAATGCTTGTACCTACTCTGGCGCCGCGAGCTAGAGTATTGTTGTCAACTGATCTGTGTAATGATATCGATGTCGATTAAATCCAGTTTTTTTTTACTTATTACTTAAATACTCAGATTAATTTAACGGTCATAAGTATTAAACGAATATTGCTTTTAGAACTTTTATTGGCATTGTAATGAAATAATTCTTAAAAATATTAGAAATAAAACATTAGATATTTTTTTTTCATTTATCATTCGTCGACCAACAGGTCGAATTAATTTGAAATAACCCCAGAAACTAAAAAAAAACAATTGTTTACAACAATTTTAACTGTTTATATTACAAAATTAAAAAAAAAAAAACAACTCTGCAACCTGTTTTTAATGTGATTTCAATTTTGTTTAGTAATTTTTCTTCAAACCACTTGAGGAGATTTCATCGATAACGAGTAGGTGCTTTCTCTTCACTAGTTTCCCTTACAATACTGCAAAGAACGGCAACGTCGTAAAAATTTTTGATGTAGGTAATTAATATGATGATAATAATTATCTTCGAAACTATGCATTTTTGGACCACACCATTTTGTAGGAGTTTTTGTATTATTTTTACGTCTAGAATATAACTCTAGAGTTATGGGATATAAAAACACATTGTATAAGATGACATTTACTTAGCTGACCATATTTTGGAGAATGATAATTATTATCCATCAGTATGAACTGCTTTTAATTTACCTACCAAGAAATTTATGATCGCAAACGGAATTTTTATCGTAATTATCATTGTTCAATATAATTATGCTCAGCTAATTAAATGTAGTATTAATGTTTCATGAAATGAAAATACTTTTAAATAATTATGTTATTTATTGAAATAATTTGTAAATTATGTAACATTAACACTTCGCACAACTAAAATAAAATAATTTCTAACTTTTTAATCAGCCTTATCTCTCTTTAATCTTTATTAATTATTATAATCAGTCTTTTTGATGATAATAAAGTACTCTATTCGTTATTAAAATTATTATGGTTTGGTTGAGTAGAGTAACCATACCGTCCATAAGGTTCACCGTACAACGTAACATTTATTTCGTCTAAAAGAGCCTGGTTTATTTTATTTCTTAACCTGATTTTTTGTAAAGTAGGTAGTTTTTCCATTTCACAACATTGATTGTGAACAGGGGGTAGGTCGTAAAGGGCTATTGAAGGACACCGTGGATTTTAGTCAGTACAAGTCTGACAGTCTCTCCCGTCCTGCTCTGGACAATCTATTGATGACTTTACCACTAGGTAGGTACATAAAGAAAAGTCTTTTATGTTTCAGATTTCTCTCCGTTGGGATGACTTTTAAGTCTCTGGCTCAATCATACTCTCTAGGCCGAAGCACCGTCGCCAAAACGATTTATCAAACTTTAAAGGCAATTTGGAAAAAGTTGGTTAATCAGCATATGTCACCAAAACTAACAAGTGAAGATTTAAGGAAAATTTCAGACATGTTTTTCTCTAGATGGCAATTCCCCAATTGCGTAGGAGCCATAGACGGTAAACATTTCCGCATTCAGAAGCCACCACGGAGCGGTAGTCAATATTATAATTATAAAAAATTTTTTTCATTGGTCCTACAAGCAGTTTCTGATGCAGATTATAAATTTTCTGTAATTGAGATCGGTGGAAAAGGAAGACAAAGTGACGGAGGCACGTTTCATTTTTCAAAATTGAATGAACTGCTTACTAACAATCGATTTAATATGCCACTGCCAAAAACATTACCTGGGTCAAATATTTTACTGCCACACGTCCTAGTTGGCGACGAAGCCTATCCATTGAAAACGTTTCTTATGCGGCCCTTTCCGTCCAGCAATTTAGATGATTCCCGAAGAATTTTTAATAAAAGATTGTCAAGAGCTCGGGTGACAATTGAGTGTGCGTATGGTATTATGACCAATAAGTGGCGAGTTTTCCTCAAAGCAATCGAAACAAACACTACACATGCAAAACTAATTATTAAGGTTGGATGTTTATTACACAATATTGTAAGAGAAAAAGATGGCAACAGTGATCCCGATTTTAGACGGTACATGAGTTCCAGATCTACATCTAATCAAGTTACGACGACGTCTCGGCGGAACAATAGAGCTACGTTACAAGCTATAGACGTAAGAAATAATTTTAAAGATTACTTTGTAACCTATTGACTAATTATAGTAATTATTGGTACCTTATAAATAAAAAAAAAAAATACTAACCTTCAGAATCTGGAAATTTCATTTTAATTTCTTCCCACAATCTCTTCACCACATGTTTATATTTATGGTGTGGGTGGCCAGACTTCCAAATAGGTGGCCGTGCTAAAACTTCCGATATAAATAACTCGGTGTTCATATTATATTCGCGGAATCGCGGCGACCACGACTAAAAATTTTTATTCACTTCCCTAGTCGCCGCGACTGCCGCCCGACTCCGTGGCCTGCGCCGTACTGAGTCATGTATTTGTTTCACTCGCCGGTCGCCCCGCCAGTCGCCGGTGCGATTCGCGCGGTACATATCGCCGGTCGCGCCGCCGGTCGTCGCTCCCCGTGGCCTCATCGGTACATTTCTATGTGTTTGTTTCAGTCGCTACACGCCCCGCCGGTCGCACCGCGCGATTTATCGCTAAGGCGAATTTCCCGTGGCCAGGCTGTAAAGCTGAATCCTGAGCGTGGCGAGGGATTCAAAGGCACGAGATGCAAAAAACTTTGCTCTCGTGTAACACACATAACTTTTCACTTCAGCAGCGAGAACACTTTAGGAGATAAAATAATAAACAGGAATTGATTGAAATAACTATTTGAAATAATATTGTGAATCAAAATAATTAAAATTATAGATGATCACCTCGTCTGTGATAAATCTAAAAAATTAGATACCAACACCGTCTCCGAAAAACTGCTTGCGCCCTTTGTAAGTCTCGCTGAAGACATGGTATGCTTTCAGATATTTCTTGCGAGACTTCTCAGGTAGGAAACTTAATTCTGCATTAATAACTGTCTTGTTGTTTTAACTCTTCCGGTGTTACAATACTGTTCTCGTCGCTAGTTTCACTCATATTTTACGAGTATTTTATTTTTAACTTATTCAACTCTTTACGCCAGCCACGATATTTTTTTCCCGCTCTTTTATTTAAATTAAGGCGTGTTCGGAAATAGCACCCATAATATTTTATTTTTCAAAATATATTACGTAACATTATTGAAACTAGAAATAAATATTTACAGTTTAAATATCAGTTTTATATGCAGTAAATACTTATTTTCGTTTAAATACAACAATAAGTAAAAAATTCAATAAATTACATTAAAAGACAATTTTTGCAAAATGTCTTTAGTACGAAATTCCGAACGTGTTCGAATTCAAAAACGGGACTTCGAAAGGACTGGTCTTTGTCTCTCTCTCTTTCTAATGGGCGGGAAAGAGATAGAGTGTGAATGTTTCGAATAGTATGATCAAACCCAAGGCTGAATAAGATATTCGGGGCTCTCTGAAAAAAATGATTAAAAAGTTACTTTGTCTCACTCAGTGAGCAAAATGCGATTTTGCTCACTGATTTCAGGCAGCAAAACCTACATGTTTGAGCTACTGAAGTGAAAAGGTATTTATTACTATTTGTTAGACACCGCAATTACTAAGTTCGACGAACGGTTCGAACTTTTGAATGAAAATAATGTAATTTTTTAATTTCTTCAAAAATTGAAACACTAGAAAGATTTGGACTCTGATACAAAAAAAAACACATTGCTCTAATTTAGAAAATATTATTTGCCATGCTGGCTCTTCAGATGTGGAACAGTTCGAGCTCTATAATGAAATCGAATTATTACCGATGTTTATTGATGATTCCACTACGCCGTTGGATATTTTAAATTAATTGTTTTTTTCGAATAAATTAATTTCAGTGTTCCCAAATCTGTCCACAGCACTGAGGATATACCTGACACTTCCAGTTACGGTCGCACACAGCGAAAGGTCATTTTCTAAACTAAAAATAATTAAAAACTACCTTAGATCAACATTGTCGCAAAGTAGATTGACAAATTTATCATTAATAAGTATTGAACATGAAATCAAAATTGATGTTAGTGACAGTGTTAAAGATTTCGCGAATGCAAAAGCTCGCAAAGTAACTTTTTTGTAAATACATTTGTGTGTATATATATATATATATATGTGTGTACGAGCGTCCTGTTTGTTATGTAACAAGAATAGTTTTTCAATTAAATATTTTTGAAAGAACTAGAAAGTTGTGATTTTTTTATTCTTATAACCCCTTCCTTCCTAAAAAACTTTTTGCTTCCCGAAATCATTTAAAATTGCACCATTTGCATCCGAATTTCCGTTAGAAAATATAACTGTAGTATTCCATTTTGACCCCGCTCCTACTAGACTAGAGGGAGCCAGAGTACTGGTTGCACACGGGCGCCACAAGGGCTAGAGACGCCTCTGGTCCAGACCGGAGTTATAATTTTATAACTATGGCTACCGATTTGTTTACACCTCTGAGAGATCGCGAATTTCACTTACAATCTCTTCACCCGAAGTATAACAAGATCATGGCTGATCAGTACTCTCACATCTGTCAAATACCAATGAACGGAACTTACGAAAGCTGGAAGAAGCCGAAAAATAAGAAACAAAATCTTTTTGGAAACATCCCATGCTGGGATGATTCTCGCGTGGTTTTACACATGACCAGTGATGGAGCGGATTATATTAACGCTAACTACATCAGTGGATTCCAGCTGAAGAGAAAATTCATTGCAACGGAACAGCCAATGGCTAGCACCTTGAATAACTTCTGGATTATGATTTGGCAGGAAAACACGTGTGTGATAGTGATGTTAAATGGTTCCGAAGAAGAGTCAGAAGATTCGTATCCATATATTTCTCCGAGTCATAATGACATGATCTCAGGAGACTTCGTAATCAAAGAGATAGAGATTATCGAGGAGGAAGATTACACTGAAACAGTGATAGTCATAAGTCACTTACGGACTGGAGAGTCGAGGAGGATAAGTCACCTCAAATATCTCAAATGGCCCGAGCACACATTTCCTCATCCAGATGGAATTCTAAAATTTGTGATGATCATGAACAAAAAGAATGAAAAATATTGCCTCGAAGCAGAGAAGAACCACCAACGGATGCCAGGTCCTATTGTTATTCATGGATGCTCAGGTATGTGCGATAGACAGCTGCGTTTATGAAGTTGTAGATAAAGAGAGAAAGATATCTATACCATCAGTGGTATTGAGGATAAAACAGGAAAGAAATTTTAGCTTTCCAGGTTTTGATTATTACGCTTATGTACACCATGTCTTGTCGCTATTTCTGGTATCTTATTGATAATACTAAGCAGACTTGTGGAATTACGGACTCATTATAATTGTTATATCGTTAGATGGCTAAAATTAATAAATAAATCTAGTCTTACATTAAGTAATTTATTTTTTTAGTTTAACCCTTTATAAACTTGGTGTATGATTGGCATATGAGTCTCCTTATGAAACTTTTGAAAACAAACCGACTCATGGTAGTCTAAAATCCTATTTATTAAAGTTTTGGAAACTCAAAGTTTCAATCAAAAAGTACAGTAAAGTTCTAAATAATTGGCAGATGAAAGGTTTATTAAGAAAGGATAACGAAAGAAGTTATATACTGAAGCCTTCATTTTATTAAATATTTAACAATACTTATACATGTTCATTACACAATCATAGATTTCTATATCTACTTACAGATTAAAAACTCTTAAATAATAATTAAATTACTACAACTAAATCTTAAACTAACTTATCTATGACTGAACTTCAATTCACTATAGGGAAATTGAGGCTGAATACTGCTAACATATATGCTGACAATTCCTTTGAGGTTCACTATTAAACAAGGATAAATTTGTACGCGCGGTCGTTAATAAGCTAGGTGATCTAAAGTGACCTTAAATGAATAAATAAAAAAAATTACACATATTTACGGATGACCCCAAATTACGGAAAACCTAACTAGCAAAATTTCGGGAAAAAAAAAATGTTGATAAAATATCACGCTGGGTTTTATGAGGGTTCTAATTGACACGCAATAAGGATGTAAAAAAATAATTTAAAAATAGACGAGTTTTTTTGGTGTTTGGAATTATAACTTTCGACAACAAGAAGGTCCCTGGTTGGAAGAAAATTGAGAGTTCTTTCAACTCGTGTGGAATATCGACTAGTATTCGGACATGGAAGACATTAAAGTTAAAGTATGAAGGTATCAAAAAATATACCAAAAAGAAGTCCTCTGTGCAACGGCAGGAGATGTATAGAACTGGAGGAGTGTAACAATTCAATTAATAAATAGCTAATGTGTGGACGAGTAGCGCCCTCTTTTGAGATAACAACGTGCTAACTGCATGGGAATCGCTGATGTAGTACGGAAAGGAAAACTAGATGGCGGTAGCGAGTAATACAGGGTGTCCCGTAAATAATGGATCAAACGTAACGGGTAAGTACCTTACCTCATTTCCAACAACTAATTTGAACAGTAAAAAAAAAAACTGGTAAGGTAACAAAGATTTTTTTTTTTTTCGATTTTTACCATTTTCTCTACCAGCATTCAGTGTTTTTAATACTGTTGCTGCAAATGATAACATTTTTAGGTGTGATTTTTGTCAAACATTTCTGAATAGCTAACTAATGTTATAAGATAACATTTTTTTTAATAACATTTTATTTGCCTTAGAAAAAAAATCTTGAATTCAAAAGTTTTTTTTTTACGATGAAAAGACCAGAATTGGAAAAATTCTCCTGTAAAAAAAATGCATGACACCGAAGTGTACCATTATTTCAAAAACTTGTACATTTTTTAAGGTTTGCAAATTGGTATAAAACTTTCGTCTAGTTCTTGTGGTTACAAAGATATTGCTATGAATGTGATGAAAAACACAGAACAGAAATTAAAATGGTACAATCTAACTTTTCTTCCTCGTAATGGCTTATGCGTGTAACCTAAGCATGTGGTTACGCGTGTAGCGGAATTCCGAGCCGATGACGTCATCTGTTTAGAATTTGGGACCACTACCTGCGAAGTTGCACCTCATTCAGTGTGAAAGGGATAGATAGGACCGCTTTTTAATTTTTGGTAAATCGGTATGTCGTTATGCTGTTTTTTTTTTCTTCACCCTTTACTCGTATAGGGCTTCATTGTTGCATGATTTTATTCGTTTAGTTGACACGAATCTCTCTTCGAGTTGATACGTACGTCAGACAACTTTCGCTCCCGCTGTGCTTTACTGTTGTGTTCTAGAAAATTAGACTTGTGCTGTGTATTTGGACTTTGCTTTGCCTATCGATTTGGAATTCTTTGTGTATTGGACGAATGACTTGGCGATCCTACGGACTTCGAAAACATTCGTTTGTGTGTGGTTGTACGTGCGTGCAGTAGTGCTGAAATTTTATTCAGCGCAATGCCTCGTTACGAGTACACGCCACGGGAGTACGCCGAAATGCATTTTATCTACGGAGAAGCAAGAGGTAATGCCAGGGCGGCCGCAAGATTGTACCGTGAAAGATACCCGAACCGGGATCGACATCCCGACTATCGCGTATTCATTAGAGTGCATAACTCGCTTCTTGACGGAAGAATTCTTGGCACCGGAGTTGGTGGTGCCAGTGAAGGGCGGCCGCCACAAGTCAATGACGATATCATCATTCGAGAAATCGAGGAAGATTCAATAAACTTATTACTTATTATTATTACTTATTACTTATTCGTCGGTCTCAATTCGCGTCATAGCGCAACGCACAGGTATTCCAAGATCGACGGTGCATCGAGTTCTAAAAAGGTACCGATTTCACCCATATCACGTGCAACGTGTTCAAACGCTGACGTCGCGTGATTACCCGCAAAGAGTAGCATTTTGCCAAAGGATGCTTAGAATGATTCGGGCGGACCCACAGTTCTTTAACAAAATTTTATGGAGTGACGAGTCTTCATGCCGGCGAGATGGATACCTAAATTTGCATAATTTGCACAGTTGGCAGCTGGTAAACCCACATTTGATGCGAGAGGACAGGAGCCAACATCAATTTAAAATAAATTTATGGGCGGGAATAATAAATGGGCAAATAATAGAGCCCTTTGAACTACCAGCAACTCTAAACGCCGAATACTATCTGCATTTTTTAAGAAATGAGTTGCCAACGTTATTAGAAAACGTTCCAGAAGACGTGCGGCAAGCAATGTGGCTGCAAAATGATGGGTGCCCCGCTCACTATGCGACGGCAAGGGCGCAACTCGATGAAACTTATCCTGACAGATGGATCGGCCGATTAGGACCAATTTTGTGGCCTCCGCGATCTCCGGATTTAAATCCCTTAGATTTTTTTTTACTGGGGATGTTTAAAAGACAGGGTCTACAAACAACGAATAACGACGGAAGAAGAATTACGGCAGCGCATCCAATCCGCTGTATCAGAAATAAATGAAAGCCATTTTGCCCGTCGGATAAGAGCTTCGTTTATTAGGAGGTGTAGACTCTGCATTCTCGTAGGGGGACGTCAGTTCGAACATTTATTGTAAGCAAAAAATAAACGATTTATTTGTATTTTTTTTTTATTCGACCTCCTAATTCTTTTCACACGCTGAGATACCTCATTAATTCAATGAAAATTACCTCTGAAATACAACAATAAAACATTTTTAAGAAAATAGTTGAATTCTGCACACTTGTTCAATTTTATTTAATTTCGTAATTTTGCACCTCTCTCAGATTCATAGCAATATCTTTGTAACCACAAGGACTAGACGAAAGTTTTATACTAATTTGCAAACCTTAAAAAATGTACAAGTTTTTGAAATAATGGTACACTTCGGTGTCATACATTTTTTTTTCAGGAGAATTTTTCCAATTCTGGTCTTTTCATCGTAAAAAAAAACTTTTGAATTCAAGAATTTTTTTCTAAAGCAAATAAAATGTTATTAAAAAAAATGATATCTTATTACATTAGTAAGCTATTCAGAAATGTTTGACAAAAATCACACCTAAAAATGATATCATTTGCAACAACAGCATTAAAAACACTGAATGCTGGTAAAGAAAATGGTAAAAATCGAAAAAAAAAAAATATCTTGGTTACCTTACCGGTTTTTTTTTTTACTGTTCAAATTTTTAGTTGGAAATGAGGTAAGGTACCTACCCGTTACGTTTGATCCATTATTTACGGGACACCCTGTATAATTACTTTCTCAATAAAATAAATAAATTACAAATAGAATATAGAAAATACATAAACAAAATTCTAGTAATTAGCCAAGATTAAATAACAACTACTTAAATAATTTAATGTTTAACGGGAGAAAAGACTCGTGTCTAAACCAGGCATAATAGTTCTGTGATGGATGACGCGACAGCTTTCTTTCACTTGGAAATCTTGTGCAGCATAGCTGTGAATTAATTAAACGGGATATTTAATTAAATAAGACGCTGATGTCGCGTACAAGGAGTGGCATAGCTGTTAAAAAGAAAACCCGTGCTTAAATAGGAACCACGAATGTGTATTCAAATTTATTGCTACTTTGTGAGAATTACATAGCGTCACCGTCATGTGTATTGAAGGCTCACACATTCCTTTCTCATATTGTTCTCAGGGTTCCATCCACAACTTAATTAGGTATTAAAATATAATTAAAAGTTTTCTCAAGGACCAGTAGGCGCAAAGATGCCACATTAAAGGATTTAACTAGGAACAAGCTCAGGTTCATTGGAAAAAGTATGACAAAGCCAAACACAAGCAAACTTAACAATTGAGATGAGTAAATCTCAATTCTGTAGAAAAGAACTTAAATACCTTGGCTACATGGTAGACAAGCAGGGTCTCCGTACCGATCCCTCAAACTGAGACTCTTAACTAGTCACAAGATTATTACAAATAAATTTTAGGCTAACTTATCTTAACTGGACGGTTATTAGAGAAAAATTAAAACTAAATATTGATAAAAAAAATAAGAATTAATTACATGAAATTTATTACAAAATAAAGAGCAAAAATGATTGTTCTTATTTCAAAGAATTGAAGTATTCACAAATTGCTGAAAAACAAAAAATATTAGGAAAATTTGGGCTAAAATCAACTCATGGATAGGAAAAGAGAAAAATAGTGTAGATTCTGTTATTTTAAAATATCTAGGAAGAACGGGAAGTATAGTTAATATCTGTAATAAATTCTCTCAAACATTTACCAGTGAAATTTTAGATTTAAAACATGTCTGTAGTCATAAGTTTTTAGACAGGTCTAGCTATATCAGTAGCAGTAGCATGTCATTACGGTTTCAAAAAGCTTACCCAAAGGATGTAGATAAAATAATAGATATTCTAAGTAGTGATAAGTCTGAAGGTATAGATAAAATTAGAGTAAAGGAAATAAAATTATTGAAATCAAAGCTGAGCCCTATAATAGCTTTATTCATCAACTTATGTGTTGAAAATGGAGTATATCCTAGTCAGTTAAAAACAGCATTAATAAGACCGATATTTAAGCAAGGTGTGCACAGTGATTACTCAAACTATAGACCTATAGCTATACTGTCTGTAATAAACAAAATTGTGGAAAAGTTCATTATGAATCAAGTCAGTGCTTTCTTGGAAAACAACAATATATTGTCAAATGCGCAACATGGTTTCCGACGTGGACGGAGTACGGCGACGGCTCTGGCACAGTTTGCGGACGACGTCAATGAGGGTTTGGGTCAAAGGAAGCAGGTGGTGGTGGTCTAAATTGATTTAAAAAAAGCGTTTGATACCCTTGAACACCACCAGCTGCTTCAAGCCATGGAGGAATGCGGCGTCGCGGGACCACTTAACAGGTGGTTCCGTGCCTACCTCACAGACCGGGCACTGCGAACTGTCATTGACGGCGTCGTTGGGGAACCCAGATACGTCACATGTGGTGTGCCAACCGGTTCCGTGTTTGGTCCTGTCGGATATATCATGCATGTTAACAGCATGTGCAATGTGGTTCGAAACTGTCACATATACGACGATCCATGTGCTCCTGATTATCTGAAAACTTATTTCACAGTGTTGGGCAGTTCTCATAGTCGTAACCTTCGAGCTTCCAAAAATCTACTTCTCCAAATTCCTTCTCACCGCACTGGTTTTTTATCTAATTCTTATGCTATCTCGACTATAAAACTCTGGAACGCGCTACCCATTAGCATTAAAAAAGCAGAAAGTAAATTCACTTTTAAAAAGAAAGTTCGCACTCACTATTTAAGTCAGACTAAATAGCTCTTCATTTAAAGTCTAGTCATAGTAATTATTATTAGGTTTCTCGTTTTTATTTTGGTATTTGTTATAATATATATTAGTATATTTATTTGTATAATGTGTATTAGTGTCTATGTATTTGTAGGTGTGTATTTTCGTAAACTAGTAGTTGATTTTTTTATATATTTTGTTTTGTACCCTATCACAAAGTTTTCGTATTTTACCCAAAGGTTGACTGGTAGAGAATGCCTTGTGGCATTAAGTCCGCCTATGTACCACTATTGTACATGAAGTTTAAATAAATAAATAAATAAATATACATGTATGCCGATGATAATTGTTTAGTGTATGCAGAAAGACTTAGATGTAATTGAAAGAAATATTCAGGAGGATTTCACTAATATAATTAAATGGGCTCATGATAATGGGATTATAATAAATATAAATAAGACAAAGTGTATGCGTGTACGGTCTCCTTATCTTAAAAACTGTGAACGGGCGCCGCGTGTGGTGGGGCATAGCTATGAGTGCCTGCACGACGACGCGATGCATTGTGCGTGTGCAGATATTGAGGTGGTGGAGGAATACAAGTACTTGGGTTTAGTTATAGATAACAGCTTCTCGTGGAAAACTCACATAACACACCTTTGTGACAAACTCCGATTAGTGCTTGTAAAATTCCACCACCTTAGTTTTGTACTGGATAGGGCCACTTTGTACACGGTCTACTTTGCGCTTGTGGACTCGCTACTCTCATATGGACTGGCATGTTATGGTAACACATTTAAAACATATTTAGATAAAATAAAATTATTACAAATCAGATTTATGAAACTTTTAGTTGATAAAAACACAAAAACACGTTGTAAAAGTAGTGATTATGAAGAATTATTCTTAGAATGTAAGATGTTGCCGGTTCATCAAAAGGTGGTATTGTTATTGGCTATAGAAAACTATTGCAAGGATGAGTTTAAAATTGAGACGGTACGCATAAGACCTCAAAGGAATAAATGCATCAGAAGATTTGTAGTACCCACTTCCACTAATTATTATGGACAAAGATGTAGAAAATGCTTAGTGCCAACAATTTTTAATGACATACCTTCCAATTTAGAAAATAGCTGTACCACGAAAAAAGTCTTTTAAAAATAAAATGGGGAAGTTTCTTTTTGGCACCTTTTGTCAAAACCTCATAACTAGAGATGTGTAGATTCGATTTATGAGTATTTAATGTTGTTTGGGTATACCTATTATTGTATTATTTATGTCACACTAGCTCATGTTTACGGCTCCACCGTTATGAATTGAAATGCTGTCATGCAACTAAAAATGTTATTAGCATTACGTTATGGTCAGCCTTTGTTAAAAATGCTGACCATAACGTAATGCTGTAAAATAAAAATAAAAACTGTAAAAAAGTGTATTTAGTTATAGGTAAAAGTATCTTTGTTTATTGGTTGAAAAGAAAAATACTAAGAAGTGGTTACATTAAAATATAAAATTGTATATGGGAGCTACATCTGCCAACAAACTGTTTTACAGTTTGGCAGAAGTAATTTATTATGTAACACGGATGTAATCACGAATAAACGCTTTTTCATTTTTTTTTTTTTTCATTTGTTTACACCTCTGAGAGATCGCGAATTTCACTTACAATCTCTTCACCCGAAGTATAACAAGATCATGGCTGATCAGTACTCTCACATCTGTCAAATACCAATGAACGGAACTTACGAAAGCTGGAAGAAGCCGAAAAATAAGAAACAAAATCTTTTTGGAAACATCCCATGCTGGGATGATTCTCGCGTGGTTTTACACATGACCAGTGATGGAGCGGATTATATTAACGCTAACTACATCAGTGGATTCCAGCTGAAGAGAAAATTCATTGCAACGGAACAGCCAATGGCTAGCACCTTGAATAACTTCTGGATTATGATTTGGCAGGAAAACACGTGTGTGATAGTGATGTTAAATGGTTCCGAAGAAGAGTCAGAAGATTCGTATCCATATATTTCTCCGAGTCATAATGACATGATCTCAGGAGACTTCGTAATCAAAGAGATAGAGATTATCGAGGAGGAAGATTACACTGAAACAGTGATAGTCATAAGTCACTTACGGACTGGAGAGTCGAGGAGGATAAGTCACCTCAAATATCTCAAATGGCCCGAGCACACATTTCCTCATCCAGATGGAATTCTAAAATTTGTGATGATCATGAACAAAAAGAATGAAAAATATTGCCTCGAAGCAGAGAAGAACCACCAACGGATGCCAGGTCCTATTGTTATTCATGGATGCTCAGGTATGTGCGATAGACAGCTGCGTTTATGAAGTTGTAGATAAAGAGAGAAAGATATCTATACCATCAGTGGTACTGAGGATAAAACAGGAAAGAAATTTTAGCTTTCCAGGTTTTGATTATTACGCTTATGTACACCATGTCTTGTCGCTATTTCTGGTATCTTATTGATAATACTAAGCAGACTTGTGGAATTACGGACTCATTATAATTGTTATATCGTTAGATGGCTAAAATTAATAAATAAATCTAGTCTTACATTAAGTAATTTATTTTTTTAGTTTAACCCTTTATAAACTTGGTGTATGATTGGCATATGAATCTCCTTATGAAACTTTTGAAAACAAACCGACTCATGGTAGTCTAAAATCCTATTTATTAAAGTTTTGGAAACTCAAAGTTTCAATCAAAAAGTACAGTAAAGTTCTAAATAATTGGCAGATGAAAGGTTTATTAAGAAAGGATAACGAAAGAAGTTATATACTGAAGCCTTCATTTTATTAAATATTTAACAATACTTATACATGTTCATTACACAATCATAGATTTCTATATCTACTTACAGATTAAAAACTCTTAAATAATAATTAAATTACTACAACTAAATCTTAAACTAACTTATCTATGACGGAACTTCAATTCACTATAGGGAAATTGAGGCTGAATACTGCTAACATATATGCTGACAATTCCTTTGAGGTTCACTATTAAACAAGGATAAATTTGTACGCGCGGTCGTTAATAAGCTAGGTGATCTAAAGTGACCTTAAATGAATAAATAAAAAAAATTACACATATTTACGGATGACCCCAAATTACGGAAAACCTAACTAGCAAAATTTCGGGAAAAAAAAAATGTTGATAAAATATCACGCTGGGTTTTATGAGGGTTCTAATTGACACGCAATAAGGATGTAAAAAAATAATTTAAAAATAGACGAGTTTTTTTGGTGTTTGGAATTATAACTTTCGACAACAAGAAGGTCCCTGGTTGGAAGAAAATTGAGAGTTCTTTCAACTCGTGTGGAATATCGACTAGTATTCGGACATGGAAGACATTAAAGTTAAAGTATGAAGGTATCAAAAAATATACCAAAAAGAAGTCCTCTGTGCAACGGCAGGAGATGTATAGAACTGGAGGAGTGTAACAATTCAATTAATAAATAGCTAATGTGTGGACGAGTAGCGCCCTCTTTTGAGATAACAACGTGCTAACTGCATGGGAATCGCTGATGTAGTACGGAAAGGAAAACTAGATGGCGGTAGCGAGTAATATAATTCGACGCCTCCAAGCAATAACCCGGTAATGTACTATTACGGGGTTTATGCTGTTATGTCAAATTCGGCATCTATGGACTAGAATACACCTTCGCAATTTTTTTCAGATTTTTCCTATTGATATTTACAAAGAAATCATGACACACATGTTTATTGTTGGGAATTTAGACACGATAATATTTCGGCAAAAAACCTGTTATAGGTCTGTACGAACAAAACTATTTATTTTTTATTTTGGTAAGTTGCGATTACCGGGTTATTGGCGTAAATAATTTTCATGAAATTTTTGGTAAACGTGTTTATGGGGTTTTTGTTGAAATAATTTTAAAATACGTGTTCCGTAATATTCACTAACAATGTTATTTAAGTTTGGTATTGGCTCATTAATGTACGTAATATTTCAATACGGTCAATTTATTCCAAATTTTAATACACCTAGCTCTGTTCTGGATATTACTGTATTTGTCTAGCCGTGCAATAGTTTGTAAAGAGTGGTTGTCTCTTTCTTTTAGTTGCTGATAGACAGTAATAGATATATGCCACGCCCCCAACAAGTGTCCTTGGCCATCGGCCCGGTGCGTAAAGTTTGTTTACGTAAACAGTTGCATTCAAATCTCTGCACTAATTGCACGCAGATATTTGCGCTACGCTCGATATTGTTTGAGTTTTTGTGATAAACGGAAAGTTTACTTGTGAAGTTATTCAGTGCAAAGTGATAATGAGTTTTAGAAGAAATAGACCATTAATGAATGAACGTGTGAAACGAATGCTTCTCATGGTTGAGGACACAACAATTACAAGTAAGTACTTACTACAACTTAGTACTACTTACCTTTAAGTTAGGTATTTATGATTGTGTATTTTGTAATATTTTTGTTTACTATAGGTATGATAGGCGCCGATCAAGAGGTAGAACGTTCCGAAATAACTCCGAAGCAAAGTGAAAAGAAATCTACCAGTGCAAAGTCTGACGTCCAGGCATTATCAAAAGGTTTATTATTTTATAGATTTTTTATTATACCTAATAACTCACTACGACTAAAAAATAATACCTACGAGTAAGTTGTATGTAACTGTGACATGGTTGTAACTTTAATTCGTCCTTACATCGGTTGGGTTGGGTCGTGCTCGCTAAATCAAGTGCAATAGGATGTTGTACTTTTTTTTATTATCGTGGTAAAATAATCAAATGAGTCCTCCCGCTTACTGTCATACTCTTACTGACTAAAATCCACGGTGATCTTTCAATAATCCTTTACGATCCAGGGCCACGGTTACCTGATGAGTCAGTCCCACGACTCCGGCAGGCTTTGGTCCTCTAAGGAGGCCCCGTCAGTTTGCTGACAGCATTTTTTACTTAAGAATTTATTTTTAAAAAGGAGGGCTTTTCAATTATTACTCTGTAGTTTTACACGATATATAAATACCTTCTATTCACGTAAAATGATCAGGTATATTTTAAATTCGGTGCCAGCTAAATCTAACAAATAGGTACATAAATGCAGGGTTATGATGTACCTAGGTATATGCAAACTGATATTTTTTTAAGGGTTGTTTTAGTTTATTTTTTATTTTTACCATTTCAGATACAGATTGCAATATTATTGCAGTTGATACCGATTCTAGTGTAAAAGAAACTTTTACCAATCAAGTTCTGTCAAGATATGAGTTACGAGGTACGTATTAGAACGTAAACATAAATAATTTTAATCATTACATTTTTTCTTTATAACAATGCGTAACATTATATGGTGATTTAATTTTATTTCATAATTCCATAAATGAATTCAATAAAATAACTCGGGTAATTTTATTGATTACAGACAGAACGGAAAAAAAATACGATGATGCTGATCAGGAATCCGATGAAGATTTTTCGCCAGACGTCTCGGAATATATTCCGAGTCCAAAGATATTGAAAAGTCCATTAAGTAGCGTTTCAAGTCTTAGCGGAGACTCTGCATGTATTAATAAAATTATAGCATTTCCAGAAAATATTAGCACTCCTTCAACAATTTCTAATCTATCATTGTATTTAACCAACGCTGATTTCGTGGCTTCTCCATCAGAAATATATATAGCCACTATAGATTTATCACAACCAAGTATTGAAAAGGAAAACCAATCAAGACCAAACATAAGAAAAACAATAAGTAGCCAAGAAAATATAGATGACACGTTAAAACCAGATGAATTTTCAGAAATTAATCACAATGAAACATTTACCGGTAGAACTTCAAATGATTGCTCACATGCTAAGGAAGTTGTAGCTGACAATGAGGATAGTCCTAGCTTATTAAGGAAAATTAGTAGCGAAAACGAAATCAATGAAACTTTAAGACCAGAGGAGTGGTCAGAAAGTAACAATGACACAACATTGACCGGTAGAACTTCTAATGATAGCTCACATGCTGCAGAAGTTGTAGCTGACAATGAAGATAGTCAAAGCTTAATACGGGACAATAGTAGCGAAGAAGAAAACAATGAATCTTTAAGATCAGAGAGGCAGTCAGAAAGTAACAATGATACAACAACAGGCGGAAGAACTTCAAGCGATTGCTCGCATATGGTGGCCGTAGAAACTGACTAGGAAACGCAAGCAGATAAGAACAGAGTGGCGTAGTAAGAAAAATAAAATCCTGAAAAATTCCGGCAAAGCCTACGAAGGGTGCAATTCAAAAAAAAAATATCCTGAAAAAACTATAGGCTCCCCATGTGCGTGTAAAAAGGGTTGTAGCCAAAAATTCAGTCAGTCAGAAAGACAAGCTATATTTGACAAATATTATAGTCTGGCTGATCACGAACGTCAATGGTTGTATATCGGAAGATGTGTTCAAGCACAGACTATTAAACGAATGACGTTAGACCGCAAAAACAACCGCACACAAACTTTGAATTATTTTTTCCATAATTCAAATAATGAAAAAATTCCTGTATGTAAAAAATTTTTTTTGAAGACTTTACAAATCGGAGAATATGTTGTTTATACAGCAATGGAAAAAGTTCTGAGAGCAGATGAAGGACTTCAAGATAATCGGGGAAGACATAATAATAGGCCTAAAAAAATGAACACTAGTACAGAAGCCACAATTAAAACACACATTGAATTATTTCCTAAAGTACAGTCGCACTATACGAGAGCGACTTCAAACCGAGAATATCTTTCAGAAAACTTGAATATTTCCAAAATGTATCGCTTTTATACTGAGTGGTTTACAGAACAAAATTACAGTGATGTTGTAATGGCAACAAAACGACAATACGAAACAGTTTTTAACTCCCAATATAACTACTCATTTTTCAAACCAAAAAAAGACCAGTGCCTTTCATGCTCCATTTATGAACAATCAGACGACTCTATGAAAACTACCCTTGAAGAAAAACAAAGACTCCATTTAGAGAGAAAAGAAAAAGTAAGATCATTAAAGAAAGAAGAAATAGAGACAGCTGATAAAGGTAATATGACAGTAGCAATATTTGATTTGCAAAAAGTGTTGAGTGTGCCTCAATCTGAAGTAGGCGTATTTCATTATAAAAGAAAATATCCATGCTACAATTTTACTGTGTTTGATGCAGTACGAAAAATAGGATACTGTTATGTATGGCATCACCAAATCGCTAAAAGAGGCAGTTCAGAAATAGGAAGTGCTTTGTTATCTTTTTTTAAAACTGAACGTGAGAAAGGTATAACAAAGTTTTCATTATATTCGGATGGATGCTATGGGCAGAACAAAAATCGTTACATTTTCGCCCTTTATTTATATGCCTCCAAACTTTTTGACATAACCATAACCCATCGTTTTTTTGAAACTGGACACAGTCAAAACGAGGGAGACTCCATGCATGCATGCATAGAAAAAAACTTAAAAAATAAAGTTTTATATACCCCTGACCAAATTTATAATATTATTTTAAATTCAAAGATTACTGGCGAAAAATATAGGCTCAAGGAATTAGAGCAGTCCGAAGTTTACGATTTAAAACCACTGGTAGAAGACAGGTATTGGCGGTGCGATAAAGATGGAAATGTGATCCGCTGGGCTGATGTCATGGAGGTAAGCGTGGTCGATTCACAAGCAAATAAGTTGTTTTTTAAATATAATTTTGAAGACACTTATTCAGAGCTTGATCTCAACAACACTCCCTCTACCTCAGCTAGACGAAGAGGACGAAAGCGTGCGAGCACTCAAGAAGCAGCTGTATTGGATAATGTGCAGTTGCAACGCGCATACCACCAACGTATACCAATAAGCCAGGCTTTGCAAGCAGACCTTTTGAGTTTATGTAGAAGTGGAGCTATTCCTCAGAGTTACCATTCTTTTTATCAATCCTTGTCCTGTTCTGAAGCGGGAAACGAAAATATTTCTGAAGAAGAACTAAATTGAAGAGTTTATGTAGCTCAAAGTTGATTACAGGATCTGATTTTTATTGGATTATTTTTATTAATGGATGTTCACGTTGAATTAAAGTTAGTGTTAAATTACTTTCTGTGATTATAATAAATAATAAAATTACTTATAATCGAAATTATTGTATTTTTTCGTTTATTATCTTCAAATATTACATTTAAATTTAAAAATGGTATCGAGTGGAAACAATAACACTGTTTTTATAATTTTCCTCTTAATAACTATGTTATTTATCAATACCTTTTTTATAATTACTTGACATTACCACAATAACTCCGTACGAACAAGTTATCTATCAGCCATCAAATAAAAAATAACGCCGTAGAAGCCCATAATGTAATGTTATGAAATATTTTATTTCATAAATTTACTGCAATAACCCCGTAAGTAGTATTACTGTAATATTGTATGTATAAAATTTCAGGTATTATTTATTTTCATAAATAACTAGGTTTTGAATAAAAGGATTTTCATATCAATGGCACAGGTAGACTTCGCAAAAAATTGCTTTCATTTAATACATCAATGACTTCAATAGTCCCACTCGTTCAAAAGATATTTGACAAAATCAGTAAATCTTTTCTCCTGTAAAATTTTGATTTTACGATTACCGGGTTATTGCTTGGAGGCGTCGATATCTACATTATTTGGGGATAGTGTGATAAACTTAAAAACTTGAATAGGTATTATAACCGTGTGCGTGTGGATTGAGAGATCTTTTCGAAAAACTCTTCCAATCCCACCCAAATTCTAAGAGGATTTAGGAAATAATTGTAAAAACTTCATGGTAAGGTATAAAATTTGTAAAACCTAATCAAAGAAAGTTAGAATTCATTAACTGGATCTCTCAATCTGGACAACTGAAGAAAAAGCCATAACGCGTATCCAAGAATATACTGGCTATGTGTTTATAATTTGCATTTTAATTAATTGTGAAGGATTTGTTAAAGCTGCTAAACAAAATTTCGATTCGTTTCAAAGCCACGTTTAAGATTTATAACAGTTTAATCCAAAATCCAGCCACTACATAAATGTAAGTAATATTGACGGCTTCAGGCAACCCAAAGCATATATTGTTACGAAGACTCCCGATTCAGAGGCGGTAATTCATAAATTTTGGAAAATGGTCTGGGAACAACGATCTAATATCATTGTGATGCTGAATAAACCTGATCAAAACGAGAAGAGTGTTCTCTATTGGAATTTGGAAGAACGGTCGACGCTCTATTGTGGAAAGCTCAACGTAGAGACAATTATAGTTCAAAATTTACACAGTTTTGATATTACAACACTACTCATCACGCACGAAGATTTGTTGCTGGTTCACCACTTCTTATACAAAAACTGGCCAAAGATTGATTCCGTGCCCTCAAGCGCTGATTTCGTTGATTTCGTCAAGATGGTACAAAAATACGACAAAGTAAATGCGGCAATGCACAAGCTTCACAAAAGTTGCAAGAGTCCAGTAGTAATCCATTGCAGTGATGGACTAAATCGATCAATTGTGTTCTGTTCAATTGACATAACGATAGTTCAAGCTTATGTTTTTTATCAATATTTAGTTTTAATTTTTCTCTAATAACCGTCCAGTTAAGATAAGTTAGCCTAAAATTTATTTGTAATAATCTTGTGACTAGTTAAGAGTCTCAGTTTATAAGTAGATATAGAAATCTAGTTGTGTAAGAATTTTATTAAATTTCTAATAAAATTGAAGATTTATTCTGCAACTTTCTTTGTTATCATTTCTTCATCACCCACCAATAATATAGAACGTTACTATACTTTTGATTAAAACTTTAATGGATAGGAGTTTAGATTACCATGAATGAGTTTAGTTATAGGAATTTTATAAGGAGACTCACATGCTAATTATACACCAAGTTTATGAAAAGTTGACAAAATTTCACAAAATCTGCATAGTATGATAAAAAATATGCCAGAAAGTACAACAAGACACTGTGTGTCTTCTCCGCTGTCTTATCCTCAGCACTACTGATGGTACTGATATGATCGCCGTAGTTACTAGTTGATCTTGTCTTTCATTCGTCACTCAAGGTCAAGGGCTAGAGAGCGCTTCGTCAAGGGCTAGAGAGCGCTTCTATTTATTAAGTGCAAGCAAAAATGAATCTAGTGGTGGTCAGGCGGAAGTGTCCTCGATAGTACATTGCTGTTATTTTGTGTGAGGTGTGGTGGCTTTAAATTTTCAGTATAACTGCTCCGAACCGACCATCCTCGGACTGTACACGGCCGAGGGAGAGGAGATCCCACTTTACCCCTCCTCAAGTCCTTGGAGTGCGCCGTTGATGGACATGTAAGTTTCACCGAAATAAATATTGTATAGTCGTAGTATTTGTAATAACAAAAACCTTTTATTCGATGGGCCCAGTCCTTCACCTCCTGCGGCCAGTTTAGCGCCTCTGCGATCTCCTCAGCTGCTCCTCTGGCAACATCAAGCCCGCCGCGTGCGATGCAATCGTAAGTAATGAAACACAAATTACATAGCGCTACTATATGAAGATCGCTGATGTTGCATCCGCCCCGATACAAATTATTGCCGATGCACCTATGACGTCAATCGGTTTCGCAAACTGTTGTTTGTTCAATAAATTGTAAGAATGATTATTCTATTGTCCCACTTCGACCTGGAATCATCATTCATAGGATTAATTTTGTAATATTAACTCAGTAATTAAATTAATTTAAAATCATTTCGGTTTTTTTTCAATCCTCCGATCGCAGCAAACGTAATTGGCGCAGTCGGTAGGATACTCGCGGGCCGGTTCGCGAATCGCGTTAGAGTCATCTCATATCGATAACCACGATCGCGAGTCACCCGGGCGGCTATCCAGTCACATCACGAGTATCCAGAATCTACGGACCTGCTGCAGACCAGAAGGAGAATCCAGCCATCGATTCACGGAGAGGAACCAGAAATGAGATACCTGTAAGTACACTTGAATCATTCTCGTGTTGCACCCCTTTGAATCTTAAACCTCAAGATTTACCATCCAAGGGCCTCCAGTGCGCGGGAGCCTGAATCACGACAGGCTCGCCAACGTACAGTAGATATAAATAGAGATATAACTTTAGATAGCTTAGAATTAGACAATATGACTCAAGCTCAGAATAACCCAGATACTATCTACAAGGCTCTTCGCCTTATTCCAGAGTTTGACGGCAACCCAAACATTCTTACCCGTTTCATTAAAATTTGTGATTCGTTAGCCGCGCAATATTTAAGTAATACTCCTGGCAGTGAATTTTCCAACTTATGCTTACTAAACGGGATACTTAATAAAATAACTGGGACAGCGGCATGTACTATTAACGCCAATGGAATACCAGAGAACTGGCTAGGCATTCGAACTGCCTTGATTAATAACTTCTCAGATCAGCGTGATGAAACCGCATTGTACAACGACCTCTCTTTAGCTACTCAGGGTAATAAAACGCCACAAGAATTCTATGATCATTGCCAAACGTTGTTTAGTACGATCATGAGTTACGTGACTTTACATGAGACTGTACCGACTACCATAGAAGCGAAACGCGACTTGTATAAGAAGGTTACCATGCAGGCATATGTTCGAGGGTTAAAAGAACCTTTAGGATCCCGTATACGTTGCATGCGCCCACCAACAATAGAAAAGGCGCTCGAGTTCGTTCAAGAGGAACTTAATGTAATGTATTTGCAGCAACGTGAGACCCCAAAAGCCCAAGCTCCTCCTAAAGTCGCTCATCCCACTGTAACACCAGTAGCGTTTACTCCACGACCTCATAACTTCCCAACACCAGTACCTAATTGGCCATTACCCATGGGCCAGCGTCCAGCGGGACCCGCACCTCAGCTTTTTAAATTCCCTGCTCCAGCACAACATCAACAGCGTATGCCAACGAACACACAAAGAATGTTCAGTGCGGCACCTCCTAACTACAACCCCCGTAGTAACATATTTAGATTAACACCCCGGAATAATGCACCTCAAGGCCCTCAGCCAATGAGTGGTGTTCAACGTTTTACTCCCAAACCTCTACCTCCAACAAATCAGCCAGCAGCCCATGATTGGAATAAGTTTGGAAATCTACCATCATCAAATTATTTTAAAACCCGAGAAATGAATATGAACGAGTGCATGACATATGACGACTCATATTACAACTATTACTGCGAACCGGTGTACAATTACTATACTGACTACAATGACAGTGTCTTTGACCCAAGTCTCGCCGCTGACTCGACTCATTATAACGTGTCAATGAACGACCAAGTATTTGATGAATCGCAAGCGGATGTAACCAACCATTCTCAGCAGGATTTTCAGGAGGCTTCGACGTCGCAAAAACCAAAATAGAAATAAATCACCAGACACAGAGGCAACTTCCCTATATACAAATTAGAGACCCACCTTTAAAACTTTTAATAGACACAGGAGCGAATCAATCCTTTATTAGCCCCGAAGCTGTCGAAAAATATTTCGCCGAATACCCCTTGAATTTCGACCCTTTTGAGATAACCAACATACACGCAACAAGCAGGAACGACTATTCTATAACCTTGCCGTGTTTTGCGGAATTTAATGACGCCAAAAACATGAAGTTATTCATCTATCGGTTTCATGATTATTTCGATGGCCTCATCGGTTTAGATCTGTTAAATGATTGGGAAGCTCGCATAGATTTGAAAGAAAACATGTTAGTGACTCGATCCGCGATGAACCCTATTGTAATGTATAACTCGTGTAACGTAAATTTATACGAAGATATTATACCAGCTGGAAGTACCAAGGTTATCCGTATCCCCATTGATGTGCCAGAAGGCGACGTTTTTATTCGAGAGCAAATTCTTTGCAATTGCATAATTCATGAATGTATTACTACCGTAAACAATAATCGTGGCTACTTGGAAATCGAAAATCCGACACTAAACGATGTAATATTTTCCATCGATCGCCCAGCGCACGCGGAATTATTTAATATCGAGTGCAGTAGTACTCAACAAACATCGACACGCACTCAGGAAGTAGTATCGCGTTTAAGAACTGATCACCTAAACCCAGAGGAAAGGGCTAACCTTATAGCTCTTTGTTCCCGTTACTCGGATGTTTTTTATATTGAAGGTGAGGGACTAACTTTTACAAATAAAATAAAGCATCGAATAAGAACTACCGATGATGTTCCAGTGCACGCTAAAAGCTACCGGTATCCTTTCGTACACCGCCAAGAAGTTAGGGATCAAATAACTAAAATGCTTGATCAAGGTATCATACGACCATCAGAATCCGCATGGAGCTCGCCTATTTGGGTGGTTCCAAAAAAGATAGATGCCTCAGGAAAGCAAAAATGGCGTCTCGTTGTAGACTTCCGTAAGCTAAACGAGAAGACACTAGACGATAAGTACCCTATACCTAATATAAATGACGTTCTCGACAAATTAGGTAAATGCCACTACTTTACGACCCTGGATTTGGCAAGTGGATTCTACCAAGTGGAGATGCACCCCCAGGATGTAGAAAAGACCGCATTCAATGTAGAACACGGTCATTTTGAATTTCTCAGAATGCCGATGGGACTAAAAAATTCGCCGTCCACGTTTCAACGTGTGATGGATAATGTCCTTAGAGGACTCCAAAATGAGATATGTCTTGTCTATTTGGACGACATCATTGTTTTCAGCACATCCCTTCAGGAACATATAATTAATCTCGAAAAGGTATTCCAGAGACTCCGAGAGTCCAACTTTAAAATCCAGATGGACAAATCAGAATTCCTTAAACTTGAAACAGCTTATTTAGGTCATATCATCAGTAAAGACGGCATTAAGCCAAATCCCGATAAAATATCTGCAATTAAGAAGTATCCGATTCCAAAAACACCAAAAGAAATCAAACAATTTCTGGGCCTACTTGGTTACTATCGAAAATTTATTCCCGACTTTGCCCGAACTACAAAACCACTTACTCAATGCTTGAAAAAAGGACGAAAAATCACCCTTGACTCCGAATACGTGAATTGTTTCGAAAGATGCAAGACCCTCCTGACTAATGACCCCATCCTACAGTATCCAGACTTCAGTAAAGACTTTAACTTGACGACAGACGCTTCAAATGTAGCCATCGGCGCTGTTTTATCCCAAGGACCTATAAATTCGGACAAACCTATCTGTTATGCATCCCGAACTTTAAATGAAAGCGAGATGAACTACAGTACTATAGAGAAGGAATTACTTGCTATAGTCTGGGCTACGAAATATTTTAGACCCTACCTATTTGGACGCAAATTTAAAATTTTCACTGACCATAAGCCGTTACAATGGATGATGAATATGAAAGAACCAAATTCCCGACTGACAAGGTGGAGACTTAGACTTAGCGAATACGACTTTTCAGTTATTTATAAAAAAGGGAAATCTAATGCCAATGCTGACGCCCTTTCTCGCATTGAAATTCACACGAAAGAAGCCATGTCCTTAATAGAGGAAATTGATGAACTCAACTCCTTAATGGGTAATCCATCAGAAACCATCCTCGGCAAACCAAACTCCTCAACCGAAACAGTACATACAAGCGTTGAGAACCCCATCCTAGAAATTCCCATAACTGACGAGCCATTAAATAAGTTTAACAGACAGATATGTTTCACCATTGTAAATGACGTTAAAAAACGACCTGTAGTTACTAGGCCATTTGATACCCATACACGTATAAGTATCCAGCTATCCGAATCTAATTTAGAAGAAGATGTGATCAGTGCCGTAAAAGAGTACGTTAACCCCAAGGTTAAGACAGCTATTTTAGTTAATCCACCTCTAGCAATGTATTCAATTATACCGATTATACAGGACAAATTCAAAAGTTCATCCTTAAATCTTGTTTTAGCTAAATCCGAATTGGAAAATGTCAAAGATTATCTACGACAACAGGAGATAATACGACACTATCATGACGGTAAAACTAACCATCGTGGAATTACCGAGTGTCATTTAGCCTTATCTCGTAAATATTACTGGCCAAAGATGAAGGACCAGATAACTAAATTTATAAATGAATGCACGATTTGCGGTCAGGCCAAATACGACAGAAACCCGATAAGACCCCAATTTAACATTGTACCACCGGCTACCAAGCCGTTTGAGACAATCCACATGGATCTTTTCACTGTACAGGGCGAGAAATACGTAACATTTATCGACGTATTTACAAAGTACGGTCAAGCTTATCACCTACGTGACGGGACAGCTATTAGCATATTACAAGCTCTTTTGCAGTACTGTACCCACCATGGGGTCCCTATAACTATTATCACAGACAATGGGACTGAGTTCACAAACCAATTGTTCATGGAATTTACGAGGCTTCATAAAATCAACCATCATAGAATACTAGCTCATTCACCTAACGACAACGGAAATATCGAACGACTACACTCGACCCTTCTAGAACATTTTAGACTACTTAAGTTACAGTTTAAAGACGAACCAATAATTAATCTTGTGCCCTATGCTCTAATAGCTTATAATAGCTCTATACATAGTTTCACAAGATGTCGACCCTTTGACTTACTGACTGGTCATTTTGACCCTCGAGACTGTAATGACATGGACCTTACACAGCATCTATTACAACAGTATACGCAAGCCCATAGAGATAAAATGAAACATGTCTATGACATCATTAACTCGACATCACTTGCTAATCGTACCGCGATAATTGAGAAAAGAAATGAAACCCGTGAACCCATGATAGAATACGCCCCCCAACAGCAAGTATTTATAAAAAACCCTCTTGCAAGTCGACAAAAGACTGCCCCACGATTTACACAGGACACAGTTTTAGCAGACCTGCCGATCCACATTTATACATCAAAAAAACGTGGCCCCATAGCGAAGTCAAGACTCAAGCGTGTACCTAAATCAGCAAAATTGTTACAGGATTCTACTGATAACGATGCTCCCAATGACGCGATCTCAGGAGATAAGACTTTAAAGCCTCGACGATGGACCGGGACTTCTACCCTTTAAACTCGGACAAATGAAAATTACGACTCATCATCATACCTTTATTCAGTACATACAACTAAGTAATATCGAAAATAATGTTCACTCCCTACAGACCCAACTAACGAACTGTCAAAATCAAATGACTAATGACACTTACGCACTATACGAAATTCAATTGGAATATCTTGCTAGCAAACTTGGCAATGTCTTAAAACAACTACGATCTTTAGAACCCAATAGAGCAAAAAGAGGTCTTGTAGACGGACTAGGTTCAATAATAAAAAGCCTAACCGGGAACCTAGACCACGAGGATGCACTAAAATATAATCAGGCAATTCAAATCTTAGAACGTAACCAAAATAAATTAGTGACCGAATTCAATGAACATATTAGTATAAGTAAGGAGTGGATGTCTAAACATAATAGCATAATTACACAGATAGTACAATGCCAGAATAAAATTAACATTACCTTAGAGACTATATTACAAAGTAATGCACTAAGTGAGCATAGCTTAATAAAATATGCTCATTTTGCCCAACTACTAGAAGTTATAAGCGATAATGTAGAGGACTTAACTCAGGAATTAATCAGGATAGAAAATAGTTTAGCTTTCGTTCGCGCGAGTAGTACTCATCACTCCATGATAGACATAGAAATACTAGAGTCAATGTTAAGAAAACTTAGGACTACTTACGCCGAAGAGCAAGTTTTAGATCTGGAACTTAGAGATTATTATGATATTATAAAACCGGGATCATATTATGTAGATAAGCAGATAGTATTCGTATTTAAATTTCCAATCTTTTCTAAAAATAGTTACGATATTTATAGACTCTCTGTGGTACTCAATAAACATGCACAAGCTCTTATTCCACCCTTTCCTTTCCTTGCAACTAACGAGATGACACATGTGTACATAGAGGCTGAATGCCCGAAGTTGAAAGACTGGTACCTCTGTGAGAAAGATATTACCCACCAGATTCGCACGAAAACTGACTGCGTCCAGGAGTTAATAACCAACCAAGTTCTACAGGACTCCTGCAGGTTTACCACAATCACCTTGATGAGAGAAGCCATGGAGAAGCTCGACGACCAACATTACGTCCTATCCTTTCCTCAAGAAACGAAGATACAACTAACCTGTAACCGGAAAGACTACACATCGCTTCAGGGTAGCTACCTTGCAACGATTCCTACTGGATGTTATTTGAAAACTGAAGAGTTCACCATTGCAAACGTTTACGACGAAATTAGCGGCCAACCCTTGAAGCTAATGAAGATACCCTATGACGCCAGGAAACAGGCCACCACAGCTACCCACGTCAACCTGAACTCTATTGATCTCCAAGGACTACACAGCATCCAGGACCAACTGATGATCCAGAATCCTGTTCAACTTGAAAACGTGCACACCGACGCACTTTACCACACCACAATCCCTTTCTATGGAGTACTATTGAGTGCAAGCGTACTCGTTATAATCGCAATGATCCGGCGCTACCTGCGCAGATGTAGAAACACTATGAAAAAGAAGCAGCAACCACCAGCAGCAACCCTGGAAGAGAATGAAAGTTCTGGCGAACTTCCGGCAACATTTTCACTCAACGTGCTAAAATAGTCGCCATTCTTAGGGGGGAGGAATTACATAGCGCTACTATATGAAGATCGCTGATGTTGCATCCGCCCCGATACAAATTATTGCCGATGCACCTATGACGTCAATCGGTTTCGCAAACTGTTGTTTGTTCAATAAATTGTAAGAATGATTATTCTATTGTCCCACTTCGACCTGGAATCATCATTCATAGGATTAATTTTGTAATATTAACTCAGTAATTAAATTAATTTAAAATCATTTCGGTTTTTTTTCAATCCTCCGATCGCAGCAAACGTAATTCACATTTTCATCGAAATGTTTTGGAGTCATAATAATTATTAATAATAACTAAAACCTTTCATTTTGATAGGCTGAGCCCGTCACGCGCTCTGCGGTCGGCTGCGACTACCCTTGCGGAAGATGAGGCTGATGCTCATGATGATCAGTAAGTTATACTTTTACTTTTTTTCTTGTTTTACATTTACATCACGATATATAACTGTATTTTTTTTTAGGGTGCAGGTTTATATCATCGTCCCCGAAGACAATGTCAAAGTCAAAGCATTTATTTCAATTAGACCATTACAGGCACTTTTGAAAGTCAAAAAAACAAAATAAAACGCGAAGCTACAGTCCCAGTCACAAGGCATAATAACTTGTGAAAGTACTGTAGTTGCCCATTCCGTAGCGTAGATCTCTATGGAGAAGAATGGGCAAGAAACTCCATGGACACTCTTTTAAATCAAAATATGTTACAAAATCTTGGTTACATCATTCATGTTAAGAATTAAAAATATGTGAGAACAATGTAGAAATACGGGCAAGTTAAGAGCGTCCAGAGTAAAAGATTAAATCAGTAATTAAAAAATAAAGTAATTAAAATAAACCGTGGCAGCTAAGAGATGACCAGTCACAACTGACAGCGCCCGTTCACGAACATGATGCATGTATCAGCCATCATTCAACTCAACCATTTTGAAGGGAACTAAACGACCCGACACACCCGCCACCATCAGCGTGACATTTAAGTGAGCATGACATTCACTCAACCACCAGGGTAATTTCGCGTCAATGAAAGATTTAGGTACTCATTAAATGGTGGCTTTACAGTACATGGTACTCACACATGTGCTATGCAAGTATATAACACTAAGAGATAGAATCTATACAATGCAAATATATTTTTACAATCTTCTGCAGCTTTCACAATAACTTCACTTTCTAATTCTGATAATTCCGATTGCCCCTATGGTTCGTATCAGCTCATAATGTCAACTTCGCAAAATGACAACCGATCGCAAAATGTCCACTTCTCAAAATGTCAACTTCTTAAAACGTCAAATTCGCATAATGACTATTTCTCAAAATGTCCATTTCTCAAAATGACAAACTCTCATAACGTCAACTTCTCACAATGTCAACATCTTAAAATGACAAATTCGCATAATGACAACTCCACGTAGTTTTTACTTTTACAAGGTAATTTGAATTTGGTAATAGGTATAGCTAATTATACATATACTAAAGGTATGTAGGTAGATATCTGAAAACTTTAGAAATTAAGTACCAAAATTTTCAATCCACTGTAAAATTTTGCTTCTTTTTTAATTTAAATAAAAATTTTGAATCTTTGGAATGCCGCCATTTATACGCCGGTGCCAACCTTCAAAAGGATTTGTTGTGCGGTGGCGCTAACCCTCACAACTTATAATATTTGGCGAAAACTTAGAGTACCATTGTCTTTTAAAATAGCGACGGAAGCGCTTCATTTCGTCGACAAAATAATAAAATGGTTATAGGATATCACGGTAGGTACCTAGTATTTGTGATAACTCTCTGTATTGTATGGGCAATAACAGATAATAAAGTTTTATATTGGAACGTTTCACCGTGTTGCATACGTTTATAAAATATATGAACTGAAGTATATAAACTTTTTTTTAAATAAATGAAACCTACAATCAATGTTTTTTTTTTTTTGTTATGTTTTTCATAATTTTGATGATTTTGTGTTTAAGATGACACACCTATTATATTACTGTTACAGTTGATTGATTATTAATTTTGATATTTTATTTTTAAAGTTTCAGATATCTACTTAGATACCCTTAGTATAAGTATAACTAGCTATACCTATTACCAAATTCAAATTACCTTGTAAAAGTAAAAACTACGCGGAGTTGTCATTATGCGAATTTTTCATTTTAAGATGTTGACATTGTGAGAAGTAGACGTTATGAGAGTTGGTCATTTTGAGAAATGGACATTTTGAGAAATAGTCATTATGCGAATTTGACGTTTTAAGAAGTTGACATTTTGAGAAGTGGACATTTTGCGATCGGTTGTCATTTTGCGAAGTTGACATTATGAGCTGATACGCTATGGTTGTGGAGCAGGGCCAGCATTGAGCCAAGCATTTTTATCATCAATATAATCCCCCAACTTATAATATGATTGCCTGCATAGTGTGCGTTTTATGCAAGATTTAAATTTCGTTTCTCTCAGTTGTAGAATGTGGGGAGGTATTTTATTGTAACATTTTAAACAGTACCCCATGAAAGATGAGTCTACTTTAGCTAACCTGAAACCTGGCTGAACTAGTTGGTCTCTGTTTCTAGTATTATAGTGGTGCCGGTCACCTCTTTTACTAAATAAATGCAGATTTTTCCTAACGTACATGATGTTTTCATAGATGTATTGACAAGGTACCGTCATGATGTTAATTTCCTTGAACAGTTCTCTTAGAGAATCGCGCCTACGTAGATTATATATGGCTCTGATAGCTCTTTTCTGCAGAATAAATAAAGACTCGATGTCTGCAGCCCGTCCCCATAGTAAAATACCATATGATATAATACTATGAAAATAACTAAAATACACTATCCTCGCGGTATCTACATCAGTAAATTGACGGATTTTTCTGACAGCATATGCTGCTGAACTCAGCCGTCCTGCAAGAGATGTTAAATGAGGACCCCATTGTAGCCTTGAGTCGAGCGTGATCCCCAAGAAAACAGTTTCATCGACAAATTCAAGTTTCTCTTGATTCAATACTATGTCACAGACACTGCTTTTGACATTTGGTAGAGAAAATCTTATGCACTTAGTTTTTTTCCCATTTAATACTAAATTATTTGCGGTAAACCATTTATGGACCTGCATTAGAGCGCTATTTACATCGTCAAGGTTTGTGGCACGTCTGTTTATCTTAAATATTAACGAAGTATCGTCCGCAAACAACACCATTTGTGGTTGGTTTTTAAATAAATGGGGAAGGTCATTAATATATACTAAAAAGAGGAAAGGACCCAATATCGAACCTTGTGGTACACCCATTTTTACTTTCAAAGCCATTGAATTTACACCATTTACCTGTACATGCTGCTGTCTATCATTTAAATACGATTTTACTAAACTGAGCGCAAGTTTACCTAAGCCGTAATGCTCAAGTTTCAAGAGCAAGGTTTGGTGATTTACGCAATCAAATGCCTTCGAGAGGTCACAGAAGATTCCTATGGCATCTTGTGCCTCTTCCCACGCAGTATACAGGGTTACTGGTAACTCGACGTATTCCTTGCAGGACGTCATAGTAGGGTTAAAATGCAACAAATTAAGCCACCAAATGTTCTACCGAAATTCAGTAGTTTTTGAGTTAGTTCGATTTTTAGAGTTTTTATGAATAATCCCAGATTAAATCATTTGAAACCAATTTAAAAATTATTTACGGCGCGACAGTACAGAAATTTTAAGTTATTATCGTAGTTGATGCCGTAGCAGATCTTTGTTAATAATTAAAAGTTCAAAAATGCCTTAAACCTTGGCAAATATCACTAATCAAACATTTTTTTTTTTGTAATTTTTGTTATTACTCCATACAAATTGTTGTCTAGTGCAAAAATAAAATACTACGCCTGATGTACAAATTACTAGGAAAATATCCTTGTCTTATCAGCTATTCAGAAATGTATGATTGTCAATACTTTTGCATGTATGACAGGGTAGAGAAGAGTTTTATGGGGAGCAGGTAAAATTGTAAGACAATCAACATTTTGTTTGTTATTCGTAGTATTCGTAGTTTTACCTGAGCTTGAACTCCAAACACACGGTAAGCTTTGTGATTGGTTACTATTGTTCTCTCGGCATGACTCGGGGTGCGATTTTCTGGTCGTCAGCGTTAGTCAGTCTCAACTCTACGTCGCGTAAGCTCGTGTTTTGTTATCTGGCTATCCCTATCGCGTATCTTGCTCTCGTGCTGTGCTGTGCCTTCATAAGTGCTGACTATGGCTGCATATTCTAATCCAGAATACGCTGACATAATTTACTGTTACGGACTTTGTGACGGTAACGCTGCTGAAGCGCGGAGAGAATATGGACTTCGCTTTCCCAACCGCCGACTCCCACACGTTAGTGTCTTCGGATCGACTTATCGGCGAATATCTGAAACTGGCAGCGTCCAAAGAACCAGGCAAATTGACACTGGTCGTTCCCGGAGATACACGGCTGACGACGAAGAGCTGATTCTTCAACGTTTTATTGACGACCCCAACATATCGACAAACATCGTAGCGCGTGAGCTTGGTATGTCACAGTGGAAAGTCTGGTCTGTAGTTCACTTGTCAGGCCGACATCCATATCACTACCAACCAGTCCAGTCATTAGAAGAGGGAGATCCGCCGAGACGGCTTGAATTTTGTCGTTTCATGCTGAGTGCCGACGCCGAAGGCGAAAACTTTTTAAAAAACATTCTGTGGACCGATGAGTCATGTTTTGACCGTGATGGTATCACAAACTACCACAACTTACATTACTGGGCACCGAAAGCAGAAGCAAACCCTAAAAAACTGAAACCAACCGCATCCCAGCGTAGGTTCTCGCTTAATGTTTGGATGGGTATTATCGACGACAAATTAATCGGCCCACATTTTTTACCCCGAACACTAAATGGGGAACTTTATGAAGATTTCCTTAGAAATCATTTAACACCACTGCTCGCGGATGTACCGGAAGAAAGAAGAGCAAACATGATTTATCAACATGACGGATGTCCAGCCCACTTCCGAATCACAATTCGACAATTGCTGGATGAAAACTATCCAAACCGATGGATAGGGCGCGGTGGGCCGATTCCGTGGCCTGCGCGAAGCCCTGATCTGACGCCCCTAGACTTTTACGTCTGGGGTCATATGAAAGACCTAGTTTATGTGACCCCAGTAAATTCAATTGAAGAACTAAGGGAGAGAATAACAGATGCGGCGGACCAGATGAGGGCAACAATCACATCAAGAATCACAAAAACTGAAATGAGGAAGCGAATAAGAACATGTATTCGAAACCGAGGGCAGCACATCGAACAAGACGTGTGAAATGTATGTCATAAAAGTTATTAAATTGAAATTTATTAAAAATAATAATAACATTCACGAAATTGTTTTATTTGATTTTCCGAATAATCACCTTTTTGTGAGACGCACGTCTTCCTGTACTAAATCAAAAACGATTTTCATAATGTAGTCCATGACTTTGTATTAACATTCATACCTTTTTGGATAGCTGATAAGATAAGGATATTTTCCTAGTAATTTGTACATCAGGCGTAGTATTTTATTTTTGCACTAGACAACAATTTGTATGGAGTAATAACAAAAATTACAAAAAAAAAAATGTTTGATTAGTGATATTTGCCAAGGTTTAAGGCATTTTTGAACTTTTAATTATTAACAAAGATCTGCTACGGCATCAACTACGATAATAACTTAAAATTTCTGTACTGTCGCGCCGTAAATAATTTTTAAATTGGTTTCAAATGATTTAATCTGGGATTATTCATAAAAACTCTAAAAATCGAACTAACTCAAAAACTACTGAATTTCGGTAGAACATTTGGTGGCTTAATTTGTTGCATTTTAACCCTACTATGACGTCTTGCAAGGAATACGTCGAGTTACCAGTAACCCTGTATACAGGGTGTTTGGCAGAACGTTGAACATACGAAAATGGTGGATAGGTGGGGTCATCTGCTACTTACTCAGCCCAAATTTTTTTGGCCTTGGCCCACGGGATATTTTTTAAATTTTTTTTTTGTCTTTCTTCTTCTTACACCACTTTCTTAACTTTAAAGTGTAATTTTTATTAAAAATGGGTAAAACAGGCAATATTTAGTATTTTTTTTAAATCTTTTATGTTGGCAGATTCTTATAAAATTATTGCTTTATTCAGATGTTAGCTAGAAAAAAAGTTATGAGTCCTCAAACTTACAGAAAGGTGTAAAAAATACTTAAATCTTAATTTCAACTTGCATTTAAAAAAAAACAAAAAATGATTGAGGAGTTCCAATTCTAGCAAAACATCCCTAGTGTGTGAGCTTTCTAATGGTATGTAATTTGCTTTTATAAAAAAAAACTTTAAGAGTTATTTCATAATTTTTTCAATTTTTGACGAAATTCTACCTTTACGGAAAGTGAAATGTTTTGCGAAATTTAATACTGCAAAGTTGGTAAAAATTAAATGATCGACGGCTTGCCAGTAGCAGTTGTGCAAATTAACATTCACTATTCCCTTGGGATGGTTGTTACACGAAACAGGTAGAAATTTTGTTTCACTCTTGCGCAGTCATAGCGTATTTTTGTTCTCTTTCGCTCTCGTGGCACCGTAACGCCTCAAGAATGAATTCTTTTCTTAGTCGAGACTTAACTGCCTCTGCGATCTCACGTGCCCGTTACGCTTACGTTTGTTTTTGTTCACTTCGTTTTCTTTTATTGTTATCACTAGTTTTGTTACCTGTTAGTTAAGTTTTTTGTTATTACTGTTTCCTGTTGTTATTGGTAAAGAAATGGCTGCTTTTACCAGTGAGGCATACGCGGACATGTTGTTAGCGTATGGAAGTGCTAATACTAATTCGCGTGAAGCGCGAAGGATTTATCAAGAGCGTTATCCCAACCGCCGAGTACCCAGTCATCAGACGTTTGCGAGTACTTACCGACGTTTACGACAAACCGGTAACCTGAACTTTCAAGAACCACGAGTGAACGTAGCACGACCCGATACTACCATTGACGAACAAGTTCTTGCCGAGTTTGACGCGGACCCTACCAAAAGCATTCGACAAATAGCTTCAATGCTTGGCCTAAGCATATGGAAAGTGTGGTCTGTTCTCCGGGTAGATGGTAGGCATGCTTTTCACTACACTCCAGTGCAAGGTAAGATTTTAAGCTATTTATGTACTGCATCTGATACGATTTTGTGGAATGTAGTAAATTATGAGACAGTTCAATTGATCGTTCCATTTAACCTTGATTTCGTTACTTTCTTTATTAGTTGTTTTGCCTCATGTTGTTTTTTTGCGCATTCAATTCTAATTTCAAATTAAATTCGAATAAACTATTCCTATTCGGTCGCATTCACGTAACAATCAGGCGGCCAGCGCTTACAGGATTCGGATTTCGAATTCGGTTTCAGGTGGTCAGCGTAGGTAAACTTGCCAGCGCTTATGGCTCCTTTTCAGAACAAATGGAAAGTCGCACGCCCTTTTGTGAATGTGGTCTTACGTCTTTATGGCTAAGCCATAAAGCCAATTAGGTACTTATTTAAAAATTGAAGATAATTTAATTTAGATAATTGTAGAGTTTGAACTCGAAAGAAGAAAAGATTCAGTATTGACATCAATTCTTAGACGTGTTTTGTTTGTTCTAGGTCTCGATGACAGTGATTTTGGGAGACGTGTGCAATTTTGTCGCCATTTGCTGCATACCGATGTGGACGACGGAAACTTTTTAAAAAGTATTCTGTGGACGGACGAGTCCAAATTTGACAAAGAAGGGATTGTCAATTATCACAATCTACACCATTGGTCACATAAAAATCAAAACCCACACGTGAAGAGACAAAGGGGCTTCCAGAGGAGATTCAGTGTGAATGTCTGGGCAGGAGTGATTGGCGATAAGCTAATAGGGCCTCATTATTTGCCCGACAACATTAATGCGAACAACTACTTGGATTTTTTGATCAATGATTTACCACCATTAATGGAAGAAGTGTTCCAAGTAGACATAAACAGGCCTATTGTCTTTCAACACGATGGTTGCCCAGCTCACTTTAGTCTGATCGTACGTGAGCATTTGGATAATTGTTTCCCAAATTCGTGGATTGGCAGGGGAGGACCAATTCCCTGGCCTCCGCGATCGCCCGACCTTACTCCGCTCGATTTTCACGTGTGGGGAAGGGCAAAAGAACTAGTTTACACTACAGAAGTAGAAAGTCGAGAAGATTTAATAAATCGAATTAATGCTGCTTTCGAAGTTATGCGACAGGAGATGCTGCTGCGCACAACAACTGTAGAAATCAGACGTAGATGCCGCGCCTGTATTGTAAATGAAGGGCGTCAATTCGAACATCTGTGATTTATTATTTAAATAAATTATTTAAAATTATTTAATTGTTTCATTAATGCACCTAACTGGTACAGGATAATTTCAATCGATCATTTAATTTTCACCAACTTTGCAGTATTAAATTTCGTAAAACATTTCACTTTCCGTAAAGGTAGAGTTTCGTCAAAAATGTCCTACTTGAAAAAATTATGACATAACTCTTAAAGTTTTTTTTTTTATAAAAGCAAATTACATACCATTAGAAAGCTCACACACTAGGGATGTTTTGCTAGAATTGGAACTCCTCAATCATTTTTTGTTTTTTTTTAAATGCAAGTTGAAATTAAGATTTAAGTATTTTTTACATCTTTCTGTAAGTTTGAGGACTCATAACTTTTTTTCTAGCTAACATCTGAATAAAGCAATAATTTTATAAGAATCTGTCAACATAAAAGATTTTAAAAAAATACTAAATATTGCCTGTTTTACCCATTTTTAATAAAAATTACACTTTAAAGTTAAGAAAGTGGTGTAAGAAGAAGAAAGACAAAAAAAAAATTTAAAAAATATCCCGTGGGCCAGGGCCAAAAAAATTTGGGCTGAGTAAGTAGCAGATGACCCCACCTATCCACCATTTTCGTATGTTCAACGTTCTGCCAAACACCCTAATAAAATGACACCGGCGTCAGTTGTACAACGTCCCTTGGTGAAACCATACTGTTTCTCGTGTAAGATTTTGTTGGTTGGGTGAGCATTTGATTAAGCATTACCTTTTCAAACACCTTGCTGAAAACCGGCAGCACGGATACGGGTCTATAATTATTCGTATCTTTACTGTCCCCAGATTTGAAAAGTGGTGATGACGAAACCTATCATCTTGCGGACGAGCATCAGGTGTACCCTCCGCAAGTGGTAGAGCGCCTGGATACACCAGTGCGGGGCCGAGGAAGAGGACGCGGGCGCGGATCACGCCAAAGCGGCCGGACGAGGGGAGCAGCAGGTCGGGCAGGACGGGGCCAAGAAGGTGAGTCCCAATGGAAAAAGGGTGACAGGCTAGTTGAGGTAAACGTGAACGATGAGGACGTGCCAGAAGAGCTGCGACAGATGGTCATGACAGTGGTGAACGCAAGGGAGGCAGCGAGAGTGCGGGCAGTTGCGAGAGTGAGGAGGCAAAGGCCAGAAAATGTAGCGCATGATCAAAATGCAGAAGGTGAATTTTTATATGCTGATGTTGGTCAAGACGAGGCTCTGTTTGTTGGGACAGAGATTCCAACTCGTTTTGAATGGTCATCCATGCGTGACTATTCAGGTGAGAGGGAGCAATTTCTGCCTGAACAAACGGGACCTGTTGTCGCATCTGAAAATGCGTATGGGGCGTTTAGGCAGTACTGGGATGATGGCATCTTGTCACATATAGTGACCGAGACAAACCGGTATACTCAAGGGCTAGCTGGTTCATTCGCCAACTTTGCCCGGGTGTGGTATGATAAATTTCGTGAATGTTGTCACGAAATTTTGGTCCTATTTTCCTTCTGGATGATGCTCGGAATCATCATATCAATAAATTACAGTACTATCAACCCAAGAAAAGTATTAAAAGTTATGTTCAACTACTGCTTGTCATTAAAAAAAAAAAATTAAACTCCTGCTATTTTCTACGGCTGTTCAAATGGCCGTGACTGTCGTGGCCATGATGTGACGTCATTTACCTCAATCTGCTTTGTTTACATCTTATTTTTAGCTAATTGTACGTGCTTTTTTATTTCTTACATATTCCCTATTGCATAACACATATTATTCCAATCACTTTACTAAACATATAAGGTGTTTGTGTTTTGTTTGTATAAGAATTATGTTTTCTCTTATATTTTTTTCTCACACATTATTCCAATCACTTTTATTTTGATACTATAAAAGGTGTTTGTGTTTTGTTTGTATAATAAGAATTATGTTTTCTCTAATATTTTTTCCTCTATGTAACAGTAGTAAATACTTTTTTTTTTATTTGAATAACTTAGGTATATGAAAAAAAAAACATGTAGATCTAAATTGTAATTTTTTATTTTCCTTACTGAACTCATTTTCGCTAAGTACACATTTTATCGATAATATAGTGGTGTGTTCCCCACCCTACGGCATGTTAGTATTCAGTACAAATTTTACGATCACTTGAAATATAGATATTTCTTATTTTCCCATGATAGAAAGGCATGTGTGTACAGAAATTGATAAAGCACCTTGTTCTTTTTTGCTTCCAAGTAAGATTCTAATTGGAAAACCTAAATTATCGGGTGGAAATTGGTTATTTCTCTCTTGTAAGGTAATTTCGTATTTAAAAATTTTTGTCGTATATTTTGTCGATTCATGGTTAGAAATCAGTCGAAGGTATAGGTAGTATCCTAAAAACATTGTATTTTGATACCTGTTCATAATAACACGGACGATCGTTTACAAAGTCATGCATTGAACTGCGCAAATCTAAAAAGACCGTTCCGCGTATATGAACTTTGAGTTGGAATCTTATAAAATCAATGCATGTAGGACTCCTATTTTATGATCCAATTAGAATACTTGTATATTTGTTATGTTAGATCTAAAGTTTCTTGTAAATCGGTTGAGTAGATTAAACAAAAAAAAAAAAACAGCGACATTCGTGGCGACTTCTCTTAAATATATAAGATATTTATAATTCTCAAATAGTTATAAAAGAGTTGTTTATGTAGTAACATGGCCGCGTTTTTCAAGAACACGTTACTGTTTACCGTTTTATATGTATAAGAGATTACTACATCTCGAGCAATAACAGTTTTTGTAAACGCCGTCTACTTCACGCGCTCGATGACGTAACTGTGGGGCCAGCTGGGAGATTTACCGTTAGCGAACTGGGGTCGGAGAGGTTAAAACATTTCTGTGTAACATTTTCCCCGATTTTGCAACATTTATTTCGTAGCGTGATGAAAAAGTAACCTTTAGCCTTCCTCGATAGATGGGCTATCCAACACTTTATCTTTTCTCAGTTCTTGATATTGGTTCAACCAAATAAAAAATTAAATACTTCAGCTTTTTAATACCTATTAGTAATAAGATATGCAACATTGTCTAACTCCAATTCGCAAACAATCTTTTTGTTCAATTCAAATTTCAACTATTTGTATCCTTTTATATGACTAAAAGTGTAAAGATTTTTTTGAAATGCTAAGTTAAGTTTCTTTACTCTTTACAGAGAAATACTGTCCGTCGATGGCTCCGACGGTATGACAGCGAAGGCCATCTAAGAAATCAGCTTCCTCCAGTGACTTACAGAACCATAACTCCCCAGAGTGTACAGAAGATGGAAGCAATATACGCGGAGGAACCGTTTACCACCACGCGACGATTTGCAGAAGAATTTAACTGCACCCCGCAGGCAGTGCGTAATACATCGGGCGGGGATTCACAATAGAAAGCCCGCTCGAAAAATAGTACTCATTGAAAGCCATAAGGCAGCAAGAGTCTGTTTCGCGCGAGATTATCGTGATTTCGATTTTTCACACGCCATATTTTCCGACGAAAAATGTTTTAAGAGTAGTCAAATAGGTTGTCGGCATTTATGGCTTGTGAAAAATACTCGGAACGACCCGCGAAATGTTTTACCAAACAATGATTCTGGGAGGGTCGTAGTAAACATGTGGGCCTGGATGAGTGCTGCAGGTCCTGGCGAACTTGTTTATATCCCTGAGAAGGCCGCGGGTGCTAGTAATTTGGAACTGCTGCAAGATTCGTTTCTACCAACAGTGCGGGTGGTATATCCGAGGACGAAGTCCCTGAAATTGTATTAATACAAGACACCTGTCCGATAAACACTTCGCACTTGGTTCGAAATTGGATCCAACAGCAGCCAAGTATACGACCAGTACCGTGGCCTTCTCGTTCTCCGGACCTAAACCCCATTGATATCTATGGGGTATTATGGTCCAGAGATGCGACAATAGGTGCGCGAAAGGACCAAACCAGCACTAGTCGCCCATGTTGACCAGGTTTGGGAATCGTTGCGCGGGTCGGACCTTTGCGAGAACTTGGTTAACTCGATGCGAGCGAGATGTGATGCCGTCATAGATGCAGGTGGGGCTCTCACTAAATATTAGGGTTAGGTTTAAAATTTTAAAAGTGTTTTGTCTGTTGTATGTTTGTTGTGTGGTGTTTTCTTTTTATTTTCTGTATAAATTTAAGTTTTTTTTTTACTGTATTTTTTATTGTGTAACTTGTGGCATGTCCCAAATAAATACAATTATATTCTTTCTTTAAATAAATAAGCGATATTCTTTATTTCAACTGGCGTTTTCTTCTATTCAAGTTTTTAACTAAAACGATTTACTTAGTTGATAATAGAACTACCCAAGTCACTCGACTACAGTGAGACACATGGCAACAGAGAACGGTTTGAATATTTACTATGAATGGGTAATGAAATTACCGTAATTAAAGGTGAGATTGGTTCGTAAACCGCTAGCCTTTGCTATGCTCAGTGGAGTAACGCGACGTCCTGCGTGAGCGATCTAGACGCGAACGCGAAAACAACAAACAGTCGAAACCTATTGACGTGGCCTACGTGACCAAACGCACGTGGGGTGCGTTGCGGAGCGGCGCGAAATGAAGCGAACGCGATCAGTTGGCTTGATATTTTCGCGCGAACTGGATGCGGTCTCGTAGTGTTTTTGTTTGGATAATGTCGGAAATAGAAATTTTAATTAATGCTATCCAAGAACGTCCTATATTATGGGATAAAAGGAATAAAAATTATCACAACCGGTTATTATCGTACCGTGAATGGGAGGATTTGGCCAAATTAACTGGCACTACAAGTAAGTACATCATCATCATCATTAGCCAATAATGTTCCCACTGCTGGAACACAGGCCTCCTCTCCTATGAGAGGGAGTGGGCTGTAATCCACCACGCGGGCCCAGTGCGGGTTGGTAGAGGTCAGCAGGGAAGTAAAACGCAGAGCTGGTGTTAAAAGTGGATCAGCAGCTTCGCACAAGAGTCCATACGTATATTTCGAACAACTTCATTTTCTTCGGCCCGCCGTACAAATGAATGAAACTCAAAATAGCATGGATGAAACACGCACTGCCAAAACCAACGCTAACAGCGGTAGTACTCAAGGTGAACGATCTGTTTCCAAAAAGAAGAAGACAGGTGACGACGATACAATAAAGTATTGTAATGAGAGAAGAGCGTGAAAGACAAAAAGAGTCTGATTCAGATAGACTATTTATGCTTTCACTTCTAAATGATTTTAAAAACATCCCGAGACATCGTAAGCTTTCTACAAAAATTGAGTTAATTGAAGTTATAAAAAGATCTCAAATGGAAACTCACATTTCGGAATTTAGTCCGTTTCGTCAACGTTATGTTATTTATGAACCAGGGACTGGGCCGCCAGATCATATAGACTACAAACATCGTTCAGTGGACAATATCGCGAAGGTCAAGGATACTCGACTGAATATGGACCGGAAACCACAAGCAGTGGGCAGTATGGCTATGGATACTTGACACACTCGAATTATAGAACAGAAGCCTCGACCACTGAAAGCCGTCGTGGGTATTCTTGGGCTGTTCCAGACAGGCAAGCTAGACAAGCAACCAGACAGAAAATACTGTTTATACTGATGCGTTATCACCAACTGACACAAATGCAACAGATATGTCTCAGAATTCTGAATTACTAGAATTATTTACTACACAGGACAACTTGAACTAGGTTCATTACCACACATGTAAGAAATAAATAATAAATGTTATGATTAATTAACAATATCTTTCATTTTCGTACTCATCTCAAAGTTATCACCAGTTTTTCTTCAGGACTTATACAAGATCGCATAGGAGTATCAATGCCCTTGATTGAATTTCGTATTTTTTCCAATAGGTTATCAACGATTGCACTGACATCCTCGTGTAGTTAAAAAACCGGTCTGGGAATGCGCGAACTTCCTTGAAATAGGTTTAGAATAAGCCTTTTGAGTGTCTTTCTAGAAAAAGAGGATGAATCCAGTGTCATTTCTTTGTTTTACGTTTTATACGAGATAGGTAAGCGATAATTATAAGTTCTTCCACGTCCATATCGCTCGACTGAAGGATCTAGACTAGTCGTTGATTGGCTGCTATAACTGGCTGCGCAAATATTCTGGCTGCGCAGCCAAGCTGCGACAGCCAGAATATTTGCGCAGCCAGTTATGTGTGGTTTAGAGGAAGTGACATAACCAGAGACAAGTCGGTGGCGTCCTTTTGCGATTGTCCGCGCTTCGGTCAACATACCAAATTGAATTCATGTTTTAAAAGGTAAGGATTTTGGGTGTTTTAGTGTTTGAAAGTGCTCTCAGAGTCCTTCCCAGGTCGTTAAAAGGATATTGTAGTGATCCCAGGATATTCGTTACAGGATTCCATGCGTTAAGAAGGATTCGCAATCAAACAGGCGGACCCGTTCTCCAGCCGGTCGAATCTTACAGCCAAGTGATTTCACCATTGTTCAACCGTGAGTATTACACGCCCCATGGGTGATCCTATTTCTTATTGTCCCGTCACGTCGTTTAGGCAAACCAAAGTCGAAGCCTATTCTGGTGTATTAGCCACAGGCCATATTAACAGGCTGGGGTTTTTAACCCATCGGTTCCCTAGCTCGGTCACCTCTATTCCTTCTCAAGGAAAGTACCTTAGTTTCCCTTATATCATAGGGCTCCGCATTGTCGATTCCAGCCGGCCTAGCATGACCGCCGTAGAAACGGGCTATGTCTACGGAAGAATCGACAATTTGACAGATATTTCTATCGTCCCAAGCATGGCGATATTAAGAATGTAGAAAAGAAATGTTTCTTTTCTTCAGTCGACACAAGTCTACAACGTCGAGCATGACGACCATATTTTCTCTTCTTTTGACATTTGGGGGTAGAAACATTACTTCTGACAAATGTCAAACTAGTCTTAATAAAAACTAAATACGAGAAATACGTTTCGTGGTTGCGTTGAGTTATTTAGCTTTTACAAAAGGTTGAAATGTTATGTAAAATATTTAGGTTTAATTTCGCGAAAAAGATCCAGGCCTGGATGCAGCACCATCCCGCCCACAAAAAATGAAAAACTCGTGCAATTGGCAACTTTTTTTCGTTAACTAAACGTAACCTTTTAACTTTCCATAGCAACGTCCCCGTTGCTATGGAAAGAATTTCTGTCTATGTCTTCGTAGAAACGCGAGTCGACGGTGCGCGCCATGCTCGGGCAGAAGAAATGACAAGTTGTAAAGAAAAGATTTCTTGTCGTTTCTTGGTAGAATAGAGATAGAACGGTCATGCTAGGGGGGCAGGTGAGGCAACTCGAGAGATTCGTCTTAGAGATGGGCCGAACATGGGTTTCACCGAATACGAACATTATTCGGTAAAACTTTTACCGAACCGAATATTCGGCCGAATATTCGGTACATTTGATTTCGTTCCGTCGCACAAATGCAGGTCTAAACTTGTTTACGCTAAGCGCGCGGATTGCCGCCAGACCCTAGCACACCACCCCATTTTCTGGCACACAATGGCAACACAATGCCGATAACATACGCACACAATTTGTGGAAATAGCAGACGTCTGGCAAATAATATTAAAGATCCATATTATATTGACAGACAGCGGAAGTAACATGGTGAAAGCTGTTAGAGACAGCCCTTTTAACGGTCAGAAGTGTTTTCTACATATTTTACAACGAGTCATCCTCGAAGCCTTACAAGTTCAACAGGAAGTTGACGAAGCAATCGCTCAAGGACGAAAAATACTCGTAGTCTCACATTTTAATCACTCAGCTCAAGCACAAGAAAAATTCAGCAGAATTCAAGAAGAGCTAAATTTGCCTAAACACGTTCTTGAGCAAAATGTAATTACAAGATGAAACAGTAAATATTACATGTGCGCACGTCTTGAGGAACAAAAACGAGCTATCAGCTTGTACTGTCAGCGTCACTATGTCCTAACTAACCCCTCAAGTTTTAAAATATTACACTGCTACAACATTGAATTCGTTTCGAATAATCTAAAGAATAACTCAAAAAGAACTGAATGTTTCAACCCGGGATCGAACCATCGCTTCACCGAGTTACGTCTTACTAATACCGGCTTAACAAATTAGCCAGCAAGCCCTTAACAATTGCGACGAAATTGGTAACTAGTATCGTCCGAGTCACTTTATTTTTAGGTCTCTGTCTTATCGATAGATGTTAACATTTGAGGGTATCCATTAATTTTACTTACTTACGTTTTCTTTATAAAATTAATCCTATACCCTCGAGTTATAACGATAGCTTAGTCAATCTAAAATATTTATACCGCTTCCTATTTTATGGTTTGCGTGATAGGATGTCACTTGTCTAGGGACCCGTTTGTGTCAGGTAAAATATGAATATTATGATAACTGTAAATTATCAAAACAAATTGTAAAATATAATATAAATCTTTGTAGTAAAATAAGATCAAAGTTTGTGTTAAATAATAGCAAAAAGAAAATTTTTTTTTATTGTTTAACACATTATTAAAATATTAAATTTTTCTTACATACATATATTCCTAAAAAAAAAGAACATTCTTTAAAATTAAAAAAAAACATAATTCATGGCAAAAAGCGAATGTCACACCTAGTATTTGATCCTCCCACCTCTTGCACGTCAAGCGGTCTTGAAACCTCCAGACTATTTATACATTACTTATGAAAGTTTTTTTTTTCACTTTTCTTTTTTTTGTTTTGTAACTTATTACACTCGTAAGATATAAAAGAGCGGTGCCTCCTGGTACAGGCATTTATATGCTTAAAAGGAGACGCCACCAACTGTATAACATTGTATAACGTGTAATAACGAAATAAACATTTTTGATTGATTTTTTGATTTTGAAAGTGTAAATGTTAAACGCATTATTGCTAGTCGTTATACCCAATAATATAATTATTAACGTTTTATTGAAAAATCATTATTAAAAACAGAATTTCAAAGAAAAATACATACTTAAACTTATTTTTTCACTAAAACAATAAATTCATTATAATAAAATGTTTTTGCAAGATACAAAAACCAACTGTGCCCGACACGGATTTGAACGCACATGTCTTTAGGGGGGTAAGAACTTAATGAAACTGTCTGTACATTTCTGACAAAAACAGAAAGCTACACTCTAAAATACTTACCTCATTACACTGTACACTCAAATCATGATAATACACGGGTCAATAACAGTAAAAACTTTGAGTATCACTTTGCCGAATATTAGGTGATTCAGCCGAATATGAATATTCGGTAAAGCTGCCGAATACCGAATATAAAACGAATATTCGGCCCATCTCTAATTCGTCTCCCCACCAGGATCTAGAGGCGCCTCTGGGACCTGGACGTGAGACCCGTTCCTCGAGTCCACTCAACGCCTCCTGTGGAGACGACTGTGCGGTGGCAGAGTCCGCCTAACGATCTAGCGCAGGCGGGACGGTTTTTTCTTCTACTTACGTTCCTATTCTTTTTCTACCGGTTCTAACCAGAACCTGGTTTACATCTGACCGGTCTTCAAAGCTAGCCGCTTAACTGGAAGCCTACTGGAAGCATTATAGTGACATCTTCGTCGGCTCAGGGATCCGGGACTCTTCAAGTCCCTGGCACCCATTTATTAATTATTACTATTTCCCAAAACTGGAAGGTTGTGCCTTGAATAATTTAATTTAAACGCATAACGATTAAGAGACAGTACTGAGGTTATCTCCAACCCCCCACAACCCTAGTTCTACCAACTAAACTGTACGCTGGCTGGCATTACCTTACTTTGATTGTTATTACCTTTTATCTAATTTACTATCAATAAACTTATGTTATTTAGGACAGTTTGTTGTTTCCTTTTATACCAATACTATCCCACCTAGCATCTGGGACTTTGCTCCATTACCTTTAGTTAGAGGGACAAAATCTCATATGTAACAGTTTTTCCCACGCTTTCTATTAATTTTGATCTTCATATACATCTACATAATAGTATTTCATTTTGTGATTTACTATAACCAACGAAGGTTATAGAATTAACTCTAAGGGCTCCCGCACACGGGCCACCGGCAACAACCACAAAACGCCGCACGGTGGGCTGAAATCGCGAAGTTGGGACTTAAGGATTTTTAAATATATATTTGCATTGTATATACTTATACCATACTTTTATGTTTTGGAACTTTTTTTTAAAGTAGGTTATTACCCTAAAATTTCAGAGATTTAATTTGTATGAATAAAACAAAGAATTCGATGCATGGTGCATATTATTAGGATTATTATTATTAGTTTGTTGTAAATATTTTGTGCAACTGCATTCCACACCACTCTTTCCACAACACCAAAACCGGTTTTCTTATCAGTAGACGAGTCGTCATTAGTGACGTGCGCCAATCAGAGGGCAGTAAATTTGCAGGTAAAAAATATTTGGGGTAGCAAGTTGAAAACAATGATATCAGTTCGTTGTAACCACCCTTTACATACGGACTACCCGCTCGTTACTTGATTTTTGTTAAAAGTTGATTTTCGAGAATTTTGTGAAAATGTTTAGTGATTTAGTTACTAATGTTGATATGTTTGTGAAATTGAAATCAAGTGGTAGTATTAAGGATCATAACTTTTTATACAGTGCTATCAAGTCAAAATTGTGTGATTTAAATCAAGATAATGATAATTTGCTAAAGGAATTCTGCGCAAAGTATTGTTATAATACTTATAAAAAATGGGAAAATGCTAAACGAAAAGAACATACATTTAGAAGTAAATACAGTGATTGGTTGGCATCGGAGATAGTTTGGCCTGAGTTTATGAAAGATTTTGCAAAAAACGACGACGAACCAGTTCCTAGCACATCAACTACATCTCATGAAAAGGTGTCTGTTGGTACATCAACTCAAGTAAGTCCGAGAAAACCATTTACAGAATTAGGTCCTAAACAAAAAAAGAGACGTACGGAACTTACTACGCAAACTATTGCTTCAGAGGAGTTGTCACATGCCCATGTTTTTAACTTAAAAGCAGAAGGAAAGGAAGATGTTGCTGACATATTACAGCATCTGCTCAAGCATCCACAGGACGTGCAAAAAGTAAAAGATTGTCTTTTTGGAAATAAAAAGAAATCAGTATTCTCTCCAGATGAAGCTTTAGGCTTGTTTTTGTCTTTGAAATTGTCAAAATGGCAATATAATACGCTACGAAAAAGTATCGCAGAAGTAACTGGTACCAACGTATATCCCTCTTACTACGCACTGCAAAATGAAAAAATTAAATGTTATCCACCTAAAACTGCTATTGTAGTAACAGATAAAACGGCTATGATAGAATTGCAGGCACTATTGGATATTACTGTGAAGAGAATTATAATGTCAAACGAAATTAGTGAAACTTGTAAAGATTTGACACTGATTAGTAAATGGGGATTTGACGGAGCTTCGAATCAAGCCAATTATAAGCAGAAAGTTGGAAGAGAAAATGAAGAAGATGAGGACTTTGACGATTCTAGCGTATTTATGGGTAGTTTGATTCCTATCAAATTAGTGTCTGGTGACAGAGTTATATGGGAAAATGATTCCCCAAATTCCTCATTATGGTGTCGTCCGCTGTTTTTTAAATTCATGAAGGAAAACAAATTCAGCATTTTGCAAGAAAAAAATGCGATTGAGGCAGAGATTAACAATTTAGTTAAGACAGTGGTTGATGATTTGACCATCTCGCACAACCTAATACTAACCATGATAGATGGTAAAGCGACTGCAGTTCTTTGCGATACATCAACACAAAGATGTGACATATGTAAAGCTACTCCAAAGGAAATGAATGATTTGTCCTTGGTTTTGGCAAAAGAAATTGATGTCGATTTATATAAATATGGTTTATCGTCGTTACACATCTGGATACGATTCATGGAATGCATTCTTCATATAGCGTACAGATTAGATTTGAAGACATGGATGGTGAAAGGTGACAGTAAAGCTATTATGGAGAGCAAAAAGAGAAATATTCAGGAAGCATTTAAATCCGAAACAGGACTTTTAATTGATGTTGTGAAACAGGGTCATGGTACAACAAATGATGGGAATACTGCGAGGAGATTTTTCGAAAACCCCGATATTGCAGCTTCGATCACAGGAGTAAATGAAGAATTAATAAAAAGATTTAAAACTATATTAGAAGCAATTTCGTCGGGTCACCGTATTGATATATTGAAGTTTAAAGATTATACCGAAACCACCATGGAACTATACATTGAATTATATAATTGGTTTTACATGCCTGCAAGTGTTCACAAAGTTTTAGCTCACGGAGCAGCTATTATTGAAAGCTTGGGTATAGTGCCCATTGGAAAATTATCCGAAGAAGCAGCTGAAGCACGCAACAAAGATTTTCGGAGATATCGTGCTCATAATTCGAGGAAATTCTGTAGAAAAGCTACTAATGAAGATATTTTGAACAATTTGTTAATCAGCTCTGATCCACATATTTCAAAGATACGACACAAACTGGTGCGAAAACACAAAGCCTTTTCAGAAGAAGCAACAGCTTTGTTGATCGTTAAGGATACATTTGTTGACGATGATGATCAAGAAAATTTAGGGGTTTTAACTGAAGACCCGTTATTGTCAGAGCATGGTGTTGAGCATGGTGCAGGCCCCTCCTAAAAATATTGGTAAATGATTTGAATTTTGAATTTGTCTTTGTAAGTCTCACACATACAGAACACAGATTTGTAGTCGTGGATTAGGCCTATTGGGGAGACCACTGATAAAAAAAACGCGCCTAGTTCTCTACCTCTGGGGTGGTGTGGAATAGAGAATACAATAATTATCACTGCTAAGTATTCTAAGATTTAGGTGACTTTTAAGATATTTTCGTTCAAAAAAATCTAAAAAAGTCTAACTACCTACTAAGTCACAGTAAACTACAGTAGACGATTAGATGCAAATAAATTGTACTATTAAAATACTTATCCAACAATTGGAAGAAATTTGAGATTTTGTAGACTTAAATGCGATTTTAATAAGAAAAAAAATTAAAAAAAAAATTCTCCTAAATCGCAGCAAAGCGCAGTAGCTGACTAGTTGTAAAAATAAGCTAATAAATAGTACTATTTTAATATATACATCGCAGTTGGAGATGTTTTCAGATTTTTGAGATTCTTTAGATTTTATGATTTTTTCTATACAAAAAAATATTTAAAAAATTGTAGTACTAAAAATAATGCGTAAAATAAAAAGTCATAGAACAATAATTTACTGTATTAGATAGTAGAACAAATTTGCATCATTAATCAGTAAAAATAAGATGACTTTTTTTTTAATGTCCTAAGTCCACTACGTATATAAATCAACCCACCGTGCGCGCCGCCACTGGCATATTTCCTGTAATTTTCATACATTTTATATGGACTCGCCGCACACGGTTGGCGCCGGTGGCGGCCACACGCTTCAAATCGTCGCAGCTTACATCTTGTGGCTCGCACCGGCCACTAAACGCCGACACAAAAAGCCGCCACACGCCACTCGCAACCTGTGTAAGTCGACGGTACCGCACGCATGTAGTCTGTAGTTCATATAGGTAGATAAATATGGATATAGAATTATTTATATCAGAGATACAATCCCGTCCTGCGATTTGGGATTCAAAAAGTGATAGTTATAGTAATAGAGGAGAAAAAGTGAAGGCCTGGGAAGAAATCTGCGAATTGTTTGTGGGAGATTTTTCGAATAAAACTGCCAAAGAAAAGAACATTGAAGGTAAGTTTAATAAAATAATATAAAACCATATATTTATATTCTATTTTCTTGCCACGGTATTGCTCCTTCATTCATAAAATAATCTTTTGACGTATCTCTTGCCGTAGACGCTCGTGTTACTGGCCAGCCTGTATTTTGTATATTTTCGAGTCCCACTATTTTCAAAGTATGCCGAAAATTGAAGCCATCCCTTTTGCGAATAAAGTTGTGCAAAATGCAACAAGCTTTCACAATGTCTTCTGAGAAATGAACAGAAGTGTTTAATGGGCGATGTAATATTCTCCATTTGTTTGCTAGTACGCCGAAGGTACACTCAATGCAACGTCTGGCACGGCTTAACCTATAATTGAAAACTTTCTTGTCTAAGTCCAAATATTTTCCAGCATATGGCCTCATCATATTTTCACTGAGGCCAAATGCTTCATCACCAACAAATGTGTAGTTCAATGGTTGTCGATTACCGACCTGTCGTGGTGAGGGGATATTTAATGTCTTTCTATGTATTTTATTACACAGTTCACTTTCTCTAAATATTGTAGAATCGGATGCTTTACCGTATGCCCCAACATCCACGAACGTAAAAAGTAAATTCGAGTCGCAACTTGCTAGAAGTACTATTGGAAAAAAATTTTTATAGTTAAAGTACAAGGAGCCGGTATCGAATGGATGAATAATTCTTATATGTTTCCCATCTATGGCGCCTAAACAATTAGGAAAATTAGTATTTTGAAGAAATCCGCTGGCAATTTCTTTCCACATGTCTTGGGTCGGTTCTGGAATACAAACGGCTTTTAAATAGTTCCAAATTAGTTGACATGTTTCTTGTACAATTTTCCTTGCTGTAGAGGCCCCACGGTGGTAAGAGAGTTCAAAATCCTCAAACGAGCATCCAGTTCCTAGATACCTGAAACAAATTATATTTCTTAAAAAATATATTAAATAAATTAAAATTATATTTTTTGTTGTTACAGTAACTAAATTACAGAGGAAGTGGAAGAGTCTTCGTGACAGTTTTAATAGAGAAAATGCAAAAAACAAGAACGTTGCGAGTGGTTCGGCAGCAACAAGCAGTAAACAGTACATTTATTTCAATCATCTATCGTTCGTGAATTCCTTAAAAGAAGTGAGACCGCCTACCGATGTTACTAATGCAACTGATGATGCGGAAACATCTCGCCCGAAAATAAACAGAAACATTAATATAAAAAGGGCCGAAAAATCAGAAAATGAAATTCTCAGAACACTTTCGGAAAAGAACATCGGGCGTTTTTTACCCGATTTTTTAAAAGTCGCGAACATAAACCAAAACATTTTTAAATGATAGTGTTTGCAATCATATTTAATATTGTGTAGTTATTTTGATTCACAATAATGGGAAAATGGAAATAATTAGTAAAATGAAAATCATATTTTAAGTTGACTATTTTTCCTAATTACTAAACGACCGCTCAGTAAGTTAAAATATAACTCCGTGGTATTTTTGTAAACCCAATCAGACTAAATCCGTCAAGTTGATGTGAATGTTTCGTTCTCACTCTCGCCCATAGTCCTAAAACTGGTTTATGTTGCGCTCGCGCAGGTAGCTAGCTTATCTTACTACATCGCAGTCCTTTGTCATCCGTCGTAGCGATCTGTGTTTTACTGTGTTCCCATTGTGGTCTGAGTCAACTAATTACCTACTGCTTGTTTACTGGATTTCGTTTGCTTTCGAGTTCGATTTTGTTGTGAAATGGAACGACAAAATAGTTGTGTGTCGTGTGAGCGATCTGTTCTACGTCGTAGAAGACACCGTCTTACTCAAATGTTTTTCGAAAGATATCGTGACTATGCAGTACTATTATTACAAGAAATAATGCCACGGGAGGTGAGTTAATTATATTATAGAACATTAATTATATGTAAATACTAGAGTTTGTTCAACTTTTGCGCAGCAACAGAGCCTCTATTTATTCTCCTAGATATAGTTTTATATCGTTTTATATAGTTGACGTCATCATAGGACTCCTTTTCAACCATTGAAACTATTCGTTTCCTTGGTCATAGTGTATTACGTTGTGACATTTATTATTATGATTATCAATAAATAACAGTAAAATAAACTTGTTACAGATTGTTTTTGATGGTACACTATCAATATGCAATCCTTGCTGGCTGAGATTTTATCGCGCATTGCAAGCCCGGCCAGTAAATGATCCATTACCCCAGCAAGTTCAAGAACCATTACATCAGCAAGTACAAGAAGAACCATTACCCCAGCAAGTACAAGAAGAGGAAGTCCAAGAAATAGTAGTTAACGTTCAACAACAACAAAACATTGGCATTATGACTATTCCTGGATATTTGCGTGTATCTAATACTGCTCGACGCTGTGTTTTTCAAAACTGCAGAAATGTACCAGCAAATGCTGTGCCAAAATATGTTAGGTTACATTTATTTCGTATGAATAAGCTATTCATACCAAAACTTGCTCGAGTTTGCCAACCCCATATGATAAGCAATGAATGGGAAGATCTACTTAATGTGCAAATACCTCTACATGAACACTTTAACAGTGCTCATGTTCTCGATATTATCGAGCTGTATGAATGGAAATTGGAACGAGGAACTCAGTTGGACTTCGAAAATATTGAGGAGATAGATGACAATGAACTACATTTTTATACAGGTATGGATAAAATTCAATTTAATAGAATTTTGAATCAAACATCTCTTCGTGACAGAACCAACAGTTCTGCTACTGTTTTAGGACTGTATTTAGTTAAAATAAGAACGGGTGAACCAGACGAACGTGTAGCTTCTATGTTCAATATGTCGAGAAGAACATTGGAGCGAAAATTAAAAATAGCTCGAGAATGTTTATCTGAAGAGTTTGTTCCCCGACATCTGGGTCTAGATCACATGACGAGAGAAGATGTAATAGCTCGCAACTTAACCATCCCGAGTCATATTTTTGGAGGTAACCAGAATGAACCTGCAGCCATTCTTGTGTGTGATGGAACATACAGGGTGATTGGAAGATGGGTGCAAAGATTTAAGGTGAAGATAGTATAGACAATTTAGGACCATTTAAGCCATGGTTGTCTTAGACGAAGTCTTACCAAATTTTTTTAACCAAATTTTTAAGTTTTTTTTCGGAAATTCTCAAAATTTAATGTAAACTGCATAATTATGGCCAAATTGAATGATAAATGAATTCATTTTTTATTTATTTAATTAAAGTAATGTGTAAGCAATCAAGCAAAACATGTTTTAGGCTTCTGTGTCATTAGACATTTTTTTTACAGACATTTAAAGATCAGAAAAAATAAAAAAATTGTACAATACGTCTTTTAAACCTTATTCAAAAAAAAAACGGAGGGTGCTTTTTTTGTTCAAACCTTTTTGAAGACATGCTTGATAATCGCTCTTTCTTTTGAGGTATCATTTATGCGGATATCTTACAAATTATTGAAATTAGGACCTAATAAACCAAATCGAGGGAGAAATTTTAAATTTTAGGCAGTCTAACAAAACACAAAATTTTTGCTTAAAAGAATACTTTATGTGCTCGAAATGATAACATTGTTCAATTCTAAGAATTTTTGGCACATGCAGGAACCAATTGAGGGGAACCCATTGAGGGGATTCTCTAAACAATGGCCACCGAGCGCGGTGCGACGGCATTTCCAGGTAGAACGCCCAATGAATAGCAAAAAGCGATAAAGAGTTGGTTTTTACAGCAAAATGGTCTTAGTTACTGAGGCAACAAAGTCGTTTTTCTTTAGTCAGGGTCAGTCGGTCCGTGATGAAGCCGTTACATCTTTTACTTATTAGTCAAACTACTGCCCTTGTGAGTGGACGTTGTCGTGTTGATTCACAATTTACCGTGTTCAGTTGTAGCCCTTTGCGTTCCTGCACGTGTTGTTTGCGTTAGTTTTGAACTTTTTTGTTTCACCGTGTCCAGTCGTAGCCTCGCGCTCCTGCACGTGTTGATTTTTGACTTAATTGTGTTGAGTTGACGTTTAGTGCGCTCCTACGCCGTTTTTCTTAATTGTTAAGTGACTATGGCTACTTTTTCCAATCAAGAATATGCGGATATCGTATTTATGTACGGTAGAGCAGACGGCAATGGATCTTTGGCGCGACGGATGTATCAAGAGCGCTATCCGAATCGCAGGATACCGAATGTCCGAGTGTTTTACAACACGTTTCGTCGTCTTGCCCAAGATGGGTTTCACCGCGTGGAACCTGGAGTCAACCCGGGCAGACACGAAACTGCCGTCGACGAAGACATTTTAGCAGCATTTCAAGCGGATCCTACTACCAGTACTAGAGCAGTAGCTCGAAATTTAAACATTTCTCAATGGAAGGTGTGGCATACAATGCACCAAAATGATAAGTATCCGTTCCATGGCAGGAGTGTGCAAGGTCTAGTAGAGCAAGATCCTCAAAGAAGAATTCAGTTCTGCCGTTTCCTCCTCAACAGAGACATCGAAGATGCGTGGTTTCTGAAATCAATCTTGTGGACGGATGAAAGTAAATTTTCAAGGGAAGGTATTACAAACTTTCACAACATCCATGAATGGGCCGACGTAGACAACAATCCACATTTTAAGAAGCAGGTGTCATTTCAGATGAAATTCTCTGTGAATGTATGGGCTGGAATAATTGGCAGAACATTGATTGGGCCCCACTTTTTGCCTGATCGATTGAATGGCGAAAATTATTTGCAATTTCTGCAAATTGATTTACCACTGCTGATAGAGGAATCAGGTGTCCCGATCTTCGAAAGAGACCGAACAGTCATCTTTCAGCAAGACGGCTGTCCAGCGCATTGGACTTTAAATGTAAGGGAACACCTCAACAATTGCTTTCCTGATAGCTGGATCGGCAGGGATGGACCCATCCCTTGGCCCGCTCGCTCCCCAGATCTGACCCCGTTGGACTTTTTCGTGTGGGGCCGGGCCAAGGAACTGGTGTATAACAACAAAGAAATTAACACTAGAGAAGAATTGATACAAAGAATAAATTCAGCGTTTGAGACAATGAAGCAGGAGATGATGTTGAAAATAACGACTACAGAAGTTAGAAGACGGGGCCGTGCTTGTATTAGGAATCACGGCCGTCATTTTGAACATGAAAAATAAATAATTTTAATTCAAATGTTGTTTTAATTAGTCTGCCTAAAATAAAAAAAAATCTCCCTCAAATTGGTTTGTAGGCCCTAATTTCAATAATTTGTAAGATATCCGCATAAATGATACCTCAAAAGAAAGAGCGATTATCAAGCATGTCTTCAAAAAGGTTTGAACAAAAAAAGCACCCTCCGTTTTTTTTTTGAATAAGGTTTAAAAGACGTATTGTACAATTTTTTTATTTTTTCTGATCTTTAAATGTCTGTAAAAAAAATGTCTAATGACACAGAAGCCTAAAACATGTTTTGCTTGATTGCTTACACATTACTTTAATTAAATAAATAAAAAATGAATTCATTTATCATTCAATTTGGCCATAATTATGCAGTTTACATTAAATTTTGAGAATTTCCGAAAAAAAACTTAAAAATTTGGTTAAAAATATTTGGTAAGACTTCGTCTAAGACAACCATGGCTTAAATGGTTCTAAATTGTCTGTACTATCTTCGCCTTAAAGCTTTGCACCCATCTTCCAATCACCCTGTATATATACGTGCAAAAAAGCTCCAACTTCCTTTTTCAGAGGAAAACATATAGCCTGCACAAATTCCGCAACCTAGTAAAACCCTTTTTAATTGTATGCACAGACGGCTATATTGTAGATGTATTAGGCCCGTACCCAGCCATTACTACGGATGCCGAAATAATGAGTCACATGATGCAGGACGCCGCTTGGCATTGGTTTCTGAACGCGAACGACATTTTTATATTGGACCGCGGCTTTAGAGACTCTATTCCTGCCATTGAAGAGCATGGATATGATGCGCATATGCCACCAACAAGAGCAAGAGGAGAGCAGTTAAGCACAGTAGATGCAAATAAATCACGGCTAATAACTATGTGTCGTTGGGTGGTTGAAACGATTAATGGTCGCTTTAAAAAGGACTTCAAGATATTCCGCCATGTTTATTTTAATGTAGCGTTGACAGATATGATGACCGATTTTAAAATAACTGCAGCACTCATCAATGCCACTCATCGACCATATAGAGATAACGCTCATGCCGCACAGTTTATAAATATAATAGATGAGAACATAAATAGAGAAAACGAATTGGCTGATTACGTGATTCGAAACAATTTAAACAGACAAAGAGTCGCATTCATGCCGCTAGATGCAAACAATCCCGAATTAAGAGATTTCCCACAATTGACTTACGACGAGCTACTTTTATTTACCTTGGGAATATACCATTTGAAACTGGCCAAATCTTATTGCCACGAACACATGCGGCCAAACGGAGTGTATATAATGGAATTATACCATCGCAGAGAGTTGGTCGAAAATAAAATATTAATACGAGGCAGAATACAGTCCCGTCACATAAGAGCAAAACGCTATTATACATATCTACTAATAAATCCGGCATTGCAGGGAAGACAAAGCCTCGAGGGCTATTACTGTTCCTGTATACACGGCCGCCGCACTGTTGGGAGTTGCGCGCACATCGCCAGTGTGGTATACTTTTTATCTTGGGCTGTATATCAAGACGAATTTCACACACCTGCGGCGTTTTTAGACGAAACTATTTTAGATTTAGATGCAGCAGAATAAAAGTTAAGAGAAAATATGTTGTTTTAATTATTTTTGATTCCCTTTTTCCTCTTCAATTATTGCCCAAAAACATTTATAAATATTTTCTAAATGTCCATTTTCTCCTTATTGCCACGACCCACAGATATGGGAACTATACCATTGTAAACTAGATTTAATTGCCTATCCACCGTACCTAATTTTATTTTTGTTCGCCGTAGGTAAGTGTCCCATACAAAAATGCCCGATGTTCTTTAAAACGTAAACATGATCAAATAAGCGACCAAAATGACCCCGATAAGCAATTTCTGATGTCGCTGCTTCCACATGTAAAAAAAATTGACGAAAATTGTAAACTTGATTTTCAATCAGAAATATTACAGTTAATTAGAAAGTACACGCATAATCAAAATTATGAAACCTATGCGGCACAATATTATGGTTATTCTTCAGGAAATGCCAACATACACTCGACACAAAAAGCTTCTACATCTGTTCAGCCGTCTCCACTTCATTCACATTATTCTGACAAGTCTATGCTTGACATGTCATACTCTACACAAAACGCTTCTACATCTATCCCGTCTTCACCTATAATTCAGCCTTCTCCAACTCATTCATATTATTCTGACCAGTCTATGGACAACAGTTCTGTTATCGAAAACATGTTCCGTGATGATGACGAGTGATACCAAATTATAATAAAGACATAATAACTAAATACAAATACCTACGTGTTTTATTTGTTAACTAGCTATTCTCTAGTAGAAAAAACAATGCACATTGATTATTATAATCAATGTGCATTGTTTTTTCTATTATAAATAAAGTATAGATTATTTTATCATAGTGTTCTGTGGAATTTTATGCTAGTGATTATTTCCACTTACCTTAATGTGATAGCTAGTCTTTCCGCAGGTGCGATGCTTTTCCGCATGTTGGTATCGTGGTGCTTTAATCCAGCATATAATAGCATGTAGTTCCCAAAACGTACCTATGCTTAAACGAAAATGTTTGAAAAACTTTTTAGGATGGTTTAGAAGATTATCGAAATGTTCGTTGCATTTGTTTACATTCGTTAAAATTGGATGTATCCAATAACTACGGTTTCGTCTTCTACGACGACGTCTTTTTATCAAAAGTAGCGCAATTAAACCTTCTTCGTCAGAGTCCATTATGATACTGCACGCAAGGGTTAAAAAAAGTAGCAGCCACCGACCGCAAGTGTCGACCACCGGCCACAAGAGGCTGTCGCGCGCTTCAGCTACCTTTGTAGCCGCTTCTAGCTTCTAGTGGCGGCGTTTGTGGCTGTGGCGAGTGGCTCGTGTGCGGCGACACTAAGGTTTATTATTGTTCCTTCTACTTCCCCTGGTTTTTGCATTTCTGTGTTGTTTGTGTTTTGTCCTGTTCGTTCGTTCGTCGTTTTATTTTTAATCGTTTTATTTTTTTAGCATATATTTTTCTGTTTTTGCCCCTACCTGCACTATTAATTACTAATTTATGTTTGTTGTCTTCGTGATATACTCTTCTTTCTGGTTTACCCATTGGTATTGGTATTTTTTCTGATATTTTCGATGAAAAAACACCTAAAACGGAAGCCCATCGACTCTGACACTAGTGACTTAGAAATCTACAACACCTAAACAACTTATTGGAAGTTAGTAAAAGTGAAGTGAAAGACGCCAGTGAAGTGAAAGACGAAGATTGTTAGCGTCGGCACTCTAGTGTCATATATAATTATAGTGTCAATCATTTGTGTATTCATTGCTCGTAAGTATGGAAGAACCATGAAAGATTGTTAATGCCGAAATAATCGGAGTGACAATAATCATCTTTCCGATGATTTCGAACTTATGGGGAGAGGTGTTACACATTCTGTATCAAGCCCTAATATTATGTAAGTACGCGCCTTGAGCGGCACTCGCTGATTCAGCATTCGCGGTAGAGTCGCAGGATGTTACGACTAGGGGGCCCGGCGACACACAGCCGCGCCGTAGAGATAACAACTTAGTATTAGAACAACCATGTATTCGATTTTGATTTGTAAGTCATTTAGTCTGCATTAAATCGTCTTGGAGATAAGACTATTTCGTTTTTTTTTGTTGTAAAATCTTTGGCAGTGTCTCCGGTAGTTAACTATCTCAAGTTTGTTGTTTGTTTCTTGGAAAGAAGAAAAGTGAAAAATGGAGCCAGAAACTATAAGTAAATAATTATGATTAAATAATCGTGCAATAAACATTAACGTCCACATATGTATTATTTTTTGCAGTATAAGGTAAATGCGTGGAGACGCGGTATTTCGCGCCATTTCGTACAAAATTTACTAAGCCTTATATTATTTGTTTAAAACCAAACCTCTTTCGAAGGAAGAGACGAAAGGGCTGCTCTCCTTAATTGAAGGGAGCAAGATAATAAATAACAAGAAGACCAATTCCACGAGTAACAAAGTAAAGGTGGAAGAATGGACACGGATTGCAGGCGTTTTCAACACAAACATGGGCACCTGTCGCCATACACCACAACAACTGCGTCTTATAGGATATATGCGGAAGGCTGGTATAATTGACCAGCAGTTGGTGCTGCATGAAATGCCAGCAAGGCTGAATGGTGCTCAGTATTTAAAGGACATTGCTCATGTTCATATGAGAATTGGTCCAAACGCTGCCCAGGAATGGGAGTACCCGCGCTGGGTACCTGACACTAATTTATGTCTTTATACAAAATATTTTTAAAATCTATCCTGGGGTTCCTATTTTATTTACCTATTTATATTGATGATATTATTTTGTATGCATGTTTTTCTTTTACATACTGTTAAGGTTTTTACTCCTTTTATGACCTCAACTAAAGACATTTTGTATCATTGGACACTTTTAGAGCTATTCCGTCGGTATGGGAAGTGACAGATAGCATAACAAAAAAAAAAAAGTGAAATGGCAAGAAACAGGAATTTTGAAAATCAGTCCTCAATTGGCAGAGAAATCGGAAAAAAAAATATACAGTTGAACATAGAACTTCCTTTTTTTTTGAAATCGGTTAAAAATAATATCTCATCGTCATCATATAGTGGCAGCTTCTCGTTTAAAAAAAAACATAGTCTCTACAAGTATCGCAACTTGTTAAAACCAATTTGTTATCGTCACGTAGTATTGTGATGGCTATATATTAGATGTGACCGGTCCTTACGCGGCGAGAATAATCCGCACATTTACAAAGCAGACACACATCAACATGTATATCTACTGATTGATGGATGGAAACGAGGAAGAACGAAACGCAATAAAAAAGTATTGCTGTTCTTGCTTTACTGGTCCAAGAATGATTGGTTGTAGCACACATGTTATGTGTCTAGTGTGGTTCTTAGGGGGAGGGGGGAGGGCAGGCACCTAGATGGTATTAGACATCCTGCCCTCTGTTTAGACAGTACAATAAGAGAATTGTGGACCGATTTTCAAAATCCTTGTTTCTAAAATAAATAAAACATGCCATTTCAGTTTTTTTTTTGTTATGATATCAATCATTTTCAATACGGACGGAATAAGTACTAAAACTGTCCAATTATACAAAATGTCTTTAGTTGAGGACATAAAAGGAGTTAAAACCTTAACAGTATGTAAAAGAAAAACATGTATACAAAATAATATCATCATAATAAATAGGTAAATAAAATGGGAACCCCAGGATAGATTTGAAAAATATTTTGGATTTAGACAAAGATTAGTGCCAGGTACCCAGCGCGGATACTCCCATTCCTGGGCAGCATTTGGACCACAGTTGGGCAATCTCCTTTATTACAAAATAATTTAAACCAAATTCTTAACGAAGCTGGGGTTCCAGAAGCAAGAATAGCAGAAATGTGGCTGCAACACGACGGCACCCCGCCTCACTACGCTCAAACAGTTATACAGGGTGTTTGGAAGGGAGCTGTACATACGCCTAGGGTAGAAACTAGGGATAGTCTGCTACCTACCCCCGCCCATTATATTGACCTTGGCCTCAAGGTTTTTTTTTAATTTATTTTTATTTTTTATTTGACTTTTTTGTGATTTTTTGACTAAAACTACCTGTAGCTCAAAATCTATCCATGGGACCGGTCGGCTAATGGTCTTGTTTTAATCGTTAGAGTCTTAGGGTCCTGCAAAAAATTATTTTACACCAGAAAATTGTGGAGAAGAAAAGTTATGGGGCCTGAAGTACCATAGTAAGGTAAAGAAATAATTTTAAGGGCAACTTTCTATGGGGTTTAAAAAAAACTAACAGGGTTGGAGTTCTTCTGATTTTTTTAAAACATCCTCAGTCCATGCCCTTTCTAACGATATGCTAAAAGTGTATTTATCACTTTTAGTTTTAAAGTTATTAATTAATTTCCGCAACTAGGGCACTTTTACCACCACGAGTCGACATTTGTAAGACAAATGTAATTTCCAGAATTTAAACCAGTTTGGCCTACAGTTGGCAAATTTGTTGTCTCACTCTTACACGAGAGCAACATGTAAGAGACAAAACACGTCATGTCATGTCTCTTTCGCTCTTGGGTCGACGGGGCCGGGCAGGTAACTCGTTGGGGTCTTTGTTAGTCAGTCGAGATTTACCCATCTTAGCTAACTTACGTACTTGCCGTTACGACGCTCCACTGTTTTCGTTAATTTTGTTGAGTTTGTTATTACTTCGTTTTTGTTAAGTTTTGTTATTTGTTACCTTGTTGTTGGCAAAATGGCTGGATTTACCAGTGAAGAGTACACCGACATGCTGGTGGTGTATGGAATGGCTGATTGCAATGGGCGCGAGGCACGGAGGATTTATCTTTCTTTCTTTCTTTCTTTCTTTCTTTCTTTAACCGGCGAGTGCCTAACCACCAAACGTTTGGCTCAACTTATCGGCGTCTGCGAGAAACCGGAAATTTAAATTTCCGGGAACCAGCCGTGAACAGATTTCAACCAAATTTGGCTGCGGAAGAACGCATATTGGCTGAATTTGAGGAAGATCCGACCAGAAGCGTAAGAACCGTAGCCCGGACGCTTGGTTTAAGCGTGTGGAAAGTCTGGTCGGTTCTTCGCGAAAATGGACGTCATCCTTTCCACTACACCCCTGTTCAAGGTAATTTTTTACATAAAGTTTTTGTTTTTAGCTCTTATGTAATGAACTAGCATGTGAATTTCATAGGCAATTTTTAAATTAACATGAGCATGTGTGTGAGAGAGAGAGAAATGGAAAGACAGAGATAGCAATCAATGTTACATAGCTACTAATTCATAAGGAAACCGCTAACGTTGATATTTTTATTGTTTTAGGCTTAGAGGATAACGACTATGCAAGAAGGGTGGAGTTTTGCCGCCACTTGCTCCATACGGACGTGGAAGATATTAATTTTTTACGGAGTATTCTCTGGACTGACGAGTCCAAGTTTGACAAGGAAGGAATTGTAAATTACCACAATCTCCATCACTGGGCACCCACAGATCAAAACCCGAGAGTCAAGAGGCACAGAGGTTTTCAACGAAGGTTCTCCGTGAACGTATGGGCAGGCGTCATCGGTAATCGGTTGATAGGGCCGCACTTTTTGCCAGACAACCTAAACGGGCAAAACTACTTAGATTTCCTCGAAAACGATTTGCCTGATTTAGCGGAAGAAGTGTTTGACGAAGTTCGGCCCATAGTCTTCCAGCACGACGGCTGTCCTGCTCATTGGAGCCTAGCAGTGAGGGAGCTTCTGGACAACTGCTTTCCTAATTCTTGGATTGGTCGGGGTGGGCCAATTCCCTGGCCCCCAAGGTCGCCTGACCTTACCCCACTCGACTTCTACGTCTGGGGAAGGGCGAAAGAGTTGGTGTACGCAGAAGAAGTACCAACAAGGGAGGTTCTAATTAACAGGATCCACGCCGCATTCGATACAATGCGCGAGGAACTGCTGCTTAGAACGGTGACCGTGGAGATGAGGAAGAGGTGCCGAGCATGTTTACAGGTCAATGGTCATCAATTTGAACAAAATTTGTAATTAATTAAAATTAGTAATTAATTAAAATTTGTAATTTAATGACATTAGTCATTACCAAATTTTTTGTTTCATTTGCCATCCTTTTACGATCGAACACATTTAATTTTCATTAGTTGAAATTTTTGCTTGAAGTGCCCTAGTTGCGGAAATTAATTAATAACTTTAAAACTAAAAGTGATAATTACACTTTTAGCATATCGTTAGAAAGGGCATGGACTGAGGATGTTTTAAAAAAATCAGAAGAACTCCAACCCTGTTAGTTTTTTTTTAAACCCCATAGAAAGTTGCCCTTAAAATTATTTCTTTACCTTACTACGGTACTTCAGGCCCCATAACTTTTCTTCTCCACAATTTTCTGGTGTAAAATAATTTTTTGCAGGACCCTAAGACTCTAACGATTAAAACAAGACCATTAGCCGACCGGTCCCATGGATAGATTTTGAGCTACAGGTAGTTTTAGTCAAAAAATCATAAAAAAGTCAAATAAAAAATAATAATAAATTAAAAAAAAACCTTGAGGCCAAGGTCAATATAATGGGCGGGGGTAGGTAGCAGACTATCCCTAGTTTCTACCCTAGGCGTATGTACAGCTCCCTTCCAAACACCCTGTAGATCATTTTAACGACGAGCGCTTCCCAAACCGGTGGATTGGTCGAGGCGGACCTATTGCGTGGCCACCCCGGTCGCCCGATTTAAATCTATTAGATTTTATTCTTTGTGGCTATTTTAAAGAAATAGTTTATCAAGGAGAGAACAATAGCGAACCAGAACTACGACAAAAGTTCGAATTTGCTAGGGTACAAGTTATTAACAACAGAGGTGCTTTCCGTAGGTTACGTAGGAATTTTATTAGACGGTGCAGACTATTTATTATGGTCAGAGGCAAGAATATTGAGCATTTATTGTAAAATTTGACATAACGTCTTCACCTGTAACAAATTAATAAATAGCTAATGTGTGGACGAGTAGCGCCCTCTTTTGAGATAACAACGTGCTAACTGCATGGGAATCGCTGATGTAGTACGGAAAGGAAAACTAGATGGCGTTAGCGAGTAATATAATTACTTTCTCAATAAAATGAATAAATTACAAATAGAAAATACATAAACAAAATTCTAGTAATTAGCCAAGATTAAATAACAACTACTTAAATAATTTAATGTTTAACGGGAGAAAAGACTCGTGTCTAAACCGCCTGGTTTAGACACGAGTTTAAATAATTTAATGTTTAACGGGAGAAAAGACTCGTGTCTAAACCAGGCATAATAGTTCTGTGATGGATGACGCGACAGCTTTCTTTCACTTGGAAATCTTGTGCAGCATAGCTGTGAATTAATTAAACGGGATATTTAATTAAATAAGACGCTGATGTCGCGTACAAGGAGTGGCATAGCTGTTAAAAAGAAAACCCGTTTTAAATAGGAACCACGAATGTGTATGTATTCAAATTTATTGCTACTTTGTGAGAATTACATAGCGTCACCGTCATGTGTATTGAAGGCTCACACATTCCTTTCTCATATTGTTCTCAGGGTTCCATATACAACTTAATTAGGTATTAAAATATAATTAAAAGTCTTCTCAAGGACCAGTAGGCGCAAAGATGCCACATTAAAGGATTTAACTAGGAACAAGCTCAGGTTCCAAGCATACACCGCCACGTGTAGTATGCTGTAAATCACACGGATTGCGATCGCTGCCTGCGTCACAAGTCCAGGGCTCGACCTAAACGTAATATGGTAGTAAGGACTACCCAATGAAAGTGATGATCACAATTTAACTTAGTAAGAAAACTCGACAGGAGCTTACTGTAACCAGAGTACGGTGATGGTTGTACCTACAATAAAGAATTGAGAAGACCAAGAAAGCCTTTGATTTCAATCATCCCCTCATGCGCTCAGAACCCGAATTAGTCTCATAGCAATCTCCGCTGGCTGCTGGTGGTAAGAGACGGAAGGATCTTACACACCAACTTCGGTAAACAAAGTATTTGTTAGAAGTAAAAACAAAATGAGTGAAATTGTCGTGCCTCGACGAGTATTATGCGAATTATTCATTGATCATGGAACAAAATCAGAAGATATTCAAAAATACTTAGAAGAACACAAAAAACATTTGTCGTGAAAAAAAGTGAAGGAGTTGTAAAACGTATTCAAAAATGGCTTATAACAGCGTTTAACGATTGGTGGAACAAATCTAACGGAACTAAAGAACGTTTCTTAAGCAAAAATACATCGTGGTTCAACGGTGAATTTAAGGTACAATTCGTACAACATCTGGAGAACGTGGACGTCCGCCAAAGTCTTATGAAGATCTATCAGAGAAATTAAAAAAGGAAGAATATGGAGTTGGTACAAGAATATGGATTCGAGTATATGTATACATAATGCATACGTTCAAGGATTGCAGTCTAAAGGAGAATTCGAAGAAGCTACTGTTGTTTCAATGATGCGGAATTGTGATAGAAATGAAAAATTGGATCATGAAGGAAAAATTATTGCATGAAAGTCACAATGCAACAGATTTTACGGTGGATGAAAATCTCTTTAATTGTTTACCAAGTGGGGATGTGATGGTTCATCGGGGCAAAATGAATATAAACAAGTTTTAACAGATGAGAGAGACTTAAGTTTTAGATGCAAACTTATTTATAGCGTCTTTGGTACCAATTTAGTTGACTGACAGAAACAAATGAGGTAATTTGGCAAAATCCGGCTTGTTCTGCTATTCGAAGCAAACGAGGAGAACTTCATTGAGAAGCAGTTGCTGGAGATGCTTGAAGATATGGAACCCTGTAGATATGGAGAGGATCTTCCAGTAGACAATAGTTATGATAAGAGCGACGAAGTTTCTCCACATTTACGGGCACAAGGGAGCCTTTTATGGAAGAGGTTGGCCCCAAAATTGAATGCACCTCACCATCTGAAATATTTTGTCAATTATGGGACCAACCTCTTCTGAAACAAATTGTAACTAACGAACTAACGAACCGTACGCCTGGCAAACTATTGCCCAGGCTTCGGAGTCCGGGTCCATCTCTTCCCAGTCGAGAGTGCACGATTGGGTGGACACGTCTGTTTCGGAGATGTATCGGTTCGTAGCAGTTACAATTTTAATGAGAATTTGTGTGTTGCGCCGTATCGAGTATTGAGTACTGGAGTACCGGAATCTTGGGATAGCCAGGATTCCGGGGTATCATGTCAAGAGACAGATATTTATTATTAATGAAATTTATTCATTTTACGGACAATAATTACCTTCTCGACCGAGGTGACGACCGTAAGATAGCCAAGATAGCTCCTCTTATAAACTACCTTATCCTTTTTATAGCCGTTTACAGCCCCCACAGGGAACTGTCGATAGACGAACCGTTGCTGCTTTGGAAGGATCGACAAAGGTGGGCTTAGTGCATTCGAACCAAAGCAGCACGGTTCGGCATCAAAAGTTACGAACTGTGTGAGGCTGTAAGCAGGTATGTTTTAAAATTGTTTATTTCTACTACTGACATCTAGCGGTTGCAGATTCGCCTTGGTAATTTTAATCGATAACGATTAATTTTATTAGCATATTGTTTGGAAGCCATCGAACTAATATCGTATGTACCTATTCTTAATAATTTTCAGTCTGTTTACCGTAAACGGAAACGAAATTTTTTTATATAGACTTTATTCTAGAAGGTTCGGGGGAACGTAATCCATCTTTAATCTGTGGTTTGAGTGTTGCAAGGTTATACATTTTGAATTCGCCGAAGGAATCAGGGGAATGGTACCCCACTCAAGACCATCTATATTGTTGGAAATGAGAAATAAGGAGTTTGTTAGCTTGGATTTCGAAGGGGGTTATTTGTTTCAGAGTGTAAACGTCATGTTGGACAGTCGTAGGCATTTTCAAGAATTAAATATCTTGATGTAGTGATTCTGTCATCACGGCTCTTAAAAGTTTTACCTGGACGATGGGACATTTTCTAAGTGTTCCGCCGAATTTTGGTTAGAGGAAGTGACTACCAGAGACAAGTGAGTGGCGTCCTTTTGCGATTGAACGCGCTTCGGTGAACACACCAAATTAAATTCATGTCTTAAAAAGGTAAGGATTTCGGGTGTATTAGTGTCGGAAAGTGCTCTCAGAGTCCTTCTCTGGTCGTTAAAAGGATATTGTAGTGATCCCAGGATATTCGTTACAGGATTCCATGCGTTAAGGAGGATTCGCCATCAAACAGGCGGACCCGTTCTCCAGCCGGTCGAATCCCACAGCCAAGTGATTTCACTATTATTCAACCGTGAGTATTACACGCCCCATGGCTAATCCTATTTCTTATTGTCCCATCACGTGGGTTAGGCAAACCAAAGTCGAAGCCTATTCTGGTGTATTGGCCACAGGCCATATTAACCGGCTAGGGTTTTCAGACCATCAATTCCCTAGCTCGGTCACCTCTATTCCTTCTCAAGGAAAGTACCTTAGTTTCCTTTATATCATGGGGCCCCGTATTGTCGATTCCAGGTGAGGCAACTCGAGAGATTCGTCTCGCCGCCAGGATCTAGAGGCGCCTCTGGGGCCTGGACGCGAGACCCGTTCCTCGAGTCCACTCAACGCCTCCTGGGGAGACGACTGTGCAGTGGCAGAGTCCGCCTAGCGACCTAGCGCAGGCGGGACGGTTTTTTCTTTTGACAACTTATTTTCCTACTTTCCACCGGTTCTTACCAGAACCCAGATTACCCCTGTCCGGACTTCTAAACAAGAAGCCGGGCTTAGTACCAAATTTAATTTGAGGACCCCGGGTTCGACACCTGCGCTTAACTGGAAGCCTACTGGAAGCCTATTAGACACATCTTCGTCGGTTCCGGGATCCGGGACTCTTTCAGTCCCTGGCGCCAATTTGTTAATAATAAAGTAACTCCATAAAACTGGAAGGTTGTACCTTGAGTGATATAATTTAAACGTCTAAAGATCAAGAGACAGTACTAAGGTTATCTCCAACCCCCCACCACCCTAGTTCTACCAACTAAACTGTATGCTGGCTGGCATTACCTTTCATTGACTGTTATTACCTTGCCTCTTGTTTATTATAAATTATCTTTCGGTCATTTAAATATACTTGTGTACTATGATTAAAGTTATGTTATTTAGGACAGTTTGTTGTTTCCTTTGATACCAATACTATCCCACCTTGCGTCTGGGACTTTGTTCCGTTACCTTAAGAGGGACAAAATCTCTTACGTAACACGGTAATAAAGTAATTTGTAATTTGTGTTCCGCTCAATATAAAAATACAGGAAGCAGCACGAAAAATTTAATTAATCATTTGACAAAAAAACATATAGATCAGTATGCTGAAGCGACCGGCATGAATCGCTATAGTGGTGATGAAAACTATGCATCTCGACCCGGAGCAAGCTCTGAAAGTGCACTAGTTGAACCAGAAAAAGTTCGAATTAACTTAATTCGATCGTGTCCACCAACAAATGTGTTATCGTCAAATGTGGCAGGCTCAGACGGGGAGCAGCTCTTACCGCCACCATCAAAGCCTGCGCGCCAAATACGTTTGACGGCGCCGACAAAAATCAACCAAAAAGCCGGTGATGAGGCTTTATTAGACCTGATAGTCTTAGACATGCAAACACTACAGATTGTAGAGAACGAAGGATTTATTGCATACTCAAAAAACTGAAATCCCGATTACATGTTGCCGTCACGTCAGAAGTTAACTAGAATGTTAGAAGATAGGTACAACGTTTGCAGTGCGGAAGTAAAAGAAAAGTTACAAAGTGTACAGGATATCGCTCTGACGAAAGACATATGGAGTTCAGATGGCAAAAAGAGCTTTATTAGTGCAACTGTGCATTTTATAAAAATTGTACTTTGCAATCTTTGGTAATACCTACATCAGAGTTATCGGAACAGCACACATCGTTGATCATTGCCAATGCTTTACGCGCTATAATGACAGAATGGGATATATTCGATAAAGTTGTGACAATAGTAACTGATAACGCATCAAATATGAAGAAAGCCGTTCAAGATCACCTCAGCAAAAGAAATCATTTCTGTATTGCACATACATTGAACCTTGCCGTGAAAGATTGTATCAGTAACGACCAACCACAAAATGCACATTTAAAAAATGATGAAGTACTTCAGGTTATTTCAAAAAGTCCCGCCATTGTTACACATTTTAAGCAGAGCATAAAATCATCTAATACACTTAGGGACATGCAGAGCCAGATGAACGTGGACGTTCTAAAACTAAAGCAAGATGTCCAAACACGATGGAATTCGACTTTCTTCATGTTTGAGAGTCTCTCAAACATGAAGAAAGTCGAATTCCATCGTGTCCAATGAAAAATAAACTTAAAACTCAACTATAACTGGCTATAAAAAAAAAAACACTAAAAGTGATCGGGATCTTCGAATACCTTTAAAAAGTTCTCTAGTCTGTCCTCATTCCAATGGTATGCAATATGCCCAAAAAAACGTTTAACACCTTTTCAATTTTAACTAAATGTGTAATCGAGACACTAGGCTGATATTCGAAATTACAGTAAGAACAGTAGTTTTAGCATATATAACATGCCTCAAGTAAGTAGACAGATACTGTTATGTCACTTGTGCGTAGTGTCCTATCTCTTTCTTAAACAGGAACCAACTTTTTAAGAATTTGAAATTTAAAAATAAAACTTTAATTCAGTAATCACAAATCTTGTTCGAGTTGTCCGCCACTGTTGCGAATGCACGCGCGGCATCTTCGTCTTATCTCGACTGTAGTTGAGCGTAAACGTATTTCTCCTTTGATAGTCACGAAAACCGCATCAATGTGTTGGACTAAATCATCCCTAGTGTCAACTTCCGTGGCGTTATTTCTTTGGCTCGTTCTTAGACGTAAAGATCTAACTGAGTTAAGTCTGGGGAACGTGGAGGTCATGAAATAGCCATCCCAAAACACCGAAACAGACTTCCCCTTATTGTTAACTGAGCTGCTAATTTTCCGTGAAGACATGTCTTCTGTATTGCAACAAGACGGTTGTCCCGCTCACTGGAGTTTAACTGTCAGGGAGTACCTAATGATACGTCAGTTTCCAGAATCATGGATTGGGAGGGATGGCCCTATTCTATGGCCTCCACGTTCCCCAGACTTAACTCCGTTAGATCTTCACGTCTAGGGACGAGCCAAATAAATTGTCTACGCCTTGGAAACGAGACAAGGGAGGATTTAGGCCAACACATTGATGTGGCTTTCGTGCCTATCAAAGCAGAAATACGTTTACTTCGTTCCTAGCAAGTAATTTTGAATTTGATAGAATCATACAACAGTAGACATCAAAATTAAATTGAAATTTTAAGTTTAAACAATTTTTCAATTTTTTTATTTGACCTAAAGTGTTGAATTTTGGAATTTTTCAAATTTTTTATTAAAAAGTGGTTATAAAAAAACCGGTGTGGTAAGGAATGAGTTAAAGGGCGTGAAGAGATAGCAAATGACCTCTCCTTTCGGTCTATTTGATTTGGCAAACGATGCACCAAACACCCTGTATATTCAGACGGCTGCACAGCACAGAATCGTAATATCATCATGTCGAATTCCCTGTTGTGCCTCTCAGAAAAATACAATGTCGCCATTGTTCAAAAATATTTGACTAAGGGGCACACACAGATGGAATGTGACTCTGTGCACAGTACAATAGAGACAGCATTGAAAAACCGGGACATATATTTACCGAGCGATTATCACCGCATTTCGCAAGAAGCCAGACGGAAGAATCAGTACCATGTGTTTGTGCCAACATTTGATTTCTTCCGTGATTTTGGACACAAACCATTACTAAAGTATAGCACAATACGCCCTGGAAGAAGTGTTGGAGATCCCGTGGTAGTTTCGCTTAAAGCTCTAAAATATAATTTTGAGGGGGTATCATACAAACTCCAGTTCGATGAAGAATACCGGCTATTACCTCATAGGCCAAAAAATATATCTTTAGCACAAGCTGATTTTCCCAAATTGCATTCAGCTCCATTGCCAATTACTGAGAGAAAGTTTAAGGACTTACAAGAAATAAAAAATGTGATACCCAGGGATTGTTGGCCTTATTATGATTCTCTACCTCATCGCAATTAATATTAATTCTTAATTTGTCAATTTATAATACAAAATGAATAAATACCTCACTTTCAATTAAATTTAGTTTTAATTCAGAATAATGCATTACCTTGTATCTACCATGTTCTTAATTACTTAATAAGTGCGTTTCCTCGTAAGTGCAGTTTTTTTTTAAATAATTTTATTTTTTAACTGAATTTGTCACCCATGCATAAGCAATTAAATTTACTATTCTAGGTCCAAAAAAATACGTGTTTACTTGTTTCTGTTATAATTTAGAAGGTTTTTAGCTTCTCCTGTAAAAAAGGGTGTTGTGCATTTACAAGGTCCTGCACTGACGCCGACGATATGTAGATTCGTCCCATTCATCGTCTCAGTCAGATGACACAGCAAAAGGCATAAAAAAGCCTATATCAAAAGGGCAACGCATCGTGATAGTCCAAACGCAGGAACTGAGACAGGTTTTGTGCCAAATGCCCTGCTCACATTTAAAGCAGGTATTAGTCGGGGGACTACCAAAACAATATGAACTACGACAATTACGAAAAATGGCTTCGCAGACAGTTAATCCCAAACATTCCTCCTAAATCTGATTTGGTAGTAGATAATGCATCCTACCACAAGTATGACCCTGCACCAAGCTCAAATGCCAGGAAGTCGGAGATGCTGGGATGATCGATTACCTCCATACCACCCAGACCTCAATCCCATTGAGATGGCATGGGCTGCAATAAAAGGCTATGTCGGCAGTAAGAATGTGACCTAGAACATAAACCACATAACGGGTCATGTTAAGGAAAAAGTTAATTTAATAGGAGCTAATGAATGGATAAAATTATGTCAAAAAGTTAAGGAAATTGAGAAGGAATACATAAAAAACGATCACATAACATAGGATGTAATGACAAAAGAGTTTATAATTCACGTTGGTGACGATGACTCCGAGACCAATTCGGAGGATGAGGACAGTGACGATGTTAAAGAGATTAATGAGCAAGTGGCCTCTACCAGCACCAACGCAGCGTCTAGTTTTATGGAAGGCATATTATATATTCTTCCAGATTGAGACGATTTAAAGAATCATGCCCACTTTCCATACATTTAAAAACCTGATAGTGATAGTGTATGTATAGTTATAAGGTATAGCAGAAAGACTACTTGTAAGTTTAGAAAATGATGTCTTAGAGTCATTTTTACGATAAAAACGCTACGAAGTCCAGAAAATATTAATCTTAATTTTCTTGGCATAATGGCTGGGATCGCCTTTGCTTGCCTTCGTAAGAAATAGGTAAGTAGAAGTTATAGAACTGTCTAATTACGATTTGCCATTTACCAAATATAAAATAAAGAAATAAGTGTGCTAGACGAGGAAGAGCTCGTGGCTAAATAATAACAGCCGCACGGGTCGATTTTTAAGGTTAAGCCGTGCTTGGCGAGATTGGCCGTGGATGGGTGACCATAATTACTGAGTTTCCTCCGTGCCTCGGAAAGCACGTTAAGCCGTTGGTCCCGGCTGTCATTTGTAGATCTTTGACAGTCGTTACGAGTAGTCAGAAGCCAAAAGTCTGACATCCAGTCTTACCAAGGGGTATCGTATTACCCAGTTACTGGGTTGTGGAGGTCAGATAGGCAGTCGCTTCATGTAAAATACTGGTACTCAGCTGCATCCGGTTAGACTGGAAGCCGACCCCAAGTTAATTTGGGAAAAGGCTAGGCAGATGATGAAATAAGTGTGCTAGAACCTATTATTAACACAAGGGCGGCACAGTACACAGTACACAACGAGACGCAAACGCAACATCGAAGGACTGCGCCATCTATATTACTATACTCTTTGCACTGCGCCCGGCGCCGATGCCAATCGCAGAACTGTCAAATGCCAAAAAATCCGTTTCACTTGTGCGCACTTATTGACATACTGCATGATTAATATATTTATTTATTATGTTATTTTTAATTAATCTGTACTTTAAAAATACTAATATAGAAATACTTTCTGATTTTAATAAAACGTAAAATAATATATAAAACTCAGAAACAGAGTTGAATAAAGTCAAGTAGCAGTACGTAAAATGGAACGTCCTAGAAAAAGGTTAGTTGAGATCACAGACTACATAGAGATACCGTTGAGATGCGTTCAAAATATGGTAAATACGTTAACCCTTGACTTAGAGAAATATTTAAAAATATTTCTTTCCTGCGTTTCTTTTAACATTGTGATAAGCGTAATTAATTTACAATTCAATAACCTGAATTTTAAGATTTATTTCATCCTTATACATAGTAAGGTGAAAAATGGGCATTCTTCTTTGAAAAATCAAGAAAAACTCTTCTAATCAGATTATATTATAGTCACGAAGGCCTACAACGTTACTCTAACAAAGTAAAATTTAAAGTACCACTAATATTTTAATTATAGTTTGTGTAAGTAGTAAGTACCTATCAATCATTTTGGTAAAAACGGTACTGAATAAATTTGGCCGAAAATGTACATGCGCGAGCTTGCCCTCACTACTGCCCTTCTGTGCTCACGACTCGTGCCGGTTATTATACACCGTTTTGTTTACGATGGGGTCACAGAAGCGAACATTTTTTTTTTTTTAATCCATGAGAAAGAAAAATCGTCGATAAAATTAAGCATATATTCCCTCATTTCAATATGTGCACATTATCAAGACTCACACTGTATAAAAGAATACATATTTAATTGTATCCCATTCATAAATGACATTAATATCATATTCAGATGTATTTCCGAACGAGGGACAATACATTTTAAATATTGACGATTAAAATTTATATATAAACAGCACATATTGTACAGTTTATTGTATATTATGTATTAAATTATGTAAATAAAGCATTAATGTTCATTTGTGACGTATTATTTATATATATAAAATATTATATTATTTTCAGAAAAATCTCATTTAATTAAGTAAGGTATTCATGACCGCGCTTGTCGTAGGGCGCTTGGACCACCGTGAATTGTTAATTACAACCATAGATTAATACGAATATCATTCGTTCACCATGATATCATTCTATTGCAACGTTCCGTATGCTTTGAAAAGAAACCACCACCGTGTAGTGTGCCAATTATTTAGACCAGAGCATATTAGCATGAAGTTTAAATTTCTAACGCAATATTTTATTACCAGTGTGCCACTTTTTCAGACCAGAGCTTAGAAGCATCATGCCTTTACAACACATTATTTAATGACCAGAGTGCCACTTTTACAGAGGAGAGCATGGAAACATTGAGTCTTCATATTTACACCACATTCTGTTTGACCAGCGGCGTGCCAATTTTTCAGCCCAGAGCATGCAATCGTGAAGTCTTTTCATTTACAGCACATTATTTATGACGACCGTGACACTTTTTCAGACTATCGCATTTTTTTAAAACAAAAGCATAGAAGCATCAATTCTTTACGGGACATTATTTTATCATCAGTGTGCTACTTTTTCAGACCAAAGCATGGAAGCATCATGTCTGTACGGAACATTATTTTATAACCAGGGTGCCACTTTTTCAGACTATCGCATGGAAGCTGCAAGACTTATTTTTTACCACCCCAGCTTGACTTTTTTTTAGACAAGAGCATGGAAGCATCATGCCTTTCCAGCACATTATTTTATGAACAGCGAGCTCTTTTTCAAGACCTTTTTTAGACCAGAGCATAGAATCATGAAGTCTTTTCATTTACAGCACATTATTTATGACCACTGTGCCACATTTTTCAGACAATCGCATGGAACCTACAAGACTTATTTTTGACGAAACCAGTTTGCCTTTATTTTTTCAGACCCGAGCATGGAAGCATCATGTCTGTACAGAACATTATTTTATAACCAGCGTGCCACTTTTTCAGACTATCGCATGGAAGCTAGAAGACTTATTTTTTACCAACCCAGCTTAACTTTTTTTTTAGACAAGAGCATGGAAGCATTATACCTTTCCAGCACATTATTTATGACCACTGTGCCACATTTTTCAGACAACCGCATGGAACCTACAAGACTTATTTTTGACCAAACCAGTTTGCCTTTATTTTTTCAGACCCGAGCATGGAAGCATCATGTCTGTACAGAACATTATTTTATAACCAGCGTGCCACTTTTTCAGACTACCGCATGGAAGCTAGAAGACTTATTTTTTACCAACCCAGCTTAACTTTTTTTTAGACAAGAGCATGGAAGCATTATACCTTTCCAGCACATTATTTTATGAAAACCGAGCTCTTTTTCAAGACCTTTTTTAGACCAGACCATAGAATCATGAAGTCTTTTCATTTATAGCACATTATTTATGACCACTGTGCCACGTTTTTCAGACAATCGCATGGAACCTACAAGACTTATTTTTGTCTTACAGCACATTATTGAGAGACCAGCGTGCTAATTTTTCAGACTATCGCATTTTTTTTAAGACAAGAGCATGGAATCATTTCATCTTTCAAGCACATTATTTTATGTACAGCGAGCTCTTTTTCAAGACAAGAGCATAGAAGCATCATGTCCTTACAGCACATTATTGAATGACCAGCGTGCCACTTTTTCAGACTATCACATTTTTTTAAGACAAGAGCATAGAAGCATCAATTCTTTACGGGACATTATTTTATGATCAGTGTGCTACTTTTTCAGACTATGGAAGCATCATGTCTGTACAGAACATTATTTTGTATCCAGCGTGCCACTTTTTCAGACTATCGCATGGAAGCTACAAGACTTATTTTTGACCACCCCAACTTGTTTTTTTTTTTTGACATGGAAGCATCATGCCTTTCCAGCACATTATTTTATGAACAGCGAGCTCTTTTTGAAGACCTTTTCACACCAGAGCATAGAATCATGAAGTCTTTTCATTTACAGCACATTATTTATGACCAGTGTGCCACGTTTTTCAGAGTATCGCATGGAAGCTAAAAGACTTATTTTTGACCAAACCAGTTTGCCCTTATTTTTTAAGACAAGAGAATGGAAGCAGCATGTCTTACAGCACATTATTGAAAGACCAGCGTGCTACTTTTTCAGACTATCACATTTTTTTAAGACAAGAGCCTGGAAGCATCATGTCTTCACAGCTCATTATTTAATGACCAGCGTGCCACTTTAACAGAGGAGGGCATGGAAGCATCATGCCTGTACAGCACATTTATTTTATAACCACCGTGCCACTATTTCAGATTATCGCATGGAAGCTACAGGACTTATTTTTGGCCAACCAAGCTTGAGTTTTTTCTAGACAAGAGCATGGAAGTATCATGCCTTTCCAGCACATTATTTTATAAACAGCGAGCTCTTTTTAAGAGCTTCTTTGGACGGAAAGACAACAGCATGGAAGCATAGACATGCTTCCATGCTGTTGGCTTTAAAAACAGCTGTACAGACGTACAGCACATTATTTTATGACCAGCGTGCCACTTTTTAGACGAGAACATGGAAGCATCTATTCTTTATAACTGATAGCTTTTTGGCCATTCTAACTTGACACTTTAAGACAAGAGCATGAAGTCTTTAAGATTGACAACTCATTCGTTTTTGTTACTAATCAAGCTGACTTTTTTTTTTAAACAAGAGCATAGTAGCATAATTCAATTTAACAATACATTATTTTTTGACCAATCTACCATTTTTTTCCAGCTTAACCTTTTTGTGAGCATGACATGACAAATGATTGAAACCAAAGCATATTTTTTGACTACATTAAAGTTTTTTTCAACACTTGATTTTATGACCAACCTAACCGAATTTTATTTGCAACACACTATTAGTCCAACCTCGCTGACTTTTTCAGACAAGACTAAAGAAGCCGTCGTCACAGGAATATTATACCAATGTGTAAACGTACTTCATTACATGACAAACCTAACTTGACATTTTTTCTGACCAGACCAAAGATGCAAACTTGAAGAGCCAAAACTAGCACTTTAAGACGACGAAAAGACTTATTTATCTTTACTGTTTATAGGCTTGCCACAAATGAGGTACTCCAAGAAAGTATAGCACTTTTTCACAATTAAACAATGATGTCTTGGACTCTCCCTATAGGATGGTTGCAGGACTAATTGAAGCGGACAAGTGATACAACTTCCCACACTATGGACAGCGAGCAACAATTTTGTTAGACGGTATACAATAAGCGTGAATAGAATCCATCAATAATAATTACATTTTTTTTTATGATTTGCAACCATGAATTCTAAAGCAGAGTATTTGTGTTAGCTAGTTTGCACAACATTGTTTCAGCAACATGTTTTATGATGCGGGAAACAACATTCTACATATAAGTGTAGATGTGTTTATATGTGTGTTAAAAATATTTGCAGCAATTCTAAAATATGTTGTTCAATTTTGAAAAAACTTTTGTTTACCATGAACACAAGGTTTTACCTTTTGAAACATTTTTTATCCATTAAGGTTAATTAATTAAAATGTTATGGGAGGAAATAAAATATATTTTGTTTTGTTAGTTTTGAAGAATGGCTCAGCCATTTATTTTCAATGCTAGTCTGGCAAATTGATTTATACATATTGCTTTTAACTAAAGAATACAAAATAATATTTAAGTTCTAGTTCCACTTAGTAATTACATTATGACAGATTCTAGTCTATACTAATGAGTATAGGCTACAAACTTTCCCGACTGTGGGAATCTTTTAGCCCAAAAATCCCCACAGCTGGGACGGTCCTCTCTCCAGACACTAGGTGGTTACAGAGGTAAGAGGGGGTTGGTGGATGTTACATGACTTACATTTTTTGGTTCTAGGACACCTTGGTTTCCTTAAGATGTCGTACTTTATCTTTCCGAGAGCTATGGTGATGTAATATAAAGCTGGGACTGATATTGAAGTTTTTTACAAATATATTACTAGTTACTGTTTAGTTGTACTTGTTTGAAATACAATAGTATTATTATTGTGTAAAAGATCAAATTAACTTAGCTACAGAAACTGTATTTGGGTACCTTAAGTTTAAATCAGTAAAGTAACTTACATGGACTATGGTAGTTGACCTTAAAAAAATCGAAATTATTATTTTTATGTGAGATAATGATACCCAAAACGCCTGAAGAGTTTCGCCACCTAACTTAGTTTGACCCTGTATTTCAAACATCACCTAGATCCATCAAAAATAATTGAACATTGTTTTGCCAGAATGTACCAACCTACATTGAAATTTCTCCTATTTTCCAAAGTCATTGTAATACAAGACTGACTTCACTGAATAATAATATACCACAGACTCTTAGAAAGTGGTACGGAACAGAGTATAAGTGCAAATCAACAGTCTTAGTTATAGTTTGAGTTATTTGCTTATTAGCCTGTTTAGGCAAGAGTGTAATCAATAAAAATTCAGATTCTCTATTTATAATATAATCATGTGGATTAGTTTCTACCTACCCCTTATGGGAAAACGGTGTAGATTAAAGTTTGATTTAGCTTCACATACTTATGTTACTGTTACGGCTTAAAGTCGACTTACAGTTACACCGAGTCATAGCCGGCTAGTGCTGGTTAAACTCATTGCTAGGGCACACAAACCAGATGGGTTAGGTTATGTAAGACCTGTGAAAAATGTGTAAATAATATTAATTTGTTTCATTCTGGCAGAACTATTTCCAATCAAGCTAATACAATAATAATTTCTACATACATAACATAGCATTACAACTGTAATCCTCAAAGGGTAAGGTAGAGCTGTACCTAACAGTACACCTACATTTCGTCAGTTGTTTCACGTCCTATGTAAAAGAGGTCGAGCCTATTGCCATCAATGGGGCTCAAATCCAGACTGGCTACTACTGAGAAATTCCTGATGGAAAAACCCAATAACAATTTGCCTGACCCGGGAATCAAACCCAGGACCTCATGCTAAGCAGTCGTGATTGCGACCACTGCACCAACGAGACAGAAATTCAGTCTATATAAAATTACTGGCTACCTTTACTATTTGCACTATCATCAATATTAGCACTTTCACTTATTGCACTTTCTTCAATTTTAGATTCATCTACATTACTGTGTCCAACTTTGTCACTTTTATGTTCACTAGACTCAACGTAACTAACTTCTATGTTGGGTGAAAGATTTTTTCTAGAATCTTCATTGCCGCCATCTTTGATTTCATTATCATCGTCGTCATCATCATCGCCACCCCCCAACTCTTTTTCGTCAACTTTCTCTGGAACCTCTTCCGAGGGCTCATATGAATGTCTCTGTAGTTTTTCAAGCCACATCTCCATAGACTTGCCCTCGACTTCACCCTTTACTATTACGGGGTATATGTGCTTATGTATGAACTGGTGAATTTCGTCTTCAACGTCTGACCAAGTCAAACTGTCGTGGCTATCCTTAAATTTAGCATCGTATCTGTCGTAGTGAACCTGAAATGAAGAAGAAAGGTTAAGTTTGTATAGAATAGGGCACACACGACAGGTTTTTAGTTATTTCCTGCATTAAATTCGTCACTGACTTTAGCTCCCTTGCTCCACAATCTTTAAATGCAAATGCAATGCGCCAAATGGAGCTAAACATATGTATAACTGAACGATATTCGGTTCGTGAAACTCGATTCTGGAAGTTTAGAAGTAAATGCTCTAGTCGAGTCTAGCAGTCACCTTAATGAAAAAACTTAATATCACTACCCAACCTGGGAATCAAAACCAAAATGCAATGACGAGACCAACAGCCCAGTCAAGTCTCTCATACTTCATTGAAAAGAGAAGATCCGTCGACCAGCCAAGTGTTCTTTCTAGTGTGCTACTGCCCAATAGCTGTTGTTGGGTCTTGATAATATCCTTATCTAGCAGATAACTTGCAATCAATGCATGATTCAGGATTCTTAGTTCGAATGGATAGATTTTGCTACAGATTAGACATACATACCGTATCAAGGACAAGACCGAGGCCAGGTGCAGTGGGTATCATGACCTTTTCTTTGCCAAACACCCTCTCAAGTATGGAAGTATCTGTTTGACCACGCACCACCGCTATTGCCAATCCAACCATCTTGCGGATCTGATGCAGCATAAAGCTTTGACCCTGGATTAAAAAAGTTGAATATTAATGTTGTTATCATGACATGTTTCTACTTACCTAAATGATTTGTGATGAATTTCATAAAAATTGCATAATAAGTAATAATATTGTTCCCTATGCTAAGACAGCCTCCCTCTCGGTGGACGTCACAGAACCAGTGCAGTGTTGGTTGGTTGATGTCACATGTCTTGGTGCTAGGACAAGCCAGTTTCCTCATGATGTTTTCTTTCACTCCTTTGTCAGCAGTGATGATAAATAACTAAATAAATAAAATCACACGCACAATGGTCCACTTAAAGGACTAAGTGCAGAAACCTAAAAACCATGAATAAGAAACTAAATAAAAAAATGGCAGGCCAGGGTTCGAACTGTACTTGTTAGTCGAGGCCTTTCTACTGGGCCACTCTTTGGGATGGACTGGGGAAATAATAAAGCCCATTTTAACATACCTTTACTAGTAGCACAGCAAATTCCATATCTGAGTCAACAAAGACTCTATCTAATGAGAAGCCCATCATAAATCGTAGAGATGAAGGATCTTGGAAATGTCTGAAACAAATGCTCTGGTTAGACCTCATCATCTCATCATCAGCCTATAATGTTCCCACTGTTGGGACACAGGCCTCCTCTCAATGCAAGGGAGTGGGCTTTAATCCACCACTCGGGCCCAGTGCGGGTTGGTAGATGTCACATGACTTCAAATTTTTAGTTCTAGGACATGCCGGTTTCCTCACTATGTTTTCCTTCACCGTTTTGAGAGCTGGTCTGGTTAGATACTTTGATAAAATTCAAAATGTGGGCTGGCTATGCACCAAGCCTGCAAAGTGTCACATTTCCGAAATATTTTATCAAGATGTGATTAAATATTTCAGAACTGTGACGCTTTAGAAGATTTAATCTAAAGATGCCACCAGAATATTGCAAAGTATTCGGCCAAAATACCGAATAGCAAATCATGAAATAAAAGAATGCAATATAGGGTAAACATACTGGTTATCGGCCGTTTAAGCGGCTTGTCGACTTCAGAGTTGATTTCTATCATAATGCTGTACTCCAAGACTTCAAAAAAAAAAATCGTTTCGTCCTACAATAGTCTAGTTTCATAAACCCTAACTTTTATAAAAGTATCAGTGACACACAATTAAAAAAAAATATGTATTCGTATAAATAGCGAATATACCGGCTATCGGCCTTTTCACTCAGTTATCGTCCGCTAGTACACTAGTTATCGGCCACCTAATTCATGGTAGAAAAATGAGTCTTATTTAATAGCCGAAAGGGTTTATAATAGTATGAAAGCAAAAACAACAAATTCACAAAAAACGGTATAATTTTACCCTCTTCCACACCACAACTTATAATAATAGGAGGGTTATTTTTGGTGTCAGTCTTTTTAGTACATGTTTATTGTTTATCTGGTGAAACACCCAAATACATGTTTAAGAGGATATGATCATGATCTATATCTGCAAATGTGGTATCCATCCTGATGATTTCTCTTTGATCCTGGTATTTTTCAGATTCTTTAGCTTCTAGATTCTTTTCTTGATGGCTTCTCGGGCTTTATTAATAGCTTCTGGCTCTCGGATGCTTATGTTTGGATGGCGTTTGAGAAAGCTGAGATACCATCGTTTACCAGATTTACCACCTGGAAAGAGATGGTCTATGCCCAGTTCTTTTGCAAGCTCAGCCACAGTATCCAGAAGATCATATTTATTGATCGGAATTCCGGCTTTCGCCAACTCAATTATCCAATCAACGATTTTCTCTTCACCATCAAAACCAAATATAGGGTCTGGGCCAACTTTTCTTCTTTTGTCAGCAACACGACCGGAAAACCTGTCCTGTACAGTGGATCTTGGAACTCCGTACTGCCGGCATGCTTCTCTGAGGCCGCGAATGTTGCTGTGTATATCTGAAAGAGCCCTTGTCAGTGCTTCTTTACTATAAGCAAACCTTCGGGACGGCTCTTCATTTTTTTTCTGTCCGTTAGTGACAGGCACCATCTGAATAAAAAACAAGCACTTCAACCAAAATGTGCCCATTAGCATAACATATAACGGGTAAATAAGCTGGAATAAGCAATCATTATTAGGGAAATTGCTTCGCCCCCACGTTTAAAAAGTATCTATGAATTAATTTAAAGTAAGGCTATCTCTATGCCAAATTTCATTCAAAACATCTAGCCGTTGCATAAAGGAGAAACAAACAAAGTCACAAACAAATGTAACGGCCAAAATTAGGTTACATTTACATGTACCACTTATCGGCCGCCTTTAATTTCCTAGGTCGAAAACAGATTTATTTTTTTACTAATTATCGGCCATTCTTATTTCGAAAGGCCGGAATTAGGTGTAATTTTTACCAATTTTCGGCCACTCTTTATTTCAAAAGGCCGGAAACAGGTTTTGTTTTTACTAGTTATCGGCCGCTACACGTTCGGTATTTTTGAAGGTGGTATCTTTGAAAATATGAGGTATACTGGCGGCCGGAATCTAGTTGTAAATTCATAAAATTGTAGCTGATCACAAATAAAATGGAATCTATGATGATTAATTTAAGGTTTCCGCAATAAATGCAAAGAGAAATGACGAAAATAAACCGGTTTTGCGACCACCCGGTCGGAAAGTAGATTTTGAAATTTATCGTAACGTATTGTCCGACCACCAAAAAAAATCACAATTTTGAAAAGTTTCATGCGTTTTGGCACTTGAATATTGAAATTAAACATGCTAAATACACACAAACCAAATCAATCACCAATAAACCAACAGTAACGCTTAAAAACTTACCTTTAAAAGTCTATCCACCTGCTATTTTTTTCGTTAAATTTGACACTCGTCCATCCACCAAATTTTAAAATGGCGACTGAGGGCTCAATTCGAAAATTTTGAGGTCATGCCATTAGATTATGCACCGTGATGTTTGTCCGGATCGAATAGCGCGAAATTAGAAAGAAGGGTCTATAACACTGTCTATTATTCAATATAACGTGCGAAGTGGTCGGAAAGGGGTAGTGGCCGGTAAACCGGTGTGTTTACCCTACAGTACGTATGATGCACCAACAAATAAAGCGTGTTGTATCGTGTCACAACACGCTTCCTTCCGCGACCTAATCACAAAATTAAACAAAACTACCTGCGCCTACGTACTACTTTAGCGATGCTATAAACTCGTGAGTGACGGACGTGTTGTGACTTGACTTCCTCGGAAAGTACTAAGTGTTGCCGAATATTCGGCAGCCGAATATTCTGCACTTCGCTCAAGACCCTTGGCGAATATTCGGTATTCGGCCAAATAACTATTTGTTGCATCTCTAATTTATCTCATACAGAATGTATTTGTATAGATACCAGATACTGATGAATACAGATGCAGTTAGGCATGGCCACTATTTTGAAAATAAAATGGCGGAAGTTAGGCAGGCCACGCCGCACGCCGCCGCGTGCATACAAAAATTTCCATGTTATTAAAGCTCAAATGTAAATAAATTCAAACTTACTTCTTTTCAGTAAAGTTATGATAACTCTTGGTCCCCTTATAAACTTGTAGAACCTTGTTCATTTGTTCTTTTTTTTCTTCTGTGATCCTATACTGCTTTCTTTCTTCATCTGTGAGGAGACTAGGCTCCAAGACATATGTGGGAAGAGTATAGCTATATGTTCGCGCATTGCACTTTGATTTAGAGTTGAATTTGTTTGTCACTCTTTTTACACTGAAGACTTTGATACATTCAGGCAGTCTTTTGTTTATTTCTCCTACATTAACTTCCAGAGCTGTGAAGAAAATTAGAAATTATTTTGTGATTTGGAGCATTTTTGTTAGTATATGGTAATTTGATCAATCAGTTTTTACTTATAACCCCAGAGGTTACTTGCTACTTCAAAAAGCTGCACCGAATTTGTTCTTAAATTTTATTTCCTGTTGCAAATTAGTGTAAATTATATATTATGCCTGGAACCCATATTTATGAATAGTGTTTAAATTCATTTACAGTTTTTAGCTACAGTGTAACCTGGTAAAGTGGGGTCTGGCTATATAAGAAACCTCTGTTATTGATAATTACATGATACAAGTAACATGATTTATATGTTTTATCAATGATACTAACGTAGCTTAAGTGACACAACCTGTCTGGCAGCAGACACACCCTTGTCCGTCCGGGAACTCCTTTGAAACTGAGCATTCTGCTGATTGTTGAAATCCTCCTCTGTCAAATATTTAGCATCCAATAATGCTTTCAATAAGTCCTCCTCTATTGTTCTTACACCAGGGTTACTGAAAATAAAAGAATAAAAACTGTTACACTTGTATTCCCTAAAAGTGGCAGCGGCGGTGCAGGAAAACATCCATCTCAACTACATACTTAAAGCTTCTAAGCTCTTATTTACTGGATATATACATGTAGTACTCTAGAAGCAGAACTCACCGTTGCATGCCAAAATAATCAACCCCACAGTACCCCAACAGAAGTGCCATTTTCTTTCTCTTAATGCGTTCCACAGGTCTCTCACAAACTTTCTTCTGCTCCGTTTCCCCGTTCTCATTTACATATTCTGTTTGTTCCCACTGACGCTTCATGAATCGTTTTTTGAACCTCGTCAAATTCTTGTTAGGAACTATATCTTGAGATTCTTTAGGACTTTCCTCAGCAACTTTGATCTCTGCAGTTGCTACTTCCATGGCTGATATAGACCGCACTGGCAATACTAAAATGGACAAAGAAATGTTAAAATTGACATTCAATTGATGATTGATTGCATAGGTCGTCCCTCTACTAACTGATGGCCACTATAATACGTTTAAGGGCGGAGTAGGAGCGTAGACGATGACTTTTTAAGTTTAAGTACCGAATATTCCTTTGAATTTGAGGTTATTTTAACTTTTTACGTCAGCCAATACGCTAAAATAACATTCTAAGCTAATTAAACAAAATATAACGTAACAAAAAACACATGATCACTTTAACACAATCATTATGACAAAAACAGTTAAATATTGTCATTTCCCATGTGTGGTTTTTTTACCTGATCTAATGGGATGTCTCGGCAGATTCCGCCTCAATGTATTAACGAATAATCTGAGTAACGTGACAGACATACCTACAAGCGAAAACTATTTTTGACCACAATTGAACACTTGAAAGAAAAAATTACTCAGCGTTTTAGATTTTTGCGGCATCGGGCATAGCGATGCTGCAAAATTCAGCAAAAGTCAGCCATTTTGTTTGATATAATAAAAGTTAAGTATCGTGTGACCATAGAGTAGAACGGATCAATGGATGTGACATGACATCACAGCAGCTTGCTCTATGGCCGCTGGCCGTGTTGGTTGGCGTACCCATTTATTTAATAAAAACCGTAAATGTTAATTTGTGTTAGAACTTGTTTAAAATAATAGGAAACCAAGTTATTTTATAAATGTTTCGTCTGTGCGTACGCATAGTTTAACAAATAGTAAGCTTTCTGTGCAGGATACTAGGATAGCTTAAATATAATAAATATTTAAGCATAGATATAATTACTGTAATGTTTTACCTTGTTATGCGTAGCCCAGACAGAAGAGACGGGAAATATGTAGACGCTAGACATGGACAAAATATAAAATATCTAAAAAGAAAAGATTGAAATGTATCTTTCGATCACTGGGATATGTATCACTCTTTTATATCTTTATATCCATAAGTATCAGTACTTCAGTAGCTCACGCTCGCGCGCACGACACGCAGCAGCGTGGCTCGCTTCGCTCAACTCAATCCAATAAATCAGTAAGAGTGATAGATAAGTAGCTATAGCTGTTTGCACTTTGTTTGATCGTTACAACTAGGTATCTTCCTGATTTATTTGGCTGCTGTTTTTTCGAGATCTGTATCGGATGATCGGATCAGATATATTTGTAATTAACCTTTTGACCGCCACGTCAAAAAAGAAAAAGCGTGCCCTCAGCGCCAAGCTCCGAATTCATCCTTTAATACCTACAAAATAGTAGTGAGGTCGAAATTATATCGATAAAGCTCCTGGAAAACTGACAATATATTTTAACATGGGTTTTAATTTAAATAAAGATTATTATACCATCCTTGTGTTGAGTTTTATTTCATCGCGCTTTGTACTTTACGACATAAATGTAATAATCTGAGTCACAGTTACGGCGTTTATTCCACAAATAGAAACGACAATCGATAAAACCAAGTCAATACCATCACAGCACTATTGTTCATCATGACGTTATTTTTTGTCACTCTAAGACGACAGTGGCGCAGCTGGCACGTATTTCTTGAAATTGCTCGCTTCTGCTTTAGAGGTGCGACACCGATACTTATTAATAATATCGAAATATTTTATTTTTATTGTTTTGTACTTTTAACATTGTCAACTTATAAAATTTAAGTTTCTTTGGAAGAACAAGCAATATTAATGCTTTAATTTATCGCCACTAACTGATGACATCAGTGCAGAAGTAAATACTGTTTACTGTGTTAGTGTTGTTTTCTTTCGAATGTAGACACAACACTGAAATGAATAGGAAATAGTGAGGAATAATGGTACCTACCTAGACAAAGTTTCCTTAGTGTCACAAACATGAAGTTCACAAAAGATAAAATAAAACACTATTTTTATAAAAAATCGTCTTTTAAAAAGTTAGGTAGTAGAAATTGGTAGAACAATCACACCATTTTTAATACCTTCACACATTATATACCGTTCAATATGTAAAAGACAATCAACATAACTTTAATTTAACAATTGTATATTGATTTATATCGATATACCTATGTATTTTTAGGTAGAAAGTATTTAAATTTTTTGGACTTCAGTAATCACGCTACGACCAATATTGATTGATAGTTAAACATATAATTTTCAATAATTGCCTAATCATTGTTAACTTTTTTCATATATATTAAAAATATTTGTTTTACGTCCAGACATATTATGTCTGGACGTAAAACAAATATTTTTCAATATTTTAAACTTCGATCAATAATAGTACTGTACTATTATTGATCGAAGATTTTGAAAATATTATTTAGTTTTATTATAAAACTAATCATATTAATCACAGGTTCACTTGGTACAATATTTGTTTGACAAAAATTTAAAATATTCATAAACCTTACTAATATAAAACACAATAAAAACTAACATAAACATAATAATAAACAAGAAAACATTTTTTTTAATATCTATTAGGTACTTTAATTTTAGTTTATGTACCAGTGGAGTTAGGTTTAGACGACATAGAGTGCGTGCATACTGCCAAATGTGTATGCAAAAATTATAACTTTCCTGCAAGAGGCTAAGGGCAGGCATGATAATAACATAAAATTTGACACTAAAAATAATTAAGAACTTTTTTTTCTTCTTTTCTTTAGTGTATTTATAATAAATAATTGCCTTGTTCATAGTTTCGTTTTATTTCCTAATGTAATAACATAAAATAAATTGATAAACTTACCGCAAAATCTTCGTCTTCTAGAACTTCCGCACTGTGTTCAGTGTCTTCCATATTAAACGTGTCATTATCGACTCCTTGCAATATATTTAATAAGTCTTCACTACTCATATTATAGTTATCCATTATTAATAATAATAATGTATACAGTAAACAATAATAATAACTGCAAAGGAACTACTCTATTCAAAAATTTTCCTCGTTTGACGTCATGGGACTGTCAATCATAGACGACTGTGGCGTTCATGGCACAGACAATACAACAGTGTGATAGAGATGGGTATTGCAGTCATAACAATCAATCGATAATCTTTTAACACTCGACTTTTAAAGAGCGCATAGTTCAGTATTATAAAATTTTCTTGATTTCTCAAACATGAAAGTTCAATATAAAATGTTTTATTTGTTTAGTAATGCAGAATTCAGAGTAAAACAAATATAACGTAGGTTGCCGTCGAGGTCGATATTCTTGTTATATTGACTGCTGCCTACATCACTACGTGTCAAGTTAAGGCGACTGTGGCGTTGAGGGCACTATGTTTTTCGAACTTTTTAACTGGTTTTCTTTTTTGTCATCTTATGTTACTACTGATGAAATCTAATCAAAGCAGTTCACTTCAAATAAATTAAGAAGAGTCAAGGTACATAATTAACAAGGGAAAAAAACAAAACAATGCTGTTTAATGACATTTATTTACGTTTAAAATTCTGTCAACCATTCGCGACCGTGGCGTGCTGGGCACATTTTGGTTTGTCGTCTATACACGCCTGTGGCGGTCAAAAGGTTAATAAAATATGATAAATAGGCACTCGAAAAATTAACTTGGATTTTTAGTTAAAAATAATAAGTAAGTAATAAATTTAGGATAGGTATTGTTTTTATTTATTTGTAGAAAATCTTTATATATAATAGTCTACCGATTTCCCTTCATACTTTTCCAAACCAGGCCTAAGCCTGGTATGTAAATAGGTTGCCAGTCCTAAGACTGGCAACCTATTTACATACGTAGTTATTTCAGTTAGACGATGGATGTGGTTGCGACACAGATAGAAAAAGACGCCATGAGTGAATGAGTTGTAAAGATACACTGATACATTCAGATGTGAATGGATATTAACCTTTTGACCGCCACGTCAAAAAAGAAAAAGCGTGCCCTCAGCGCCAAGCTCCGAATTCATAATTTAATACCTACAAAATAATAGTGAGGGCGAAATTATATCGATAAAGCTCATAGAAACCTGACAACATTTTTTTACATGGGTTTTAATTTCAATAAAGATTATTATACCATCCTTGTGTTGAGTTTTATTTCATCGCGCTTTGTACTTTATGACATAAATGTAATAATCTGTGTCACAGTTACGGCGTTTATTCCACAAATAGAAACAACAATCGATAAAACCAAGTCAATAGTATTACAGCACTATTGTCCATCATGACGTAATTTTTTGTCACCCTAAGACGACAGTGGCGCAGTTGGCACGTATTTCTTGAAATTGCTCGCTTCTTCTCTAGAGGTGCGACACCGATACTTATTAATAATATCGAAATATTTTATTTTGTTCGTTTTGTACTTTTAACATTGTCAACTAATAAAATTTAAGTTTCTTTGGTAGAACAAGCAATATTAATGCTTTAGTATAACGCCAGTCACTGATGACATCAGTGCAGAAGTAAATACCGTTTACTGTGTTAGTGTTGTTTACTTTCGAATGTAGACAATTTACAACACTGAATAGGAAATAATGAGGAATAATGGTACCTACCTGGACAAAGTTTCTTAAGCGTCACAAACATGAAGTTCACAAAAGATAAAATAAAACATTTAATAAAAATCAGTTTTTTAATTAAAAAGTTGGGTTGTAGAAATTGGTAGAACAATCACACCATTTTTAATACCTTCACACATTATATACCGTTCAATATGTATAAGACAATCAACATAAGTTTAATTCAACAATTGTATATTGATTTATATCGATATACGTATGTATTTTTAGGTAGGATAGTATTAAAAAAAAAAACATTATAAACGTGTCAGTATCGACTCCTTGCAATATACTTAATAAGTCTTCACTACTCATATTATAGTTATCCATTATTAATCATGTATACAGTAAACAATAATAATAACAGCAAAAGAACTACTCTATTCAAAAATTTTCCTCGTTTGACGTCATGGGACTGTCAATCATAGACGACTGTGGCGTTCCCGGCACAGACAATACATTGGGTGATAGGGATGGGCATTGCAGTCATTACAATCAATCGATAATCTATTAACACTCGACTTTTAAAGAGCGCATAGTTCAGTATTATAAAATTTTCTTGATTTCTCAAACAAGAAAGTTCAATATCAAATGTTTTATTTGTTTAATAATGCAGAATTCAGAGTAAATCAAATATAACGTAAGTTGCCGTCGAGGTCGATATTCTTGTTATATTGACTGCTGCCTACATCACTACGTGTCCTGTTGAGGTGACTGTGGCTTTGAGGGCACGAACTTTTTAACTGGTTTTCTTTTTTGTCATCTTATGTTACTACAGATGAAATCTAATGAAAGCAGTTCACTTCAAATAAATGAAGAAGAGTCAAGGTAAATATTTAACAAGGGAAAAACACAAAACAATGCTGTTTAATGACATTTATTTATGTGTAAAATTCTGTCAACCATTCGCGACCGTGGCGTGCTGGGCACATTTTGGTTTGTCGTCTACACACGACTGTGGCGGTCAAAAGGTTAAGAGTGATTGATGGAAATGGATTGATACATATCTTTTTTATCTATCTCTCCTGAGTTACCCATCTCTAGTAGACGCGCCACGGCCGTAACACGATACGACTTGTCTATTACTAATACCTTGGTCACACGTACCGAGCAAACCGGCGAAGAAGAAGAAGAGACGAGGTGTGGACACGGACCGGCTTGAAAATGCTTCATTACGTACTATCTTTTAACGGTTCATTTTGAAGGCAGCATTTAGCAGTGGTGTCGACTGACTGAACTACTGTACTGTACTTAGCCTTATCCATTCAAGCATCCGCACTCCCCTGCATCTGCGCTGTTTCGGCATCTCGTCATCTTTGTATAAGTTACAAGAAAACGGAAAAGCGACACACCTGCGTCGTGTATTTTGCAATGCGCATGCAAAATTGTGGTGAAGCTTGTGCGTGTGGTAGGCTCATAAGATTTTTTGCCAGATTGCATTAAAACATTTTGTAATAATGTAATGTATAACACGGCGGGGATTCCACGAGGTGGAACCCATAACTGAATATCGACGCCATATTGCCTTTCAGTCGATCTGTGCGACATTAGTCTTCATTGTTGGTAGATAGGTAGATGGGTAGTTGAAATCACACACAACACTTGACTCAAACTCCATAATTTATTTCTAATAAACCTGGCACACAGGCACTTAGAAACTTTCCATAGGTTGAGCCACCCATTCGCAAACATGGTTGATGTAAGAAGAAGAATGGGCTAAGAAACTCCTCACTCTTTTGAATCTCTTTCAATTGTTACAGTTCTTAATAACACAACTTAATATTGCTCACTTCAAAAACTACTTTCAATTAATTAATATTTCAATTCTCTAACTCGAACGAGACATCCCGCTGCGCCTGCGGTTCTGAGTTCTGAGTGGGCGGCGGAAGTACGGAACTCGGAAGTACTACACACACACAATAGTTACACAGTACAGTTATTCATTACATAGTAAGTTCAGTAAAACAATACTAATAATTCACTGTTAATTACTTTAGTAATTAAACATACTAATATTCACAAATGCAAAGGCATTATTAAGTTAATGGTTAATAATTAGTAGCTTCATTCATTACTTTTTACAACAATTGCTTGACCATCCATTCTCAACCATTTTCGGCAGATCAAGAGATTTAATACAAACAACAGGTTTTGCACTAATAAACTACTCTGTAAAATAATCTTATTAATTTTTAGTTTGTAATTAGTTCTAGAAACTGATTTAGTCGTTGATACAAATTATAAATTGAATAATTGATTATTCGGCGCCATTGTCCACACAGTGGGATGCTGCCTCATAAAGATTGTCAAATTGCCATTGTTAAAATCCCAGTTGTCATAAAATAGTTGCTAATCTTAATTTTAACTATAGTTCTAGCTAGTGGCATTTGATTATTAAATTACTCTTTCAGTTGTCACAAAGATTAACTATCTAAGCAGTAGTTAATACACACGCCAATAGATGGCGCTTGGTCTCTTCCTAATCGATCGGTACATTTCTAGATTCTTTGTAATAATTGTTCTGCCTACTCACAGATGGCATGGCAGGTTCATCAATATATTATGGCTCACAAATGCTAATTATGAGTTGGTTCTTAACAAAGAGTATAGTAATATAGATGTTCTTAATTAGAAATGAATAGTCTTAGAGATAGACGCTCTTGCGGCGACAAGTATATCGCAGGCAATTTGTATGATCCCGCGTTTTACAAACGGCGTCGTCCGTTAAAAACGCTCACTGTTCTAATATATGCCTAAGGCAAATTGGTTTCGTACGCAAAATAAGGCGGATATATACTTACGTGTCGTGGCGTGTCGTGCCGCGCCAGAAGCAAATCGGTTTCATACATTTAATATGGTTAGGCACATATTTGCATGGCGTGTCGTGTCGCAACGATGTATGAAACCGAATGCTTCTGGCGCGTCACGACACGCCACGACAGGTACGTGTGTTTCCGCCTTTAGACGTGGAGTTGCGGAAACCAGCCCGCTATACAATACAAGGCAAATTGGCCACTCGTTCAATTGTTAAAATTTCGACATTGATTGTTATAGTAGGGTGACCATCATAAAACACAGGTTGTGTTACTTTTGCTACCAGGTGAATTTGGATGCAAGAGCGAGCGAAGCGAGCTCTGGACTTAGGGCACCCCACAAAGAGTATAGTAATAAAGATGGAATAGAGAGCCCACTCAAGCGAATTTTTGACACCTACATTGAACGGTGTTGCCACCTGATACTAAATCCGTTGAACTAATCCCAATAGCTATAGGTAATATTTGTTATTGAATAGGTTTTCGATGGGTTTCTGTTTTTATTTCTTTTTTTACACTCAACTTAACCGCACTTTCTGGAGCTTTAGATGCAGAAAGTGCGGTTGAGTTGAGAAGATAGAACCGAGAAACCACATAAATTACACAAAATGGGAGAGATCTACAAGCATGCGCACACGCCGATAGTCGCCATTTTGTAAACAATCTGTATGATATTGTTGCAAAACCTAAAAAAAAAAATATTCGCAATTACAAAATTCTTTTAAAATAAATAAATGATTTAATCTTGTTTAGACTTTAAATTCATTATTTTTAACTCAATTTTCATTCAAATCAAAAAGGTATTTAATCACTCTGGCGATAATTGGCGTAAGCACCATCTATGTCATTTTAATGTACTAAATCTCAAGTTTATGCGGATTTGGTAAGAGATGGTGCTAGTATCTTTGTGTAAAATTGGACGCCTATGTCAAGTATGGCAGTGTCCTCCCCCTGGCACCCCAACTCGGACAGGTTAGGTTCTAAACTTCGAAGGTTACCCCGACATCCTCTTTCATATAAATAGACAACTAGAAAAACCACAGACTAAGTCCTCGGACTAGGACCTCGAGGCCCACCGGCCTCTTATAGGGTCCCAGCTCACGGCGGAAGTGTGCAGCGCATGCGATGGACGCGAACCATCAACCAAAATGTCATGCGCTCATACTATGGGGCTACGGAGGGAGGAAACAATCTGACCGCGTACCGTGTTCGGATGCTCTCTCTGTTTCAGGTGCTTGAGCCAGCTGTCAACGTGTCGGCGCAACGATTATCGGATCAGGTGCGGGTCATCCAACGTAATCATATGTTGGACGACACCGTACTTGATCGCCTGCGAACTGAAATGCAGAGTAGCCACGTCATGTCCCTCCTTCACAGGCTGTGGTTCCACCACAGTCTAGTCAGTTATTCGATCGCGATGACGAAGTGAGTAATGACATGGCTACTAATGTAAGTACCCAGTGCAGTGAGGAAATGAGAAGTGCTTTGGAAGGTGCGATTCGAGAATATCGGTACATGTCGCCGGAACTTAGACCACGTTTACCTCGTTTGCCCATGCATAACAGAAATAGGGCGCTGGTGGCTGTTCTGGATTCGCAGTTGTCAAACTATTTTGATAACTGCGAAGACCTCACTGATGTTAACTCGATCCTGTACTGTGCGGCTGTAGCGGCATGTCGTGTAGCTCATGTCAAATTTTCTAATGACAGAGCTACACGATCTAAACCTGTCGTACCGGCTTGGCAGTGCAGGATTGAGCGACGTATTAGTGGGGCCAGAACACTCATCGGCAAACTAATCTGTTTCAGGGAGGGCAACAATCGCCCTCGAGTGATGCGTTTTGTGAAGCGGGCATTTGCAGGGACTGATATTAGTCCTCAAGACTATATGTCCCGTATCACAGAACGCATCGACTTCCTGAAGCAGAAAGTGTATGCATGGGCAAACCGTATCCGTAGGTATAAGCGGAGGGTGGAACGATACACTCTGAATCGCACATTCCAAAGAGACGAAAGGTGGGTTTATAGGAGTTGGGAGCGACCGGACCAAGGTGTGGCCGACACGCGCCTGCCGGATGATGACGTCATGTGTGCGTTTTGGCGCAGCATCTGGTCGGTGCCTGTCAGCCATACCGAGGGTGAATGGACTCGAAAAGTCGAGCGAGTGTGCGATCCAGTACCAGAAATGGGGGCAATCTCTATCAGCCCCCAAGACGTAGCTCGTGCAGTCCGTCCGTTACCTAACTGGAAATCTCCAGGGCCGGACGGGCTGCACAACTTCTGGATTAAATGGTTTGCGAGGTCGCATGCTCGCTTGGCGGCCCTATTCCAGTCAGCCTTAGAGTCAGGGTCGCTGCCCGAGTTCCTAACTACTGGAATAACCCACCTGCTCCATAAATCAGGTAGTACTGCGGAGCCCAAAAATTATAGGCCTATGACTTGTCTTCCGACAGTGTATAAAGTTCTTACATCCATTTTGAGAGCTAAAATTTGTAAACACATTGATGACAATTCGATCATGTCCGCTTCTCAGAATGGATGTAGGAACGGGTCCCGCGGTACTAAGGAGCTGCTCCTCATGAATATGGCCATTAACCAACAGGTTCGACGTTCCCGAAGGGATCTGTCGACATGTTGGATAGATTATAAGAAGGCCTATGACTCGGTGCCACATACATGGCTCATGAGGGTGCTAGAATTGTATAAAATTGATGCAACTCTGCGCACCTTCCTGATGTCGTGTATGGGGCAATGGAGGACAGTCCTTCGCTATCCAGGATGTCGACAGATACAGGGGAACAGCGAACCAATAAGGATCGAGCGTGGTATTTTTCAGGGCGATAGTTTGAGTCCGCTTTGGTTCTGCTTAGCCTTGAATCCTCTAAGCACGCTGCTGGAGGAGTCAGGTTTGGGCTTTCGATTGAAGAGAGGTGGTCAGGTTATATCTCACCTTCTTTACATGGATGACCTGAAACTCTTTGCCCCCAACAACTTGCAATTGATGGAACTACTGAGGGTAACAGAAACTTTCAGTAGCGCCATCAGGATGGAATTTGGTGTGGACAAATGTGCGATCATGCATGTAAAGCGAGGGGGGATTGTGGAATCTGTGGGAACCCAGCTCTCAGATTCTATAAATCTTAGATCCCTCTCAGCAACCGAAACCTACAAGTATTTGGGTATGTCGGAAGCGCTGGGCATCAATTCTGTTGACATGAAGCAATCGTTGAAGGAGCGCTTTGGCCGCCTGAGAAAAGTATTTAATAGTCTTTTATCAGGTGGAAATAAGGTGCGTGCCTTCAATGGTTGGGTCATGCCGGTTTTGATGTACTCTTTCGGCATACTCAAATGGACTCAAACAGAACTAGACGCCCTGGATAGGAAGGTCCGTACATTGTTGACGGCATATCGAATGCATCACCCACGTTCTTCGGTTATGAGACTGTATATCCCGCGGAGTTGTGGAGGTCGAGGCTTTTTAAACGCCAAGACTCTCCACAATCGCGAGATATGCAGTCTTAGGGAATATTTCCTAGAAGCCGACGTGGGGATGCATCGAGATGTGGTCGCGATGGACAAGGCCCTCACCCCGCTCTCCTTGGCTAAAGAGAACTGGCGCAAACCTGCAGTGCTTGACACTAATGACCGCAGGGAAGTATGGCAGAGTAAGGAGCTTCACGGACGCTACTTCAGTGCCCTGCATGGACCTGATGTAGACCATGCAGCGTCCGTAGCCTGGCTACGTTCCGGGGAACTCTTTGGAGAAACCGAAGGTTTTGTTTGTGCAATTATGGATGAAGTTATGATGACGAATAACTACCGGAAATTTATTGTGAAGGATGGCACGGTTGACATATGTAGGGCATGCCACCGTCCAGGCGAATCGATCCGTCATATAATCTCCGGGTGTTCTCGTCTAGCTAATGGAGAATATTTGCATAGACACAACCTTGTAGCCAGGATTATCCATCAGCAACTTGCTCTGAAATACAACCTTGTGGAATCGGAAGTGCCGTACTATAGGTATGTGCCCAGTTCTCGAAAATGGCAATATCACACTGTATTAGGATCAATCCATCATCACTGACAGGACTATTGTAGCCAATAAGCCTGATATAGTGGTGGTGGATCGATCAGAGCGGCGCGCAATTATTGTTGACATAACGGTTCCACATGACGAGAACCTCGTGAAAGCCGAGAAAGATAAGCAAATCAAGTATCTTGACTTGGCTCGCGAGGTTGTCGACATGTGGGATGTTGACTCAGCGATCATTGTGCCGATAGTCGTATCAGCCAATGGCCTAATTGCCAAGAGCCTCGACCAACATCTGATGAGGCTCTCGTTAGGCAGCTGGATCAAGGGCTTGATTCAGAAAGCGGTACTCCTGGACACGGCTCGTATTGTTAGGAGGTTCCTTTCTCTGTAGCCCTGACCGCCGGTAGCTTGGACCCTGTTCCCGATACCGGTGGGCTACAATTTTTTATATTTTCAAATGTTTTTTTTTTTTTTTTTAATTATTTTTAAGGAATATTTAAAAATATATTAAATTTGTATATAAATGAATAAAAGGAATAATAATAAGCCTTTATTGCTGAAACTAAACAAAAAATATAAAAAATAACTTATAAACTAACACATCTGTTTCCCGGTTTAGTGATCAGCGTGTCCTGTGACACATAGGCCTCTTCCAGCTGTTTCCACTCTTTTCTATCTCTAGCTTTTCTTGACCAGGTAGCGTCTCCGACTTTCCTTATGTCATCCATCCATCTTTTTGCCTGCCTGCCTCTTTTTCTTTTACCATCTCGTGGTTGCCACTCCGTTATGATCTTAGTCCATTTTGTTTTGCTGTCTCTTGTCATATATGTCCTGTCCATTTCCATTTCAACTGTTTTACTTTCTTTATTACATCTTCCACCTTGGTTATGGATCTTATTTTTTCTGATCTTATTCGTTCTTTTTTCGTAACGCCTATCATGCTCCTTTCCATACCCCTCTGACATGTTCTCAGTTTTTGGAGAGGTTTTTGGTTCAGTACCCAAGTTTGGCATCCATATGTCAGGCATGGCAAGACACACGAGTTGAAAACTTTTTTCTTCGCTGCCATGGGAAACTGTTCGCTTTTGAGTATCTCCTTAAGTGACCAATATCTGTTCCATGCATTAGCTACTCTTCTTTCGATTTCTATTTTCGTTTGGTCTCTGAATGCAATCAATTGTCCTAGGTATGTATAGGTGCTCACATATTCGATGTTTGCATCATCCAGTTTTATAGGTATTTCTTCCCTGTTTGTCATTACCTTTGTTTTAGCTTCATTCATAGTCAGACCTACTATTTTGCTTGCCTCTGCCAACTGTTTCAGCATATGTTGGAGGGTAGTTGCGTTGTCCGCGAATAACACTAGGTCATCTGCGAATCTCAAGTGGTTGAGTTTTTTGCCGTCTATATTTATGCCAATATACTTTCCAAGATGGCAGAGAAAAGTTTTGGGGATAATGGGTCTCCTTGTCTTACCCCTTTCGCTATTGGGAATTCTTCACCCGTTGTTTCTAATTTTATTTGAGCAGTGCTTTTCTCATATATATTTATTGTAATACGTATGTATTTTTTAGGGACTCCTTGTTCAACTAAAGCCTGCCAAAGCGAGTCGTGATATATTGAGTCGAATGCTTTGCTATAATCCACAAATGCTATATATAACGCCTTACCGTACTCTGAACATTTTTCTATTAACTGCTTTAGGACATGCATATGATCGATAGTAGAAAGTCCTGCTCTAAATCCTGCTTGCTCCATTGGTTGCTGCTGGTCTAATAACCCTGTCAGTCTGTTTAAAATCAATTTAGAAAATACTTTGTATACGTTTGACATTAAACTTATTGGTCTATAGTTTTCAATGTTGTCCCTTTCTCCTTTCTTGTGTATGATTGTACTCTTTGTCCATTGTGATGGTATATACTCTGTTCGTAGGATGGTATTATACATGTCTGTGAGTTTCCTTAGATTTTCAGGTATAGTTATTGAAGTTTTTAACATCTCATTTGTTATCTGATCTGGGCCAGGTGCTTTGTCATTTTTTTGACTCTGTATCGCTTTTTCTATTTCTGATCTAAGGTAATCTGGTATGTCGTCTATCTCGTTGTCTTCAAGATTTATCGTTGCCTTCTTGGTATTGGGTTCTGCTGCATAGAGTTTCTTGTAGAAATCAGTTGCTGTTTGTATTATGTTTCTTCTTTTTGTCTCCTGCTTCCGAATTAGTAATAATAATAATTTAATAATTAACGATTTCGCAGACGATTTTACTTTTTATACGAATTGTCATTTCTTCTTCTTTTTTGTAATCTGAAAAGTTGATGTCATCTCTGTCGAGGAGGTGGGGTTTAACCATTGGGTTTAACAGCTTCGACAAAGTTTTTGGTCTAATAAAGAATTACTATTAAAATACATATAAGTTATATACATAATATGTATATAATGATGGGTTTTAAAAAGCAATCACAAAAATATATTATATTTTTGTAATTGCTTTTTAAAACCCATCATTTTACTAAACGAAAGGTTTAAAGAAAAAATAAAACTTGGACTTGGATCAGAATTCGGAGTCTTTGTGTTTTTAATTTTAATGTAGCCAGTGTCACGCGCGCTACCAAGACGAATCTAACGATTTATTTCTTTATACAAATCGGTTCATCCGTTTAGGAGTTATGAGGAAACAATGAAACGGACATACATACATACATACAGCTCAAACACGTAACCCTCCTCTTAGACTTCGCTCGCCGTAGTTGGGTAAAAATGTAGTATTTTTTTTTAAACGTTGTCCCACACTAGGAAATTCTCCTGTATCGTGGGTGCGTTTACAAACATTTAAAATCACATACACAAACAGCCAAACCCGGAACAACTATCTGTAGGCCATACAAATAATCGTTCCGTGCGTGGATTGAACCCGCGACACGTAGCGCAGCAGTCAACCGCGAGTAGAATACGTAACTTCGTCGCACAAAATATCGATAAATGCTAATACGATGCTACAAAATTGCGATGCACGCTACTGCGAAAGACCGTCTCTGCGAAGCCACTACACTTCGATGCACGTTACGGCGATAGATCTTAACTGCGATACTACTTATCTGCGATGCACGTTACCGCGAAAGATTTTCACTGCAATACTACTTGACTTCGATGCACTTTACCGCGAAAAATCTAATATGCTGTAATCATGTTTAAAAATGGCCAGATAGGCACTTTATGGAAATGGATTATGTTGGTAACCTGAATTTTATGAAATTACCTAGTCAAATTCATTTATTATTCGCTAACACAACCGAGTACAGACAGGATTAACAGCGGGTAGCTAGATCATGTCGAAAATATAGCTAGCTAGCTAGACACTTTACTGACGCTTGCAAAGTTGAGAGAATAATTTTGACATGATCTAGTTATTTTTGTCGTCGTTGAGACAAGAAGATATAAAACAGGACACATTTTGGGATTGCCCAGTTTGGGACCCGCTGTTAATCCTGTCTGTACTCGGTGATGATTTTCTGAATTATAAAATTTGACCAGCTTTAGCTTTATGATTAGTTATTTTAGCAAAGACATTCAAATATTTACGAGCATTATTAATGCTTATAAATCTCTTTGTATTTTACAGTAGGTACATACCAAAGGCTACATAATATTCTGCGGAATAAATACCGCAAACATACATTGGTGTTCAACATAAATCATATTATTATACTTACCTAGGCAAATATGTAAAGAATCTTGAGTATGAAGGAACAACATACAGCGCATGTTTCGCCCTGGCCTGGCGCATGCGTACCTCGTTAATAAATATGGGGCAAGGCTTTCAATTCAGCATGGGTTGACGCAGTGCTCATAAAATGAGGGGTGGAAGTTCGGAACGTTTGGTCGTACGGCCGTCTCGCCGTCGAGGAGAAACGCGTGCCAAACTAACGCGATATATCACCGTCATATTAGCAACCTTGTTAGGAGGTGGCGGCTCTGCTCTGCTTTTCCTCGTGCCACTGTACGCTGATCCAGCATTAAGTGCTCTAGCAGCTGATTTCGATCCAGTGCCGGCGGAGTGCGTCACTGAGAGGCGTGATGACAGACTCGGCTTGGACAACTGCACCTGGGCCTCGTGTAGAGAGGGGTGTACCAGCGACGCCTATAAATGTACACAGCTGCACGTGAAGTACAAATCTCACGCTGAAGAATGGCGTCCGGCAGTGCTGTTTGTCAATATAAAAGGATGTGGCTATCCACCTTTGGTTGACTGTGAGAATTTTACGACGAGCTACGGGTATGTTGGTGCGAGGTATCCCTGTTTCTGGTCGCGAGCCGATACAACGGTCGTGGTGCCGCGTTGGTCTCGAGGAGAGCAAGTGGCCACGGTGACCAGGACCTTGGCTGTTCCGCTGTTCCTGTCTGGTTGCGCCGGGATCGGCTTGTGTGCGCTGCACTGCGAATGCAAGCCCCGGCGTCGTCGCCGCCCTCCTCGTCGGCCCCCGCGTATGCCGACACTCTCTCCCGATGACACATCAGTCTACCGATTAGCGTAGTAGAAAACGAACACAAATTATATTTTCGATAGTGAGAATGTAAATAAGAATAATTATGTATGTGTGAATATATACCTACGGCGAAATTTTATCTCTTAATCTTCAAACCAATTTTTGAGGGTATAAATAAGGAAAATGGCAAATCAATGAGAATTTTAAATACTTATATTTTATTGTAAAGATGCCAATAAAAAATGAAAACGAAAATTTGTGTTTCCTTTTCCTGTGTTATTTCTTTTTTACACCACTCGCCGCTGGGCCTTAGGCGATGTTTGCTGGCAAAGAGCAACCCAATGTCTATAATCACCAACATTTGCAGAGCATTGTCCCTACTATGTTGTGAGTTTAACCGAACACAGCTGACCAAATAGCTATTATCAACCCACATTATTGTTTTTCGTATTAGCAGAAGAGACTATTTTTGTAATCCTTTATAAGCAAAACAAAGCCTTATAGATCATGCTCCGGCGAGATTAGCACCCGTATACATATATACGTACGTACGATGATAGCTTAGTTATTGCTTGAAGTTTCTTTTGTCTGTATGTTTATTATGTAATTGTTTGTTGTTCCAAATAAAATAAAAGAAAATAAAGTTGGAACTGCAAAAGTAAGAATTCTTGGCTTTGCTTTCTTTGTCGGTTCTTACTTCGTTTAAATTCGTGTCTACTTAATCATAATAAAACATAAGTAATAATTACTTTAACTTGACTGTAGATACCAGGGTAAGAGTTGAGTGCCAGCATGGACATACAGGGCATACCTTCGATTTTCCGCTAGCAAGATATAGTTCGACCTTCAATTGCATGGAAGTAAGGTAATAGTTCGAGGCTCTGTATCCATATTATGCAAATAAATTGTTTGATTTGAGAAAGTAAACAAATAAGTAAAGAAGTAAAATATTTATTTCAAGGTTTATAATGTGTCTTTATCTTAGTTTTTAGAGGTACAAAATAATTTTCATATTCAGTTCAGTCCATTGCCAATGTATACTACATATCCTTCATCAGTCTTCGCACGAGCATTCATTTTCTACATTGATAAACATGTACTTATATTTTTATAATATGTATTTTGAAGCTATTTATTTATATACCATAGATAATTTACATTGCGTCTCTTACAAATAATTATGTAGGGCGGAAATGCAATGAAAATTTTCTATTCTTTTAAGCAGATTTATATTTTTATAACATGGATACATTCATTTATTTGTCGATAACTTTAATAGGACATCTTAGGAACATAGAGACAAGAATGTTATATCTGTGAAATAGTTTTAAAGAAATAAAAGCACTGAAATAAATAAATTTACGAAAATAAGTTCCATTTTATTGTTGCTACTGGTTTAATTATCGACAAATTATGATTTTTTAAGGCAGAATTATTTAGGAAGCACAGTTTACTAATAAATGTTAAATTAAAAACATAGACATAGGAATAACAAATACAAGTTTTATGTAGTGAATGATGATAATTTAAATATAATAAACGTACATTGTTAAGTATTCAACATAAAAAATACTCCAAATAGTTTTGGTAACTTCATTTCAGGCCTTTGAGTTTATCCATAGTTGTATTTTTAGCCACATAATACAGAATTGTTTAATGATGAACCAAAATGTATGTGTAACATTTTAAGGAGTCTGCTCACTAATACCGTGCTATGGACGTCGAGAACTGAAAATACATCACACGGATTACTATGCTAGAACGTACATGCCCGTCCATAACGGGGCAGTAATCCATTTTAGGCCAAACGTTCCGTGCATGGCACGCAATGTTGTTAGTGGGTATCGGAATGATCTAGTGGGAACAGTCTCATACTTTTCAATACAAAGAATAATTTTTGTCTTACTTGTTCCAAGAACGGCCAGAGTATGATAAGGTGTAGTGGGCAGACTCCTTCAGCTTTGTGTTGCCCAAACAAGCGTGCAACATTCAGTATTACAGTAAAACATTACAGTAATTTGCTAGAATTGTATTAACTACGAGACCGTTTATAAACCCGCATAAAAATTACTTTCAAGGGCGGTGGGGATATCTTTTGTGATCTTTTGAGACAACAAGAATAGTGATCGCGCTAATCGTTGCCAACGCCTTAATTTGGTAGGTAGGTAGGCAGTGCACTAATAGGTACTCGTTTATACGATCATTCGAGATTTAGAATGCCTGTCCCACAGGTGTCAAAGAGACGATGTTATATACGAAAATTTTCTCTAACCAAATGGTCAGTAAATACTTGCCTAAGTCTTAATTACCAACGACCATACTCAATATTTTGTAGAGCATTACTTTATCACATCTTGTCTGTATCTAATCCGATCACAAATGAGACCTGGTAGTGTTTCCCCTTTTCCCTATTGCAAGATTGTAAAAACCCTTAAAATAAGGTATTTAAATAAAATAATGTAGAGAGATATGACCAAACATTTGATGAACCTTCGTATCAATCAACGCAATACTATTGTCAATAGAAAGTGGCTAATTCGAGTGTCAACGATCACTGGTCCATTAATTCGGGTTCGACATCACATATTTCGTCATATAACAGTTTACACAAAAAATGTGAACATGGAACGGAATCTTACATTACATTCATAAAAACATTAAAAAATAACTGAAACAGTGCACTATACATGAGCAATAAAAAAACGTTTACAACAAGATTCTATTCCATGCCACGAACCGAACATTCTTTCTGCTTGTGAAAGTTATCTATGCCTGCGTAAAATTCTAAATTCGAAACATAATATATGGCGGGAACAATATGGCTTCTTGGGTCCAAACCGCAGTAATTTTACCAAGACTTTTAGAGCTCGCGCAATGTTGGACGTATACATTTTGCATTTTTAACAAGATGGCTGTAGAAACACGCTATATGGCGTGCCGAATTGAGGCCATTTTTAAATAAATACCTAGGTGACATGTCATACAGTAACATTTACAAGCAGAAAGAAACAAGTAATAACAATAGTTTAAAAAGTACATAATCACAACCGATCTACACCCAAAACAGCAAAATCGATTCAATCAAATAATTTATTTTATAACATGACTCGCATTAAAATGAAATTGGCATAATTTACTATAAAAATTGCTATTTCGGATACAGTATTAAAAATATACTAGATTGGTACTTACATTAAGGTGAAATTGAGTTTTGTATAGACGAATGTTTCTTTGTGGAGGTAAAGTTATTACAACGATTCGAAATATTGAGAATAATGGTTCAATAAAGCATTAAACACTGTTTATATTCGGTTATTGCCTATTCCTTGACTGTGGCATTAGAATTAATGGTCTGTAGTGTTTCGGTGAAATGCAACTAATGAGATTAGACAGTAGATTCACTGTGCAGAATTGAACATGCTTTCAAAACCGGTTTTCGAACTTAAGAAATCCTCACGGGAACCACTCGTCCAAATAATTTCACCTTTAACAACATATACTCAATACAAAACTTTCTAATTATCATAAATTAAGGAAACAATGATCACCAAAGTTTACTTTGGCAACCACGTACGGCTGTCTCCTCATTAGGCGAACAGTTTGCGACTGACTGTCCACTGACTGACTGTGAGCAGCGAATCACTAGTAAACTCAACGTTGAGTGATCGGCGAACTGAAGCCAATGAGCCACGAAGCAAACTATAGCAAATTGATCGCAAACCCAAATTTTGCTGCAAAACAGCCGCTCACTGAATAGAGTCAGCTGCCCCGATGCTCACTGCTGCGTACAGTACGCGCTCTATAGACACTGCATTTAAAATATATAGGGAGGCGAACTGAAAGCTAACAGTCAGCCGCTCATTGTTCGCCAAATGAGGACACAGCCTTAGTGATACGTTACAGTATTATTAAGGCAGTCATACAATACCGTATTGACATAACATGGCAGTCCATTGGTTGGCTACATTTTGATTTACTTCTAAAGAGAGGTTTCCAATTTATCTGTATAATAAACGCGGTGTCAAGGCAACTGTGACGAAAAGTATTACCAAGGATTTGGAACAAGTTTCTAGACCTCCGGGGACGAATTATATAGTCTGTTATAAAAAAAATGTGCTGTTTCATACCTCAAAGATCAAACGTATGAAATAAATGGCTTTTTTAACCGAAGCAAAATTATCAAAATTACTATACTAGTGGATACAATCTTGTACTGAATTTATGATAAAAGTTTGCGTCCCAGTGTCATTTAAATCATGTATTTTTGTTCTCATCATCGTAAATGAGTGAATACCATTTTATTTGTGGTGGATTATCCATAATCATATTTCTGAAAGTTTTTTGTTTGTTTGAGTCTCCTTAGATTCTATGTCCGTTGATTAAAGGTAAGTATTACCCACCCATGTTATGTCAACCATACACTTCATAAGATACGTCGAAATCACCATTAAATGCTAACCAGCACATACCTTGCGTCAAGTAGCTAATTCGAGATTTGGTGATCGACCAACAATTTCTCACTAACTATTGCAAATTAGGAAATGCATAATCGAGAAGTTTGTTTTGATGCTGACATTAACATTTTTAATGGTGTTGGAAAAAGTATTTTTTTTTAAACCCGAAATATGGAAACTACAAAAACAAAATAACAGCAAAAAAAGTCACTAACAGACTGGCAAAATTAGTCTATTGAGATAACCATAGCCAATGCAACAGCAAATCGCAGTGGCCAGGACCAATCGAATAAGACAGTGAAACGACAGGTCTGTAAATGTTTAACTAAACGAAAACGCTTCCTTATACGGGCTGTATATCCAAAAGTGCGTGGGACGACAACGCACTTTTGGATAGTCCAAAACACTACCTACAGTCCAGCCACGGCTATAATAACTATCATGACTTTTACGGGGTTTACAAACTAGGAAGGACGGTCGCCGCCGCCGGTGGCATTAGCTGGTTCCTTGAGCCGACGGGTTTTGAGACACATTGCTATGCAAGATTTTAAGTATAGTTGCCTATAGGTCATGCGAAACCCCTTTTCGGTGTCCATTCCAAAGCTTTAATCTGATGGAGAAGAATGGACAAGAATCTCCATTGCCACTCTTTTCAAATCAATGTTTCTATACAGGCCGTTTCTGCGCAGAAACGCTAACCACGTATTTAATAAATCTGCAAAACCAACACGGTCTCTATGTATAGAAAAGCATTTTTTTTATTTACTGATGAATAATGTCTATGTGGAGAGGTACGAAATGATTTACTGGATACGTGGTTAGCTTTTGTGCGTCGAGGTCCCTCCACCCTATAAACAATGATAGATTTGAAAAGAGTGGCCGTGGAGTTTCTTGTCCATTCTTTTCTATGAGATCTTAGCATTGGAATGAGCACTTATCAAAGTTACCATACCTGTGGCTGGACTGTAGGTACTGTTTTAACTACCGACAAGTGCCCGTAAAATAGTATTTGAAATCAAGGCTCTGCGTTTTGAGTTCTATTGCCGCTTGTTACCGTTTCAAAGAAACCAGTCGTGGTGGCCTTCGGAAATGTACGCACGGCAACCAATCAAGCTACAAAAACCAATTTATGCAGATCTCTCATTGTACGGGAAATCTAGTCAAAGCTAGGCCCTGTTATACTGAAAATGTAAATTTGATGTGTGGCCATGTGTACCTTTACCATGAGCTTGTCAGTCTGTTACCTTATTCATTTTGTTCATATATTTTTTTGCAATTACCACATTTAAATTTTAACAATACTAGTCAAGCAACATAATTAAACTTCCCAATCATTATTATTGCTATATGATAATATAATTTATTGCAAGTGCATATAATATTATTGCTTGATTATATTCACTATGAACTTTGTGTAACGTGGTGGATTACAGCCCACTTAGCATTAGGAACGTAACAGGCTGATTGTGATTATATTCATCTCCATAAAATAACTAGAGTATACGAAGATGGACATAAAAAAAAATATATCTTTGTGACCAGACTAAAGATAACTTATGAAGTATTTAATTCAAATATGGGAAAATGATATCAACCATATAATATTACATCCACTTGCATATATTAAAGCATACACGTAATAATCAGCTACACTTTCAAACAACATATTCTGGAATATGCATACTAACCTATATTTATTGACTACAAATACTTTCGATTCCAAAAATAAATAAGAGTTATTAAGTATAGAACGTACATCATTAAAGCTAAAATGAAAAGTATTTATAGTCAACAGTCTGTATTCATGACTTTGGAGTTATATTTTGTTGCTATACAAGGGTTACACTGAATTATCTAGCGAAACTCCGTAGTTCGTTGTTCGATACCTAGATTGGCTGTGTTCTCTTTTTTAAACATAATAGTATCTTAATAGTAACCCTTATCTTAACAGTTTATTTGTATCGTGTTAATAGCAATAGTCTAGCTATATGAGTAATTATTAAATATTTACTGAAAGTAACAACAATAATTAATAATAACAGTCAAAGAATATTGTACAACAAAAAGGGTTTGTCATGAATACAGACCTAAGTAAAGACAAGACATGATCATAGAACCACTTGAGACATTTGTGAGGCGAGACGGTACCTCTTCCTCTCAAGTTCAACATTGGTATCTAGACCACGTTTCACAGCCATACTGGTTGACGGTTGTACCTCTAAACTAGCTTCAACAAGTCTACGGGACCTACAATACCTGTAGTCGACCGCTGTGTTCACCCGATGCAGGGTCATGTCCACAGCTGTTGGTAATGTGTAGTATTCTTGAACATTGTTCTGAGGCACGTTAGAATCTTCTAAGTCTAGGACTGAGTAGTTGGCGTCTGGTCGCCGTTCGACGGGGCGCTGGCGGTACGATGTGTCCACATTCAAATGGCTTCGAGACGAAGTGCTGCAAGTACTGGAGGCCGGGGAGACGTGGAAGCTGGGCGACGTACAGGGTGTCTGGTTCGGGGATGTTCGAGCGCTGCTGTAGCCTTGATCCAAATCCGACTCCACCGATGTCTCACGAGACTTCAAAATTTGCATCATCCTGTAATGTGATTTTTATTTGTAATTTTTTTGTTGTCGTTTTAGGTGTGAGGTAGGATTAAAGCTGTAGTGTTCAGGTATTCGCTTCGGTGTTATAACCAAGGATGGGACATCAACCGAAAGGGATATCGACCTTGTAGCTCACAAGAGCGTCTTTTCGGCCTTTGGTCATCATTAGATTTTTATTGTATACAACATTACTGAGTGATATGATAACATCTGTAAGCATGTAAGCGACCTTGTGCCATAGGATTATGGAAGCGAGGGTCGCGGGTGTACTTGCGGTTGATGGTGGTGGTGGTATGGCCACGTCCCGCACCGCACGGCACACTCACCTCTGCAGCAGGCGCGCGATGGGCGCGACGGCGGCGGCCTGGCGGCCCGCGCGCGCCGCCAGCCACGCCGGCCACGCCGCCAGCCCCAGCTCTGCGCGCGCGCACGCCACGCACGCACACCCCACGTCCCGCACCGCACGGCACACTCACCTCTGCAGCAGGCGCGCGATGGGCGCGACGGCGGCGGCCTGGCGGCCCGCGCGCGCCGCCAGCCACGCCGGCCACGCCGCCAGCCCCAGCTCTGCGCGCGCGCACGCCACGCACGCACACCCCACGTCCCGCACCGCACGGCACACTCACCTCTGCAGCAGGCGCGCGATGGGCGCGACGGCGGCGGCCTGGCGGCCCGCGCGCGCCGCCAGCCACGCCGGCCACGCCGCCAGCCCCAGCTCTGCGCGCGCGCACGCCACGCACGCACACCCCACGTCCCGCACCGCACGGCACACTCACCTCTGCAGCAGGCGCGCGATGGGCGCGACGGCGGCGGCCTGGCGGCCCGCGCGCGCCGCCAGCCACGCCGGCCACGCCGCCAGCCCCAGCTCTGCGCGCGCGCACGCCACGCACGCACACCCCACGTCCCGCACCGCACGGCACACTCACCTCTGCAGCAGGCGCGCGATGGGCGCGACGGCGGCGGCCTGGCGGCCCGCGCGCGCCGCCAGCCACGCCGGCCACGCCGCCAGCCCCAGCTCTGCGCGCGCGCACGCCACGCACGCACACCCCACGTCCCGCACCGCACGGCACACTCACCTCTGCAGCAGGCGCGCGATGGGCGCGACGGCGGCGGCCTGGCGGCCCGCGCGCGCCGCCAGCCACGCCGGCCACGCCGCCAGCCCCAGCTCTGCGCGCGCGCACGCCACGCACGCACACCCCACGTCCCGCACCGCACGGCACACTCACCTCTGCAGCAGGCGCGCGATGGGCGCGACGGCGGCGGCCTGGCGGCCCGCGCGCGCCGCCAGCCACGCCGGCCACGCCGCCAGCCCCAGCTCTGCGCGCGCGCACGCCACGCACGCACACCCCACGTCCACGCACTCCACCACCTTTAGCCGGACATCTGAGGGGGAGGGAGAACATATTATTACTTCTACTCCCTAATCAGAAAGAATCTACCAAGAGATTCAGTAATTTACATGGAGCGACTATTTATCTGATCCAGTCATTGCGATACCGACACACTATCTAAACCTCTTGGCAAGACTGGTTGGTCACCCACTTTCGGGCTTCAGACTAAATGTTTCGACAGTCAAGATTTACGAATGACAGCCGAGAACAACTGTTTTACGGGCTTCCTAGCGGTGTCCTCATATAAAGTCCGAAATAGACGGTGAGGTTTGACTTCATGGTCAAAACACTGTTATAAAGATTAACGCCGCGTCTAGGTAACACAAGCTTTGGAACAGTTAAGATAAGAACAGTAAAAACTTTCAAAAGATGACAGACTTCTAAACATTCAATGAATACTGGACCAATTGAAATTAGATTATTTAATAAACAATTTGATAGAATTAAAATTCATTAAAACTTACCAGACAACGTCAAATCCAAGTAGGCCTCGAGTAACTTCGCCCCATCCCTCTTGAATCGCCTCACAAACTTCGGGTGTCGAGTGGTCAGGTCACCGTCGGTCACCACATATTGGGCCAACAACGACGCGTACGTGACCGGGGTTGGCGCCAACAACCTCCAACGCACGTGTTGGCCCACCATCCATTCTAACTGCCTGAATGTCTTACCACATAATTGGACCCCACTGATTTTCGATAAAGTCTTTAGAGTGGGCGCTCGACTGAACTTTTCTTCGCTTTTTGCTGTGGACAATGAGCCAGTATGTATTTGATGGATTTTGAAATATTACAAGTTTACACAGATACTCGGTAGGAAATAGTTAATCGGAGTCACACCCCGTTTCTGATTTGAGTATTTGAATAGAAATCTAGTCACAGGTATTTCCTTCTTCTATATAAATATTCTATAGCTAAGGAGTTAGTTTGTTGGGTTGAACGCACTAATCTCGAGAACTACTGGTTCAAATTGAATTCTTTTAGCAGGCAGGCTAAATAACATCACGCTACGACCAATAGAAGTTACGTGGGTTAGCTAGTGTCATATATGTATGTAGTACTCGACTCGAAATTCAAAATTCACACAGTTTGTCTAGTTCTAAACATCAATGATTCAAACTGGCATCGGGTCGGCCTGTTTCTGCACAGTCCAGGCCAGCAAGTTTTTCTAGCTCCGTTTGTTAAATACAATTATTTGTTACATACCTGCTAAACTCAAGCAAGCCAGAGCGACATGCGTCAGTCGATCTGCCCTCAGTCTATGCGCATCCATAAACAAGTCTAGCTGAGCGACCGCCGAGTGTAAGGTTGCGATGCACAGTCCCAACTTCTTGGTCACATCACGGAGCTGCTGTACTAAGGCGCCCCGGAATTCCAACTGAAAAGTACGAAAAGTTTAAGTATTTAAAATGTATTTACTTTTATTATTGCAGGCCTAGGAAACGCTGGCGTGAGGTCTTAGAACGGATATGCCGAAGAAACAGCTCAGAGGGAAGAGTGAAGGATTATGGGGGAGACTTTTGCCTAGGAGATAGACAATAAAAGTAGATTTAAAAAAAAAACATATCTATAGTAATAATGGGTGTAAAATGGCTGTTCTCAAAAACGGTGAAGGAAAACATCGTCAGGAAACCGACATGTCCTAGACCTAAAAATTCGAAGACATGTGACATTTATCAACCCGCACTGGCTCCACGTGGTGGATTACCGCCCATTCCCTCTCATAGAGGAGGCCTATGCCCCAGCTGTGGGAACATTATAGGCTGATGATGATGAATGGACGTAAGAAGACCCTTAACGAAGGCGAAAGGCACTTGTTTTCCTCGTCATTACGTTTTTATTCTGGAGTATATCAGGGATCCTTCTAATTATGGAGGTATTGGAAGGGGCCTAAAATGCAGTTCCAACTTTTTCAAAAAATGTAACTGCGTTTTGACTCCCTGAAGTACACACTCGTTAAAAATGATAAAACCATTTTCCTAATTAATCAGTCAACGAACTCAGATTTTTTGGAGAGTAAGTAAACTCGCTAAAAAGGCTGTAAATTACGTCATTTAGCACAATGTGTCACTGGTTCAACTAACTAAACCGTGGTTTACTTTCGTGACATTTCAGACATAATGGAAGTAGGCTACTTCGTTACTTTAATACCTTGTAATTACAGCCTTGTACATTATTTGGGACGTAGGTGTATTTCTTTTGATATCCTCTGCTTAGCCTTTTCTTCCAGTCTAACCAGATGCGGCTGAAGATATGAATTTTACATGGAGCAACTGCCTATCTGACGTCCACAACCGAGACTGTCCTAGGTAATACGATACCCTTTGGTAAGACTGGTTATAAATTTATCGGACCACTGACTACCTGTAAGGATTGATAAAGATTTACAAATGACAGCTGGGACCAACGGCTTAGGTAACGTTCTTTCCGAGGCAAGCGCGGCTTTACCTGAAGACCGATCCGAGCGGCTGTTATTATTTAGAATAGAATAAAACTTTATTGTACACCAAAAGTGAAACATAACGGGTGGGCATTTAGCCACGAGCTCCAAGAAATAGTAAGTTTTCTTTGGAGCTCACCCTTTTCAGTACAGAAAGGGCATATATTAAGTAAATATTTTAATCTTTGATCTCATTACCATTTCATGTCATGTCATGTCTTTTCCCATCTATACAACTACATTTTTTCTTAACATTCAAAATCCGTCAGTTATATAATTATTCGTTACAATAAAGAATTTACCTGAAACCAGTTTGGTGAGTACAACACTACAAAGTGTATACTCGTCCCCTAACTTTTGGTACCCAACAAAGGTTATTCCTTTGTCGAAATGAAGCAGCTGGCTTAAAGAGCATTGTCTTGCAAAATTCGCAGATACGGCAAAAACTTCTTCACAATGTCTTGTCGATGTTAAAAAAAAAAACTTTTTTTGCTTACTACGTTATTGAAATATAACGAAAAAGTGTTTGCCCTAAGGGGAGACAGCTTTATTTCATTATATGCTGCAATACATTACAAATCCATGCAATCGTTATAACTGCAAGCGATTTTAAGCTCTAATTCCTATGTCGCAAAAGTGAATGTAGGAAAAATGTTTGCATGATGAAATATTATGTCGATTGAACAAAACCTAGTATGAATCATGATATTGTTATTACATTCAAGTTTCAATGGTTTAGTAACCCTTCGTAAGTAATAAAAATGTCCTTATTTGAAGTAATTTCGTTATTGTTGATATTATTTCGTCATTTGTTTTATTGTTACGTAAATATCTATAACATGTACATGAACATGTATAACTTACATAATGTTAGTGACGCATTACTAATTTAGTACAAGGAAAATGAAAAAAATCTAAAATGCACCAGTGCTAAGCTATATTGATGCGACTTTTAATATGTAAATAGGTAGTAGGTAGATTTGACCAAGTGCATTGCAACGCATGCTGGAATCAGCTAGGTAGTTTAGGATAAATAAATTAAAGTTTATTTCAGACTACAGTCCATAGCTTTGTTAGTATTTTATTGTTAGTAACATATATAAAGGATAAAGGACCCTTAAGTCGACGATCTCTTTTGATTTAGGTAACGGGTTTTTCATTTAGTAGGTATGGATTTCACTTTCAATTGCTTTTTCATATGAACCGGTTTTAAAATTGTGTAGGTACCTACCTATTAGATTTTATTGCCATTGTTTACAATAATAGCAGATATTGTATCCTTTTAAACTGCTAATATTATAGATCCTTATGTTTGTATATTTGTGAAACAATCACGCCTGTAAATTGACAGAAGGCTAGATTAGTACCCGAAGGATAAATTTCGCGACTATTACGTGGGGGAAGCCGCTAGAAAAGCCAGTGATTTCATTGACGGAAGTTTTCACAGGATTTATTCTCAACGGTAACTCAGATATATTCTAATTCAGATATACATACGAATATGTCGTGAGGAAAGTTTTGAAGATGTATGTGGATGTGTATACGGCCCGGCGCCCACTGGAAGTGGTCCAAATGGCGTCGGCTGATGAAACCTAGTCCATATAATAGTTCGTGAATGTAGGATATTTTTTTACTATGGGCACCATAAAATCGGCCCACGGAGAAAAAAGTTATACAGTCCAGAAACCTGGTACCTATTATAGACGAAAAATTGAAAAAGCTTCCTTTTTTTCGGCCAAAACTTATTTGCCGAGAACTCGCACTTCCGCCGCCGCCCGTATACCCCTCGGGGTGGCGGGGGGTGATGCTCCTGCGCCACCCGTATACCCCTCGGGGTGGCGGGGGGTGATGCTCCTGCGCCGCGCCTATTGTTTACTGGTCAGTGAGTTATTCGCTATCATTCAGCAAGGACATCGTTTGGTTTCTTTATTTTGTTATTACCGGCTTTCTTTTTGGACATATTTTCGACTTGATTACTTACTCGATTATTTGGCACGTTGAAACGGACTTGTGATATTGCTTTTGGATTGGACTTTCAAGATGTTGCCTAGTGCTGGCGTTGTGTGTTTAGTGTGTAATCGGTCAGTGTTACGAAGAGAAAGGCAAAATGTTACCCGAAATCTGTTCGAGTCGAACCCAGCCATCTCAGCACATATACTTGCATCAATTGCACCGCGACAGGTATGTACTTTTTAAGCCATTTTTTATGTTGATTGTTGGTGCAATAGATAATACCAACCTGGTTAGCTAGAGCTGGTTATTATGGAAGAGCTAATTATTAGGTATAAGTGTAAGAAAGAGTATTATTATAGTGAAAGTGTTATTTCTCACATCCAAGTACTCATATTTATTATTGACAAAAAAGATCCGTGAGCAAGATTTTTCCCACCATAAATAAAAGGTATTGCTCGTGAAAAGTCATTACAACTTTTTTGTTTTTTTGTTTTAGGTTTTATTCAACGGCAGAGAATACGTCTGTCGTCCATGCTGGTTAAGGAGTCAAAGGGCTCAGGGTCAGGGTGCTATGCAAGATCCTTTGCCAGGACCTTCAACACCACGGGAAGATGCAGTTGGAAATATAGATCAGGACGAAGTACAGCAACTACAGCAACCTGATTTACTTCAGTCATTAAATCTGTCGGAGTTATCTCGTGCTCCAAATACAGCAAATGCATGTATTTTTTATGGTTGCCGTATGATATCGCGACGCCGGATACCTGAGAGAGTAAAGGCCGATTTTTTAATTAACGCAAACTATTATGTGCCACCAAGTGCTAGAGTATGTGACGAGCATATGCAATCAAATAATTGGGAGGAGTTATTTGAAGCCCCAAACATATCGCATGATTTTTCGAGTGCACATATAATGGACATCATATCCATTTTAAAAAATGTCATAACAAATACAACACACATGGATTTTGAACATGTTGAAAATATGTCAGCAGACGAATTGCATTACTGGACCGGGCGGACTCTCGAAGAATTCAACGTGATTCTAGCTGAAACACCATCTTTGAGTAGAAGAAGTACCCAGCCAAAGAAGATATTAGGAATGTACCTATCAAAACTCAGAAGTGGAGAATCGGACGACAGGCTAGCGACTCTGTATGGCATAAGCCGAAGACACTTTGAGAGGCTCGTACATTTGGCACAAGAGTGTCTATTAGAAGACTTTGTGCCTCAACATTTGGGCTTTGACCATTTAACCAGAGAACAAGTAGTAAACAGGAATCTAGTAATACCTGCTGCATTGTTCGGCAACCCAAATGAACCCGAAAACGAAATGCCTGCTATCACCATTATTGATGGTACTTACCAAAATATTCAGAAAAGCTCGAACTTTTTATTCCAGAGGGATACATATAGCCCTCATAAGTACAGGAATTTAATAAAACCACTGGTACTGACATGTTCGGATGGATACATAATAGATATTTACGGGCCATATAAAGCGACCAAATCAGATGCAAATATAATGCAAGATGTTCTTCACGATGAACAAGACGTATTCCATTACTTTTTTCGACCCAGTGACATTTTTATTTTGGATAAAGGATTTAGGGACGCCTTGCCAGATTTTAAAAGTTTCGGCTACATAACTCATACGCCTGAGTCTTTACATCCCGGAGAAACTCAACTAACCACCATGCAGGCTAATAAGTCCAGAAAAGTAACCATGGTCCGCTGGGTTGTGGAGATCGTTTTCGGACGCATCAAGCGTGACTTTAAACTACTAAGGCAAGAATATTTCAACGTTGCCCTGAAACACCTATTCCCGAATTTTAGAATAGCTGCTGCATTGTTGAATGCTTTCCACGTGCCAGTGCATGACAGCATATATGCTGACCGGTTTGTTGAAATAATTAACCAGCGTATGAATATGCCTAATAATCTAGCAGAATATATAACGGCCAGTAATATGAACCGACGGCGTGCAGCTTTTACAGCGATTTCGGGGAATCTTTCAGAATTGAGGGGGTTCCCACGGTTGTCTGAAGAAGATTTGATAATATTCGCCCTCGGAACTTATCAACTAAAACTAGCGCGTAGCTACTATAGTGAGCACGTCCGTGGTGGTGTATACACCATAGATATTTATCGTGACGATGCACCACCCGCAGGATTGGAGCGATATAATATTACAGAACCAAACCTAACACTGTTACGAGGGCGGATACAGTCACGCCACGTCAGGTCAAGAACCTATTACACATACATAATGTATGGAGAAGAAGCTGCAGGATTGGATTCCATACGGCATTATTATTGTAGCTGTGTAACGGGGAAGAGGACTTTAGGGGTTTGTGCCCATATTATGACCATAGTATGGTATTTAGGGTGGGCTCGCTATCAAAATCAAATACACCATCCTGCAGAATTTTTGAACCACATTTTAATATAAAAAACACATATTAATTGTTATCAAAAAAACACATAATTATTACTATAATAGGTATACCTCTGCTTGAGCCTTCGGGGTTTACAGGCGTTATGTTATATTGATATGTTTGCTTTAATTAATACCTGTCATATATATATCGTATTTGTCTAATAATCTGCATATAAATAATAAAATAAAAAAAACTTACAATAACTCCTTAAAATAATATGGGTCATATACCTATGTGTCGATTACTTTTTTCTCCATGTGTCGATTTATTTGTGGGTATAGTAAGTGTTATAATATTAAATTATCAAATAAATAAAGCAGTTCTCATTATCCGACGCCACTTGGACCACAGTCCATACTAAAATGTCCGATCTCCTTTCCATGATATATGATCGTAGTAACAAAAATACCGCTTCGGTATGCTTGATGTAAATTTCTACTTTATTGCCATGAAGTTAATGTATAATGCTTTTTATCACCTAAAATTCTCAGCCGTACCGATGCCGATAGTGGGCGCCGGGCCTAAGAGTAGAGGAAGACCAAATAAGTGATGGATGGACTGTGTGAAGGATGATATGGCAAGAAAGGAGGTGTCTGATGCCATGACGAGTAATTTTATAGAGTATGAAGACATGCTGCGCTGATCTCAAATTAATTACGATGATGTCAAAAGAATGATGAAACGCAATTCAGATATTCGTCGTGGTATGACGTCTTAAAACATTATTGTTTTACTCCTTTTCCAGTGTGCGAAAGAAATGGCGCTAGAAATCCTGTAAAGCTCCGTCTCTTTCCCACACTGGAATAAGAGTAAACCAATACTGCTTTAAGACGTCATGGTAGGCCAGCAGGATGTCTGATTATGGGTAGCGGCTTAGGAGAAGGTAGACAGGACACTTGCCAAGACGTGGTGATGGCAGGTAGGAGTAGAACCCTCATTGAATGATTACAGAGAGGCGGTAAAAGTCTTGGCCAGATGGGGCTATGACATTCAGAAGGTCGCAGGTAAAACTTGGGAGTCGTGCAAAACAAGGAAGAATAGCGCAAAAGGGAAGACGCTTTTACTCCCTAGTCGGTGCAACAGGGCTACTAATCATATTATACGACAAAATAGTAACAATTACATAATTATTTCTTACTGGCTGTCCCGCGCAACTTCGTCTGCGTCACATTTTCCCTGTTTTCGCAACATTTTTCATTGCTGCTCCGCTCTTATTGGTCGTAGCGTAATGAGATATAGCCTATGTTCTTCCCTAGGTTGAAATCTAACTTCTTGCCAAATTTCATTAAGATCCGATCAGCCGTTTAGTCGTGAACAGGTAACAAACAAACAGAGTGACTTTCGCATTTATAATATTAGTATGCATTTATAATATTAGTATGGATTTGGAAAATTGACGGCGCGGTTGACGCTATGGCAGTTACACCGCGTGTCACGGTTTCGATCCCCGCACGGAACAAATATTTGTGTGACATACAGGTTGTTGTCCCGGACTTCCGGGTTTCCGGGTCTGGCTATTTGTGTATGTGAGATTAAATGTTTGTTCGCGTGTCCTGCCTGTCCTGTTGCTAGCACATCACAGGAGCTGATGGACGCTACAGAAAGTGCCACACTCGTCGCCAAATTTTGGGCTGACTCAATTTAAATTGTGATCGACACGTAAGAAGCATGTTTGTAAACGCAACCATGAAACAGGAGAAATCCCTAGGATGCCTACGTTTAAACAAAAAAAAATACAATGATTTGGTTTGGTAGGGCGAAATTAATCTTATGATTTATCGTAGAAGTATGGTTTATAGGTAGTAAAAGTCGCATTAGTACCCAAGTTCTAGTATCCTATCTGGAAAGCATATAACAAGGTCACATTAATCATTCAGCAAGGCTTCGTATCGATTTTAGATATTATGCGTATGTTCTAGTACGCACTATGATGTTTGTTTCTAAAATATCATGCCATTTCAAAAAACCGGCCAAGTGAGAGTTGGACTCGCAGAAGAAGGGTTCCGTCCCACCTTAAGCAATAACGCCAACAATACATGTTTCTAGCATGGAGTATCTTTCGTTTTAACTTAATTTTATTATTTGTAGTTATAGAGGCAAAATATCTAACCTAATATTATAAAGCTGAAGAGTTTGTTTGTATGCTTGAACGCGCTAATCTCAGGAACTACTAGTCCGATTTGAAAAATTCTTTCAGTGTTAGATAGCTCATTTATCGAGGAAGGCTTGTATATGATGTGAGTCTAACACACTCACATCATATATCATCACGCTACGACCAAAAGGAGCGGAGCAGCAATTAAAAATGTTGCGAAAACGGGGAAAACGTGACGTCTCGAAGTTACGCGGAACAGCTAGTATAATATATAGTATGGAACAGCTGATTTTGCAAGCCTTTATTATGCTATTGATCCCATATTAACGGTCGTGAGAAGTTTCCAGTTTAGTATCGATTTTAATACCAACTTGTAGAAAATCTAACTATTTGTCAATACAAGCAAGTTCTTTGGAACTCGCACAGTTTATATGTATTAGATGGTGATCCTATGTATAGGAGAAGTAACTGGTGGCATTCTGTAGTTTATGTATGTATATACAGTGTGTAACAAAGGGTATATATATATATACATACATATTTAAGGGTGTGCTACAGACCATCAAACTGAACATGTTTCTCCATCAGACAAACATCATAATAGCGAAAAAAATATCAGCTGCCCCATACATTTGGGTCGAATAGCTATTGAATTTGTATGGGGAAGCAGGAAATTTTGCCGCTTTTACGATGTTTGTCCGATGGAGAAACATGGTCAACTTGATGGTCTGTAGCACACCCTTAAGTATGTATACCCTTTCCGTTACACCCTGTATATAGAAGTAACATGCATGTCATCACACCTGTAATTCCTGAAGGGTTTGGCAGAGATGTACCTACTAGTACACCCACATATTGCCAGATACGTTTTAAGTTCCATTTAATAAGGGGCGAGCCTATTGCCATCAATCGGGCACAAATCCAGGCTTCGTGGCTGCCATTGAGAAATTTCTGATGGAAAATCCCAATGACACTTTGCTCGGCACTCGCGATAGCTACCTCTAGACCAACCACGCAGTCAGGATGTACTTCTAATATTATTACATTGTTGCATTGATAACATTTGTTTACAATAACATTTAAGTGCACATAACTATCTTATGTTATTTGTATTCCTGATACTTAATCAAAGCATTATCAGTGTAATCTGATACTTGATAATCTCAAGAGCCCATCAAGGAATTTCTTCATTATAATGCAATAAATTACAATAATACAACACAATTACTCAGCTAAGGGGGTTTTTCCTTAAAGTCTGTTTTGATAAATAATTACTGATACAGAGATTTTAATTGGAAAAAAAACACACGTCGAAACATGTTGAAACCTATCTTGAATGCATATGAGTGATGCGATAACTCTTGTAGCAGTTTTTTTTATTGATAACTATAGTAATTTTTCCTGTATCGTGCGCGTAGGTTGACAAACATTTTAACTCACATACTCAAACAGCCAGACCTGGAACAACTACCTGTAGGTCATACAACTATTTGTTCCGTGCGGGGATCGAACCTGCGACATGCAGCGCAGCAGCCAATCGCAACCACTGCGCGAACCGTGGCTTTTTTTTTACAGTTGGGAAATCATCTAATGACCCCTCCCGCTGTGGGCGGAGCGGAAGGGAGTGTCAGACTTGTATTGACTAAAACCCATCCATGTTCCTTCTTAGCCCTTTGTGTTCCAGGGTCACGGTATCTCTATCGAACAGGCCCGGAGAATCGGCAGGCATCGACCCTCTCGGACCCCTTCCTATAACGCGCGAACCGTTCCTTCAATTCGCCAAATATTAGTTCCGTGCTAGGACCGAACCCGAGACACGCAGCGTTGCAACCAATCTCTCAGCCACTGCGCCAACCGTGCCGTCAATTTGCCAAATAAGATATTATTGTTACTATGCTGTTTATCTTCTATTAATGTGCCGTGAAAGGTACTGAAAGCTGTTTTGCTTTTAAAATTGCTATCTGAATTGATAAATGATGTTTATTTTGCAAATAGGTTGAGGTCATTGTCTTTTTTAAGGTCTAGACATAATCTTGGTCCACATGAGGACTATGCAGATAGTGTCTGAGATGGTTTTTTGAAGAAATAACTGCACATATTTGAGTGGAGCTGTCTAGTCAATGCAGCAGGCATTTGTCAGTTATTGTGTAATTCAACTTGTATTCAGAAGGAGAGTTTAAAGAAGTAAGAGAAGACATGTTCTTGTCTTGTTCTTGTACTTGTACTTTCGCAGTAGTGCCACAATGACATGAAATTTGGTTAGCAAAAGTACAGTGCTAAGTAATGTTTATAGATCTTATCTCAAATACTTCAATTCTTACCTGGGGTGATTGCAGGTGGATGGTGGGTTTCTCAGCCTCTTGTTCCAGTAGGTTCTTCCAAATTTCTTCTTTGTATTCACAGTGGTACTCTTCATCTTGGTCTGTGAGTGACTGTGAAGAAAAAAAAAGCTGTAATAGGTGCATCCATTTGACTCAACTTACATACAAGGGGAAGGGGAGGGGGTGAAAGGGCAGGGTATCATTACTCGGCCAGTCCGTTTCTTGATAGCTATAACCTGGGGGTAAAGTTGGGCCATGGCTCATGCTCAGGGTACTAATATTACCCAATTGTTATAAAGAAAAAGAGTATTTAGTTTATATGTATGTCATTGCTTTAGCATGCAAATAGATAGTACTCATGCTGTGGCCATATTCATCATTAGTTTCTGCATACCAATTGACTAAAATTGTCCTTACAAAAGACAGATTTTCCTAATATGTTTGGGACTTAGCCGACAGAAGATTTTTATATTATTATTCTTAATTTACAAAGGTCTACATGGGCACTTATAAAACGTCGACAAAAAGGTGCTCAGTCCGGGTTAGTCGTTTCCTATGGAGAAGAACCAGCAAGAAACTCCATAGTTACTTTTTTAATTCACTGGACTGCCTAATTTATCTAGTGATTCCAAAGAATATCTCAGTAGCAGCTAGAGTCTGGTTGATGGCGATAGGCTCGCCCCCTATTACATAGAATTTAAGCATAACTGGAAAAGGACATTGCTTATCATCATATGAGAATTGGTCCAAACGCTGCCCAGGAATGGGAGTACCCGCGCTGGGAACCTGGCACTAATACATGTCTTTATACAAAATATTTTTAAAATCTATCCTGGGGTTCCTATTTTATTTAACTTTTTATTTTGATGAAATTATTTTGTAAAAATGCTTTTCTTTGAGATTGCCCAACTTTAGTCCAAACGCTGCCCAGGAATGGGAGTACCTGCGCTGGGTACCTGGCACTAATCTATGTCTTTCTGTATTACTAATCTGTAACTCCCATTCCTGGGCAGCGTTTGGACCAAAGTTGGGCAATCTCCTTTGGGTGTACTATTAGGCACACCTCTACTTAAATCTTTGGAAAATACAGGTCTGATGTTATGTATTGATAGGGTAATTAAAAGTCTAATATATTATCTCTATAAAGTATGATGAAACCCAATGCACTTTGTATTGGGTGTAGATATTGTAAAGTCACGGGTAATGGCATTCTGCCAGACTATAAAAACACATCTACATAGTCTACACAATATGACTCATTTTTCTTTATTAGGTCTGTGGGTCGTCTTAGGGGCGTATTCTTTAAACCATGGAACGGAGTCGATGGACATTAAGGAGGCAGCAGTAAATTCTACAGTTGGGACTATTGGGTTTCACCCCCAGGTTAGGTTTATTCCTGGGTCATCCTGCGGTAGCTGGATAATTTCATTGATGATCAACTGTATTTTAACCCTACATAAATTATACATCAGAAGTTACTGTCCCCAATGTTGAATTGGTACACAAATTGAATAAAAAATTAAAAGGTCATCTTTAGTCATAGCTGCATCTGGTTTGGTTGGCTACTGATTCCAACATAGTAGGTTAGGGTAGGGATAGGCAGATTGAGAGCATATCTTGTGAGATTTTTTTCTCTAAATTTCTGGGTACATAGTTATTATATTTGTTTGTCAAAGACAAAGGTGTCTCAGATCTGGAGGGCTACTCTCTTTCTCCGAAACGTAACTTCGGAAACGAACGAAAATTAAACGTAGCTATGTTTGTGACCCTACTCTGTATAATTTGCGGATGCACTCAAGAAGTTCGAATTCACAGACAACAAATGTATTGAATGTTATTGTGTGCGTCCGCAAATTATATAGAGTAGGGTGACAAACATAGCTACGTTTAATTTTCGTTCATTGCCGAAGTTACGTTTCGGAGAAAGAGAGTAGACCCCCTGTAGTTTCACAATAGAAACAAAAAGAAATGAATAGTGAAACAAACCGTTGTTAGTGAATAATTTTACTATCCATAAAATTATGGAAATGATGCAATATTAACCAACAAACCACAATAACTTGTGTTAGTTTGTGGTTTAGGTAGGCTAGTCACAACATATCAATTGTAATGTTTTCCTTGGGGCTTGAATTTAGGGCATCCAGCATTTTTAATAAAAGTAAAAGCACCTATTCTAAATATGATCATGAATAACTCTGAAAAAAAAACAACAATTGAATGTCACATAATTTTCTGAAGCAAAATAAAATGATACATTTTATTATACTAATTTCAAAATTTTGTACCCTGCCTGAGTGTAACAGAAAAAATGCTGTTTTTCAAGATAATAAAGCTGTTTTAATATTTGGGATTTATTTAACATTTTTTATTAAGTTTATGTAAAGACACAGTGTGTTTTGTAAAACAGCTGTTTTGTGTCATCATATGGTCAGTGATTGCATTCAGTTTGCATCATCTATGCAAAACAATCATGTTTTTACCTTTATCTAAACAATTAAGTACAATTTGCTCTGATAGGTGTTGTAGAACATGTTTTTTACGGAGTATCAAATATATTGACAGCTCTATTTGGTCATGAAAAATGATCTGATTTTGGGATTCATTAGATCATGCAAATTTAGTGATGTGCTTGCATAATATCAAAACCAAGTTTCAGAAGTGTTACCTATGTTGCAGCATAATACTTCATACTGTTTTAATTATTATTTGTAGTATTATAAAGATTTAACAACACATGGTATGCCCTTACATTCGTTTCGAACTTTTCTTCCGTTCTTTCAAACTTCACGCCGTTGTCCTGGGAGCCCAGACTCCTTCCGCTGTACAAGTTCAGTTTGGAGATGTTCAACGATTCCATTTTAACTCTTAAATACGGCTAGGAACTTTAAATTCTATGTAGAAAATTAACACGTCGACCGATTATGACGTGAACCACGTGGAAACAAGTGTCAAATATTGAAGCCGAAAAATGCAACAAAAGAAATTCTGTTGTAAAAATTAATTGTTCCACACGCCAGCATCACTCTTCCCATTCAAGTAAAACACTAAAACACCGAATTAATATCACAAAAACTTGTATTTTAATTTAATTTCATCACATGGCACAGCGAGCTCATTCGTAGCATTTTTGACAAATAGAAATGCCTGAGCAAAAATTTTCTCGTTCTAAATCGCGTTTCAAATTAGTGGCGCGCTCTGTAGTCACAAAATAGGAAGTGTTAGTTCTTCATAGACAAAGATCGACTAAGTACGACTCTACTTCCAAATAACTGGTGACGAAAAATTTCGGATTTAATAAAACAGTAAAATTATAGTTGTTTTAGAAATTATTATAAAAATAACAATATGGTACAGTAGAATGATTCTGCAAAATCATAAACTAAAACAAAAAATCATCGGTATTCCTCTGCCCATATATGGTAATATCGATGGGCGACAATCGTGCCAACTTTGCAAAAAAATATTGTTGTACGTCATTTTTTTGGTAGATACAGGGACATAGCGGCTGACTGTGTTTCTCTAAAAATAATTAAAAGTATTCAGTGAAGAATAGTTTTAGCATTAACAATTAAGTGATTAGTTAGCAAAGAGTGTTTAAAAAATGTCTTATTCTCATAGTAAGTTCTAATTTGAGTCTTTTACGGGGCAGCATGGTTGTTGAAACTAGCGGGTGCAATATGATGATAAATCTGTCTGTGTATGAAAATAATAGTGATCAGTGGTTTTACAGTGTGGTTTTGTCTCCGCAGAGTATACTTGGGCGGCTTTACCGAGGACCCAGAGAGGTACACCGTTAGTTTTAGGCGGTGATCCGAAGGGCAAAAACTTCCTGTATACCAATGGCAATTCCGTTATCATACGAGATATTGAGAACCCCGCGATCGCGGACACATACACGGAGCATTCTTGCCAAGTGAATGTTGCGAAATACTCGCCGAGTGGATTCTACATTTCTTCAGGAGGTAAGGTTATGCATTCCTTCAATTTCCTTAATTTACAACTTTGAATTTGGAATGTGAAACTTGTTGCTGTGACCTATGTTACTGTGCTAGTAACAGGCATTAGAATTCTCTTTCTCATCCTTCTCAGTCATGTATGAATTGCGTAAATACTTATTAGTCATAACTCATTTTAGACACAGTATTTCTAGCATTTATGTAGTACATATTTGGGACAGTTTTCCTGGATCATCTTGTTTATTTACTCAATTCTATTAATAGTTAAAACATGGTTTGTTGTTAATATCTTATAAGGAAATCTTACATCTGAGTTGCTTTATACAGCTTAAAAAAACCATTTTCTTTATTTGAAAGCGAAATAGTTTTGCAAATTCTGCACACTTTCACTAATCTTTATAACTTAACTTTTTTAAACAAATACATAACTTTCTCCTACTCTAAAGAATAAATAATTATATCTGAGCTAGATCATATTAAAACCTACTGACTTCCTAGCTGGGTTAGTGCTGGCAAGATTGATTATTATGAAGGGGGTTCTTCTTAGCTGCTCGGCAGTAAACTGAACTGGGCCTATTTTGTGCAGCCGTGAGGCACACAATATTATAATGTTCTGTTTGGTGCCACAGAAAGCAGAACAGAAGAACAGAAAGATTATTTACTTGGCTCATGCCACAAGTGCACACGCACTTGTGGCATGAGCCAAGTAAATATGCTTTCTTGGTTACTGGGTGGTCTTAGGGGCTTTCTTTCTTGGGTTTTATTCTTAGGTAGGGCAGTGTGCTATTGGGTTTTCAAAAAGGAATGTCACAGTAACAAGACAGATTTAGAGTTTTTTTCTGGGTTATTGGTAATATTCCCACCATATTAACCTTTGGTATGATGTGGATCCGCAAACTAAACTAGAGTTAAGGTATCTGAAAACAATGGCATGAGTTCGTTTTGTGGTGGTTCTGCATTCTGGCAATATAACAGGATTGTGCGGGTCCACTTCGGGCATATCAAAGGTTTCCTAAAACAAAATAATATACCTACCAAACCAGTCATGACCTGTAATGTAAAATCAATATTTATACTCTTAATTGTTAAGCAATACTTAAATTGAAGCCTTATTTTGGGTCTAGACCCTAATTATGTTTTCAGCTTAGGTATTGGATTGCTGTTAATCTTATTATTACTAATTGTAGCCTGAGCACATACCTGCCAGTTTCAACAATAAAAAGTTTTGTCGTCATTGTAGAACAGTTACAGATCTGACATGAACCTTACTTCTTTTCTGCTTCCTCAACTATGCCAAAAGCCTGTGTTTTACGAGTCAATGTTCCTTTAAATGATTGGTACACTAATGATATTGTAAACATCCAGGACTCACCAATTAGAGGGCATAGATATGAACCCAGCCGTTCACTTTGTATATAAATTATTTCATCACCACTGCTCTCGAAATGTTGAAGCAGAACATAGAAAACATGTTGTATAGCCGAAAATACTATGACATGTGCATCCACTAAGCTGTATTGGGCCCGGATTCAGACAACCTTCTCACAGAGTGTGAGTGTGTCCGTAAACACAAATGCACTCGCTCTTCACTTACATATCTGTCAAAGTCCAATGGAACGACAGTCAAACACAGCTAGAGAGAGTTCAGAGAGTTCATGTCGTTGGACAAATAATTAATATGTTAAGTGTGTATGGAAAATATAACATGTTTGCCATAAAAAGCACAATATTGTCTTTCTTTGTCTTCTAATTCCTAACTTGGTGATGAAATGAAAACATGTTATTTTATGTAACTGATTGTGACTCACTCATTATTTGCAAAGTCCTTAATATTTATCTTGAACATGCTATGTATATGATTCATTATATTGATAAAGGCACTCCCATTGAAAAATATTTCTACAACAAACTTTCCTTGTGAGGATATTTTCATCCATCTCAATGGGTGGACTGTATTATTTATTTATATTGACAAAATGTTAAGAAAACTTACTACATAAACTAAGCCCCAAAATACCTTAGCAATGGTTTGACTGTGGTTTAAATGATGATATTGCTAGAAAGAGTGACTCAGAAGATGACAACTAATAGAGAATAAAAAATGCTGTGCTGACACCAAATAAATTAGGATAAGAACATGATAAATGGATCCATCTGTGGAGAACTGAGGGTCATGTTGGACTTGTACAGCCTAAAATCCACAGGTGTTCCTTCTACCACAAGTAGCACAGGATCCAGCCCATTCTGGAGGTCATTGACCTTAATGACTTTAATATTGATATTTAATATCACTGACCTGTAGTTGTTAGCTGTAGGCAAAAAGTGTGTGTACTGTATGTATGTGTCACTGTCCTCTGATCTTGACCTGACCTTAAGGTGACTAACCTGACCTTTTGCTCATTGACCTGTAAATTAAATATTAGACTAAAATAATACCATAAAAAGTAGGCATTAATATCTTCGCCGATCTTCTGCAATGTCATTTGCAAGTTCTGTCATATCAATATTTCTAGCCCGCCGTTTGGATCAGCAATAAAATGAAATGGTCACACTATCAGGTTTCCCTAAACACTGTCAATGTCAAAGACGGCAACTAGGATCATTAAAATGCTCTCTAAAGAGTCCTATGTGTTGACAAAGAATGACTTAATCTCGCAAATTCTACCACACGCCGCTTACCTAATTCGCTGCATTTGTGGTGTGTGCGTGCGTAATGTCAATGTGTTTTATTGGTTTAGGTATGGGGGTTAGGTAAGGTTAGCTGAGCTGTTTCCGCAATTTTCTTCTTTATTGGGCCATTGTACGTCTGAAAATCCTCTTGTTACTCCAGCCATCCCAGGTTCTCCCAGAAAGCTAGCGGCCTTTTCAGGCTGCTGGGAGCTTCCGGGAGTGATACCGGGAATTGAAGAGTCCGTGCTCGTTGATCTGCCACGCTTCTGCACTCCATGAGCTTGTGCTATGGTGTTTCATCTGCCTCCATGCATCCTCTGCACAGAGGGCTGTCTGTCACACCTATGGTAAATAGGTGTTTGTTAAGGGGACAGTGGCCGGTTATGATATCTATGATCTTGCCAATTTTGTCTCGTTTCAGTCTAGTGATGCTGCGGGCAAATCTCTGTGATGCTTCCGGAACTGCACTCATTGTTTGCCTATAAAATTCTCCATTCTATTTGGTGTGTTTCCTCCGTTTTCTTACGCGCCATGATTTTATTTGTGCTTGGGGTATGGACAGCAGTGGTGCCGGATCGTATAATGTGGGTTGTTGGGTTTTCCCAATGGGAAATTCCCAGTAGCCGCCCCGAGTCAAGGCAAACATTCGGACCAGAGGCTGGGTTTGTACCTTGTCAACGAGAAAAGGCTCGCTTTAACAAGTGTGTTGCAAACGTGGATGTAATTGGCGCAGCTCTTTAGACTTCTAGTCTTTATCGCTCATCATCATTTTCCTGCACTTTGTTACCATCTATATTATTTTAGCTAGCCCATATTGTCCCTCTGCGGGCAGAGTCCTGCCTCCATTGTTTCCAACGATTCTATGCTACTTTTCAATTCTCAAGGACACACCACAGCTCTTTCGTCATGCGGCAGACATGTCCTTCCCAGTCCCATTTAAGTTGGGCAGAACTTTTTGACGTCTCTACGTCATCGATTTGCTTTTTGGAGCGCTGTTTCGACACGATTTGTTAATTTTGCACCTAAGATCCTCCTGTCCTTATTATAATTTATTTGGGGCCGCGCTGCATGTCTTCTTCCTCCATACTTCTCCATTAATCTCATCCTTCCATTCCTGCTAAATGAGACATACAGACCTGATGGTATGTTCAAACAATAGAACAACTTCGCAAATTCGCAAGCTACTTGTTCTTCACAGTAAATTTATCACCCAGCTTCGCTCGGCCTATAACAATTTTACGATCAACTATTGTGGAACAAGAACTGAGGTCCTAGCACGAACGCGCGACTTTGTGAATTCGAGTTTTGAGTCGAAAATACGACTCCATAAAACACTTTGGTTTGCATTTTTGTCAAGCACAATAATTGGTATCACCAATTTTGTTGAATCAAAGTCATAAAACGAAGTAGACGACATACAACCACGTCGTAACTCCCGACGGACGGTTTTAGCTAATAGCACACCCACATTACGCCAGCTATGTTTCAGACCCATTTAATAAGGGGGGAGGGGACGCAATAACACTGGCACTGACCTGGGAATTGAACTCAGCACCTCATGCTCAGCAGAAGCGCTTGCGAGTTTTGCAACCACTCTACCAACGAGTCAGTTAAAGTAAATATTAAGTCTTGTGAGAAACGATTTTTTTTTCAATAAAAAGTCGTTTGTGTTAGGCCCACTGTTCCTTTCGTTAAACAGACGAATCGTCTGCCAAGACTTGTAACGAATGGCTGACATGTTACCGAGTCATTAGATAATGATAATAAACAAATTGTCTCTTTTAAAAACATATAGGTGAAAGAACTCCCGGTTGTATTTTTGTTTTCGTGGTAATCGTTCAACTAGATCGTTGCCAAGGTTTTTTGCTAAATATTCTCTTTGACTGACGTTGATATTCTTTGTTATCAGACTTTTTTATCGAGTTGCTATGTAATGGCGTCTTTAGATCTGGTATATGTTGTAGTTTTACCGTTTTTAAATCGTTTTTGAACCGACTTGCTGCCCGAGACTTCGTGTGTGTTTTATATTTCATCTAAAATAAAATACTATACTCAGGAGCTCGTGGATAAATAATAACATCCGCTCAGATCAATTTTTAGGTTAAATCGCGCTTGCCTTGTGGACGGATGACCACCCATTACATATAGATTTTCCTCCGTGCCATGAAAAGCACGTTTATCCGTTGGTCCCGGCTGTCATTTGTAGATCTTTGACAGGTTACAGGTAGTCAGTGGCCCGAAAGCTTGAAAACCAGTCTTACCAAGGGGTATCTTATTACCCAAGGCAGTTGCTCCATGTAAAATACTGGTATTCAACTGCATCCGGTTAGATTGGAAGCCAACTCCAACATAGTTGGGGTAAGACTAGGCAGATGATGATGATCTAATTTATAAATGAAAGTCCAGGTTAAAAAGTCGCCTAGTTCCTTCCCCAAGTCCTAGGCTATCTAGCTGTTGAGTTTCATTACGATCGGTTCAGTGGTTTATGTATGAAAAAATAAAAACATTCAGAGTTACTTTTGCATTTTATATAACCAATCATTCAGGTCAATTAAAGGTCACATCGAAGACATTGTCCTGTGCGATACGACAACGTACATTGAATTCTTGGTTATTGTTTCTCGACGAAAAAATATCAAAGCAAACATGAACTAAAACCTTTGATTTAAAATATTTCCATGCGGCGGGCGTCTGCACTAAAAATATCTGTAACAACTTTTAATTTACCACATTTTTTATTTAAAAAAAAAACAAACTCTATCCAATACAATCTGACCCCCGCAATTTCGTCTGCGTCATATTTTCCTCGATTTTGCAATATTTTTCATTGATGATTCGCTCCTATTGGCCGTAGCGTGATGTTATAATGATAAATTTCTTCCTCTATGAATGGGCTATCTATCACTAAAGTATTTTTTCAATTCAAACCAGTAGTTCCTGAGATTGGCGCGTTCTACAAAAACAAACAAACTCTTCAGCTTAAAACTATTAGTTTAGATGTAATCTAATATGCATTAGGTACGGTCAGCAGCAAAAGTCGCTTTACATAACCAAAATTATAAGGCGTCTTAGTTTTAGAACGATCCATATTAACAGACTTGAGTAAAAGATACAACAATATTTTCATCGATGGTTACACAAATTTGCAAAACAATATAACATCAGATCACACTGTCCAGCACAAAACTTGGAGTAATATTTATAAGTGTTAACCGACTTTTGATGCTGACTGTACATTAGCATCTTGATAAAATCTTGGAAAATGTTGTACGATTAAAATCGACACAGTTTAGCGAGAATGAAAGGAGAATTATAACGGAAGATTGCAACGGCATGACGACTAGGTACCTAGATAGATCTTAGAACGTACTGGAATGCATAGAATAGAAACACAGTCGGTCTCGTTACGTTGTGAAATTGCAGATGCAATGATCGCATTAAATCGATAGATAGAATAAAAATTCATAACAATTTTACAATATTACTTATTCTGTGTCTCAACCAGTCATGAAATTAATATCTTAGGTAAAATAATCTTTGGCTGCATGTGGTTCCAAAATATTTAAGCCGACAACACCGGTATCCTTAATTAGAAATGCACTATATTCTAGCACGGAATGATATTTTTCCATGCCCTATCCATCGCTCAGAACCGTAATTACTCCACGACACAGAGAACTTTCGTTCCTCTGAAACAAGTTAAAAAAGTAAAGTAAAGTTATTTGTATTTCCTGAGTGCTGCCGAGGGCATCGTCGATGCATTCCCATTCTCGCTCTAGCAATTGACGGTTCTGGCCGACAGAAAAGAATAAGAGCATGGTAAAATGCGATTCTGTGCCGAAAAATATGCCTGCTGCATACCATCCGGTTAACAAATTCAAAGAAATTTTGCTACTAATTGGCCACAAGCACTGAAAGTTTAGCCTTTTTTGCAGCAGTAGCCTGCGAAAAGCTATCATCAATATAAAAAACAACATCCAAAATAAACTTCTGTCGAACGAAGGCCGACAAAACACAACACAACAATCTTGTATGTAATACTATCTCCAAAACGTCTTATGCCATCACCAGTATTATGAAAACATTCGTAACTAACACATTTATTATGATTTCTCGCGTTATAGCGCTTATTGGCGCCCAGCCAGCCGGCACTCGGATCACTCCAGAATTAAACTATGAAACTCCGTCCACGTTGTATTTACTAAGACCCGAATTTCTACATTATGTTGACACTTTATAAGATATTCTGGGCTAATTTTGTGTACCGGAAGATGTCTTGATTGCATGCCAAATAAGCAGGGCGGTTCAATTAACCGCCCGCTTATTTGAGAGGCAGTTTCAAACCTTTAGATTTCTTGTATCTCAACAATTTAATAATCTAATTCTAAACTAATATTGTGAAGAGGTATGGTCCCCAATCAGTGGCGTGCCTTGCAAACTCATAAGGCATGCAGACTTCAGAAAACATGAAGAGTAGTAGGTTAGACGGGCGAGCCAAGCTTGTAGGCTTGTATGAAAATACCGCCACTGTCCTCAACCTACCTGTTGTAGGTCGTGGCCGTTTCCTTTTTGTATTATTTAGTTAAGTTTGGTTTATTTCATCACCACTGCTCTCTCAATGATGAAGGAAAACCAAGAGTCAGTTCTAGAACCAATAATTCGAAGTCGTTTGTGATATCCACCAACCCACATTGGGCACGCGTGGTGGATTATGTGTCCCAGAAGTGGGTACATTAATAGGTCGGTTATGCTTGTAATAGTTATTAAGAGAGCTTCTTTTTTGCCGGGCATCGTAAGATTTTTACTACTTCCACAAGCTTCTTCAACTTATTAGCTAGACCACGAGGTGGTAGTAAAACTACCTACCGATAAGGTGCGCCCAAAGTACATTTCGCCAATTATCCTTAAGTCACATGTAACAGGGGGCGAGCCCATTGCCATGGAACGAGCCCAAAACTAGATGATACAAAATCGCGTTTGTGAATCTGGCCCCCTATTCACAAACGCTCGGATTCGATTTCGATTCGATAAGTCGTATATCGATCTTGTTTAGGCATTATGAAAGCGAGCGAGATAGACATACGAATTTCCGAATCGAAATCGAATCTGAGTGTTTGTGAATACGGGGGCTGGGCCCGTTCTGCGATAAAGATTTTTCGCCAATCCGATGACTGGGGTTTAATACATTGATGCACGCAATTTTGCGTGCGATACGGTCGTAACCACATGTCTGGTTCACCTGCATACATACACATGTAAATGCCGAGGTTCCCAAGTGGTCATGGGTATCATTAAATACGAATATGGCGTTTATCCTTATACGTATAAACGTGGATGGTCTTGAAAATTAATGGAAGTTGTGAGTCAAATTACATAAATGTAATCTTATAATGGTTGTAATACGCTACTTAAACTTACTCATATGTTTGACAACCGGTTTGACAACCCGGTGGGAGGGTTTAAAAGGATTTACTTTTTTTTCCATCGTCCATACACGGATGTTATTTTTCAATCAAAATAAGAAATGGCTGGACATTAAAGCAAGTAGTCTCGTCCGTGTTCTTAGAGTGTCATGGCAATTATTGGCAATCTGAATTGAGTCAGGCATCTTCAGTAGCGCCCTCAGTTTATCTAGCCTTTTCGTATAGGGTCTTCGGGCCATCCACGCCCTGACCTTTCCTTGATATGGGTGTTGCTTGAAAGTTTATTTACAAATACTTTTATCACTGCCTTTGTATCTCGTTATAAAGATAAGAGGATTAGCTGATAATACAAATTTCCCAGTAGAGCATAAACTAATCAACGACTCGCTCGTTGTTGTGGTGTTATTTTATCTCGTATCGATCGAAGTATTAATAATGTTCGATAACGTTTACTTTGACTTTGAAATCAGCATTTAGCAGCAAAAAATAAACAATTTGAAACATTAATAATTTAACAGCAATTTATAGTGTGAATTGTATGGTTTCTGTTTGAATAAAAATGACGTAATGAGTAATATTTGACTTGTAATTTCTGCTAAAGACAGGGTCTGTATCTCAGATGGCATCAAGCACATCAGATTTTCGGTTCTATAAATAAAACGGTTGTTTTTAAACAATACTACGAATGATTAAAGGTTACCAATACAACACTGTTAGACCGATTTCTGGACTGAACCCAGATGTGCTGGATAAAGATCTCTTCGATAGATATCCAGGCCACCGCTGGGGCTCAGTGCTCATAGGCTCCGACTGGCAGGACTTTGTATTATATCCGCCAACTGCACTGGGCTCATGTGGCGTATTCATCATCTTCAGCCTACAGCAGTCCACTGCTGGCCACTGCCTCTTCAATCGCACGCCACTTAACTCGATTCTCGGCAACTCTCATCTAAAGGGTGTAAAACACCTCTGAACGAAGCCGAAAGGCACTGGTTCTCCCTGTCCTTGCGATATTTTTTTTGTTCTACACCATACCTGGGAACCTTCTAGTTACGGAGATATTAGGGGTCAAAGTTCCAACTTTTTGACAAGTATTTTTTTAAATACGAGTTTTTAATGTAAGATTTTTACTTTAAACACCTCCACGACCCCCGTACTAATCAATCCGTCCATCAATCAGCACAATGTTTTGAGTGCACACCCCCAAAAAAAAGTCTCTACCCTTTGTTACTTATTACGGTGCTGCTTTTCGAATAGGCTGATTAACTCCCAACAAGTTCTGGTTGTGATGTATGCCAAACGACTATTTTAAAATTGGAAAACCATATCATTTCAGATGCATCCGGCAAGATTCGTATCTGGGATACAGTGAATAAGGAACACATCCTCAAGAATGAGTTCCAGCCGATCGGAGGTCCGATTAAGGACATCGCATGGAGTGCTGATAACCAGCGTATGGTCGCCGTTGGTGAAGGCCGAGAGAGGTATGTGCGTTGGCTGTAAGAGACCTTAATAGCTGATATCAAAAATGTAACAAACTTGCTTATTCCTTGTGTTGAAAAAGAAAGAAGCTAATTTGTACATTAAAAAAGTTAGAAGGGGAAAATGAATATATATTATTAAATGAGATGAAAAATACAACAGAAATTATTAAAAACCTGCTTATCATTCACACTTAATGTCTTTAAAAGGCAAACTGTAAAAAGTGTTTCATTGCAGTCAACATTGTTTTTTATCTTTACAGCACGCTCAAAATCCCTTATTGCCAAGTAAGGGATTTTGAGCGTGCTGTTTAACTTTCGACTTTATTATAGTTACTTATTAAGTTCTAACTTTCTTTCGGAATACAGATACGGACTACTAAATACTCAACCCGCACCGCACAAATCATATCAAATCAAAATATTTTTATTTCACATAGGCCTACATGGGCACTTGTAAAACGTCGACAAAAAGGTGCTCCGTTCGGTTTGGTCGTTTCCTATGGAGAAGAACCGGCAAGAAACTCCATGGTTACTCTTTTAAAATCTTCACAAAGTATCAAGCCCTATTTCACGCGCTTAAGGCTTGAATTTTACAAAATCCTTTCGTAGCGGATGTGTACGTCATAATAGCCCGATTCGTCCCGTGATAAATAGCAAATCAGCCTCCGTATAGCGCAACAATTTTATTCATAAAGGTGTCAAATATACTGAATACCAGTGATGGTATTGAGAAGCTCGTGGCTAAAAAATAATAGTTGCACGTCTCGATCTTCATGTGTAGCCGTGCTTGCCAAAGTCGGTCCGTGGTTGGGTGAACATGACTTCCCGCGTCCTCCGTGGCTTGGAAAGCAGGTCAAGCCGTTGATCCCGGCTGTCAAAAAAAAAGTCACAGGTGGTCAGTGGCCCGAAAGTCTTACCAAGGGGTATCGGTATATATTACCCAGTGCTACCTGGGTAGTGCATCCGTTTAGACTGAAAATAGACCCAACTGGGAAAAGGCTAGGCAGTGATGACCATAGGTACTACCAACTGAGTAAGTTACTGAAGAAACTTACTCAGTTTCAGGGTTGTTATTAGTAAACTCACCAAAAAAAAAACCGAAATATCCATCTCAGCCGTTAGTTCTGTAGTCCATTACCATTTCGTCGCAATTCAAGGTTACATTACACCGGAAATTCGAAACGTAACATATAAAAAATGTATTGTTATAAATGAATAACATTGATGCACTGATTAGCTTCGCACTGTTTCGGTTCTGTGAGCAAGGCAACAAGTTTTTAATAGTATTGTATCTACACGAGCGCTTTACAGGTTTTTGATAAAAGGTAGTCTGTTATGACTTCTCCTCGAATGTCAAATACAGGGTAAGAGGGACCTCTATTATTCATCATCATCCTCTAAAATGTTCCCACTGCTGGGACATAGGCCTCCTCTCTATGAGAATGAGTGGGCTGTAATTCGCGCGGTTCCACTGCGTGTTGGTAGATGTCACTTGTCTTCGAATTTTTAGTTCTAGGACATGCTGGTTTCCTCACGATGTTTTCTTTCCCCGTTTTTGAGGGCAGCGATGATGAATTAAATTACACAAACTAATGCGCCTGCCTGGGTTCGAACCACGAAGTTAGCAAGCAAACATTTAAAAATCGGTTATGCAAGACCGAGACAACTTGACCAAGGCTCATAATTAACCGTTAATTAGCTGGAAATTAACCCAGTATTATCATAATAGGAGTACAATATCGATGAAATTCTTATCCCTGTCTACTCATCAAATCAATACAAGGTGTTGTTTTGCATCCTCGTCAAATTCAAGGAGGTAACTATGCTAATGATTCTCGTCTCGAATCAATAATAAAATGGGTAGGGAATTTTTCTTTTTTTTCTTTTTTACGGAAATCTGTAAGTGTGAACCACCCTCGTTTTAAACGCGGCCCGTCTGGTTCTTACTTTATAACCTCGCTTACACACGTACAAACAATCTCAAACGTTTATTCGATAATTTCTTAGTCCCTAAACCACGTTATGGGGGTTATTCTGAAATACTGACAAACTTAAACAACCAAAAAAATCAGCGTTTATTAATAATTAACTAGGTACCTTATTATTTTTAATTGATTATTTATGTCTTTCGTGACCACCTCCTAAAATTTGACGAGGTTGCAAAACAACACCTTGTATAACTTACAATATAATATTTCTTTACGTTTTTAGATTCGGCCACGTATTCATGTCTGAGACCGGTACTTCCGTCGGGGAGATTAGCGGCCAGTCCAAGCCTATCAACTCCGTCGACTTCAAACCCACGAGGCCGTTCCGAATCGTCACAGCGTCGGAGGACAACACCTTGGCTGTGTTCGAAGGACCCCCCTTCAAGTTCAAGTGTACCAAGCAGGTGGTGTATTGTTTCATATGTTTTGTTCCCTTAGGACCTCATGGCTCAATAATAACACCGCACAGGTCGATCTTCAAGGTCAAGCCGCTCTAGCCAAGGTCGGCCCGTGGTGGGGTGACCATTACATACCGAGTGTGCTCTGTGCCTCGGAAAGCACGTCTCGCCGTTGGTCTCGGCTGTCATTTGTAGATCTTTGACGGTTGTTACCAAACTTGTCAACAACTTGACAACTAGGGGTAATCTGACCAAGGGGTATTGTATTACCCACTACTAACTGGTTTGTAGAGGTCAGATAGGTAGTCGCTTGATTTCATATACTGGTATTCAGCTGCATCCAGTTAGACTGGAAGCCGACCGGAAGTTTTTAACTGTTCTGTTACGACTGGACCAGAGCAGAGATCACCATTGATCTCTGCTCTGAATAAAACTTGATGATACGTTATCCATATTTTTTGTTGTACAGGAGCACACACGTTTCGCTCAAGCCATCCGCTACAGCCCTGATGGCAGTCTTTTCGCTTCAGCCGGTTTCGACGGCAAGATCTTCTTGTTCGATGGCGCCACCTCCGAACTCAAGGGAGAGGTCAGTATTCCACTATTTTCTGGTTATATGTTCCACCTGACTGCTTAGTTGGTCTAGTGGTCGCAAGCGCAGCTACTGAGTATGAGGTCCGCGGTTCGATTCCCGGGTCGGCCAATTTGTTATTGGGTTTTTGAACTGAAACTTCTTATGAGACTTCCAAAAAGGTTGCGTTAAACGTTTAACGCTACCATGGAGGGGGAATGAAAGCACTGTTGCGTTAAACGTTCAACGCTCCTGAGGAGGGGGAATAGAAAGAGACAGAGTGAGAGTGAATGCGTGGTACTCGAACGCATGCGTGTAGTATCACGAAGTTTCACTTCTTCCGCGCGGAGGGACTCCACGCACTATTTTTCTGTCGGAATTTCTCAGTAGCAGCCACATAGTTTAGATTTGTGCCCGGTTGATGGCAATAGGCTCGCCCCCTATTACATGGGACTTAGGTGCACCTCAGCCCAAACCTTCAGGGAACGCATGGGTGACGTTATGTTATGTTTATAAAATTGATGCGTCTTACCTTGTCTCGAACCTCTGACTTTTAATGACAGACGGCAGCAAGATCGTATCGACTAGTTTCGTTGTTTACCATCAACGGAATCGTTGTTTCTTGGAGGAGCTCTTGGCTAAACAATAACAGCCGCACGGGTAAAGGTAAAGGTAAGGTTAAGCCGTGCTTGCCGAGGTTGGTCCGTGGATGGGTGACCATAATTACATACCGAGTTTCCTCCGTGCCTAGCACGTTAAGACGTTGGTCCCGGCTGTCATTTGTAGACCTTTGACAGTCGTTACGAGTAGTCAGAAGCCAAAAGTATGATATCCAGTCTTACCAAGAGGTATCGTATTACCCAGTTACTGGGTTGTGGAGGTCATATAGGCAGTCGCTTCATGTAAAATACTGGTACTCAGCTGCATCCGGTTAGACTGGAAGCCGACCCCAAGATAGTTTGGGAAAAGGCTAGGCAGATGATGGAATAGTTGTTTCTTTTAGCCAATCCTGTCCCTCTGCTGGCGAACGGCCTCCCCCTTCCACCTGCAATTTTCTTTTTTCATCATCTTACTGCCCTTGGCCCATTCTACTTGGGCGGTGCAACACATTTCCTTTTTCCATTTCCCCCTGCACGGCATCATTTATTCCCTTCTTTTTCATATCATTCCTCACACCAATTTTCTGTCTTACATAACCATTTGTTGCCCAGTAACAGATTATAACTAAATTCTGTATTTCCAGATCGGCTCCCCAGCCCACAAAGGCGGTGTCTACGGCATCGCATGGTCTCCTGACGGCAAGCAACTCTTGTCTTGTTCCGGGGACAAAACCTGCGCTATTTGGAACGTCGAGACAAGAGAGAGGACGGTCCTGTTTAACATGGGCACCGCTGTCGAGAACCAACAGGTATTGTATACTAAGAGTGAGATATAATTAGTATGTTAGGGACAAAACCTGCGCTATTTGACTTCGAGAGCAGGGAAAGGACGGTCCTGTTTAACATGGGCACCGCTGTCGAGAACCAACAGGTATTGCATACTAAGAGAGAGATATAATTAGTATGTTAGGGACAAAACATGCGCTATTTGGGACGTCGAGAGCAGAGAGAGGATGGTCCTTTTTAACATGGGCACCGCTGTTAAGAACCAACAGGTATTGATTACTTATAGTGAGATATAATTAGTATGTTAGGAACAAAACCTGCGCTATTTGACTTCGAGAGCAGGGAAAGGACGGTCCTGTTTAACATGGACACCGCTGTCGAGAACCAACAGGTATTGTATACTTAGAGAGAGATGTAATTAGTATGTTAGGGACAAAACCTGCGCTATTTGGGACGTCGAAAGCAGGTAAAGGACGGTTGTGTTCAATATGGGCGCTGCTGTAGAAAACCAGCACTTATTGTGTAGACTCTGAATTCAATAAAAATATCGTTATGACCGCATTTTGGCCACGACGGTCAATCTCAGCGGAGGTTAAGTGAGCAAGAGCAAGATATAGCACTAATGTATGCGCACGCGCAGCGATGGCGCTACGTGCGCGCCGGGTCTCGAGGGGGGTCACCCGGGAATCGAACCCAGTAGGTACCATAAATCGGCAGTCAAGAACAAGTGACTTTTGGCTTCGGTAAGGGTGTTTTTACATCCTTTGGTAGAATGTACGGTATGCCATTGCCTATGATCCCTACCTCACATACGATAATACTCTCGACGACGGTTGAATTTAATTTACTAGCATTACAATGTAAACCCTTCCCCAGGTATCCTGCCTTTGGCAAGGCAAGCACCTCCTGTCCGTGTCTCTGTCCGGTGTGATCAACTACTTGGACGTGGACAACCCGGACAAGCCTAAACAGGTGCTGATGGGACACAACAAGCCCATCACATGCTTAACCTTGCATCCTGACAGACATACAGTGTATACGGCTAGCCATGATGGATGTGTGACAGCGTGGAATGTTGAGACTGGTAAGTTTGTTTGTTTGTTTAAGAATAGAGACTGCCCTTTAATGTTATTGTTTTTTTTTTTCATCATCATTAGCCTATAATGTTCTCATTGCTGGGAAACAGGCGTCCTCTCTATGAAAGGGAGTGGGCTGTAATCCACCACGCGGGCCCAGTGCGGGTTGGTAGATGTCACATGTCTTCGAAGTTTTAGTTCTAGGACATGCCGGTTTCCTCACGGTGTTTTCCTTCACCGTTTTTGAAGGCAGCGGTGATGAAATAAATTACACAAAGTAATGCGCCTGCCTGGGTTCGAACCTACAGCTTACTGTTCGTAAGTCGGGGCTGCCACCACTGGGCCACCGCTGCTCTCCCTCCCTCCCTCTCTCGCTTCTCTTTTTTTTTAGTTTGCACTTAATGTCACGCCTATAATTTCCGAAGGTTTAGATTTTTACCTCATTTTTTTTATGTTTTCATTTTTCAGATGCTTACCTCATTACGCCCACATTTTGCCACTTATGTTCAAGTCCTGTGTAAGAGGGACCGAGCCTATTGCCATCAACAGGGCACAAATCCAGATTCTGAGGCTGCTACTGAAAAATTCCTAATGGAAATACCTAAAAACACTTTTCTCGAACTGAAAATCGTATCCAGGGCAGCCATCCTCAGTAGTCTCGCAAGCAACCATAGGCCAAACAAGGCTGTCAGGCATCTAAAATCGCCATTGAAGCTGTACTGTGTATGCCGTATAATACTATAACCCTGCCGTAGAATACTCAACTCATTGCATATTACCATTAACACTGAAAACGGGATATTTACCATGTCAGTTTTAAAATTAATCTAATATGCAATATTTTTACCATCTATTGCATAAGAAGAACCTTGCAGGCATGTGATACAGAGATGAAGGTACAGAATTCTTCACATGAATATTTGAAAAGCCGCTCCGATCGCAATCAAAGAGCTCAACGACTCGAATGGTTACTGTATGAAAACGCGGCTTAAGGCGCGTTTGTCGCCTGTCGCTGCGGTTGAGCGGCGACTGCAGACCGCAAACAATAAGTGCCGTCACTGACTGTCACCAACACAGAAGAAGACAAGAAGATTTACTTTCTTTCTTTGAATAAAGATTTGAAGAAAGAGAAATGTCGTAGCCGTTGAAGTATGGACTGAATCACTCTTCCCTGTCCTTTGAACCACATAATGTTTCAGGGCCGTTGTGTCTACAGTGAATGTGTTAAAGTAAATTAAATATAATAATTTTTCCCTCCAGGTGAAGGTCGTCATATCCTGGGCACGGGTCACGGCAACCAGGTGAACGGCATGCGAGCCGGGCGGCACGGCGCGCTGCTCACGTGCGGGATCGACGACACGCTGCGACGGGCCGCGCCACAGGCGGAAGGTATGTTTGCTATAACACCAGCCACGACGTCGTTCGCGTGGATATATAGATATGTTTTTCAGGGATAAATCTATACTAATATTATAAAGCTGAAGAGTTTGTTTGTTTGTTTGAACGCGCTAATCTCAGAAACCACTGGCCCGATTTGAAAAATTATTTCAGTTAAATAGCCCATTTATCGAGGAAGGCTATCATCACGCTACGACCAACAGGAGTGGCAAGAAAAATGTTGCGGAAACGGGGAAAATGTGTCGCAGACGAAGTTGCGCGGGATAGCTAGTTATAAATATGAACCTTTCTCTTGAATCAGTCTGTCTATTGATGAAAACCGCATCAAAATTCGTTACATAGTTTAAAAGATCTAAGCGTGCAAGATAGGAAGCGACTTTATTTTATAAAAAATTTCTATTAATTATATTGTTTTCCAGGTGACGTTCCAACATACACGGATGTATCGATACCGCTCGGCTCGCAGCCGCGTGCCATGGACCACATCATTGAAGACGATCTTACTATCGTCGCAACCGTAAAGGAGGTAAGTTGAAGACTCTAGTTATTATAAGACTGTATGTGTAGATTTTAATTGAGTTTAAAAAAGAAGGCCAATTGGTTTTTGTTTGTTTGACGTACAGTCAGCGTCACTATGTCCTAACCCCTCAAGTTTTAAAATAATAGTTCTACAACATTGAATTCGTGTCGAATATTCTAAAGAATAACTCAAAAAGAACTGAATGTTTCAACCCGGGATCGAACCATCGCTTCACCGAGTTACGTCTTACTAATACCGGCGACTTAACAAATTAGCCAGCAAGCCCTTAACAATAGGGGATAATCACATTTTTTTTTCTTTGTCCCTCGGGTAGTTTATTGAAAAGCATTGGACACGTATTTTTTCTTTTTTCACGTGGTCATAAAATTACGGAGATATATTGAGTTGAAATGGCGCATGACGTCACATGTAGATAAGTTTTATACCTACTTGTGACGTAGTAAGCCCCCACTCTCCAACTTTAATGAGTTAACTAAGTAATTTTTTGATATTTTGATAAAACAAAAAATACGTGTCTAATATTTTTGTATTACCTGTCTGACGGACAAAATAGAATGTCGTTTTCTTTACCCAGTCCGCACCCCTATTGTGGTTTTGTGATGCGCTCCAAAAACTGTTCTTCTTCGAAGCCGTGTAATAAACCATATTGTTTCTGTTGGCAGCTGGCGGTGGTCATCGGTACGAGCAAGCAGTCGAGCTTGCCGCTGGAGTACGAGCCCACGTGCGTCAGTATCGACGTCGCGACCAGACACGTCGCCGTCGGCGGTGAGTACTCATTATTGTTGCTACTAACTGATGCCCGCGGCTTCGCCCGCGTATTGCCTGATCATCATCATCTTGTCCTATGTTATTTAGTTTAGCATTCTCCACTGTCATTCGTCACACTCATCATCATCATCAGCCTGTATTCGTCCACTGCTGGACATAGGCCTCTCCCATGACACGCCACTGACCACGGTCCTCGGCCACTCTCATCCAGCTCTTGCCAGCCGCCTTGCGAAGATCATCGCTTTACCGAGTCTGAGGACGTCCTACGCTACGTTTACCGATCCGTGGTCTCCACTCAAGAACTCGTTTACCCCAACGGTTATCGGTTCTTCGGGTTATATGGCCGGCCCATTGCCACTTCAGCGTGCTAATGCAGTGGGCTATGTCGATAACCTTGGTTCTCTGTCGGATCACCTCGTTACGAACACTATTATTTACCAACATGATGAACTAAACTGTTTTTCGTCCGTCACGTCATTATCTCGGGTAAAGTTGAAAATCAGCGTCGGGCACTAGCTGCTCGGCAGTTTGCTGAACTGGGCGTTTTTGGCCCAGCCGTGAGACACACAATACACAATTTTTTTTGTGTGCACTTGTGGCATGTGCCAAATAAATGTTTTTAAAGTGAAACTTTTATTACATCGTCTCAAACTTTTTCGTCTGTGTGTTGTATGTCGCGTGACGGTCGGCCGCGGAGTAGGGATATAGTGAAAGGCGCTCCCATTTTTTTTTAGTTATATGTCTATAGTGTGAAAAAAAGAACTTTTACCGTGGTTTCATAAAACCACACAATCCTTTTTTTCTTAGTATTTTTTTTGTGTGCACTTGTGGCATGTGCCAAATAAATGTTTTCTTTCTTTCTTTCTATTTACTCCTTTTTCCTTCATATCATACAAACCATCCATCTTTTCTTTGGTCTTCCCACGGGATCGTACACATCGACAGCACGCCTTCTATCCCATAAATACACCCACATTTTGCTAGTTATGTTTGGTTCCCAGGTATGGTGAAGAACAAAAAAATGATCGCAATGACAGGGAGAACCAGTGCCTTTCGGCTTCGTTAAGAGGTGTTTTACACCCTTTATACATCCTTAAGCGTGTGCTACAAGTCCTATGTAGAGCGATTTGCCAACATCCAAGTACATCATCAGACTCCGTGGCTGCTTCTGAGACATTCCTGATGGAAAACAGAGATTGCAACCCACTGCCATTGTCATCCCACCGGGACGCTTTCGCGGTCTCCACTCAAGAACACGTCTACTCAAACGGACATTCTACGCCTAATATGGCCGACACATTTGCACTTCAGCTTTCTTGTATTTATTTTTATTTATTTATTTAAAAACACATACACTGTCATCACAGGCTTACCTAATACAGTGCAGTTATAGTTCTAATAGCTTAAATTAAACGTAAATCTAGACTAATAATTAGCGGTACAAAATGCGGCCCGTGTGAATTCACTCAGAGTACAATTGAAGTTGTCAATCTGTTGCGCCCACGTACCCATCCGGTACACACAACCCGACCGTGCGCGAGATCGCCTGGCTTGTGTATTTTACCACGCATAGTCTTAAATATGTAAGTGGCGAGAGCTATTATTCCTTTCTTACTTCCAGTTTATAACTGTTTATGTACTGTGAGATATTTCGACAACTTTATGTACATACTGTGACGACCGAAGTACCTATGCTTAGGTAAGCATAGACTAATATATACAGTGTCGGGTACTGTGGCCCGAATAAACAGTTTGTCGCTTACCACCGCCTTTCATTGACGTTCCACATACAGGGTCCTAGTTCTTTTCTAAGACCTTATACAATCCTAATAAACCTTGAATAATTTTGCAGGAGCCGACAACAAAGTCCACATATACACTCTAGCCGACCGCACGCTCACACCGGGAGTGACACTAGAGCACCTCGGCGCAGTCACGGACGTTCGCTTCAGTCCCGACTCGCGCTACCTTGTCGCCAGCGACGCTAACAGGAAGGTTATCCTCTACTCCACTGATGAGTACAAGGTACGTTGTAGATCTAAGGAGCGACTGAACTCGTGCCTGTGGACGGTGAGTAATGGGCTAGCTCACCGTCCGTCCGTCTCATGACGACAGGCCGTGTCGACGGCGCCTGAGTGTTCCACGCGCGCCTCAAGGAGATGTCAGCAAACTGGAAGGGGTCCGAGAGGGCCGATGCCTGCCAGGGCTGCGGGACTGTTCGAAAGTGATACCGTGGCCCTGGAACACTGAAAGAAGGAACATGGGTTTTAGTCAGTACAAGTCTGACACTCCCTTCCGCTACGCCCAGAGCGGGACGGTCATTTGATGATTTTCCATCCTAAAAAACAAGCACCTAAATTGCATCCTCGTTTATTGTGTAAACCCCCCAGTCTGTGGAATTCACTGCCGGCTTCTCTATTCCCTGATCATTATAATCTGGATCTCTTCGAAATTCTAGTGAATCGGTTTCTTCTAGCGAAGTGTGCTCCACCCTAGGCCGCATCATCGCTTCACATCAGGCGAGTTGCGGCCTAACGCAAACCTATTTAGTATAAACAAAAAAAAAAACATACACTTGAGCGACTGTAGTCCCAGACTCTGTGATACTGCTGAGAGTTTGATTTAGTCATCATCTGCCTAGCTTTTAACTACGTTGGGGTCGGCTTCCAGTCTAACCGGATGCAGCTGAATACCAGTATTTTACATGGAGCGGCTGCCTATTTACCCCCCACAAACTAGTTAGTACTGGGTAATACGATACCCCTTGGTAAGACTGGTTGTCGGACTTTCGGCCACTGGACTACCTGTAACGACTGTCAAAGATCTACAAATGGCAGCCGGAACCAACGGTTAACATGTTTTCCGAGCATGGAGGGCACTCGGTATATAATGGATGGACACCCATCCACGGACCAATCTAGGCAAGTGCCGCTTAACTTGAAGATCGCCCCGAGCGGCTGTTATTAATTGGCTACGAGCCCCTTGAGTGTTTGATTTTGTGCGTTATCTAATAGTTCTCCATAGACAATCAGCCTATCTATAGATCTATTCTCTCTGAGAGCCACCAGTCACTCTGGGGGGTTACTAAGACGTCTTAAAGCAGTTGTCATTCATGTCATCATGTCAGTTGTGTGAAAAAGAGACGGAACAGGACGTCTAAAGCCATCTCTTTCCCACACTGGAATAAGATTAAAACACTATCAATAAAATTTGTGAAGGGATATTTACCATGTTGATTATTAAAGTGAAATTTTTATTACATCGTCTCAAACTTTTTCGTCTGTGTGTTGCATGTCGCGTGACGCTCGGCTCGGTCGTTTTATACATTTTATACCCTTAATGGAATATCATTCCAAAAATGTTTAGTTAAATGTCTATAGTGTGAAAAAAAGTTTCACTTTTACCGTGGTTTCATAAAACCACACAATCCTTTTTTATTTTGAGTTTACGATATTTCGACGCTGCTCTGTCGATGATCACGATAAACTGAAGTTATATAGTTTAAAAACTTTCAAAGAATAAAACAATACTGCTTTAAGACGAAGAGCAGCGGTGGCCCAGTGGTGGCAGCCCCGACTTACGAGCAGTAAGCCTTGGGTTCGAACCCAGTCAGGCGCATCACTTTGTGTAATTTATTTCATCACCGCTTCTCTCAAAAACGGTGAAGGAAAACATCGTGATGAAACCGGCATGTCCTAGAATTAAAAATACGAAGACATGTGACATCTACCAACCCGCACTGGGCCCGCGTGGTGGATTACAGCCCACTCCCTCTCACAGAGAGGAGGCCTGTGTCCCAGCAGTGGGAACATTATAGGCTAATGTTGATGTTGTTAAGGCGCCATGGTAGGCTAGCAGCTCCCTCTCAGTACTAGTGTCCTCCTCAGCTGGCGCACAACAAGGAGTGGGGCTTCCACTCGGCGCGCGTGAACTGCGTGTCGTGGAGCCCGGACTCTTCGCGCATCGCGTCCGGCTCACTCGACACCAGCCTCATCATCTGGAGCGTCGACGCGCCCAGCAAACATACATACATTAAGAGTAAGTTAACACCACTTTTTCTACTTTTCGAATCGATGGTTATAATCCTTTTTTCCTTTACGGCACCCTATGCCGTACCTAAAGGGTCAAACGGGATCCTATAACTGAGACTTCGCTGTCCGTCTGTCACCAGGCTGTATCTCATGAACCGTGATAGCCAGTTGAAATTTCTTCAGATTATGTATTTCTGTTGATGTTATATCCCTACAGATAGTCTACAGATAGTTGTTCCGTGTCTGACTGTTTTTGTGTGTGAGTTTTAATGTTTGTAAACACACCCACGATAAAGGACAAATACCTAGTGTGGGGCAAAGTTTTATAAAAACAAAAACAAACCAGCATAATTTTTCCATGTAAGTTTTTGACATCGAGAATTCCAGTAATTTTTCGTCCCATTTCATTCTAGTTAGGTACTTTTTTTCTGGCTCTACACTACAGCGTGTATTTGAAAGGTGTGATCAAATTTATGGATATGATTCAGAATATCGAACTGTCCATGAGACCATCATTATTATGTCGAAACAGTAATCAGCTGTCCCTTATATTTGAGTCGAGAAGGTATTAACGATTTGCATGGAACCGCTGATTGTTTTTTAATCATCTTGAACGATGTTTATTTTTGTTTTTTATCATCTTGAACGATGTTTATTTTGTAAAAAGGTTTCTACAAACACTTTTACACGTAGTCTTTTTTTAAACTAGATAACACCGGTGTTTCGTACCTGAATACCCTGAAAGGAAACAGCCGAAACAAATTCAGAGGTCATTTATTGTCTCTTTTAAAGTCCAAACATTGTTCAAGGTTTTAATATACAGGGTTTAACGGAAAGATAACATACTTAAGGATGTGCTACAGACCATCAAACTGAACATGTTTCTCCATCGGACAAACATGTTCAGTTCTGTAAAAAATATCAGCTGCCCCATAGATTTGGGTCGAATAGGTATTGAAATTTTTTATGGGGCACGTATAATTTTTTCGCTATTACGATTTTGTCCGATGTAGAAACATGTTTAATTTGATGGTCTGTATGTATACACCCTTTCCGTTACACCCTGTATACAACCTGTTTTTTTTTTTATATCCCGTAACTCTAGGAAATGATTGAGACCAAATCAAAGAATCAACTGGCATATGAATTATGTTTCAATCATACTTTTTTTTTTGTTTTTTTTTCGCATTTTCTTAGCTTTAAATATGAATTATTGGTTTGAATAAAAAGAATTACTCGTATTTATCAATGAAACTACTACTATTTTACTACACTACTGCGATGTTTGGCAACCTTGCAAAAGTAAAGATTCGTCATACTGGTGAAATTTTTTTACCTAAGTAAATTATGATTAATGATATTTTACCTACAGAATATAACCCTAGAGTTGTGGGATATCGAAAAAATAGGTTGTACAGGACCATGCAGATTAGTGTCTGAGATGTCTGTATTATGTTCCTTTTGTATGCTAATCATCTATAATCCTCAATTCCAGATGCTCACCCTCAGAGTCAGATCACGGGGCTAGCCTGGCTGGATGACGAGACCGTCGTGTCGGTCGGACAGGACGCCAACACGCGCGTCTGGACTGTGCCTAAAGCTTAGACCTTCCGACATGTACACTTTGGGGGAATATTCTTTGATTATAGATGTAACCACCACCAGGGGCAATAATGTGTCCCAATTCTATGATTTTACATACACATTTTTTTTATACATACTTAATATTCACGTCTGTCCCTATGAGGTGAGCAGAAACTATAGCACCTGCTAGGATTCAGTGATGTACAGACGCACATCAACCTACTCGAAACTGTCAAATTTTCCCAATCAATCTTGAAACTAATTCTTTAACGATAAAGTTAAAAATCTATTAAAAAATGCTGGCGTCTGAACGATGTACTTACTAAAGTCTAGTAAGATAATCAAAGGAATTAATCTTGTTGTTCTCGAATTCGACATTATTATAAAATGAATTCTGATCATACTACTTTTTATTTTTCAATGAATTCTTAAATGAGAATTTCGATGATTCTGCTTTTTGACTTAAATAAAAATATACGTAGTGTGCTCTTTTATGTATTATTAAAAAATGCTCAGATTTGATAAAAGAAATACTATTGTATTTTCTGCTTGCACACACCTTGCCGATGATTCGATTTGTTTTGAAAAAAAAAAGATTATTTATGAAAAAGAATATTTCCCCAAACGAATGTAATAGTATATAAATAACTCAGATTATCTAGCATGTATAAAAAAGAATACTAATGTATTTATTTCGCTTATTACACTTAAGTAATGAACTGTCTCCGTTAGTTAACAATAAATATGATTTTTGTTACTAACAATGAGTGATGTTGCTTGCATTTAGAACTGTGGACTGGTTTGCTCAAATTATTCATTATATTCACGCTGTTTTTCCATTGGACGTAAGCAGCAATGACAGAATACAGCAACACGAAAATTCGTGTTACTATTATTTTATCGCTTTTAAGTTTTTTTATGGCTACGTCCACGATCTTAAAATAGGGGTGAAGACAGGGTAAAGAAAACGAAATTCTATTTTGTCCGTCAGACAGGTAATACAAAAATATTAGAGACGTATTTTTTGTTTTATCAAATATCAAAAAAATACTTAGTTAAAACTCATTAAAGTTGGAGAGTGGGGGCTCACTACGTCACAAGTTGGTATAAAAATAACCTACACGTGACGTCATGCGCCATTTCAACTCAATATATCTCCGTAATTTTCAATAATCTACCCGACAGACAAAGAAAAAAAAATTGTGATCATCCCCTATTGGACAGAAGCGCTGGTTGAGGTATATTCAAAAGCATGCATATCGGTGCTTTTAAGTTATTTATTAATAAAAATAGAGCAAGATATAAAAAAATTGTGCGTGGAGTCCCTCCGCGCAGAAGAAGTGAAACTTAGTAATACTACACGCATGCGTTCTTTAAGGGTTTTTTTACACCCATTATGTGTGATACATCATCATCATCATCAGCCTATAATGTTCCCACTGCTTGGACACAGGCTAATTCTCTATGAGAGGGATTGGGCTGTAATCTACCACGCGGGCCCAGTGCGGGTTGGTAGATGTCACATGTCTTCGAATTTTTAATTCTAGGACATGCCGGTTTCCTCAAGATGTTTTCCTTCACCGTTGAGGGCAGCGGTGATGAAATAAATTATACAAAGTAATGCGCCTGCCTGGGTTAGACCCCACGGCTTACTGCTCGTAAGTCGGGGCTGCCTCCACTGGGCCACCGCTGCTCTCCCAAAGGTCCTTTATTTAGTAAAAATATTCATCAATAGCTGTGCCGCGCAACTTCGTCTGCGTCTCATTTTCCCCGTTTTTGCAAAAAAAAATCATTGCTGCTCCGCTCCTATTGGTCGAGCGTGATGAATAGCCTATGTCCTTCCCCAGGTTGAAATCTATCTTCTTGCCAAATTTCATTAAGATCCGATCAGCTGTTTAGTCGTGAAAAGGTAACAAACAAACAAACAGAGTGACTTTCGCATTTATAATATTAGTATGGATTCTCTTGCCCTATGTATGTCGGCGCAGCATGATTTCTTCCATACTTCTCTATTAGGGACTACTCACACTTATTCAGCTCCTTGGAAATGGAATGGGGCTGAATAAGTGTGAGTAGTCCCTAACTCTTCATCTCGTCAGAAATCTCTTTTCTGGCTATATCAACCTTCAATCCTTCATTTAGTGAAATTATAATGAACAATAAAATCGTTTCTCATTAATCAGTCCCTACTTCTAAGGCGAGCATTGTGATTTTGTTTTGTATGAACTTGGTGCGATCTGAACGGTCCATTTGATACCCGTCGTTGCATACTAACGGTGTGAAATCGCATTTATAATGTCCTAGTGAGAATTAAATATTTAAATTATTTGGAAAGAATAACTTATTTTTAATTGGCTTGAATTTGCATCCTGAAATGAATGACTAAGAGATCAAATTAGCAAAACAGATCAAAGCTAGTGTATTCTAGCATTAATATTAAACTATGCTATTTATATATTAAACTCCAATATTCAGGATCTCTCAAACATGGTCATAAAACGTACGAGTAGGACGGTGAATATTTAGTACAAGATTTCTAAGGACTGAGTCTCGTGCCGTCTCACTTCCACATTTCGTGACCAATGTCGACCTTGCCAAGATATTTTTTTTGTAATAATTTTGTTGTCATTTCATGCAGAGTGCTATGTTAAATGAGGTGTAAAATATTAATTAAATATTATCAAGTATTAGAAATATTAAGATATCTACAATTTTACTAAATGTCCTATTGTCAATGTAAGTTCTATAGGTGTAATTATAATCGGTCACTAATATTTAAACGTAATCTAAATTAATTTATTATTTGTATATCATAGAAATTAAATTTAAATTCAATGCATTTTTTTAACAATAATTAAAATCATTAGATTGCCCTGATTGTACTGAAGTCGCCCGAAAGTGTGCAAAGAGCAAATAGTAAGCTCACTCTTAGGGGCCGTCCATTAATCACGTGATGTTTTTTTTTTTGCACTTTTTAACCTCCCCCTAGGTGATACGTGGTGAGGTTTAAGACTAACCCCCCGCCCCCACCCAAAAATCACGTGTATTTTTAGTACCTACACAGAATCTTATTTTTTTTAGAATATTATCTTTAAATACAGGTACTTCGTTCGTTGCCTGGCAACGGCGAGTCAAGGTCACACTACAAGCCGCTTTTCGGTTTAGAATCGCGCGTTTGACGAAAAAATAAATACACGTGATATCTTACTACACCCCCCTCCCTCCTTGTGATATTTCGTAATTTTAGGCGGGGCAACCCTCACGTGATTAATGGACGGTCCCTTACCGCATGGAACAACAAAACACAAACAAACAAACTATTGAACAGAATCGTGACCATTTTTTGTCGTGGAATGTATCGATTTTAACTTTTAATTATTATTTTTTTATCAGTGTCTTAATTCCAGTCTCTATTTATCTAGAAAAGTTTGTAATTTTAACATGGAGGTATTTTTCTGAATAGATTTTATACTATTTCATAAAGGTTTCACGTTATCTTTCCAAATAATACAGTCAAAAACGTTTTCGAAACAGTATTTTTATACTAATTTCTGATGTATTTTTTCTTAGTTTTACGCGATTTCTACTAAAATGAAGTATGTAAGATGATAAAAATAAACTTGTATACACTTGTAAAATGTATTTTATTAAATTAATGCCTACCTTATCTGCATCTTTGGTCTAGTGGTCGCAAGCGCGACCGCTGAGCATGACGTCCTGGGTTCGATTCACAGGTCGGGCAGTGCTATTGGTTTATTCCATCAGGAATTTCTCAGTAGCAGCCACGAAGTCTGGATTTGTACCTGGTTTATGGCTATTGGCTCGCCCCCTATAACGTGGGACTTAAATACATAACTGGTGAAATATGAGTGTACTATACTATTAGGTACACCTCTGCCTAACCTTTCGGGGATTGTATAGTATTGTATTGTGGGCTGGTTTCTGCAACTAGGCGCGTATTTTGCGTGCGGGTGGGAACATTACTCCAACCATCCCAGTTCCCCGAGAAAGGCCAGCAGCCCCTAGGTGTTGCTGACGATCTCGCGGAGAGTACCTGGGTTACCGAGGTACTTTGCCCTGTATGCTGCAACCTCTGGGCATTGTAGAAGCACGTGGGCTACTGTCTCGTCTTCCTCCATGCAGGCTCTGCACAGTGGGCTATCCGTGACTTCTAAGACATAGAGGTGTTTATTAAAAGAGCCGTGTCCAGTAATGGCGGCTGTGATTATGCGTAGCTGTGGCTTGGTCAGCCGAAGCGCCCGTTTGGTGAGGCGGCCATCTATAGTAGGAAGTGCCTCCTTGGCCTGCCTGCACTCACCATGGTCTAGCCACAGTTTGTGGTGTTGATCCCTGGAGCGTTTCCTTACCAGAGTTCGTAGATACCCGAAGGGGAGTGGCACGATGGGTTCTGGTCCCACTGCTGCCATGCTTGAAGCCCCTTCTAGCGAGTTCGTCCGCCGCATCGTTGCCTCGGGAATCGCTGTGACCTTTAATCCATTGTATGGTTACGTTGTTGTGATTACCGACCTAGTTTAGGCGCTGGTGACACTCGTAAATCAACCCGGACCGTGTGGTTGTCTAGTGCTAACAGTACAGCCATGCTGTCTGAAAGTATTCGTATAGTGGTCCTTAGCCCTCCTAAGATGCTGAAGGCTAAGATGGCTGAAGCGGCCAGGGAAATGCCCTTGCATTCCGCCTGAAATACTGTGTTGTGGACCCCCAGTGGTACGGCTATGTGGATGTTGAGGTCCTCCGAGAACACTCCAGCTCCAGTGCCTGTACCTGTTTTAGATCCATCCGTGAAGATCCGCAGCTCAGCGGGATCTAACCCCTCGCAGCGGTGGTCCTCATGGAGCTGGATCTTATATTTTTTATCGAATACAAATTGTTTCGGTACCCGATCGTTAATGGCTTTCGCCAGGGGGAACTCGTTGTAGAATCCCTTCAAAACCGCGGTGTGTTGCGTGTCTGTCTTACTCCAGAGTTGAAGTGTTTTAAGGCGTGCTGCCGCCATCGTTGCCTCCTGTTGTATGAACAGATGGAGCGGTGGAAGCTCCAGCATGACTTCGAGAGCAGCTGTCGGAGTGGTCCTCATGCAGCCTGTAATTGCCATGCAGGCAAGCCTTTGTATGCGTTGGAGTTTGTTCGAGGCAGTGACTAGTTTGGTGCGTGACCACCAGACCACTGCCCCGTACGAGATCATGGGACGGATCACCGCGCAGTATAGCCAAATTATTATCTTGGGGGATAGGCCCCACTTCTAACCTATCATATCCTCCTGCACTGCCAGAAGGTGATGCTGTTTATTCTGTTGTCTAAGTGACTGCTCCAGTTTAACTTACTGTCTAGGATGACTCCCAGGTACTTGACTTCGGTGGCTAACTGAAGTTCTATTTCAAGTAATTTAGGCAGGCGGGGATTACAGGCGTGATGGTTATGCTTTCACTTTTCTAATCTTCGATCAATAAGTATATCATGGAATTCTCCACAAAGTTCTGTACGAGTAATAGGGGTATTCAAAACAACTCGAAACTTTAAAATATTTATTATTAATAAACTATATATTATTGTCTTTCAATAAAAATGTCTTTTTAAGCTAGCTTAGGCTAAATAATATAAACCTAGGGGCAATAAACATGACTAGAACATAATTGTAATGTAAATGTCACTCCAATGATTTTTAAACGCAGACAGAATAATTCTGCATTTATTTGTTGCCATATATTCGATTCGATACCGTTTTTTTTAAATATCAGGTGCTTAAAAAAAAGGTATCGAATCAAAGCAATTTGAAATCATTTGTTTTAAGTAGGTCGGTTACAGGCACTTTTGAATAGTCTAACCACGGTAAAAAATAAAGCTACAGTCCTAGTCACAAGACTTATTAACTGTGAAAGTAATAGTTGCCCATTCCAAAGCATAGATCTCTATGGAGAAGAATTGGTAAGAAACTCCATGGACACTTTTTAATCAGTAGCGTTACAAAAACCTTGGTTCCATCATTCATGTTGAGATGGTACATTTTGTGAGGACGATGTAGAAAGACGTGCACGTTAAGTGTCCATAGTAAAAACAAAAGAGACAATTCGAAAATTATCAGGTTACTTTCTTAGTTATTAATTTTGACAGTGCAGTAGCAACTTTATTAGAACTAGACTACAAAAGATCTTCTATTCTTTTACAGAAATAAAATATCTACAAGAACTGTATTATTAGATCGTCCATTATTAAAAGGAACCCGGCATAAAAATATTTTGGTATCCCGGAGCGACATTACTATTCTTGAGGAACTAACGATGAAATAAAGAATCTCCATTTTGTCTATGACCTCTCTTGTCCTTTTTAGCGCTGGCTATTTGGAATTAATAGACCACCCTTTTGAATTACGATTAAAGTTCCAAAAATTACGAGATTATAAATTGGCATAACGTAATAAATGTATGTACCTAGAAGTCGTTAGTTCCTTTTATCACAGAACATAAATAAATTGAACATTTTAATACACAACTCTCCTATAAATATCTTTAAAATGGATCATAAATACAGAGTAAAAATTACTAGCATTGTAAAATTGTCCTATAGGCACCTTGTGTGCAAAGGCCATGTTCACCATTATGAAAACGGTTTCACAACCATTATTATAATTACATGGGCGTAGCCATAAATCCCAAAATAGAAAAAGTAGGAGTAAATTGTGCATAGACCTTTTGACGATGTGATATTATTGTTTTTTAACAATTTTGTTTTTCAAAACATTACAACACCAGCATCGTTCCCCTGTCGGTGCAAGCGCCAAAAGATCGCTGTATTATACTTTCCAAATATTTGCAAAATCCTGTAAAACTCAAAATCTTTATTATAACATGGCCACGCCCATTTCGATTCCATTATAAGTAAATAACATTGAAGAAATAAAGAACAATACACTAATATCAAAACCGTGTAAAACACAAAAATGTAACAAACACGTCTTTTTTAAGTTACTTTGGTAATAATACCGTCGGTGGGTATTCAACAGTTTGTCGCTTTTATATAACTTAGATTCAATAATATATTCAAACGTAGAGGCAGTTTACCCACCCCAGCGGCAAATTATTTGGCGGCAATTTTACTCTTGACTTAAAAAAAAATGAGCATTGCTAACCGGCGAAATTGACTCCTGTGCTGAAAAAATACCGCGACAAATTAAGTAGGTAGGTTCAAAACTATATGCTTTCTATGCCGCAGTGCAGATGGGAAACCAATTTAGTAACTTATTTTTTTGTCTTATCATGCAAAATACGGCATAGCACTATTCTGTAAAGTTCACTTTGTGGTATCTCTCAGTGACAATACATGAAATATCTATAATCTAAAACGAGTTCACGAAGAGATTTATTAATTACTCGCCCGTAAGTTTTGTGGCGAGACCGTGCATGGGCGTTACTCTTCTCTAACAAGAAATTTATCGGTTAATCTATAGCTGTACATGGATCTTATGGCGTGTGGCCAAAATAAGGAACTAACGCGGTCATCTTGTTTTTTCAACACATTACAAAAAAGAGTTTCCCAAAATTTTTCCTCCGACAACGTCTTTCGGGCGCTAAAAGATCCATGCAGCACTGTAACCACCTTCCAAATTAGAAATGATCTTTATAGAATAACACTGCAGCAGTCAAGACAATTTTGAAGCGCTCCTTTACCGGAGCATTCGGCTGTCGACTGTAATGTAACAGTCCAAGATTCAAATTTGAGCAATACGTCGCAAACAGACGCTCCCGGTGAGTGATTCGATTTTGCCTAGAAACAAGAAAGCCGTTGTTAGAAATGATATCATTACAGGTTGTAAACTGTAATGCTCGGTTATACACACTCGCTTATGTACCTAATGCTTGAATCTGAACTGATACATTACAGGCTGCCGGTGAGGTGGCGCATTTACCGCATAGTTCACAAGTCCCCTCTCCCCGCCCTATGCTGCGGCGGCGCATGCCTATAAGCCACATGCTTCCTCAGTGCATCCCTCGACCTGGAGACGTGGGAACAGGCCCTGCAAGCGTGTCTTCTCCCTGCATGCGTCTCCATGTGAACCCTCAAGTTGTACTGGTTTGAGAGACGCTTGTTGCAGATGGTGCATACAGAGCTGTTCATGCGCCATTTTCTGTCGTAGGCTTCCGGTGGGTCTGTAACTGAGGTTTAGAAGTGTATATTAAAAATCAGCACGATAAATGGTTGGCTATGCAGTAGGCCAATTTTTATGTTTTTAGCGGGGCAGTCTTTAATTGGAGCTGGGCTTTCCGAGACAAATCGATGAGTTTGGAATCTTTTTCTCACTAAAACCGCCTGAGGCGTTGAGGTGACTTGGCTATGGCGTGGCAATAGCCTTTCCTTCAGGTATATAACGGAGGTAATTTTATCGGAACCGAAGTCAGAGTCGGAGGCGGAGGCAGGGGCACACAGACAATAAAAGTTAAAAATTAATATGGCAAACTAACAACAATCGACGATAGAGTGCACGTAGCGGGGGGGGGGATTCTCCCCGCGACATATATGAACTTGTTCGTAGCGGTCGGACGGTCGGCGTACGCAGGCCGCCGCTGCTATTTGCTATGCTTCGACCCCCGATTAAAACCTCCGATTTAAAAGTTTCGGAACCGAAGTCAGAACCGAAGGTGTAATAATAATCGGAAGTTCCGACTTAACCGAGGACTCGAAGCTCATGCTCCATGTAACATCCCTGTTTCCCACAATCCAGAGCTGTCATTTACGGATTATCGTCTTCATAAAAATTGGTAGTGTTCGCTCTAGCAAATGATGGTTTTTAGCAACGCAAAACGTTAGTAGCATCAACCCTAATCCATACAAATAATTATTTGGGATTAAAAAGTACGTTTCAAACGGAGCTCTAACGTTAAAGCTGGGACTCGACCAAACGAAGCCCGGGCATTCGCCTGAAATTCGATGCAACAGCCCATGTAAGAAGGGACTCATTAAATATTATTTATCTATAAAATTAAATATAAAACGACACAACTAGTTGTGCCTAGGCGTCTGTACATTAAAAGTGGAGACAAGAACAAATCTAATTAAAAACAAACCAAACTTATGTCATGACATTAGAGAACTTCTTAAAATGTTAACCCAGTGTTGTTAAATTACATTAATATCTAAATTTGCTAATGGAACAACAATTTACTGACTGCAATCTATTTAGACATCGTACCTATTTAGGATTTATTTAATAAAAGCGTACCTAATACGAAAGTTTTGGACTTTGGAACTGAGTTGTGTAGATTAATGTAGGTAATGATGTTCAGAAGTGGCTCTTAAATAATGTGTTTTACACAATAAATGAGTTTTTGACTTGTAAACCCATTTGTAATGGTTAAGTAGCTTATGTTCCCATTTTTGAAAACTCGTTCCTATTTTCACATTCCTATATTTTAATTTACTTTTTTTTTAATTTTATTGATGTTACATTTGTTTCTTGTTATTTTTTTTAACGCTACCATGGAGGTGGAATATTTTCTAAAACTCACTAAGAGATGGCATTATTACAAGATTAGTGACTACGTAGTTCTACTACGTACGTAAGATGGCGTGCAAACAGTCCTGCATTCGACTCTTCGGTGTGACCAGCCTTCGCTCAATTTCCATGAGTAGAATAACCTCGATAAACTTATGAAATAATTATGTAATAAAAATAATACAAGAAAATATTATTTTAAAGCTCAATAAAATAACGAGAGTGAATGCGTGGCACTCGAATGCATGCGTGTAGTTTTACGAAGTTTCACTTCTTCCGCGCGGAGGGACTCCACGCACAATTTTTTCTAATTCTATTACTTTATCCTTTATCCTACACACAAGTTCCAATTTTAAATTCTAAAAGAATATTATCATCAAAGATAAAATTTAATAAAGACCATAATGTACCATAATTCATGCAAATAAAGAATCTTGAATCTATAATACTGAATAATGCTTGTAAGTATATAGTTCATTTTTACAAGTACTTGAAGCTGAAGATTATTATGAAGGTTTGCTCACCTCCAGAATTTACCAGCGTCGCAACAGGCGGTGTCCCAATCTTGTGTGTACTGTACAAATTCTGCACAATCTGATCCAGTTTACTCAATCTATCCTTCTCGCTCTTACCCATGAAGTCGGACACGTAGGTTCCGTCTTTATCGTTCGTTGGTGACAGTATGTCATCGTAGTTGAGTTTGGAGCTGGAACTGGAGTTGTCGTTGATGACCTGGGGTTGTTGGGGGTCGTTCTTTGTCTCGGGGTTTACTGGGGAGTTTAATTCGTCGGGGGTCAGTTCGTGTTCTGTCGGTGTTAAGGTTGAGTTCTGGAATAAAAGAATATTTGATTTGCAGAAAATATTTTTTATGTCTCATTTTTTAATTTTAGTTTTTTTAATTTTTAGGTTTCCGTACCTCAAAAGGAAAAAACGGAACCCTTATAGGATCACTTTGTTGTCCGTCTGTCTGTCTGTCAAGACCCTTTATCTCTGGAACGCGTGGACGTAACGAGTTGAAATTAAGATCATGTGTTTATATAAAAAATCAAACTTCTAAGTTAACGTAAAAAAAGATACAGCCGTTTGTGCCGCAAAAACGTATAATTCGACCCTCTTGAAGGAATCAAAATGTATAGGGTAATTCCTGTTGACCTAGAACTATGAAATTAGGCATATAATATCGTCTTATACTACAAATACAGGACATTTGTCATGAAATCATGAAAGAAAAAAATCTTATCGTATGATTTATCTAACACACATAACAAAAATGAATTTGTACGAAACCCGCTGTGGGAGAGTCCGACTCGCACTTGGCCGGTTTTTTAAACAAAAAAAACGCAGACAAGGTAAAAAGCTGGTTTTCAACAAATACCACCTTCTTTTTTAGCAGTTAAATGCTGAGATAAGAAACAAAATAAAAATGAAGTTTACTTTACTTTTATTTTTTTGAGACTCGAATGACCAGCAAGCCTTGTAATGTACAGGAAGGTATAGATAAGTATGACATTTTTCTCATGTAGGGAATTAAGGACTGATATATCCGGATGTCCCAAAATATTCACTGTTGAAGCAAGGCACCAGCGAGCCCGCCGGCTAGCCAGAGCTAATACCAAACCTAAATGGAACACAACTATATTTATATATTATAAATATAGTTGTGTTCTTATAAAGTATGAACTATTATACTATATCTCTGGCTAGCCGGCGGGCTCGCTGGTGCCTTGCTTCAACAGTGAATATTTTGGGACATCCGGATATATCAGTCCCTATAGTTCGATCACCGCTGCCCTCAAAAACGGTGAAGGAAAACATCGTGACGAAACCGGCATGTCTTAGAACTAAAAATTCGAAGACATGTGACATCTACCAACCCGCACTGGGCCCGCGTGGTGGATTACAGCCCACTCCCTCTCATAGAGAGGAGGCCTGTATCCCAGCAGTGGGAACATTATAGGCTGATGATGACTATATTAAATATAATATTAAATATCCCATTTCCATAGTGTTAGTGACCATGACAGTTTAAAAACAGAAAAGCCATTGTTCTAAAAACCTCACCGTATCGGCATCCGTAAGTCCCGAAACCTTCAAGGTCTGTGCAAGGCGGAGCAGCGATGGCAGGATTTTCTTGGAGGCGGTGACCTCCCCGGTGTACATGAAAGTGAGGAGCAGTCGAAGTTCTGTCACATCGCAGCCCAGGACCACGACTAGTGTGTTGTTCTCAGCTTCCACTTCCTGAATCAAAGAGGACCAGCATAATTGGGTATCTATTTTACATTTTTTTTGTTGATATCATCTTGCAGGTAAAACTAGAAGGTTGTCGCCTGCTTAATCGGACTATTCTGTGGCCCCCTTGAGTGTAAGGCTTCCTTAGCAACACCTGAGTAGTAACGGCCTCGGTTTGAAGAGGACTGCAACGGATAGGCTAGGTCGAATCAAGATTATTAAATATTATCATTTAAGCTCGAATTTAAAGCTTGAATAAGGGTCAGAAGGCCGCCTACCGGGGCTGCGGGACTGTTCGAAAGAGATACCGTGGCCCTGGAACACAAAGGGCTAAAAAGGAACATGGATGGGTTTTAGTCAGTACAAGTCTGACACTCCCTTTCGCTCCGCCCAGAGCGGGAGCGGGTTTCTTTGAATCATTTAATAATTTCCCATCCGAAAAAAAAGCGTCTGAAGGCTCTATTTAAAAACACAATAGTACCTATCAATACGAAGATGGATGGATTTTGTGAGTAGTGATATGAAAGAGGAAGGTAGCAATGAGTAGGAGAGGAAATCAAAGAAACGATGGATGCGCCGTGTGAAAGATGATATATGGCTAGAAAGGGACTCATGAGAGGACGCCTAATAGAGGAGAATGGAAGAAGAAGTAGGTATTAAAATTGCGGTCAAACCGAAGGGACCCAACTATAGACTGTCTGCAGCAGGGATGTTATGGATCTTCGTAACCGTAACCGAAACTACCGGATATGCGAAATAATAATATAGACTTAACTGTAACCGTATCCGTTTCACAAGTTTCAGATAGTTTCGTGTAAGGGCGGAGTCTAAATAAAACGACATGCTTCGACAGGTTTTTGTTTCACGTAATTATTATAACATCTCTAAATAATTTTTATACAGGGTGTAACGGAAAGGGTATATATATCCTTAAGGGTGTGCTACAGACCATCAAACTGAACATGTTTCTCAAAATAAAAAAAAAATTGCAGCAAAAAAAAATATCTGCTGCCTATACATTTGGGTCGAATAGGTATTGTAATTTTCTATGGGGCAGCAGATTTTTTTTTTGCTGAAAATCATGTTTTATGATGAGAAAGATGTTCAGTTTGATGGCCTGTAGCACACCCTTAAGGATGTACATACCCTTTGCGTTACACCCTGTATATATATAAATATTTTTAAGTTTATATTTTACTTCAATCTAATATCCGTAAGCGAAACTATCCGAAACTAACGGATAATCAGAAATAATTACATATTCGTAGCCGTATCCGAAACCTAATTTTATTCCTATATCCATATCTGTATCCAGATCCGAAATATCATATCCATAACATCTCTGGTCTGTAGACACTGGACTTGGATAAATAAATAGTCTGCTGTTCGGTCCGCTTGGTTCAAACTTCAAAAGTGGTATGTTGCCATGTGAAAACATTCTTAAACTGTAAAAAACGCGTTTTAAAATACCATCATTAACACTGAAAAGGGGTAAATAGTAGCAACAACAGCCACCCGGATCAATCTTTAAGTTAAGCCGTGCTTGCCCAGGTTGGTCTGTGGATGGGTGACCATTCCGAGTTTTCTCCGTTCCTCGGAAAGCTCGTTAAGTCGTTGGTCCCGGCAGTCATTTGTAAATCTTTGACAGTCGTTACAGGTAGTCAGTGGCCCGAAAGTCTGACAAACGGTCTTACCGAGGTATCGTATTACCCAGTACCTACTAACTGATTTGTGGAGGTCAGATAGGCAGTCGCTCCATGTTAAATATTGGTAGTCAGCTGCAATCGGTTCGACTGGAACCCGATGATATTTCGCTGCGCTGTTGCAAGCACGGAAAAATCATCAATAGGTGTGTTTGTGAACTCAAAACAAATAGTAAACATTGTAAATATCCCATTTTCAATGCTAATGATAGTGTTAGTGACCATGTCAGTCTAAAACTTATGCGTGCAAGAATATGCCTGAGAAATTCTTAGGCTCACCTTAAATAGTTGAGCGAAGTACTGGCTGCAAGATGCTAGCACCAGCTTATGCGCCTTCACTGACGTCCCACTTGCACTTAGCGTGACATCAGTCAGGGCTCCGGTACTCAACATGCGACCTAGGGCTCCTATCAAGCTGTTCTGTTTAAGTAAAATTGGCATTTTAGTTCTTTGGCCTGCAGCAGCTGTTTTGGGAAATCCGTCTATGTGACGCCATTGTTATTTGGTCAATAAATTCTTCTTAGACTTAGAAAAAAAATGGTTATAAAACTACCATTTATAATGCTTCCTATATTATCTTTAGTTGGGCAACTACCATTGTTTAAATTTCCGTGTAAAGCTTGATGATTCAAAGTGCCTATTTTTTTTTTAATTTAAATAAATATTCAGGCTTTTTGAATTAGGCTTTTCATGGTTTTCTGGAAATAAATATCTATATATAGGTATACTTTTTCACAAGATTTTTCAATCACAAAAAACGGATATGCCACGTAGGTGTATCAAAGACGGATTTCTACCAAACAGTTGCTGCTTTAAAATAATGAATTAATTTAAATCAATATTAGTTATAGCTAGCTCAATAGTCGATTAGTTGGTGTGCGTGTGATCTATTAGTAACCTTCTATTTAGTGTCATTGGCAAAGGTAACATACAGGCTAAGCATAGGGTGCTAATATTTACATTTTAAAATTTATTCAGCGCCAAAACAAAATCAAACAATTTTCATATTTAAAATAGTAATAATTAAAATAGTTATGAGGTGTTTCGTTGAGTTTAAAACTTGCCACGACTGCAATTCTCATATTAACCATTTAAATACATTTACACAAATTTTAAAAACATTGTTTAAATTATTTATGAAGCATTTCTAATAAATAATATCGGCGTAGTACTTCAAACAACACGACTACATGTTAAAAGGAAATAAATAACACCGTCTAATTTTACACTACGCATTTAAAAACTTTTTAAAAACAGAATAAACTCAAAATAAAAACGCATAGGCTTTATGAAACAAGCAAAAAAAAAAATATGTCCAAGGAAAAAAACTGTAAGTGTACCTGGTCATCTGTAGTGGGTGTGTTGATAAAATAAAATATTACTCACCTACCTGATGATTGTGCCAGCGCAAAGAAAACTGTTGTACATCCTCATCATCCATGGCCACAGGTATTTACTGTACAAAAAGCACTAACAAAACTTCTTACGCTCACTAGTTCGATGCACGTACGAAGAGGAGACAATTATATTGTTAACGAATCCAGGCTGCTTTATTTTAGGTCGGTACGCCTGGAAAACCTGTAGCCACCTATTTCTGGAGCTGATTGTATTTATAAATCCAATGACATTCGGCGTGTGACGCGGCTGACATACCAAAACTCATCCAAAAACAGATTTAGTTCGCTCGACCGAGATGATTGGCATCATTGTTCGACTGTTTGAACTAATTGATCGTTATTTCATGCATTGTGAAGGATTTCACACATAATATTCGAGACCTGAGTACTAGTAGGATGTATGCGTTGCTGTCATTGCCTCGTTTAATTGAATTTAAAATGTTTATACGTCACTTTTTTATTCGATTGTTTTATAGTAGGTATCTTAGATTACCTACCTAATGTGATTATTTTAAATGTATCTATCTCTCGGTTTAGGTAGTCATAAACTATGTAATTAGCATAATCAGCTGCTGGCAAAGAAGTAAGTCTGTCAAGAATATTATGTCGAGAGCCGTAATTATAGATAATTACTTACGTAAAAGTTTTTAGACAAAGCACTTCTACCTTGTTGGCGACATTTTAGGGATTAATAACTAACATTAAATAAAATTATTTGTTTAGTAAATTGTGTTGAAGTAAATAAATTGTTACTTATTTCAAAGAGCCACTTGCTATTTTAATAACGAATAATGTAATGCTTTATTGCAAAAAAAAAATGCATTCGCACTGAAAAAGAAAACAAAGCTAGATCCATTTTTAATGTTCACTTCACTTTTTTTTTTTCGTGCTCTAACAGTTTCGGTGTTGAAAAAACTCTTTCATAGTATAATCTGGCTGTTTGTCGACGATCGCGTGCAATCGTTGACCTAATTCTGATTTTAAAAAGTTCCGTACATTTTCCCGCTCCGTTTGCGTTTCCGATTGTCAAACTTTTTAGGGCGTCGAGTTAAAATCAAATAAAGTTTTTTATATTTTGTGAAAATATTTTTAAATTTTGTAAGTGTTTATTAAAACAAGATTAAAAATTCAGGGTCGCGTTTTGAATTTGTAAATGTGTAGCAATTTTTTTGTTTGATCAGTTAGCTAGGCGCCTTCCAGCCATTTTGTTTTGACAACATTCTATGTTCGTCCCGGCAATTATTCACAGATAACAAGTCTCTTGAAATTAACTGAATAATACATAAGTTTGAAGAGTAGATATCAAAATACAGACGGGTCACTATATTTCGAACTGTTTCTAGAATTGTTCTTAGTAATGGAAGCTCCAAGTAAATCCGCGGAAGATACTCCAGATCCTGATTTCTTCTATAATACTAAAGCTGCAATTGAAAAGGAGCTCGATAAAATGAAGAAAATTGTCAATAACATCAACCAAATGAGAGGTAAATAACGATTTTAGTCTTAAACTATTTGTAACCGTGTTACCGACATTCTGTTAGCGGAATAGGTATCATTAACGAAAATGATTCAAATATGTCATTTATTTTTGGTTTACCTTGAACCTAATTGTGTCTAAATGACTGATAATATCATTTACACGTCAATTAACTGGAAATCGATTGACTTGACGACTTGTGTGAACTAGTTTTGATTGATGGGTAGTCCAGTATTTCCCATGATGGTTTTTATTAGCTATTTGAATACAAAATATAGTCACCCTTTTAGAGAAAAATGTACGTGCCAAAAATGTATGTATACAACGTGTTGTTTTACAATCTCGTCAAATTTAAGGAGGTAACTATACTAATGATTCTCGGCCCGAATCAATAATAAGAGGGAAGGCATGTTTTTTCTTACTGAAGTTGGTAAGTGTGAACCACCCGTGTTTTAACCGCGGCCCGATTTATCATCGCCCATAGGGCGATGATAAAAACCGCGCTTTCACACATATAAAACAATTGCAAACGTTTATTCGATAATTTCTTACTCCCTAAACCACACTAAGGGGGTTTTTCTGAAATACTGACAAAATTAAACACCAAAACCTATACCGATACCGATACCGTAATTTAAATTGATTATTTACGTCTTCTGTGACAACCTCCTGAATTTTGACGAGGTTGCAAAACAACACCTTTTATACAATGTGTGTATGTGTATACAATGAGTAGGGGAATCTTTTAGAATGTGCGAACTTTAACTTTTTGCGGTGAATTAGATGTCAGGGAAATGCAAACGGCAACGTTTTTGCACCGGAAATATTCAACTACCTAGGTTTATACAAAATACTCTGCGTTGTCCAAATTCTTTGAACGTTATTTGTAGGTAAATGAAACTATGTTTACCTTCATTCTTACTGTAGGAATTAAACAAAGCATCGTCTGTTTTTCCGAAGCGTTAGGTGAGGTGACCCATAGATACTCTCATTTCGCTAATTAAATTTAGATCCTATAAATGTTATGGTCGAGCCGCCTATTGCCATTAATATTGGCGAGCTGCGTTCGCGCACTCGCCACCGCCGAGCCTATTTACCGGCAACCCGATGAGGTGCCCGTAGTTACGGGCAAAGTTTTGATCCCGCGGGGAAAGGGCTTGCCCATAACCTGCCAGCCGCGCCCCCATACAGGGGCAAACAAACTGTGAAAACAGTTTTATGGGGCTTAGTTTTTAAATGAAAGTTTGTATCAAAATTGTTTGATAAATAAATAATAATAATAATCCCGCGAGCTATTGCCATTAACCGGTCCAGACTCTGGGCAGGCTCAGAAATAAAACTGATGGTGGGAATCTAACTCAACACCCTCTACACTAACGATGCAGTACACCCATTAGTTATTATTGTGCTTCATTGGTGTAATAGGGGATAATCACATTTTTTTTTATTTGTCTTTCGGGTAGACTATTGAAAAGTATTGGACACGTACTTTTTATTTTTTCACGTGGTCATAAAATTACGGAGATATTATATTGAGTTGAAATGGCGCATAAGGTCACGTGTAGGTAATTTTTATACCTACTTGTGACGTAGTAAGCCCCCACTCTCCAACTTTAATGAGTTTTAACTAAGATTTTTTTTGATATTTTGATAAAACAAAAAATACGTGTCTAATATTTTTGTATTACCTGTCTGACGGACAAAATAGAATTTCGTTTTCTTTACCTAGTCTTCACTCCAATTGCTAAGTCTGGCGATCCAGTGTAACATGTAAATAAATAAATCAACTTATTTCTCAATGTCTCTTTCAGTGGAAGCCGCCTATTTACAATCTGATTTAATATTAATGATCGATGCACCTACATGGGAACAAATATCTGACCTCATTGGGATCGGAACCTCACAGATGACTATGGACGATGTAACTGTTAAAAAAGAAATGGAATAAGAAATATAATAATGAGAGAATTCTGTTTATTTTACTTTATTGCTCTTCCTTACCTTACTTACCTTGCCTTACTTTTACGCATCTAAGCATTATTATGATATACCCTAACCTAAATCTATCTTCTATATAAATAAAAATCAATTGCTGTTCGTAAGTCTCGCTAAAACTCGAGAACGGCTGGGCCGATTTTGGTTTTAAAATGTTTGTCGTAGTCCAGGGAAGGTTTAAAAGGTGAGATAGGTAGGGTAGGGTCGGTAGGGTAGGTTGGTAGGGTAGGTAGGTAGGGTAGGTAGGTAGGGTAGGTAGGTAGGGTAGGTAGGTAGGGTAGGGTAGGGTTGATAGGGTAGGTAGGGTAGGTAGGTAGGGTAGGGTAGGGTTGATAGGTAGGTAGGGTAGGGTCGGTAGGGTAGGTTGGTAGGGTAGGTAGGGTAGGGTAGGGTTGGTAGGTAAAAAGTGCATTGCAACGCATGCCGGGGACAGCTAGTAACATAATAAAATACGCACGGTAAGTACTTATTATTGTAGATGCTAAAAGCCTAGGCAGATGAAGCTAAAAGATATCCGCGGCTTCGCCCGCGTGCAGTTCGGTTATGATCCCATGGTATCGTACTGCTGGGATAAAAAGCACCGTAACACAACATCACGCCTGTAACCCTCAAAGGGTAAGTAGGGATGTAGGTGGAGTGCCTTCACCCTCATTTCTCCAGTTATGTATAATTCTCATGTAGTTGGGGTGAGCCTATTACTAATCTATCAATCGGGCACAAAATCAGCCACTAACAAATTATTGGTGTAAAAACACAGTAGGTAATTTTTTGAGTAGGTACCCGAGAGTGTACCTGAACCTAAACTGAATAGCTCTCCTGATTTTCTCGTGTTTATCAGCGAATATAAAGGGTGTAAAACACCTCTTAACGAAGCCGAAAGGGACTGGTTCTCCCGGTCATTGCGATCATTTTTTTGTTCTACACCATACCTGGGAACCTTCTAGTTACGGAGATATTAGGGGTCAAAGTTCCAACTTTTTGACTAGTATTTTTTTTTAATACAAGTTTTTAATGTAAGATTTTTACTTTAAACACCTCCACGACCCCCGTACTATTCAATCCGTCTATCAGAACAATGTTTTGAGTGCGTTACACTGAGTTCTACCACAAAACCTGATTTTACACCCCCCAAAAAAAAGTCTTATCCCAGCAATAATTTTTGCGTAAAGTTACTTAGTTTCATATACAGAATGCTTGGTTGACGGCTTCGTGATGAGGTGATTTACACGGTGTATGTATGTACTCTGTTTGTTCCTTCATGGCACTCTAGAGACCAAAAGCGTGGGTCGATTTTGATGATTCTTACGTCAATCGATATGTCTTAATCTTCTTAAATTGAAAACCAGTGATAGTCTAGTGGTTTTACCGTCAGATTGCAAAGTCATAGGACTCAAGTTCGAACCCAACACACGTACCTCGGATTCATGTGCGTTTAGAGAAACAAATTAAGAAAATAAGTTTATTTGGCACATGAAACATTAAACAAAAATTCTTAAATCTAAACAAAAGGGAAAATTAGTGTGTATCTAAATAAAACAATAAAAAAGAGGAATAATTATTGTGTGCCTCACGGCTGCGCCAAATAGGGCCAGTTCAGCAAAATGCCGGGCAGGCTGCCTGACGCTGGTTATCAACTGGACTGGGTATTGTATAATAACCAGCATGCTTCAGAGGTATTTATCGACGGCTTAAAGTCAAGTCAGAGGCTTATGGGCAGCATTAAAACTCTGACCAGGTTAGGCCCTAACCACACAATGAAGAAGAAGAACCGTAAAGTTATTGTAGAAATATAAAACACTTTAAAAGTATTGCCTCTTATCTTGTCTTCTGGTTTTCTTCCAACTTATTATTGGTTTGTACACCTAAAGCCGTAAACAGCCGCGAACAACGCACAGCGAATGCCTCGCAGGGCGTGCGAGGGCGAGCCAACGTATGGCCGAGGCATTCGTTGTGCGCCGTTCATGGCGCATGCCTCGCTAAGTCTGTATTCACCTTCATTTAATATTTGCACGTTAGACATTCTATTGTAACATTCCTGTTCCTACCTTGATAACAAAACGTTTTTTTTAAATATTGCTGAATCGAGTGAATCAAATCTTTTATTTACTTTACCATTGACTATCCGATAGAGTAAATCCCTTCCGTATAGGTAGTAGGTATTGAAGCGAAATAATCTCGTTGCAGAGGACGGTTTCATAAAATAAACGATTCTGGAAACCTTACTTAAAGAAGTTATTTCAAGTTATTGACAATAGTAATACAAACTTTGAGAACATATTATTTCATCTACCTACCTTTTGTGTTGGCACCTATCTTTTACCAAAATATTATTAGTAGTAATGTATACACGGTGTAAATCACCTCATCACAAAGCCGTCAACCAAGCATTCTGTACATGAAACTAAGTAACTTTACGCAAAAATTATTGCTGGGAAACGACTTTTTTTTGGGGGGTGTAAAATCATGTTTTGTGGTAGAACTCAATGTAAAGCACTCAAAACATTGTGCTGATGGACGGATTGAATAGTACGGGGGTCATGGAGGTGTTTAAAGTAAAAATCTTACATTAAAAACTTGTATTTAAAAAAATACTTGTCTAAAAGTTGGAACTTAGACCCCTAATATCTCCGTAACTAGAAGGTTCCCAGGTATGGTGCAGAACAAAAAAATGATCGCAATTACAGGGAGAACCAGTGCCTTTCGGCTTCGTTAAGAGGTGTTTTACACCCTTTATATTACCGTTTTTTTTGGCCCACGACAACATTTAACATTATTTTCTGAAATTCGTTCTCAAAAAACATACTGTACAAAACCGTTACTCTCTTCTTTTAATCAAACGGCCCGGCCCGTAAACAATAACCGTAAAAACAACGTGAAGTTACGGTTTTCCCACCACTAGAGTTACGAATGCTGCTTCATACTTGTAATATAGCGGAATATATTGCATTACATATTTTAAAACTAATATACTATATAATATATTTTTAAATAAACCTTTATCTGTGCAAAGGTTTGCAGCAAGGGGACGCTCAATTCTTTTTAAAAGGATTTTCGATGCGGCTGCTTGCTGGAGCCGGTTTCTGCTAACTTAACAATGATTTGTGCAATCTAAAATGGATCTTATATGTCCGTGATAAGGTCTAGAAGGATTGCAGTTGGAGTTTTGTTGGGAACTCTCGTGAATTATTCGGTTCAGGGCTTCAGAGCGCGGGAACGGTCGACGGGGCGACGGTAGCTAGCTATTTTACGACACTCGCCAACGAAATTCTTTCCGAGTGAAACGACTAAAAATCGAATTGAATTTGATGTTGACAATTGGTATTTTATTTACTGTGAATGCTGTTGAATGTAACTGCGATATAGGAATATTAAATCAGTTCGAAGACCCCGGCTATCTGTCATAATCATCAGAAAGAGTATAAAAGTTTAGGACAGGTAGACCAAGTAAAGATTTTCTTGCGCGTGAAATGTTCTCCACACTTTCAACAGAGTTTCATAGGTGCATATCATAAAATCGCTTGTAATTCAATGTGTTATATTTTTCAGATTGTAATATTCACTTAGACCGAACTATGTCTAAGTTTTCCAGACTCAGGGTTGCACTATTTAGGTACGAATGAGCTTATCAACTATCTTTATTAAAAACATTAAATTACAAAAAAAAAACAAGCTTTTAAAAAAAAAACTTTGTCAAAGTTCTCCTCCACATCGCTATCATCCGGGAACGTGCTCAGATGACTGGCAGCATTGCCACGTTGGATTGCCATTCAATTAATTACTAATTCTTTGACCAAAAAAAACACCCAGCCCTATGGTCGCTTTACTTTGAACTAGTAACAATGAAAGAAAAATATATCGAAACCTGAATTCGGTATTACCGAAACAAACAAACAGATTTGCATACTAGCAAGTCCAAATATTAAAAGCCACGCAAATATTGGTACTAAAGTGAAAATTAAATAGAATCCGCAATCCGAAGCATAAAAGGCTTTCGGTATCCTATAACCTTATTATAATTTGCATCCTCATATCTATTTTCACGTTACGTGCTTTGCTGAAACTACCGCGTGGTGAGCTTTACTTACATACAATCACGCCTGTAACCTTCGATAGGTAAGGCAGCGGTGTACGGATTAGTAAACCTACATTTCGCCAGTTATGTTTTAGGGTGGTATTACACTTATCTATACTAATATTAAAAAGCGGGAGTTTTTTTGTTCGTTTGCTTGAACGCGCTAATCTCGGGAAGTACTGATCCGATTTGAAAATTCTTTCAGTGCTAGTTAGCCCATTTATCGAGGAAGGCTATAGGCTATTATATCATCATGCTACGAACAATACGAGCGGAGCAGGAAAGAAAAATGTTGCGAAAAGGGGAAAATGTTACGCAGACGATGTTGCGCGGGACAGTTAGTCAAATATATTTGTCCAATGTACACGAACAGTGAACAAACAAATGTAACCAACAGCTTTGAGTCACAACGGACTGTACATTTGATAAGTGTAATACCACACTAAGTCCCATCCCATGTCATGAACCCAACAGACTATGAACTACGAAGGATGATTTTTAAATAATGATAACAAGAACAGCAGCCGGCTCTGGTGAGAATATTGCCATCAGCCGGGCACAAATTGAGACTCCATATCTGCTACTCCGGAATTCCTGATGGATTCCTGATGGTATAACCCAATAACATTTTACTCGATCTGGGAACTGATTCCAGGTCCTCATGATTAACGGTTGCGACCTCTATACCAACGAGACTTGCATTCTTTTACATCTGACAGTATCAAATTATTAGCAAACATATCTCAATAAAGATCTTTGTGAATTTAGAAAACTTGTAAGTGGCCGCAACTCGACAACGACCGTATTTATTCTCTTTTAAAGATCACTATGATCTTGGCAGGGACATAAAATCAGAGGTAAAATTGCTTTGAAAAGACTGCACTTGCAATATTTTTCACGGAGTTTGGATCTCAAGCCTTTGACGTTTATGTGCTTAACTCAAACAAGATACCTTTATGGCTCGTTCACATTTGGTAGACAAAGCAGTCAAGTAGACGGTAGAGTGATGTTATTTCTTTAAGAGTTTTCATTAATATCATCAGTCACTCCCAGCTGTGCATATTTTTTTCCATACCTACGTATAAACTTGTATTTCAGTCGTGTAATGGCTTGTTAACCAAGGAAAATACTTTTTATGTTTATTGCGTATCAATTCAAGTCAAAACGTGATAATAATATATCAATACACTAGTGTAGGCAAGTATGCCCTTGCTGCTCAAGAGGTCCTTCAACAATCTACAAATCTAGAAACAGTAAATGTATATAGCGTAGCAAAAAAGTCTCGATATTTTTGATTTTTTTTTTTACATTGGGGAGTTGTTATTTAAGGTTCGAATGCTAACCCTAACTGTATAACGCTTAATAGGCATTCAAAAAAGGTGCTAAAAAAAATCCGCATTTTTTGGACTTTTTAAAAGTAGCTATTGCTTGCAAAAGAGCATTAACTCGACCCATGTAAACGAGCCTAAAGCCTCATTTACACGATGCAAGAACTTGCATGCTAGTTTCATTACATTGCAGACTATTGACGGGCAATGAATTCAGTTAATCAAACAAAAACAGCAATGTAGTGAAACTTGCATGCAAGTTCTTGCATCGTGTAAATGAGGCTTTAGTTGTAAGCTTCAATATGCTATTGCGAGTACTTGACGTTACACATCTATGAATTCTAAGCTGATTGATTCTCTTATTTATGACTGTCTGTGGAGCTCGTAAAATAGTAACAGCCGCTCGGGTCGAACTTTACGTAAAGCCGTGTTTGGTTTACCTAGGTTTGTCCTTAGATGGGTGACCACCCGTGACATACCTCCGGAAAGCACGCCAATCCAATGGTTCCGGCAGTCAATTATAGACCTTTGACAGTCGTTACAGGTAGTCTGACAACAAGTCCTAGCAAGGGCTATCATTTTACCCAGTACTAACTAACTTGGTTGTGGAAGTCAGATAGGCAATCGCTCGATGTAATATACTGGTATTCAGCTGCATCCGCTTAGACTGGAAGCCGACTCTAACATAGTTAGGAAAAGGCTAGGCAGATGATGATGACTGTAATATGTACAGTCAGTATCAAAAGTCGGTTAACACTTATGAATATTACTCCAAGTTTATTTCTTTTATCATTTGTTACTAATGTGATGTAATTATTGTATTATGTATAACCAATCTAGTGGCACTCATCATAATATTTTCTTTTGTTAATCTGTGGATAATGTAGTGAGCTGCAATATTGTTAATATTTTGTGTTATCTTTCCCTGTTCCAACACATATTGTAGCTGTTTATTGTCCTTGAATAAATAAAATAAAATAAAAGTTTTGTGCTGGTCAGTGTGATCGGATGTTATATTGTTTTGCGAATTTGTGTAACCATTGATGAAAATATTGTTATGTCTTTTACTCCAGTCTGTTAATATGTATCGTTCTAAAACTAACGGCCCGTTCACGACCTTGCCGCTGTGAGCGGCAGCTAAGCGCGGGGCGGCGAGCGGTAAGATCAAAAGTATAAAAATGTTTGAAGCACGCCACGAGACGCCGCTCGTAGCGTAAACGCGCGCGGTTTTCTCCGAGCGAATCGCGGCAGCGGCGCGCGTTGCGGAGAGCGGCAGGAACAAAAGTACAAGCAAATGAGTGCGACGCCACGAAACAGAGCGGCGCGGACAGCGGTGTAGGAGTGACGTACTCAGCGGCGTAGATTAAAACAAAAAAGTTTAGACGATTTTGAGGCGGTAAAGGATACTGAGGCATTTATTACTGAAATTTTAATCGACCGCCTATTTGGATGTCAAAACTGTACTCATAAAACTTATCTGGATATTTTCTGTAATCTTCGTATAGGTCACGAAATCGCTATTTAAATACCGATTTTTATTCAGTTCGTGCACTCCTTCTGTCATATTAAGAATTTCATGTTTTAAAAATGTACTGCTTTCTAAACAGAGAAGGGATAATTTTGATAACGCCATGATTTTGAGCACGTTTTGACTACCTAAATACGTCCACCGCTGCCGCTGCAACTAACCGCTACTGAGGGTAAGAAAGAAAGAAAATAAGTTTATTTGGTACGTGGCGTGCAAAACGCACCGCTTACCTTCGCCGCCCCGCTCGCCGCGCCGCTCACCGCTAAGACCAAAGTCGTGACCAGGCCGTTAAGACGTCTTATAATTTTGGTTATGTAAAGTGACTTTTGCTGCTGACTGTACTTAGAGTACATAAAAAAAAAAATGTATATCTTCCTTTGTGTGGTCTAGTGATCATAAACGCGACTGATAAGCAAGTCTTGTGTTCGAAGTTGAAAAAGTCTCTCTCTGATTTTTCGCAATCATGTGCGTATTGTACATATCACACTCGCTTCGATGAAGGAAAACATCGTGAGGAAAACAGCATGCCTGAGAGATATTTATGAACGGCATGTCAAGCCAAGTCAGAGGCCCATGGGCGATATAAAAACTCCAGGCAAGGCACTAACCAACCGAAAGAAGGCTGGCGAAATGTTGAACTTACTTAAGTACAGGTGTACTTACCTCTTTGTGGATTGCAGCCATGATGATGTCATTAGATGAGAAAAATCTCAGTAGTAACTTGGTCTGGATTTGTAACTACACAGTTATTGACCTGAGCTAAATGCTGGTACAAAAATAAACATAGTTACAATATTGTACATTGTTAAATGATTTTATTGCTTTAATTCCAGACGACGTCACGATTAGCACCCGCTGCTGTGTCGACAACCCCATTTTTCTCAATCTTTGTAGAAAAACTGAGAAAATTTTCTACTGTAGAATATATTTTTTACATTGTAGGGTGTGCTATACACATTTTCGGGTGCATGATCGATCGACACAGCCGGGCGGCGGGATTGAATATTTAAAAAGATAAACATTCGTTCGTGAAAGAGCTCAAATTCGCTCGAATTGTTACTGAACCAACATATGGAGTGTAGGTAGACACAGAACAGTTTGCCGAATATGTGTTGAGATTGTCCCGGATGCCTACCTTTCTGTGCTCTTCAACCCAGTTAGTACTGGGCAAAAAGTCTTAGTCTAGTCTTACCAAGTGATACGATACCCCTTGGTACGACAGCACGCGTAGCATGACCACTGTAGAAACGAGTTTTGTCTACCGAAAACTCGAAACAGATAGACAGTGAAAATGTGTCATTTTGTCGATTCTTCCGTAAGACTTTCGGACTACTGACTATCTGCAAAAATTTTCAAAGAACTACAAATGACAGCCGGGACCCATTGCTTAACGTGTATTCCGAGGCAAGGAGGATACGGAATGTCATGGATGGCCATGACCCATCCACGGACAGAACTTCGCAAGTGCTGCTTAACCTTAAAGATTGACCCGTGTTGCTGTTATTTTTAGCCACGAGCTTCCCACAAAAATGCCTGTAAATGGTTTGTTTGTAGGCAATAAATGTTCTGATACTAGTTTTGTATCGCAAAACACAAAAGTATTTAAAAACAAAAATAAGTTGGTAACAAGGCTGACTATAAAGCAGCTTTGTATAAGATAGCGCAAATAACACGTCAGTCGTTGAAGGATTGAAAATTTATACGTTCAGGCTGCCTCCGTCGGAATAATTCCCTTATTTTTCACGATTACCGCTACCGCACTCTGACAACCGGCGAAGTAACAATTTAGATGTGAAAGTTTTTAAGGGAAATATTTTTATTACCCTGTTTTATGGGAGATTTATTTAAATGGTCATCTTGGGGTAACAGTGTTTTTGGAAGTGAGAAGGCCAAATTTTTGTCCCATGTAAATTTTCCATACTTCTATTCTATACAAGTTGTAAAGGAAGCTAAAGGAAACATGCATTTTGTACCTATATGTATACAATTGCAGGGATATGAACTTTTTTTTGAGTGAAAAATTATGTTGTACTAAAATAATTTTCGTGTTTAATTTTTGTAGTCCTGACCACAGGTATATAAAAACAGGGTAGGACTCAAAGTTCCGCACTCAAAACCTTGTGCTTACTTTCACCTGCTCCAGAAAAACTCCTCAACACTATTTTTTGCAATTGCAAAAAGGTTGTAGAAAAAAGTCGGGTTATGTGTTCTCCAGCGTGTACCAATTGCCAAGGTCAGTCTTGCTAAAATGTCCAGTTGAGTACAATAGAAGATTCCTGTGATTTTAATGAAGAGACCAATGACTCGGCCACTATTGTACATGTTATGAACATCCAGCAAGAGGTAGAGGAAGAAGAAATCGAAATAGACTGTCAAGAGTATGAATCTGATTAAAATATCTAAAGAAATCAAAACGATAGTGAACCCAATAATCAATAGCAATATCAATAATCAATTATAAGGTAATATCTAGAACTTGACGGGTATTGTTCCCTTAAATTATCCTTAAATTGTCATGACAGTTAGTGGAGTAGGCCTACAGGGAAAACCACGGAAAAAAAAACTCACAGGTGGCGTGGAAATGTGTGCATATCATGTATAATGTGACTCTTAGAATCGCGATATCTCAGGAATGGTAACTCTTAGGAAATAAAATTATAAAGACCATTTTTGTAGAGAATTTTAAGATCTACAACTTTGGCTTGAGGTTTTTTTTTGATAAAATTTACCGTTTTCGAGAAAAATCCAAAAAATCTCAAATTTTGACCTTTGACCCGAATAACTTTTGTAGCCACATAGGATCGATGGGGATTTTTAAAACTTTATTTGTAATGGAAACCCTAGCTCTCCACCAATATTTGGCTCTTCGGGAATAGGGGATAATCCATTTTTTTTTTCTTTGTCCGTCGGGTAGTTTATTGAAAAGTATTGGACACGTATTTTTTCTTTTTTCACGTAGTCGTAAAATTACGGAGATATATTTAGTTGAAATGGCGCATGACGTCACATGTAGGTAAGTTTTATACCCACTTGTGACGTAGTAAGCCCCCACTCCAACTTTAATGAGTTTTAACTAAGTAATTTTTTGATATTTTGATAAAACAAAAAATACGTGTCTAATATTTTTGTATTACCTGTCTGACGGACAAAATAGAATGTCGTTTTCTTTACCCAGTCCGATCCCCTATTATTGTTATTTGAAATGTCTATATTGACCGGAGTCAAAGGAGCCATGGAGGTATTTACAGTAAAGGTCTGATATTAAAAACCTGTATTAACAAAAAAGTTTGAACTTTGAACGGCCATATCTCCCTAACTTCTCGTGTCCTAGCAAGCGTAGCTTGACCACTGTAGAAACGAGTTTTCTCTACGGAAGAATAGACATAATGACAGATAGACAACGACAATGTGTAATTTTTTCCATTCTTATATCGACATAGCCCTTTTCCACAGTGGTGTATAGCATCTGCCTACTACAGATACTTTATACTCACATTTATCATCCATATTCATACTTTTATTGGTTTTACATTGGCATTTTACCAACCGATTCATTTTTATAAATATTTTCTGTATATCCTTTGTTGTGACATGTTTACTTCAAAATGTCAGATGTCATCTACTTTTATTTTTGATTGTTACCAGCCTAATATATAATCTAAATGAAACCTTCATAGAGAGTTTGGCTATAAAAAATAAAAGTAGATGACATCTGACATTTTGAAGTAAACATGTCACAACAAAGGATATATTATACAGAAAATATTTATAAAAATGAATCGGTTGGTATATAGGTGGTGGTGGAGAACAAGTGTCTTTCGTGTCATTCGGCTTCTTTAAGAGTCTTTTTACACCCATTACGTATGATACATCATCATCATCATCAGCCTATAATGTTCCCACTGCTGGGAAACAGGCTAATTCTCTATGAGAGGGATTGGGCTGTAATCTACCACGCGGGCCCAGTGCGGGTTGGTAGATGTCACATGTCTTCGAATTTTTAGTTCTAGGACATGCCGGTTTCTGGTGGGTGTTTTCCTTCACCGTTTTTGAGGGCAGCGGTGATGAAATAAATTACACAAAGTAATGCGCCTGCCTGGGTTCGAACCCACGGCTTACTGCTCGTAAGTCGGGGCTGCCACCACTGGGCCACCGCTGCTCTCTGCTGCTGCTGCTGCTGTGTGATACATTAACATTAAACTCATACAGGAATGAATAATACCAAAATCTCCATATTTTGTCGCGCAGGTTTAAGTCGTTAGTTCAAATATAAAATAAACAACTCACTCAAGTTCACAAACTCTGGTACTAAACTTAACTTTTACTACGTGTCTGCTCATCTCTTCCAGTTAGAACGTCATAATAATATTCCAGTCATTGGAATATGACATAAGGGAATTTACTGCGGCAGACTATTAACCTTACCGACGTACAGTTGCCGCAAAAACGTTTTAAAGCACTGTGGGGAATCACTTGTGGGAGGAGTCTGTTAATGTATGTAATATCTTGCTGTTTCGAATTAGGTAGTAAAATCTATCTTCTATCTATCTATATATATAAAAATCATTTGTGGTTCGTTTTTCTCGCTAAAATTCGAGAACGACTGGGCCGATTAAGTGATTTTGGTTTTGAAATGTTTGTTGTAGTCCAGGAAACGTTTAAAAGGTGAGAAAGGTAGGGTAGGTAGGTAGGTAGGTAGGTAGGTAGGGTAGGGTAGGGTAAGTAGGTAGGTAGGGTAGGGTAGGTATGTAGGTTGGTAGGATAGGGTAGGGTAGGTAGGTATATAGGTAGGTAGGGTACGAAAAAGTGCATTGCAACGCATGCCGGGTACAGCTAGTAGAATATAAATAAGTGTGTAGATACGAGAGAAATGTTTGTGAAAATTGATCAAGCAGTTTTTGATACGGAAACATACATAATTACAAGCACGCGTTTACCCGCAGCTCGCCTGATGTGAAGCGATGATGCAGCCTAGTGTGGGGTACACTTGTCTAAAAGAAACCGATTCTCACCAACTTTAAAGAGATATTTTTTTATTTGCGATGTGTTTGCTCTTGACTCTAGTTTAGGTCAGAGATGACAGAGACAAAGTCGACAATGGTACGAGCTTACCCAGAAAACGTCTTTAAGCAAAAATTTATGCGTGGACTAATTTGATGTACCTACATAATGCTTAGTTCATGGCTTCATGACGAGTCCATTTACATCTCGTTTATGTCTTGTCGTAGCCGATACTACCGTTAACACTTCACTAGGTACTGTTAGCAGATATAGTTACATGCGTCACATGCCCAGTCTAAAAGTAGTAAATAAAGTAAAGAAACGTATAACATTCACAATAAAAGGTGAGTTTTATGGCTTAGAGAATGTCTCTTTGTTTTTCTTTATTCGATTTGTTACGAAATAAATGTGTTCTGTCGCACTTTACGATCGGCGGCCTTCCGTGATTGCTGCTTCATTGAATTCGCCCTTTTTTGTCTATTTCCAAATATTTTTTGGGATATAAAATTCGTTTTAAGAGTTTTATTGGGTAGAAGATGTTGCTAGTGTTTTAATTTGCATACAATCTTCCATCTGAGACTTACCCATATTCTAAGAGCCTTCCCAAATCCATTTTTGAACAAGTCGACCGTTGTTGCCATGACAACATGTAATTTTGAATAAACAAGTTCTTGATTTGACAGATAGTCTGAGGTTCAGCACCGGCGGCCATTACCAATTGGAACGGCCTAACAGTTGTAAAGATATTTTCCTGTAAAGAAAGTAGTAGGTATTGCTTAAAGTATTTCAGGAAATTGAAGACTGTATCATTTGACCTGACACCTCTCACAAACAGTTGAAAACATCCACCTAATCGTATTTCTAGAATTTCTTGGCCGTAATGTGCGGATATTCGAATAAGGTACCTCCTCTAGCTATCTATCTTTGTCAAACCCATAGTTGCATTCTGCTACAATCAATGCTAAAGATGTCATATGTAACTTTAATCAATGTTAAAGATGTATATGTTACAGTCAAAACTGTTAATCGGACAAAACCACTTTTGACCGGTCAGTCAAAACCCTTATTAAGTAAAATGGCGTTTTCTCTATTAAAAATAAGCCGTTGTCGGCGTCGAGCGTGATGTTGTTAAGTAAAAACCTAGTGTAATTGTCCTATAGAATAATAACGTTTCTACATCCCTTTGGAAACATAATAAATCTTACAATTCCTTTTCTACCTATCTTCAATGGGTTTTCTTGTACCTACTGACGGAGTCACGAATCTGTTTGTAGATTAAAAGTATCTTGAAATTCCGGAGAAAAGGAAAACTACTTGACCTTTCCAGATTACCAGTGCACTCGCTCGTGTACCTCGAAGAATGAAAAGTTCAAGCAAATTTCAGAAACATTTCTTTCCCGTGTAGCGGCCGCGTAAACCTGTTCGTTAGGTTATTTGCATCCAATGCTATCAGGAAAATGTTAAACTTTGACTTATGAGATAAGGCCACGTTCACCACAAATAACGAAATGCGTCCTGGCTGTCTCTTCTTCAAACTAGAAAATTATCATCTTAGGTAGATGATGATTCTTTACCCAAATTTATTGAGATGAGCTTTCAGTCTTACCGGACGCAGCTAAATACCAATATTTTACATGAAGCGATAACCTATCTGACATTCACAATCCAGTAGGTACTGGATAATACGGTGACCCTTGGTAAGACTGGCTGTCAGACTTTCAAACCACTGATTACCTGTGACTACTGTCTAAGATATACAAATGATAGCCGGGATCAATGGCTTAACGTGCTCTCTGAGGCACAGAGGTAACTCGGTATGCAATGATGGTCACCCATGACACCCATTCACAGACCGACCTTGGCAAGCGCGGCTTAACGATGCGGCTGTTATTATTTAGCTACGAGGTTCTCCAATTTTAATTCTTCAAACTAGAAATACAACGATATTTTTAATACTTTAAGCACTAAACTTAAATTTAGTCATATTTCTGCCCATCCCATCGGGGATTACAGGCATGATAAAATGTTTTCGGCCTAAACGACAAACATAAATCCACCACAGCTATCTTTTTCCCGCATCGTTTTACAAAAGTAATCCAGTATAAAATCAGCATGACCTAATTAACGGCATATTACAAAGACGATAGCTTACAAATATACCAACTGGGTAGGCTATCGAATCCGTGACTTATCTCGGTTGGCGCCCGGTGATCAACCTTCGTCACCCGCCACCTAAGGGCACACGAAAGATGGAAAGAAGAAAATCTACTTTGAACTACTTTAAAAAAAAACAATAATAAAAAAAAAAACGGATTGCACTCTGGGAGCGCCAGCAGTAGTGAAAACTTGAATATTAACGTTGTGCATTTTTTATATTTTGGAATGGTTAGGGAATAATTTTGCACGAATTGCTTTAATTATCAGTATACATGTATTATCATTTATGTGGTAAAATACAATATTCATTTATTGCGCTATTGTACACAAACATCACAATCTAAATTACATTAAAAATTTAACACTTCAGAACTATTGCAATTCGTCTTACGAATTTTACCTCTTTGGAGAACGAAGGTTTTGTTTGTGTATAAGATAATTATCCAGTTTTCGAAACCCAAACTCAATGAAAGATGACATAAAGTTCAAATTCTTTCGTAACCTAATGTCAATCCGTCTTACGAATTTTCGATCTAACGATCTGACGCGAGTAAAATTTTTTTTACCCATCACAATATTGCACAACGCCGCTAAAGAAGTTTTCACTTCAAAAATATCTTTTCACACATGCTTTTGCTGATGGTTAATCAGTTACCCGATGGCGAACAGTGACATCTTAAAAGATGTAATACATTTTACTCCAATAGGATTTCACTAGTGGGCAGTAGTGGGCGCCAACGCGACCACGGAGTACAAAGTCCTTGGTTCGTAAAACTTATACTTTGTGAAAACTAGTTAGGGTGAGTTTGGGCGATATCAATTAACACTATTTAGCTCGAGCCTAGTCTATTCCCAACTATATGGGATTGACTTCCAGTCTAACCGATTGCAACTGCAACCCAGTTCTTTGCATGGTGCAATTACTCTTATCTTTTCTCCAGAATCCATTCACCCATCTTCCTGGGTAATACGATACCTCTTCGTAAGACTAGAGGCAAGATCGGCAGCCTGATATTAATATTTTTCGTGGTATTTCTTGCTTTGTAGACTGATATTAATTATTAGCTGACCCGCTCAACTTCGTTTGCGACACATTTTCCCCGTTTTCGCAACATTTTTCATTGATGCTCTGCTCCTATTAGTCGTAGCGTGATATTCGCGTATACTCTATAGCCTTCCTCGATAAATGGGCTATCCAACACTTAAATATTTTTTCAATTCGAACCAGTAGTTCCCGAGATTAGCGCGTTCAGCCAAACAAACAACAAACTCTTATTCTTATTTCTTCTCTTCAGCTTTATAATATAACTAGCTGCTGCCCGCAACTTCGTTCGCGGGATTTTTTTTTTTTTTGCTTATGAAAAAAAGATGTTGGCCGATTCTCAGACCTACCCGATATGCTCACAAAATTTCATGAGAATCGGTCAAGGGTTTTAGGGGTATGAAAAATAGATGTTGGCCGATTCTCAGACCTACCCGATATGCACACAAAATTTTATACAAATCGGTTCAGCCGTTTCGGAGGAGTACGGGAACGAACATTGTGACACGAGAATTTTATGTATATAAGATATTATGGTATAGAAGATGTTCATGGCATTTCTTGCTTTTTCTTGTTTAGTGGTATCCGGATGAGCTGGGTAGATTAGATGATAGTAACGGTTCCTCGTACCGGGCCCTTCTCATTATAATAGTGCAAATATTTTGGGAAATTCATTAAGGTTGGTTAATAATTTTCTTTAAAGAAAATTGTGTGCGAAAAAGGTTTTATGAGGCTCAACAGCTATTCTAAACATGTTGTTTTGAATTTTATTTTGATACGTACAAATGATTCGATTGTACATTGATTACATGACTCCTGTAAAGGAAAACGGTATAGAAAGGTATACAAGGTGTTGTTTTGCATCCTCGTCAAAATTCAGGAGGTTGTCACACAATACATAAATAATCAATTAAAATTACGGTACCTAGTTAATTATTAATAAACCCTGATTTTTTTGGTTGTTTATGTTTGTCAGTATTCCAGAATAACCCCCTTAACATGGTTTAGGAAATAAGAAATTATCGAATAAACGTTTGAGATTGTTTGTATTTGTAGAAAAGCGGTTATAGGGCGAGAATCAGACGGCCCGTGTTTAAAACACGGGTGGTTCACACTTACCGATTTCCGTTTAAAAATAAGAAGAAAAATAAAAATTACATACCCATTTTACTATTGATTCGTGTCAAGAATCATTAGCATAGTTACCTCCTTGCATTTGACGATGATTTGATGCAAAACAACACCTTGTATACATACTTAAGGGTGTGCTACGGACCATCCACACTAAACACGTTTCTCTTTCTAATAGCGAAAAAAATGTCAGCTACCCCATACATTTGGGTTGAATAGGTATTGAAGTTTTGTATGGGGCAGTAGATAATTTTTTCTTCGCTATTATGATGTTTGTCTGATGGAGAAACATGTTCAGTTTGATGGTCTGTAGCACACCACTAAGTATGTATACACCGTGTAAATCACCTCATCACGAAGCCGTCAACCAAGCATTCTGTACATGAAACTAAGTAACTTTACGCAAAAATTATTGCTGGGAAACGACATTTTTTTGGGGGGTGTAAAATCATGTTTTGTGGTAGAACTCAATGTAACGCACTCAAAACATTTTGCTGATGGACGGATTGAATAGTACGGGGGGTGTGGAGGTGTTTAAAGTAAAAATCTTACATTAAAAACTTGTATTTAAAAAAATACTTGTCAAAAAGTTGGAACAATGACCCATAATATCTACGTAACTAGAAGGTTCTCAGGTATGGTGTAGAACAAAAAAACTGATCGCAATGACAGGGAGAACCAGTGCCTTTCGGCTTCGTTAAGAGGTGTTTTACACCCTTTATACCCTTTCCGTTACTGTATACTAAAACCTCACCGTTTTTTACCTTATTCACCTTATTTATTAAGAAATATTTTTGTCTTGAAAAATATCATATTGTCGTAACAAATATCTAACCTTCACAAATGCCTTATGAACTAAAAAAAAAAACCCACATCTTCACGAATTCTTTTTCGTTCATTTTCGAACTTTTACATCAATTTCAATGATCATAACTTCATAATTTTCCTACAAATAACTTGTTAAAACACCGCACTGCGTTGTACAAGAATATAAGAAAATGGCCGGGGCATAGTTCGACGGCGCAATTATAATAAATTTACTAGGACGGTGGGTGGTTCAAGTTTAGTTTGGCTGCAAGAGACTTATATTGTACGGGCCCCTGGGGAACCACTGAGGTTAAATGTACAGGCGACGACAATGGTGGAAACGGGGGGACACAGTTTAATTTCTAATTTTTTTAAACTATCTGTGGGATACTAATAATTTCTCCTGTAAAACAGCCAGACCTAGAGCAAATCCCGGTAGATCATACCGCAAATTTCCGCGAATTTTCGACACTCGCAAGGGAATCAAAACCTACAGGGTACTTCCCGTAAACTCAGAATCTTGAAATTTGGTACGAAGCAACGTCTTAAAGCACAGATAAAGGAAAAATTGTGAAAACAGTAATTTTTTTGTTATATCATATAATAAAAATATTTTTAATAATTTTAAACTTACTACCCCTTTCCTCATGAACGCGTAGAGGTATTAAATTGAAATTCATATCAAATACTCAGGTCTATAATACCTTTAAGCTGTAACAAAATCAAACTTCTACGTCAACGCAATTAAAAGAAACAGCAATTTAAGCCGCATATTTTCAAACTCGCAACTACTCACAAGGGAATCAAAACTTATAAGGTACTTCCAGTCGACCTAAAATCTTGAAATTTGGCATGAAGCAAAAAAAAAAAAAAACATATAAAGGGAAAATTCCGAAAACATTAAATTTTTAGTAACATCACATATTTTTATTTATTCTCTTCTATAATTTTGGTTTGTACGGAACCCTCGGTGCACGAGTCCGACTCGCACTTGGCCGGTTTTTATAATCCTATACCTATTAATTGCCCATGTGACGGTCGAATACTAAGGACTTAACTTGTTGTATAAAACATTTACGTATAAATTAGCCATGTTTGAAAAGTTAAAAATAATTACACAAAATTATAAAATTAAAGAATTACAATATAAATCATTATTATAACAGTTTACCCAAATAAATAATTTAAAAAGGTCAAACGTCGAATGATTTCAGATAATAACGAGTTTGACAGGACACTTTCAAAATCGTTATAAGCTTTTTTAAGTTTGCTTTATTAGTTTCCTACAATAAGATTACTATTGGGTTGACCGTTGACCCGCACTGGGCCCGCGTGGTAGATTACAGTCCACTCCCTCTCATAGAGAGGAGGCCTGTGTCCCAGCAGTGGGAACATTACAGGCTGATGATGATGATGATGACCGTTGACCGTGAAAGCACATGAAATAAAATTTTGTAACTCTTTCGACGCATTCCCGTTTAAGAAATTATTTAATTATAAGTACAGCCATATGGTAACCCATCTCATTTAAACTTTTCAAACCATTTTCCCCATTTCCGTGTCACTGTCCTCAGTGGTTTCAGCTGTAAGTTGTCAGTCAGTCACTGTACCAAATTATATGGTAACGCTAACACTTATGTCCCCGCCTGTACCGCTCTGTTCAACTTAAATTAACTCGGCGTATATCAGGTCTTCCGTTAATCTGACATCTACATATGTTGTTGAAACGAAGAAATCGTCTTCTGTCTCTTTCTAAAGTCGTTTATCCTTGTCTCACTTAGATATATCAGATGGAAGTTGAAGTAATTCGAGCCGTTTGCAACCTGAACGACTTTTACAGCACTTTCCAGTTGGGCAGGGGATTTTGGCTTGAAATTAAAGTTTTATGTTTTGAATTAAAGGTTTGACTGGAGTTTTTATAGTGATTGGATAATTGGCTTTATAGTTCATATTTTGAGACAGATGAACTGTCTTAATAGCTATAGATACATGTCATGATGATGAAGAGTTCTTGATAATTTAACTTTAATAATAAATCTTTTTTTACACCTTGACAGTCTTACCGTCTTGACCTTGGTACCCAGTACTAACTGGTTTGTGGAGGTCAGATAGGCAGTCGCTCCACGTAAATTATTTATAGTCAGCTGAATCCGGTAAGACTGGAAGCCGAACTCATCATAGTAAGGAAAAGGCTAGGCAACTGATGAGTATCTTTTTCTGGGATGTTTTTCAACCACCACGCGGACGACGCCGCGCGCTAAAGCTAGTAGAGGTATAAATTACGGTGTGAATCAGACGATTTATACCTCAAGGCCAGCTAAGCGAAAAAACACATTGTAAACAGCGTTACCAACGTAAATCCATTACTTCCACAGCTGATCGGCACCTTCCATTTTACACGGCATGTGTTATAAATTCTACATTATTATAGACACCAACTTTTCAAGTAAACAGTGCCCTATTGTTCGCTAATTCGTTTGAGTGTGGTATTATTTACAAGCAGATCGCGTTTTCTTACAGATTATATTTTTCTTTTATGACGTTTATTTCGGAATAGTCCACCAGTCAAAAGTGTTGCAGTTAAAAAAGGGCTTGCATATCATATAATTTAATTATTATTATATATAATTAATATCACTATAAAATCATTTATTTCAATTAGACTATTAGACGGCACCTTTTAAAAAATAGATAATAATTATTTCTACTGGTACAAATGCGTTATTGTCTGTATTTAATTTTAAGTCAAGTTTATAACTTTAAGTTTTTTTTTATGTTAAACGAGCGCTTCTCGCCAGCAAACTGTAAAGTTTGGCGTATAAAAAGTGTAAAAAAAAACTTGTATTTTAAATATTAAGCTTAATGCAGAACAACACATAAAGATAACATCACGACTGTAATCCCCGAAGGGTTAGGCAGAGGTGTAGGTATCTGATGCACCGACATTTCGCCAGTTATGTTTAAGTCCCATGTAATAGGGGGCGAGCCTATTGCCATCCACGTGGCTCAGATCCAGACTCCGTGGCTGCTACTGTGAAATTCCTGATGGAAAAACCCAATAACAATTTGCCCGACCCGGGAATCGAAGCCAAGACCTTATCAATCAATCAATCAATCATTTTACTATCGGGCAACTAAGGCCCATACATAAAAAAAAGGATTGTGTGGTTTTTTGAAACCACAGTATAAGTGAAACTTTTTTTTCACACTATAGACATTTAACTAAACATTTTTGGGAGCGCCTTTCACTTTATCCCTACTCCGCGGCCGACCGTCACGCGACATGCAACACACAGACGAAAAGGTTTGAGACGATGTAATAAAAGTTTCACTTTAATGAACAAAATAGTCTTATACAATAAAAATAAAGTAATACATATTAAAAACCTTATTAAACTATAACTAAACACGTAATGTTGTCGGCGTCGTGTTTCGCTGCGTGGTGTCGCGTAAACGTCCTCGAAAACGTCGATACACGACACCGTTCGGCCATGAGTCCTCTCTCAAGCGTCAAGGTCTGCAGATGGTGGGTTGGAACTCGAACCACGAACGACTTAAAGTTGATGTTGTGGCGCAATTCCATCCTTTCAACCCTCAGAGTCCAGTTGGTATCTACTTTTTGGTCTTATTTCAGCAGTCGCTCTTGTGACCACTAGAACAACGAGGCAGTCCAAAAATAAAAATAAAAAAAAGTTATCTAGATATCTTGCTTTGTACCTAGATATCGTATTCAAAACCGCTACAACTTATAACTTGGACATCTCGATACATATCGCCGAGTCAGCCGCGCGAGCAGTCTCGCGGCCGGGACTGCCGGCAAAATTCCCGGGCAATCAGACACAACGTCCCCCAAGAGGGAGCAGGACTAGTGTGCCCACAATCACATGAATATTTTAGCTGTATCCGATTTGAAAGCACTTTCAAATATTATTTTCGTATTGCAAGTGATTTTTTTCGTTGTTCCAAATGGATAAGGTTTTAAGGAAAAGATAGTTTGTTCGTCTGGAAAAAACAGTATATTTCCGTGTTTTAGGAAAGAGGATAATAATAATATAATCCGCTTTGACCCCGCTTCTCCTTCCTGATTGAATTTCGGGCACGTCAGCCAAAGCCAAGTGCCTGCGCAGGAGATAATACTAATAGTGCAGAAGTGTGACTTTGTTTCTTTGCTCTCAAAGTCTGACGGGCACAGGCAGCGAGAACAACTGGACAGGAAAGAGGATAAAGAAATAAGTGACTTATTCATAAGGTTAGCAGCGGTGGTCCAGTGGTGGCAGCCCCGACTTACGAGCAGTAAGCCAGGGGTTCGAACCCAGGCAGGCGCATTACTTTGTGTAATTTATTTCATCACCGCTACTCTTTGTTTAAATTTATGAAGTTCTGGTTAATTTTTGTTTAATGTTGTGTGTACTTGTGGCATGAGCCAAATAAACTTATTTTCTTTCTTTCTTTTTCTCTACTCTCAAAAACGGTGAACGAAAACATTGTGAGGAAACCGGCATGTCCTAGAACTTAAAATCCGAAGACAGGTGACATCTACCAACCCGCACTAGGCCCGCGTGGTGGATTACAGCCCACTCCCACTCATAGAGAGAAGGCCTGTGTCCCAGCAGTTGGAACAATATAGGGTGATGATGATGATGACACCTCTGCCTAACTCTACGGGGATTACAAGCGTATGTCACCATCTGCCTTGCCTTTTCCCAAACTAACTTGGGGTCGGCTTCCAGTCTAACCGGTTGCAGCTGAGTACCAGTATTTTACATGCAGCGACTGCCTATCTGACCTCCACAACCCAGTAACTGGGTAATACGATACTAGTAATTTGGTAAGACTGGATGTCAGACTTTTGGCTTCTGACTACTCGTAACGACTGTCAAAGATCTACAAAGGACAGCCGGGACCAACGGCTTAACGTGCTTTCCGAGGCACGGAGGAAACTCGGTATGTAATTATGGTCACCCATCCACGGACCAACCTCGGCAAGCACGGCTTAACCTTAAAGATCGGTCCGTGCGGCTGTTATTATTTAGCCACGAGCTCCTCTACAAGCGTATGTGCATTGGTTTAAAAATCCTGTCCTGCATACGTAAAGCGCCATATCCACCGTACAGCGAAGCAAAGCATCTGTTTCACACTGGTACACCCATCGCTGCACTATTTTACGCCAGGCTTCGATAACGTACCTATTTTAAACGGATCATACGGGTGGGTTTCTGCACTTTGAATCTCAAATACTTTTCGTGTCGTATGTGGTACTAGTATTTATTCTTTCTATGATATTGTTTGAGCTTATTCTTATCACGTAACGGCAGGAACTGCACGGGAATAGTTCATGCTGTGTGCAGTTTTAACTGAAATGTTAGCCAGCTAGGCAGTAGTGCGGTTGATTGTTCAGAGGATGCTGAACGTCAGGAGGGTTTTATTTAATAAGTTAAAAAACTAAAAAAACACGCTTTAGAGTGACGTAATTTTATTGAAGTGAAACTTCTTATGCGACTTCCAACAAGTTTAACGCTACCATGGAGGGGGAATATTTTCTAAAACTCACTAAGAGATTGCAGTATTACAAGATTTGTGACTACGTAGTTCTACTAGGTACGCAAGATGGCGTGCAAGTGCAAACACTCATGCGACTCATCGACATCGACTCTTCGGTGTGAGCGACCGTGGCTCAATTTCCATGAGTAGAATAACCTCTATAAACTTATGTAATAATTATGTAATAAAAATAATACAACAAGAAAACAACAAAATATTATTTAGAAGCTCAATAAAATAACGAGAGTGAATGCGTGGTACTCGAACGCATGCGTGTAGTATTACGAAGTTTCACTTCTTCCGCGCGAAGGCTTATTTTTCTCCGCAAACTCTTTCATTTGATAACCATATCATGGGAATGCATAAAAATAACTAGTCCGCCATCTTTGGGAGTCCGCCATCTTTGATTCACAATGATATCACTTAGCTTACCCTACATTGTCATCCAACTAAACAGGTATACAAAATTGATCAATTGGAAACCGGGAACTGGGTTAATATTGACTGCTGAGATTTTTTTTATATATTTACAGGTGAAGTTATTAAAAGCATTAATAAATATAAGGAAAGTATCGATAAAAATACATAGCTTGGATAAGCTGCAGTTTTTGCAGTCACTGGCTCCTGCCTACAACTTCCACGTAGAAGAAACAAAACCATATGGCATGTGGAAATAGTGTAGCTCTCTATTAGTAAAATTATCTTTGAAATCGGTTGGATACCTCCTACATCCTAACCTTACATACGTCTTTATAATATAAGTGCACTCGTAATAACATAGTCATGTAAATGTATTAGTAGTATAAGATAAGATAAAGCACAGGCAAATAGTATCTTAACCTAGTTATTGAGTGCCGTACTGGTTTCCTAGATAGGTTACAAAATAACCGTATAAGCTGAAAGCAAGAAAAAATAAAAAATAAATCTCTCCGGCGGGGAATCGAACCCCGGTCTCCCGCGTGACAGGCGGGGATACTTACCACTATACTACCGAAGACTTGAAAAATTAATTGAAATAGTTGACTATAATGTCATCATTATGCTGTTTTTGTTTTGGATCGTACTGTTTCGTGGGTCAACAATATAGCAAGCCCCTAGAGCAAGCACACTACAACTTACAACATGGTTGGCGCAGTGGTTGAGCGATCGATTGCTGCGCTGCCTGTCGCGGGTTAGATCCCCGCACGGGACAAATATTTGTATGGCCTCCAGATAGTTGTTGCGGGTCTGGCTGTTTGTTTATGTGAGTTTAAATGTTTGTAAACGCACCCACGACACAGGTGAAGTTCCTAGTGTGAGGCAACGTTTTCTTTAAAAGAAAAAGTCTGTTCAGAAACCCGAACATCATGAAGATTTAGTAGGTTATAAGGGCAAGCCAGGATATTAGGTTTGCATGAAAGTATTCTATTAATCGCGCCATGTAAAATACTGGGATTCAGCTGCATCCGGTTAGACTGGAAGCTGACCCAATCAAGGTTGGGAAAAGGCTAAGCAGATGAAGATGATGATCCAGTAATATACTGATGCCATTAGTGTCTAGGGTAGAATGTAAAAAAAAGCTCACACAGTGGCTTTTAGGACTTGATTACGAAGAAACGGAAAAATTGCTCACTATCTTATCCTAGCATAGCGTTTTTCATAAATCTGTACGCCACCCCCTCACGCACACATTCATATACATAAATATAATTAATCACACACACGCATACATCATCTTATTCTCTCCCACACACACACAACACCACATACCCAACACCACACCACACACACAACACCTTTCACATTACACTCACAGTCCACACACTAACAATGACACACACTCACATTTTTATATTTGATTTTACTTTATTTTATTAGTACTCTCTGTTTTATTCTTCTCGTTCAATACCTGTAACCACAATCTAAAAAAAAATGGGGTAATTCCAATCTCGGCGAGGGGGGCCAGGAGTCCATAGCACAGGGTATCCTAGTTTGGATTCCTAACTCCCACAAACCTGTGTACCTCCAGTATTTGTAACATCTGTATATTGTATTTGTACTTTGTGGGAGAAAATAAATCGTTATTAATATTATTATTATTAAATACATCATTATCATCATCATCAGCCTATAATGTTCCCACTGCTGGACTGCACCGTTTTGAGAGCAGTGGTGATGAAATAAATTACACAAAGTAATGCGCCTGCCTAAGTTCGAACCCACGGCTTACTGCTCGTAAGTCGGGGCTGCCACCACTGGGCCACCGCCGCTCTTATTAAATACATGTTGTTCTATTTCAAAATGCTCAACCGCTTTTCAAAACCATGTCCTATTAAAAACCGGATTAGTTCAAGATAAAAGCATTAACGTTGGATTCGCTATTATTACACATTAAATTAAATAGAACCGAGAGCCTGGCATTACGCCAATTTTCAAACAATAACTTGAGCAAACCTTACTTAGTTCAATGTAGGTCTTTTGGACGAAAATTGGCTACGAATTTATGTAGTTTTAAGTGAAATATAACGTCATAAATGTATATTCTTTTATGTTGGTTCTCTCCAGCGTTTCGCAAATACATTTTTAAAAGTATTTTTTAGAAGTGAAACTTCTTATGAGACTTCCAACAAGGTTGCGTTAAACGTTTAACGCTACCATGGAGGGGGAATAGAAAGAGACAGAGCGAGAGTGAATGCATGGCAGTCGAACGCATGCGCATTCACTTCTTCCGCGCGGAGGGATTCCACGCACTATTTTTTTTAACTAGATGGGCCTGTGTTTCGCTCTTGACTACTCTGAGAAGAAACAGCCGAAACAAACTCAGAGCTGGCTCATAGTCTCGTTCAGGTCTAGACATATTAATGGTAAACTTACATGAGGACTATGCAGATTAGTAGGTATATAAGATGGTCTTTTCAAGAAAGAACCCTGCTGATTTGAGTGGACCTGTCCAGTCAGTGCAACCATTTGTCAGTCAATAGAGATCTTTTATCGGCAAAAATTACGCGATCCTTACAAATTCATAGACCTCGTCAACGATCATACATGCACAGCAGCAGCAGGGGCTACAGCACGAGCGCGCTGTTTAAACGTAACGTAAATACGACGATTTTAATTTTTAAAGTAATAATCATTGAAAAAAAAAAAACAATAATCATGGAAGATATCACGTAAGTGATAGTATCAATTCGGAAGTAGTTTTATTCGAAACTCCGAATTTCGTAACTATTTCGAAGAATATTCCATCAAAAAATTCATACAACTGTTACTAAAAACAAAGCTTTCCCTGGGAATTTAATCTAGGTCCTTTCGCTTGACAGTCGCGTCAGCAACCACAAGCGCAGAATATAAGAATATCAGTATTTCACATGAAGCGACAGCCTCTCTGACCTCCACAACCCAGTAACTGAGTAAGACAATAACCCACTGTCTCATACCATACAAATTAATTAAACTTTCAAAAATTGTACTTCAATCGTAACTCCGAAGAATATCTAATAGCTCTGAAACTTTCAGTAAGAGCGTCGAGTTTGCCTGTAGTTTCCAGTCCTTGTTGAAGTTGATTAGCCACGTTTATATTTGATGAATAACTCGTTGGAGAGGTTCGTCAATGAACTGGGGGTGTACAGTTTTGATATCGTTGATGAAAAGTTGGTTTCAATTGTTCGGCGGTTAAAGTAACCAGGTAAAAAGACGTGAACAAATCTTCGTTCTTTATCAGCTTGTATTATTTAGCCACGAGAACCACGAGGGGTCCTTGTGGCAAAATTTTACAACGTGGCAACGCCGCCAGTCTCTTGGGCACGTTACCAGTTGACAGCGTTGAGGAGGAGTTTTTTGACGCCCTTTTATAATTTGTTGTTATTTTAGTTATCTGGTTTTAAAAATAATATTAATTTGTACGATGTTACTGAATAAACGATAAAGAAAATTTGACACGTATTTTTTCTTTTTTCACGTAATCCTAAAATAACGGAGATATTTTGAGTTGAAATGGCGCATGACGTCACGGCTCAGTACATTTTATACCTAGTTGTGACGTAGTGAGCCCCCACTCTCCAACTTTAATGCGTTTTAACTAAGTATTTTTTTGTTAACTTGATAAAACAAAAAATACGTGTCTAATATTTTTGTATTACCTGATTGACGGACAAAATAGAATTTCGTTTTCTTTACCCAGTCATCATCCCTATTGTAACGAAAATACAAAATGAAGTGGATGTTTTTGATTTTCGAATCAAAAGAATCATGCTGCAATATGGCCTTAAAGCAGTCACTAATAATTTATTTCAAATGAATAAAAAGTCTATACAAGGTGTTGTTTTGCATCCTCGTCAAATTCTAGGAGGTAACTATGCTAATGATTCTCGTCCCGAATCAATAATAAAATAATAAAATGAGAATTCTTTTTTTTGTTCTTTACAGAAATCGGTAAGTGTGAACCACCCTTGTTTTAAACGCAGCCCGTCTGGTTCTTGCCTTATAACCTCGCTTACACACGTACAAACAATCTCAAACGTTTATTCGATAATTTCTTAGTCCCTAAAACACGTTAAGGGGGTTATTCTGAAATACTGACAAACTTAAACAACCAAAAAAATCCGCGTTTATTAATAATTAACTAGGTACCGTAATTTTAATTGATTATTTATGTCTTTCGTGACCACCTCCTGAAATTTGACGAGGTTGCAAAACAACACCTTGTATAAGAAAGCAGTGGAACCCTGTTATTGATTTTTCACAACACTCTTTAAAACTTTTTACAGAGTCCAAACCATATTAGAATTTCAATTTAACTCTTCAATATCTACGCGAGTCCATCTCAGATGTTCTCATCTGTGTAAAAACAAGGAGCCAATTAAACCAGATCTTTATCGCCAAAGATTTGTAGCGGGGGAGTCGACACGATGCTTAATTACGACTCGACTGTCTTACCAACTTTCTAAATAAAACTCTGATATTGGACCTTTTTTTCGTTCGAACTTTTTGGTGCCCAGAATTTGAACTTAAGAAAAAAAAACTTACTTTAAAAAAGTCTGTGTGAATTTAATTTTGGAACACTTGATTTTGTATTGGTGGGATAGCTGTAGTAATTTGACGTCTTGCATTCGATTTTCAGATACCGAAAATTAGTTTTGCTTTTGTCTCCAGAATTTCTAATCAGGAGCATTGATTTTGCTATTTGGTACACGGTAAAGGCAAGGTAATATAAAAATGTACTGATTGAAAAATCTTAAAATATTATTGAATTCGATTCAGTAATCGATTATGAAAAAACTACTCGCTATTAACTAAACCTTTTTTGCGCTTACAAAACTGACATAGATACTAGAAAAAACTTTTGCCTACATTTAACCCAACTGCGACATTTCCTCTCCATTTATCACCGAAGAAGCTGTTATGCAACAGAAACAAATTACACTGCCAACTGATAAACAACTTTCCAACTCAAACCATAGACAAACGTGAAGTCCATATTTTTCTTTGAATAACCAAAAATATACGAATAGTAGTGAGCATTATGAACGAACAGATTTTAATTGAAAATGTTCAACAGCACAACTTCGGACGTGTTATATGAAACCAAATTCTAATTTAACGGATTGAATGTACGGACATACATATGGATACAAACAGCTATCATTTTGTGGATTGCCGAAATTATCGCTGATAAGGAAGATTCTCGAAGCCTTAAGTATTGAAACAATGGGATACTCTGTTCCATATGTATTTTTTAGGAAAAAGTAGAAGTAGTATTTGTTAATAATAATATAAAGTAAAATAATCAAATAACGGGACTCAATATGCTAGTGGCCTAGCTATTTAAATCTTTTAACATTGGTAATAGTATTTTTTTTTTGCTTTCTTTTGTCCGCAATTCGCCTGATGTGAATCCATGATGACCGCATATTAAAACGTTGAAACCTTAAAAAATCAATACTTCAATGGTACTTGGTAAATTAATGAATTGAATTAAGAATTTCAACGGTAATTCTTTAATTGAACAGAAGATTACGAATTATTTTCAAAATCTTTCAGATTGTGTTTGAAAGTACATTAAGGTAATTGAGTTTGTTAAACCTTTCATCAAAACAAATACCCAAACAGATTATAGGTAGGTATCTATCTGCAATCGGGTAGATGTACCAGTAACTGTCCGTAATAGCAATCCTTTTTCAATTGTACTCGGTTTCTGCAGTGCGGAGCGTGTACCTTCCTAATCGGGTTTTTACGGCCACCAACGGCTTGCGTTCTGTTTCGCTGTAGTTCCTTATTTGTGTTTTGTTTTTAGAAGTTAGAAGTGAGGTCATATTTTACGGTTTATCGCGACTTTTCTGTATTTGAGTTATTAAAGGGAAGATAATAAATGGATTCATCATCCGCCTAGCTTTTTCTCAGCTATGGGGTCAGCTTCCAGTCTTACCGGATGCAGCTGAATACCAGTATTTTACATGGAGCGCATGGATACGTTAATCACATTTGGAATAGCCACGAATCCTTAAATTGTGAGTGTTATTATGTCTGTAGACGGAAAAAAAGTTAAAAAGGGTAAGTACATTAATATTTTAACAAATTGATGTATCGTATTAAAATTTTAGATTTCACTTGTCCTAATATTCTTATGGAAATTCTATGGAGAAACATGTAAATTCACAAACCTATTTACAAGACCTTATTGAAGCATGTTTTTATAGAAATAAAATTATTCTATTCTATTTATCTATCTACTCTTTATTCTGAGCAAAAAACCTTTGTTTCATTTCAAAAACATAACTCCTACAACACACAGGTAATTTCGAATAGTACATAAGTCTGCTAAAATTACGGCTCTCACGTATCTTCTACATTATCTAAATGCACATAATTTAGGAACAGTACAAAACTTTGCATTCGCATAGTAATCTTGGCATACTTTCAGTCTCAAAGGAAACATTTATTTTTAGCTAAAAGGTAAAAATCCCACCTGACGATAAGTGGTCATTCGAAAGGGTCATTCCCTTACCGAGAGATGAGCGGAGTGGTTGAGCGGTGTCAGTACCATACCAGACAGAAGTTTTAAATCCGGGTCAGTTTTGCATTTATAATGTAACAGAGTGAGATTTTCGAGCTTTTTCCACTAGGGTTTAGCCTCGAATTTTGCCGAATAGCGTCTGTGTCTGATAAGAAGCAACAACAGTAAAATTGTGCACAGCTAACGTGCACAGTGTAACAGTTAAAAATTTTATTTGACAAGTAACGAGTGAACTAAGAACCCGTCATCTCCTTCGTGTTAGGTTACCTTAAACCCTTCAAACAGAAATACCCCTACGCATGTTGTGGACCGACCAACCTCATTATAACCGATGAACCTCATTATAATAGTTTAGTATTGGCAGTATGCATTTTTTATTTAATTACTCTACGCCTCAATACAAAACATTGATATTTACCTTCGACCCTAGTTGAATTTGTACACTACAATGAACCAAAATTACCAATAAAAATTGGTACTACACCGCTAGAAGTTAATTATTATGGCTTACTTTTTATTCCACAGAACATTATGCGTTACTATTGAATTAGTGTTACAAAAATATCAAATATTATGTGCACTATCTTTTTTTGTTGACTGGACTTGTAGTACTTGTAATTTGGGACGAAACACAACTTCAATAGGGATATTGGACAAACTAAGTTTTTTTTGGAATGTAGGACAAAACACGAACGAGGGATAAATCCTAATAACATAAGAGAGTTCCAGTATTCCTTTAAAAAGTAGGTTACGACTGACAGCTGATGACTGGAAGCCAATCCCGCTACCGATTTGCTGGCTGGCTAATATTTTTACCACGGCATGAGTTCTTCGTGTCATACAAGTTCTTGCTGAAAATGTAATAAATGAGAGACGAAGAATTTAGTGTCAAGATGATTTAAGCAACTAGCAATCGCTTCCAAAGCGTTTTGAATTGTTACAAAGACTTACAGCAGCTTTGCCATGAGTTTTAAAGCATCTTATATCAAATCTATACGTTTTTGTTTTTTTCCCCATCGCATTGCTAGAATAACTTTTTTCCCAGCTAGGTCCTCTCATCTCAACTTAGCTCATCTTACTGTATGACCTTAGCTTATGCAAAGACCAGACGAGTTTCTCACATGTTGCCTTTAGCAGAGTACTTGCTTAAAAGGCTCTTTTACTTAGCAACGATTTCGTTAGTGACTTTGTCCAAGATAGATGCATAATACATTTTCTTGTGAGTTTCAGTTTAGGGTTCTCCGTTCATGGAAACTTGTGGTGGCCATCAATCGAGATAAGTTTTTGCTCTAGGTTGGTTTTTGAGTTACTGTTTTTTGGTTATTATGTTGGTCATGCGTATATCTTTTAGCTCTTTCGAGAGATACAAACAGTCTGTATTACTGGTTGCCTTAAGCCTTTTTGAGATTACTTTCAAGTGAACGCGGTTTCAATGCTGGTCAGCATTGAAACCGCGTTCACTTGAAAGTAAAAAAAAATTAAAATTATTGAGAGCGTTCACTTGAAAGTAAAAAAAAATAAAATTATTGAAATTCAACGCCATCTTGTCAAACTGTTATCCAATAATGTTTCGAAAACCTGAGCAGTTTGTTAGCTTCTTGTAAATTACCAGCCATTGGAGATCGAATTTAAGCTCCTTAAAAGCCACTTGGCTATTCCATATCTATCACAAAGCTAACCAAGATTTCTAAAAACATCAGAAACCTGAAGAATACTCGTATATTTTTCGTATAACACGAATGTCATGGCTCGACGGAGGGTTCGCGTTAATTTCCCTCTGTTGTATCAAAATCGTGTAATATTATGCCGTATGCGGTGCCGGAGGGCCTATTCGGATAATGAGTAAGTGGATAAAGTAACGTTAGACCTTTTCGAGAAGGAAAATAATGAAACTTGGACACGGGGGAGTAACAAATCTTGATATTTTATGTTGATGTTAAAAATTGAGGGGTGGAACAACTGCAATTTTGAAACCGCGTATTACCTGACAAGCAAAACCTTAGTTTTTTTATCCCCCATTGTATTTATCATTATAAACAACTTTTACTAGAGGACCAACAAAAATCTGCTGCTGACATACACCGTCAGAATCAAAGCAAAATTTTTTTTTTTTGCCCCTTAGTAAGTTGTTTTTTAAAATGAGTAATAGGTTTAGGGTAAACTTAAGCTTGTATACCTACTACGTACTATGCAACGTCCTGCAAAATGCACTGCATCGCACAAGTAGAGGACAAGAAATCATCAAAAGTTTAAAGAAGAGTAAATAAAAAAAATAAAAAAAAAATGTTTATTTCAATTACATGGTTCTTCAACAAACATGATTTGGAGATCACCTTTTAAGCAAGGAGATGCTAGGGTTAGGTGTCTCCGCTCTTAAACAGGGTATGCAATTGAAAAAAATATAAAAAGAAAATAAAATATTACAAAACGAAACATTAAGGCGTAAAGGAGCGCGCATGTGTGGTGTATGGGAACGGGTTTTTGAGTTAGTGTGCGTTTGTGTGTGTGGGTGTGGGTGTGAGTGCGTATTGCACGTATGAGTTAAGTTCATTTTGCTTTCAGATTAGGTTTAGGTTTAGGTTAGCCCTTCGACAATGTCTTGGGATCGGAAGAAGCTAGGCGTAGCTTCCTCCACTAACGATATCATTAACGCAGCTCTATTAATTGCTAATATTAATAATGAGAGGTCGGCTTGGCAGTTGGATCCTGTTAGACTGGAAGCCGAGTCAAGCATAGTTTGGGAAAAGACTGGACGGGATGATGATGACGAAACATTCTAGACTATCATGATTGTCTGCCCTTATCTTGATCATGAACGAAACAAACTATAACATTCAAACAAAATTGAGGAAATGCAAGTCTCTAAATTGACATCCAAAAATTGAAGTCGTCTAATTTCACTCATCATCTGCCTAGCCTTTTCCCAAACTATCTTGGGGTCGGCTTTCAGTCTAACCGGATGCAGCTGAGTACCAGCAACTGCCTATCTGACCTCCACAACCCAGTAACTGGATAGTACGATACCCCTTGGTAAGACTGGTTGTCAGAGTTTTGGCTTCTGACTACTCGTAACGACTGCCAAAGATCTACAAATGACAGCCGGGACCAACGTGCTTTCCGAGGCACGGAGGAAACTCGGTATTTAATTATGGTCACCCATCCACGGACTAGCCTCGGCAAGCACGGCTTAACCTTAATGATCGACCCTTGTGGCTGTTATTGTTTAGCCTGTTTAGTATTATTCACGAAATTTTCCTCACTGGTATGAGAAAAATGTCGTGAGTGTTTTGAGTGTGAATGTAGATGGGTATAAGAGTAGAGGAAGACCAATAAAACTATGGATGGCCTGTGTGAAGGTTGATATGGCTCAAAAGAAGGTATCTGATAAGATTGCAAGTAATAGAGAAGTATGGAAGAAGATGACAATGCTGTGCCAAATAAATTGGGATAAGGGCAAGAGAATGATGAGTGATGATTGCCTTATTCACTGAAGTATGATAGTCTTATTCACTGAAGTATGATTGGCTTATTCACCGACGTGTAAATGATATTAATGCAGCTGATAAGGCTGAAAAGAAGAAAAAAACTTATTCTGCCGACCCCGTTTGATACTATGGGACAAGGGTAGGAAGATGGCCAGTGGATTGTGAGTTACGGGCTAGCTCACCGTCCGTCCGTCTCATGACGACAGGCCGTGTCCACGCGCCTCAAGGAGATGTCAGCAAATCGGAAGGGGTCCGAGAGGCCGATGCCTGCCAGGGCTGTGGGACTGTTCGAAAGAGATACCGTGGCCCTGGAACACAAAGGGCTAAGAAGGAACATGGATGGGTTTTAGTCAGTACAAGTCTGACACTCCCTTCCGCTCCGCCCAGAGCGGGAGGAGTCCCATCCGAAAGGATAGATTGATTTCCCATCCGAAAAAAAAGGTGGGAAGATGATGATGGTGTCTAATTTTAATTAAAAAACTGCACAAACTTGGAACAGTTCAGTTTAAATTCTTAACTGAATGTTTGTTGACTCTATTTTCTTTTAAAGTATAAGGTTTTTAAAGTTTACAGCGAAGATAAAACGGACTTATGAAAGTCGCAAAATGTGGAATATGCGTGCACCGAGACTTTCCTTAGACTATTTCGTGAAACTACATTTTTAGAGACAAAGTGGTTTTATGAGCATTTTCAGGTTATGGCTTTATTTAACCAAAGCAATGTTTCAGTTGTAGGTAAACCTTTTTATGGGTGCACAAACATATTCTGATTTTTATATCAGTTTTCAGTCAGGCATTGAAACAAAGGTATACAAAGGTAACGCAGAAGGGTTATTCTTTCTTTTCTTAAAAAAAAAAAACATTGCCCTACACTAGGAATTTCTCCTGTAACGTGGGTGCGTTTACAAACATTTAAACTCACATACACAAACAGCCAGACCCGGAACAACTGTCTGTAGGTCATACAAATATTTGTTCCGTGCGGGGATCGAACCAGCGACACGCAGCGCTGCAGTCGATTCCTCAACCACTGCGCCAACCGTGCCGTCAATGCCGTCGGTATAACGCTCAATATCTATTGGCGAATTCCACAATTGGCGCATGCCACCACTGAGCCAACGCTTCTCTCTGATGATGATGATTCCACAAAACAACTTCACAAATGTGTTATGACGTCATTCGACCGCAATAAAAATGCTTAAAAGTATGACAGGTTATTTCAGCATATTTAGATGAAGGAAAACATTGTGAGGACACCAGCATGCCTGAAAGAAATTTCTCGACGGCATGTTAAGCCAAGTCGAAGAGGCGGCATAAAGACTCTGACACCCGGTTAAGAGCGTTTACACCTTACGGCATTACATACATGCTTTCAAGTCCTTATTTTCCGAAATGACTGAACTGATTTTAATAAAACTTCATACGCATACGCACGATATACACGGTGTAAATCACCTCATCACGAAGCCGTCAACCAAGCATTCTGTACATGAAACTAAGTAACTTAACGCAAAAATTATTGCTGGGAAACGACTTTTTTTTTGGGGGTGTAAAATCATGTTTTGTGGTAGAACTCAATGTAACGCACTCAAAACATTGTGCTGATGGACGGATTGAATAGTACGGGGGTCGAGGAGGTGTTTAAAAAAAATGTTACATTAAAAACTGGTATTTAAAATAATACTTGTCAAAAAGTTGGAACTTTGACCCCTAATATATCCGTAACTAGAAGGTTCCCAGGTATGGTGTAGAACAAAAAAATGATCGCAATGACAGGGAGAACCAGTGCCTTTCGGCTTCGTTAAGAGGTGTTTTACACCCTTTATAGGTCTAATAAGTTACTAAGTTTTTTTTTCGAAATATCTGAAATATTAAAAAAAAAAAGATATTAGGAAACGGTGTCTATGGAAAATTTATAATCGGTCAAATTGAGCTGTAACATAATTAAAAAAAAAAATGTTTTATAGCTACTTTTTAGACCTATGTATGCTGCTTATGCGTATGAAGTTTCATTAAAAATCGGTTCAGTAATTTCGGAAAATAAGAACTTGAAAGTTTGTATAAAATTTTGTAAGGCGTAAACCCTCTTAAGCACTAAACACACGATAAAGAAGAAGCATCTGCAGGTCCATACCTAATGGATGATGACAAAAATGTTGTTCATAGACCTCCCTACAAAACCAGTATATGCGGATCTCTCATTGTATGGAAATCTATACTAAGCGAGGTCATGTTATACTGGACATGTATAGCTTGATATGTCACCATGTGTACCATGACTTCGCATCACTGTTAAAATCATAGTGATCTTTAGGGTTGAAACTCAATTTTTTTTTGAAGTGAAACTTCTTATGCGACTTCCAACAAATTTAACGCTACCATGGAGGGGGAATATTTTCTAAAACTCACTAAGAGATGGCAGTATTACAAGATTTGTGACTACGTAGTTCTACTAGGTACGCAAGATGGCGTGCAAACAATCATGCATTCGACTCTTCGGTGTCACCAGCCTTCGCTCAATTTCCATGAGTAGAATAACCTCGATAGATTTATGTAATAAAAATAATATAACAAGAAAACAACAAAATATTTTTTAGAAGCTCAATAAAATAACGAGAGTGAATGCGCGGCACTCGAACGCATGCGTGTAGTATTGCGAAGTTTCACTTCTACCGCGCGCGGAGGGACTACTATTTTTTTGCGTATATTTACTTAGTTTGTTGTTCATAATGCTTGGGTGATGGCTTCGTGACGGGTCCCTTTTTACCTTGTTAAACCACATTAAGTTTTGCTCATCATCATCATCAGCCTATAATGTTGCCACTGCTGGGACACAGGCCTACTCTCTATGAGCGGGAGTGGGCTGTAATTCACCACGCGGGCCCAGTGCGGGTTGGTAGATGTCACATGCCTTCGATTTTTTAGTTCTAGGATATGCCGGTTTCTTCACGATGTTTTCCTTCACCGTTTTGCTCCTCCTCCAGTAATTCCTTCAACTAATTACATTTTCACCGATGTAAAGTAAGTTCGATAGTAGAATTATATCACATTAAGCTCTACGGAATACTGCTATGAAACGAGTTGAGGCTCATTAAAATTTCACCCACTACCCAGTTCACAGCGAGACTGAGCGAACGAATTATTAATTAATTGAAACAGTGAAAACCTATTATTCTTACCTTCTATCTTAAGTTTTGAAATGAAGTTTTGAATTGGAGTTAGTAGTTTTTTGTAATTTAGTTGTTGAAAGCAAAGGCACTCTAAGTTATGTATCGTAGGATTTATCTATAACCATCGCAATTGATAAGTATAATATAATATGACGCCTGTAATTCTCCAAGGATTAGGCAGAGTTGTAACTAACAGTCACCTACCTGTATTTCACAAGTTGTGTTTAATTCGCATCTAATAAGGGGCAAGCCATTGCATTTGATAAAAACTGTACGAAAATTTAAACAGAGCCATGTGAATGAGTTTTGAACTTAGCAAGTAGATAATATACTGTAGTTTATTTATTTTTTAAGTTACTATCATATGACGGATATTCATTTATTTAACACTTAAACATGTATTTTTCATTTTTCTTGAAAAAATGGTAAGGTATTAAAAAGATGTCGCGAGTGCGAGTTTTAAAAACAGCTGGAGAAAAAATATAAACTTTTATGTCTCGCTTGGCATTTGAAAAAAATCTCGGAAAAGGTACAAAGGAAATAACCAGAACACTGCCTCGGAAATGTCGTAGAAAAACATGAATTTGTATTTTTAGTTTCGATAATTTTCATAGCTAAGGCAGTGTTTTTTGTGTAAAATAGCGTATTATTTTAATACCTTCCGGCTCTTTGTGCCCTTTACGACGAAGGAGTTGTAAAAAAAAAAAACAAAATAAAGATAAAACTGTTACGTTCAGTTTAGAAAGGTTAGATGAACTTGAAAGTTGCTAAGCAAATGTCAAGACTAAAAACTTTTGGGGAGTTTTTATCTCAAATTAAGATGAAGATAAGGCACCAATCACAAATCAAAATTAGAATGAAATTAGGAAGTCCCACAATGGGCGCCAACTAACAAATTTTCCAAATACCCTCCATGAAAAAAAAAAAAAACCCCAACCAGCCCCGGGTTAGCACATAGTCTTTCTAAAAAGCGTAGTTGTACCAAAAAAAGGAGTTTATCTGGCGAAAAGCCCCGAAATCCTGTAGCATTACCAACTACTACACAAGATTACTAAGTCCATCATGAAGATGGCTTGGAGCGTCTCGAAAGAACGCGCGGATATCCCTCAGTGTTTACCCGCAAACAAGTAACAACTGGCGATATTACTTCAATTTCTTCGACGGCTCTTATCTGCGGATACGAAATTGTACTCACGGATATTTGGGAGTGCGAACAATTTTGGATGATTACGCCTATTTGTGGGAGATAAATATTTTAAGTTAGTAATTGGTGTGGATGTTTTGGCATGAAACATTCAATGATTGAGTTTTTTTGACTTTCTACAAAATCTGTAAGAAAACATTTAGAATTCTGCTGACCATTTTCTATTGATAACTTTTCAAATAACCTGTGACCGTACTTTTTATTGCTTCCAAAGGTAACTTTTCTTAAAGACCATTTCGTAAAACGTTAAACTGACCCAACAAAAACCCCTATTTTTTGTAGATATTGTGGAGGCTATACTAATCTCTTTAGCAAAAAAAAACTATTATTTTGCTAGCCATCCTTCCTATCCGTATGTCAAGGTACTAAGGGCAATCTCAGAGTAGGGATGCGATACGAAATGCCCGCTGTGCCCAAGGGATCTCTGTCTGAAACCTCGCAGAGATATATAGGCCTGCAGGAAAATATTAACATGATTCGTTGTGGCTTCCTCGTTGAGATTCCACCAACGGAATTAGGTCCCAGTTCAAAGATCCTATCTCGAATGTGAGATGTGCTCGATTTTTGTTATTTTTCTCTTAATAAGATTTTTGAGGCGTGCTTGGTTTTATTGGATAGGCTGATTCGATGTGTTTTTCGCAGAGACAGTTTGAATTCTAATATACTCTTGATCGGATTTTGGTCTCGGGGGTCAGTCTCAATGCAGATTAGCCACACAGCTGGTGCACAGGAGGTATTATAGCTTGCCTTAACTCTTAAATTACGAGAGGTGAGATCAGGCGTAGAACCAAGCCAGGCTTTACGCCAACTTCTTGACTTCGGGCTGCTACTTACAAATTTCTAAGTGAAAAATCTAATAAATTATCAAACTGGCTGGGAATTGATCCCTGTGCCAGTGTACAGAAGTCGCAATTGAAAAAGAAAGAAAGAAAAAAAAAATATCGCAGGGGCATGAAGTCAAAATGAGAAAAAAAAAAACAGTAAACATACAACGCATTACAAATATTTTTAAGTACAACAGGACGGAACAAAAAAAGTTGTCAGGTTGCACGTCGTGACGGCGACACAAAAGAACCAGTCACTAGACCAAAGAAGTAGTCAATCCTTGTGTTTAGGCCACCAGAAGACCTGGACAAAGAGGATCAATTTTCTGCAACAATTTTGTAAGTACATTATTGACGTTCACGTCGTAATTGTTACTGAAAGAATGTGGTAAAAACGAATAAAATATCTGCTGCAATGCCATCTAGGACATACGTGGAATGCCTAGGATTAAGTTGAACCAGCGATAAAGTTAAAGCGTCACACAATTTCATCTTCACAATGAAAACGCAAAGAATATCTATGTTACCCCCCGGAGTAAAGCTATATAAGTAACAAAACTTTCAATATGATTCATACTTCTGCTTGGCAGAATTTTTCTTAAATCTTGGCACTTGGCAGTATTTTGAGAAGTTTGCACTAAAGGGATTAAGACTTCTTGTAACGTTTCGAAGTAAATGGCGCGTTAAAATGGTGGTCGCTTTTTAATATTCTTTTCTACTCCATTTAGTTGTGATCAAATAGTGGAAAATACATCTAGATTATCTATACAGATGGCTGGAAGAATAAAAGCCTTACTAATAGTATTTAGATATCGTTTGTTTCTAGGTTTCCGATTCCTTTTATAGTCTATACAATCTACCTTCATTAAAATGACAGCTGTCAAACTGATAGATAAGTAAGTAGTCACATCGAAATAAATAATTACAAATGCAAAAATGCAAAATACCTATTGACTTCGTCAAAATGCAGTCAGTATTTTTCGCTATATAAATATGGGTATTAATCAGGGCCAATAAGAATAAACTATAAAAAAAAAAACATAGTCTAATAATGTTATTGGATTAATTATTTTATGTACGTGACACCCACCTGGACACGGACATTTTTGGGCTCCTTTCAATATACAGGGTGTAACAGAAAAGGTATATTCATACTTAAGGGTGTGCTACAGGCCATCAAACTGAACATGTTTCTCCATCGGACAAACATCGTAATAGCGAAAAAAATATCAGCTACCCCTAAGTACGTATATGTTACGGGCAATTTGATAAGTCCGTGCACTATTAATAATGGCCGGTCTGTTAGTATTCATAATGCCCAACTCGATTGGGCGATGTGATTAAAACAGCATGATTAATCACTTTTCCCGGCCATTATGAATAATGCCCAACCTATCTTGGGCAAAGTAATAAAATAGGTGAACTGTAGTGTTTTTGTTTATTAAATGAAATTAAATTTACAAAATTTTCATGAAAATTTAACAAAAAATAACCTAACCTAACCTAACCCAGTTGCCCGGCTACAAATAGGGAATTATTCACACAGCCCGGTCCAATTGATAAATTCAAGGTATCTCAAACACTGACTTATTAAATGGACCACGGGCCGTTCGGTATTATTAATAATGGCCGGTCAAAGTGATAAATTAATCACTTTGCCCATCGCTATTGGGCATTATTAATAATGGCCAGTCCTTATTAATAATGCCCAGTTAATCACGTTGCCCGTATATGTTACGGGCAACGTGATTAACTAGGCATTATACCCTTTCCGTTACCTACTGAAAAAAGGACGAAGGTATCCAACTGAAAATGTATTCTCTTGCAATGTACATTCCGTAACCAAACTGCCTTTCAGATATATCTCACAATTTTTTTACTCACAATTTCCTTAGAATAACACAGACACACACAAATTCTCACAAATTGGAATAACATAGGAAAGTACATAGAAAAAAAAAACGTGTTCATTTTTCTGGCAAACAAAACAAACTAAAAACTATTCCCGGAGCAGACCGCTACAAAATAAATTATGAAAGTTATTGTTTCAGTTCTTATGTTAAATTATACAGGAGCAATCAATCTAAAACTTAACCGTTAGAGAAATTAAACTACAACGGTTAACTCAAGCCTTAATTGATGGCGTCTCGGTTAAATTTGGACAGTTAAACAATGTTGGCGAATCTAATTTGCGTTCGGTATAATTTATCAAAATTAACTCTGTGTTATTTTAGTTGGTTCAAGTATGTAGTGCTGTGTTAACGGGGTGTGGTACCTGATAATTTGTGTTTAAGGTTTTTTGAAAAAGAATATAGTAAGGCTAAATACCGACAGTAAAGGGTGTAAATACCGACAGTAAGCGTCAGCTCACACCGAGACGCGACGCGACGCTGCGCGCACAGTTTTAAAGAGCGATTCAAAATATAACTTTATTTTCTACACGAAAAGATACACATTTCTTTACAGGCGTCACGCGGCGCAGCGCTGCGTGGCACAACGTATTCTCACAACGAAATGTGTATCTTTTCGTGTAGAAAATAAAGTTAAATTTTGAATCGCTCTTCAAAATGTGCGCGCAGCGTCGCGTCTCGGTGTGAGCTGACCCTAAAGGGTGTCAATAGAACTTCTTTTTTTTCTGATGTGATATCATCTAATGGAGTCCCGCTCTAGGCGGAGCGGAAAGGAGTGTCAGACTTGTACTGACTAAAACCCATCCAAGTTCCGTCTTATCCCTTTGTGTTCCAGGGCCACGGTATCTCTTTCGAACAGTCCCGCAGCCCAGGCAGACATCGGCCCTCTCGGACCCCTTCCGGATTGCTGACATCTCCTTGAGGCGAGCGTGGAACACGAACGCGCCATCGACACGGCCTGTCGTTATGAGACGGACGGACGGTGAGCTAGCCCATTACTTACCATCCACAGGCCCGCGCCTACGGTGGCTGGGGGCCAGTGGGTGGCCCCTGACGCCTGGGGCGTCTCCCGCGGCAGCTGGGACGTGAGGTTCTCTCCCTCTCACGTTCCGCCGCCTCCTTCGCTGTGTAAATAGACCCTTAAAGAAACTGAAAGGCACTTATTGTCCCCGTCATTGCGATATTTTTTTTGTTCTGGACCATACCTGGGACCTACCTTCTAGTTACGGAGATTTGGAGGTAAAAGTTACAACTTTTACACAGCTTAAAAAAATACTAGGTTTTAAGTTTGCAAAACCTGAAATACTTCCCTTACTTACAATATATTTATTATTCAATACATCCATCAGCACAATGTTTTGAGTGCTTAATCGCGTTCTACCGTAAAACTAGATTCTTATCCCAAAAAAAAAGTCGTTTCCCAGCAACAATTAATGCGTAGGGTTACTTAGTTTGATGCACATAATAATAATTGGTTTGACGGCTTTGCGAAGGGTATTTTTACACCTTGTATAGAAAGAATTATTATGTAAAGTTCGTTTCAATCCTCACTTAAGAGCGTACCTAACCGATTTAAATGAAACCTAATACGCACAATCAGGATACATAGGTCTAAAAAGTTACAAAAAATATTCTAATAAAAAAAAATAAAAAAAAAGATAATTGGAAATTTCTGTTTCTAATATATAATCTAGCCTTAACACTACTTTTCGATAATGTTTTGCAGTAACTTTTTAGACCTGTGTATCCTGCTTATGAGTAAAAAGTTTCATTAAAATCGGTTCAGTGATATCGGAAAATAAGGACTTGAAAGTTTGTATGAAATGTCTTAAGCTGTAAACGCTGTTAAGTCAAGGATCAGCCAAACTGAAGCAGTCATGCTAGCGAAGGAGGTGGCGGAACGTGAGAGGGAGAGAACCTCACGTCCCAGCCGCCGCGGGAGACGACCCGGGCGTCGGGGGGCAACCAGTGGCCCCCGGCCACCGTAGGCGCGAGCCTGTGGACGGTGAGTAATGGGCTAGCTCACCGTCCGTCCTTCTTATGACGACAGGCCGTGTCGACGGCGCGTACGTGTTCCACGCGCGCCTCAAGGAGATGTCAGCAAACCGGAAGGGGCCCGAGAGGGCCGATGCCTGCCAGGGCTGCGGGTTGTTCGAAAGAGATACCGCGGCCCTGGAACACATAGGGCGAAGAAGGAACATGGGTGGGTTTTAGTCAGTACAAGTCTGACACTCCCTCCCGCTCCGCCTAGAGCGGGAGAAGTCATTTGATGATTTCCCATCCGCAAAAAAAAAAAGGTTCAGCCAAACTGGTTCAGGTAAACGCAAAAAAGAAACGGCCTGTATTATACCAGTATTGAGGCCGATTTTATGATGGGATCAAGAAATCATAAAAAGGTAACGAATTTTTAAACAATTTGTAACATATAAAACTATTTTTTCGTGTAAACCAAAAAATAATACAGCCAAAAAGTTTCTAAATTCAGAATCGATTTGACTAAAACAATAATAATAATAAAAAATTAATATATATTTTTGGAAATTAAACCAGAAGTGACTTTTTTAAAAAAACTACGAGATATAATTCAAATAAAAGAATCAAACTAACAACAATTAACTATCTTGAAATTTAAATAACAAATTAACTAAACGAAAAAAAAAAAACTCCTAATAGAAATAACAAAATAAAGCACAAACAATGACACAATAATTTAAAATAAACCGACAGAGTAACGCTCACGGTGTTGTTCCCACGACGACTCGAAGTGAAAAGAGGACGGTGCTAGTGTTGCACCGTCTTTTATAGATCTTCCCCCTCCTCATATCTTCCTATCTTCTACACGGCCTTTCCTGACAGGAGACCGTCCTCGGACTCCTTTATCTTCTAGCTTCGGAGATCGGTGTCCAATATTGGCATGGAAGGTCCCGAGTTTTCACTGCTTGCAGGTGAAGTACAGAAGGGCATCTCCATCTGCGTCTGCGTACCAGAGGTGCAGGGTTCTGGTTCCTCATCAACTGGCTCAGGCTCGTCAACAGCATGTTCAGACTCCTCGTTTTCGTTGTCTGATTCTGTAAAAGAAACAACCAGCCCGCACAAACATCAATTTTGTAAAATAAAAGAACGGTTATTGTTATCAAAATAGGTGCTGACGAAATTGCTCTTTTTTTTTAACAAAGACTCATTTTCACAGCGTAATAACTTTGGGCTTGCTTAGCATAGCCTAAGCACAATAGGTGTGAAACATACGAATATCCAAACCAAACACCCGTGGCGGGACTTGTCTGAAGATCGCCACCTCACGACTCGTTAGAGACCTACGTAAGGCATAACTTTGCGTGTGTAAATCAGTTCACATACAAGCATGTTTCAAACCAATCCTGGACACATAGTACATACTATTTTTATCAACAAGCAAAGCACGATAGTCAGAGACTAACCCAAGGCACGATCCTACGTGAACCACAACTCCAGGATAACATGTCCGAGAACACCACTCCAAGACCACAGGTCCGATAAAGCTACTCCAAGACCACGGGTCCGATACGGCTACTCCAAAACCATAGGTCCGATAAGGCTACTCCAAGACAGTATCCATCCGTGAGCTGTTCACAAGGTTTGTTTCATACATCAGGTGGCATGTCCGATCCGCTCCAAGACAGAGGCCCATCTAATAACAGGAAACCATACTTCACACGAAGTGTATCCCTTACATAAAAATAAACAAAACTCATTACAAAAAAAACATATCACTTACCATTAAAGAAAGCAGAACACACGTCGGGAGTCCATTCCCCTTGCCACGGAATCATGTATTCCGCAGCTGCTTGTGTCGACTTGCCATACGAGCCAGCTAAGAGATGCAACTCATAGCGACCGTGTGGGAGTACTTTCGCCACACGATAAGGCCCTCGCATGCATGAATCCAGTTTCCCAGTACACTGTGCCTGTTTTCTCACAAAAACTAAAGAATTTAATTCAAAAACACGGGGTGGTTTTCGCCCTTGATTAACATAGGCATCCTGTTGTTCTTGATTTGAACGGAGGCGTTCAGATGCTCTTTGGCGACTCATTTCGCGAAGAGCTTCCCGATTAGGGCTGGAACCTTCAAATGCAACATCGCGAACTAAGCTACGAATGAGTGGCGTCGCAGCATCAATACCTATCAATAGGTTCAAGGCTGAATACTGAGTTGTTCTGTGTTTTGTGATATTGAGAATCAACTGCAGTTTCCACATAACCTTCGGCCACTTTTCCTGCCGATGGTTGCATTCAATACGCACCATGTTAAGAACAGTGCGACAATATCTTTCGACCTGCCCGTTAGCCTGATGCATTTCAGGGGTTATAAGGTGAGTGTCACAACCCATGTCTTTGACCCAATTCAAGAATTCAGTACTCTGAAACATGCGACCTCTATCGGCTACTATTAGCTTGGGAGTTCCAAAGAGGGAGATCATATTGGTGAAATGGCGTTTTAGTTCGTCAGCGTCTTGTCGGTACATAGGGTATAACAAACAAAATTTAGAAAACGCATCTACAATAATAAGGACATGGCGATAACCGTCGGCTTCGGGAAGAGGACCTAAGGAATCTAAATGGATAGTTTCGAAAGGTGAATCTGGTTTTTCCCAAGAGTGGATGGGCTGTAGAGGGGCACGAGGGACTTTTTTATGGGAGAGACACACTAAACAATGAGTTACATATTTGTGAACAAATGCCCTCAGCCCTGGAAACCAAAAGTGTTTCGTGATAAGATCAACGGTCTTTTCGACACCGGGATGATCATGTTCGTCATGGAAAATTCGTAAAAGGCTAAGTCTATGACCTTTCGGGATATAGCAAAGGAATTTGGGATTTTCACCAGTAGGTGCGGATTTTACATAAAGGATGTCGTTTTTGAAAATATAACGACTGGAGTCTAATTGGCCGTCCGCCAATTTTTGAATAAGAGACCGAGTCTCTTCATCAGAAGCCTGAGCAATTCGCGCCCAATTTAGGGGTTTTTGAACCGTGCACAAACTGACCGGATTCCGACTAAGATAATCGGCGTGGGACAGAAGGCTACCTTTCCTGTAATCCAGGCTAAAATCAAAATCCTGGAGGTATACCCACCACCGAGCCACCCTAGGTAATAAATCTTTTTTACGCTGTGTAAGCTTCAATGCGTTACAGTCGGTGACCACAGTGAATCGTACACCCACAAGATAATGCCTGAAATACTTAAGAGCTTTTACCACCGCAAGAGTCTCAAGCTCATACGAGTGGTACCTACTCTCAGCTCCCTGAGTAAGTCTACTAAAGTAGGACACCACTCGCTTACAATTACCTTCATGAACTTGCATCAAGACTGCTCCATACCCAATAGAACTCGCATCTGTGTGGACTTCTATCGGTAATGAAGGGTCATAAATTGCAAGTACTGGCTCGCTTGTTAAGGACTCGACAATGTATTTACGAGCAGACCTTTGTTCAGCTCCCCAATTAAAATGAACTCCCTTTTTAGTAAGTGCAGAAATGCACGCAGTTTTGTGGGCAAATCCAGCTATATAACGCCTGAAATAGCTGGCTAAGCCCATGAATTGGCGAACCTGCTTTATATTTTGCGGTTCGGCTGAGTCAACCAAAGCCCTCACTTTCTCATGACTCGGCCTAACCTGACCTTCACTAATTGATCTACCCAAGTATTCAATCTCTGTGGCTAAGAACGAACACTTTTTCAAATTGATGGAAAACCCAGCTTTAGTCAATGCGTCAAGAACCCTTTGTAGCAAAACAAGGCCCTGATCAATGCTTTGGCTCATGATCAAAATGTCATCTATGTAGACAAGGATATCACCGGATTCAATTAGTTCACGAAGGGTTTTCGTGATTATACGTTGATATACAACTGGAGCATTCGCCAAACCATAAGGCATCTTCAAATATTGATAATGCCCCTCTGGCGTGACAAAACCCGTAAACCTAACTGAGTCCCGGTCCAATGGAATCTGGTGAAATCCCGTTGCCATGTCAAGAGAACTGAAATATTTATTATGCCCTAAACGATCTATATAGTCATCTATACGTGGCAACGGAAAACGATCTTTAATTGTGATCTCGTTTAATTTACGAAAGTCCACACACATCCTATCCGTACCGTCTTTCTTTTTAACTAGAAGAATCGGACTCGCGTAACTAGACTCAGATTCCTCTATAATTCCTTTGTCCAACAAGTCTTTAATTATGTCACGGACACGAAGGGTCTCAGCGAGAGAAAGTTGGTAGGGTCGATAGTAAACAGGAGTGTTGGTATTCAGCTTAATGGACATACAACCTGTCTTTACAGTTGATGTTGCGGTACCGGAAATAAAGTACTGAGAGAAATTGTTAATTATTTTCATCAACTTATCCAAGTGACCGTCAACTAGGCCGGTATTAATTGGAATTGAAGTCTCGGATTGTATGTTCATTATCCTATGCAAGTTATTAGCGCTTCTTGTAAGCGACTGACAATCTCTAGTGCGAACATACCTAACACCATCCCTATTAAGAACATCCGTTCCTACTATAACCGGCAAGTTCATATATTCATCAGACACAACAAACAAATCGACCTCGAGGGTTAATCCGTCAAATTCAATAGGTAACGTCACATAACTTGTACTTTCTACCTCTTGAGTACCTAGCCCTTTCAAAATACGTAGCGCTGGCCTACGTGAACAATTAAAATGCTTAAGCAACGAGGATGAAATTAAGGATATAGTGGACCCACTATCAATTAAAACATCGACTGCTACATCCTGTATAATTGCTACGACAACATCACTATTCTTCGTGTTTACAAACTCGTTGCAAAAGTTAACACTACCTTTGTTTGCAGCTTCCGATCTTTGCTTAGCGAAACAATTTTCAGCTTTATGACCTGGTTTCTTACAAAAACTACAAGTTTCTGATTTGGTCGGAACGAAAGTGGATGTAGGGTTAGTCGTAGAATTATTTGACGAACCGCTTGGCGGTTGATCAGTTCTCGGTCTCTTATTACATACTGCCTGTCTATGTCCTAATTCACCGCACGAAAAACACTTAACATCGTTTAAATTACGCTTACGAGAAAGATCTGTAGTTTGTTTATCTCTCCCAGAACGAAACGCAGCACTTTTTGACGTACTAGTGTTGTTTGGTTTAACATAGATCGAAAAGAATTCTACTAAATTATCGGGCAACAGCTTGGCGTTAGTCGCCGATGCCCTTATGTTGGGATCAGTGATGCCGCGGATTATTATCGCCGAAATAAGCTCGTCACTAAGCCCCCGCACTATTCGTAAACGGAGTAATGACCGACGCACGTAATCCGCATACGTGGAATAGTTATCCGAATTTTTGGTCATAACGTCGTATAGAATATTAGCGACGTCTGGCACTCTAGGGCACAAAGGTTTAAATTCTTTTTTGAAGTTGCTCCACGATCGGTCATGAGTTACCCATTCGTTGAGCCACGATTTAGCGTCACCTTTCAAGCAATTACCAATACGAGACAAACATTCGAATTCACTCCAATTATTTAAAACTTTAGCGCGATCTACCTCCGCACACCAATCATCGATATTATGTAAGGTAGGATCAAAGTTTGAAATATAAAAATGCTGAGATCTACCCGCAGTATTAATCGACCTAATAGCATCCACGATACGATCAGTTACCGTAGCTTGTTCTGAATTCGAATTATCGTTTAAGTTCCCGTCTAAACGGTTAGACACATGCACCGACGCCTGCTCAGATATACGTCTCGATGCTCGTAACGGCGGTGTTCTAGAGCGAGAACGCGAATAATTGCGGCAGTTATATTCGCGATTTGGTGACATACGGCGAGACTCACTCTCTCTAGGTATAGGTGAAACCAAACGGCGGCGGCGTTCCGGTGGTGACGACTGACGCACGCTACGCGATTCTATTCGACCTGGCGATCGTAACGTATTATGTTCAGGCGACGGTTTTCGCTGGCGCCGCAATGCTCGTCTACCACGTACACTATCAGACACTAAACTTTCATCACGGTCACACGAACGCACTGGCAATGGTGAAGCCCTCGCTTTGTCTTCTAGCGATTTAAGGCGAGACATCATCGCTTGTATCTCGAGCCTCAACGTGTCGTTTTCAATAGGAGATCGCTCGCGGTACCTACTATTTTGCCGCCCCTGACTATTGCGACGCGGGCTATTATCGCGGCTGTTGTAGCGACTGCGACTATGATCGCGTTTGCGGTCTGCCATTATTTAACGTAAGAAAACTGAAATCAAAGATCCACTGACTAACAAACGATCGACAGGTAAAATGATGTTACCAACTTCAATAAATAAACCAAGACAAAAGCTAAAAGAGAAAAAAAAAATGGGAGGGATTTGCGATTTTAAAACCAAACGAACAGTGGGCAATGGAAATGGGAAGAATCCCACTTCTGATTTTGGAAATTAAACCAGAAGTGACTTTTTTAAAAAAACTACGAGATATAATTCAAATAAAAGAATCAAACTAACAACAATTAACTATCTTGAAATTTAAATAACAAATTAACTAAACGAAAAAAAAACACTCCTAATAGAAATAACAAAATAAAGCACAAACAATGACACAATAATTTAAAATAAACCGACAGAGTAACGCTCACGGTGTTGTTCCCACGACGACTCGAAGTGAAAAGAGGACGGTGCTAGTGTTGCACCGTCTTTTATAGATCTTCCCCCTCCTCATATCTTCCTATCTTCTACAATATTTATAGTATGTTTATATAAATTTATAGTATTTTATATATCTTTTTAGTATTTCTTATTAAATTATATTTTTTTGCAGTTAGACACCTACCACTGTTTGTCTCTGCATCACCCAAAGGTTGACTGGTAGAAAATGCCTATGGCATTAAGTCCGCCTCTGTACATTGTACTTGAAGTGTTAAATAAATAAATAATAAAACAAGTTGACGGACGGAAGCGTTAATTAAAATAGGTTCTAGTTTAAAGCTGAAAAGTTAACCTTTTCCTTTACCATAGATATGGATGAACGTTGAATAGTGCTGGGAGAATTAAAAAAGTTGCGAGCCAGTAGCCCTGTACGCTAAAGTTGATAAGGGCAGTTATAGACTGGCTTAAAAGGCCCATTCAAGTGGACGTAACGCTTAGCACGTTCAAAAAGATTGAGAACATAGAATTTCATGTCTTTGTCAAACCTTTTGTAAAAACATACATAAATAAACTCAAGCCTTTTTCCCATGGGGATATGCAGAAACCACGGAGCGCCAGCTGCCACGATAGACAGAATAATACCAGCCGCACAGGTCGATCTTCAAGGTTAAGCCGTGCTTGTCGAGGTTGGTTCGTAGATGGGTGACCGTAATTACGTACCGAGTTTCCTCCGTGCTTCGGAAAGCACGTTAAACCGTTGGTCCCGGCTGTCATTTGTAGATCTTTGACAGTCGTTACGAGTAGTCAGAAGCCAAAACTCTGTTATCCAGTCTTACCAAGGGGTATCGTATTACCCAGTTACTGGGTTGAGGGGGTCAGATAGGCAGTCGCTTTATGTAAAATACTGCTACTCAGTTCCATCCGGTTAGACTGAAAGCTGACTCGACGATAGTTTGGGAACAGGCTAGGCAGGTGATGATGGCAAGTAGACACTATTGCCATCAATAAGGTACAAATCCAAACTCCGTGTCTGCTACTGAGAAATTCTTGATGGAAGAATCTATTAGCACTTTTTGCCCGCTCTGGGAATTGAACCCAGGACCTCATGCTTGGCAATTACGCAACCACACGACTAACGAGGAAGTCCCTTACAATGGGGAGGGGGGTTGACATCAACCTAGCGGGCTTCTTCCATACTAATATTATAAATGCGAATGTCAATCTGTTTGTTTGTTTGTTACCTTTTCACGACTAAACGGCTGATCGGATCTTAATGAAATTTGGCAAGAAGATAGATTTCAACCTGGGGAAGGACATAGGCTACATATCATCACGCTACTACCAATAGGAGCGGAGCAGCAATGAAAAATGTTGCGAAAACGGGGAAAATGTGACGCAGAGGAAGTTGCGCGGGACAGCTAGTTTTACGTAAGGTGTTGTTTTGCATCCTCGGCAAATTCAAGGAGGTTACTATATAGTAACCTCCTTGAATTTGAAATGATTCTCGTTCCGAATCAATTATAAAATGGGTTTGTATTTTTTTTTTTTTACGGAAATCGGTAAGTGTGAACCACCCGTGTTTTAAACGCGGGCCGTCTGATTCTCGCCCAATAACCGTGGTTCCACAAATAAAAACAATCTCAAACGTTTACTCTATTATTTCTTATTTTTTAAACCATGTATAGGGGGTTATTCTGAAATACTAAAAGTCGGAATTATTAATAATTAACTAGGTATCGTAATTTTAATTGATTATTTATGTCTTGAGTGACAAACTTCTGAATTTTGACGAGGATGCAAAAAAACACCTTGTATACCATCAAGTAACCAGTGATAACTTTTCAGTCTGAAAAACGTTACGAAATGGTTGTAAATAGCCTACAACGACTTTACTCCACGCCAGTCCTTCCTTTTACAAAATAAACAAGCATCTGCCATTAATTGCGGCATAACTATTTTAATTAAAAGGTAAATATAACTGAGGACATTGTAAAAATGTTGAGACGAAGCGACAAAGTAGGGAACTGTGTAGTGAAACTCTAATTACCGACGTTGAGCACTTTCGACCTTATGCAAGGAGACCGTTGCTTAGTCTGAATTGGATATGGCACTTTACAGAAAAAAAAATACACCTAATTTTAATGCATTTTTTTTCGAGATTAGCTTTATTCTTTTGGGGAAAGAAAAAAAATGGTCCTTAAGAGAGGTGTGGTAGAAAGTAGAATGGCCGCAATATAAATAAAATAATTTCTGCTTTTTCTTATGCTCACAATGGCCCATTCAAAAATTTTGATTTAAACCTTTAACTTTTTTTACAGGAAACGTTTTATTGAATTCTTACAGTATAAACAATTGCCAAACAGTTATGCCGCTGCATTAATGTCGCGATATTGATATTGTAGAAGTTGCCTGAAGCTCTTATTCATAATTCAAATATTATAATAACAATTATCATTCTGGACATCTTAATGCGACGCGTAAATTTTTTTTTTGGTGGGACATATTTTCTTTATTTATCAGTTGCTGAAAAAAAATATAGGGTCGTGTCTACAGGGTTTATTCCTATGCGCTCCAAAATTGAATTCCCGATAGTTCCAAAACAAAAAAAGCTTTCTCGTGTTAATGAAACAAAAATGATAGCTCTCGAGGAATTCAGGAACAAAAAAACGGGAATACAATTGTATGGAGAATCGCAGCCCCTGTTCTCTCTTAAGTATAAACGGATGAATGGAACTGCATCAATATGTTAAAAAGACAATAGTAAATTAGCAATCATAATTCAAAAGTCATATCCAAATACATACTATTCCAACATTTAAACTTCCGACGACGAACAACAAAATTAACTAGCTACAAATTATTTCATTGACACAGAGAGCGAATCTGCATCGTCTGCACCACTCAGTTTAAAACGAAACTAAACCGTATAGAAATTAATGGAAAAAGCCCTAATTGGACCTAAGGGCGGAACCTTAAAAATCTTAACATTTTCTAAATCTAATCCAGGAATAGTGTTGAAACTAGTTTTGGGAATACAGGACCTTGTTCCATTTAGGGCCCACGCTCACGGCGACTTTTTGTAGCGTTGCAGTAGCGATGCTGTCGCGCGTTTACATCGATACAGTTGCGATACTGCTCGCTTCTGTAGCGCGTTGCAAATGCGACTAACCCGCGTTAGTAGCGATGCAGTTGCGCATTTCGTAAACGCGCGTCAGCATCGCTACAAAAAGTCGCCGTGAGCGTGGGCCCTAAATGGAACAAGGTTCTGTATTCCCAAAACTAGTTTCAACACTATTCCTGGATTAGATTTAGAAAATGTTAAGATTTTTAAGGTTTCGTACCCAAAGGGTCAAACGGGACTCACCCTATAACTGAGACTTCGCTGTCCGTCTGTCCGTCCGTCTATCATCAGGCTGTATCTCATGAACCGTGATAGGTAGCCAGTTGAAATTTCTACAGATTATGTATTTCTGTAACACGGTATAACAACAAATACTAAAAACAGAATAAAATAAATATTTAAGGGTTCTCCCATACAAAAAGTGTTTTTTTTTGTTCGTTTTTATAAATAATGGTACGGAACCCTTTGTGCGCGTCTTTTTTTGTTTTTGTCGCGAAAGGGACATGCTAAGTACTGTGTCTGTTTTGGATTCGAATCAAAATTGAAAACTATTTGCGTTTTAGAACCTGGGTTTTTTTAGTTTTAGGTGTGTGTGTGTGAGTTAGATTTCTTTCATATTTGTATGTGCGAAATTTTTTAATTGAGAGAAAGTTTTACTAAAGTAAAACTTAATCTCAATTAAAAAATTTCGCAAAGGGGCTTCAGTAAACTGAAGCCCCTTTACGAAATCGGTATTAAAAATCATTCCTTTTGCTCAACTTCGTTCTATAAGTAACTTAAGTGTAACATTTTATGCTTCTACTTGACCCAAGGGTCCATGAGTGACAATATTTATTTTACCCAATTTATAATTGGCAGAAAAAAAGGGGAGGCATAAACCCTTTTTTTTTAAGGATATGCTGTATGTAAAAATATATTTGCATTGTATAGATTCAATCTCTTAGTATTATATAATTTCATAGCGCATGTGTGAGTACTATGTACTGTAAAGCCACCATTTAATGAGTACCTACATCTTTCATTGACACGAAATTACCCTGGTGGTTGAGTGAATGTCATGCTCACTTAAATGTCACGCTGATGGTGGCGGGTGTGTCGGGTCGTTTAGTTCCCTTCAAAATGGTTGAGTTGAATGATGGCTGATACATGCGTCATGTTCGTGAACGGGCGCTGTCAGTTGTGACTGGTCATCTCTTAGCTGCCACGGTTTATTTTAATTACTTTATTTTTAATTACTGATTTAATCTTTTACTCTGGACGCTCTTAACTTGCCCGTATTTCTACATTGTTCTCACATATTTGTAATTCTTAACAGGAATGATGTAACCAAGATTTTGTAACATATTTTGATTTACAAGAGTGTCCATGGAGTTTCTTACCCGTTCTTCTCCATAGAGATCTACGCTACGAAATGGGCAACTACAGTACTTTCATAAGTTATTATGCCTTCTGACTGGGACTGTAGCTTCGCGTTTTATTTAGTTTTTTTTGACTTTCAAAAGTGCCTGTAATGGTCTTATTGAAATAAATGCTTTGACTTGACTTTGACTTTGGCTGATGAATTAATATTTAGTTAAAAATATATGTTCTAATATATTATTAACTAGCTGTCCCGCGCAACTTCGTCTGCGTCACATTTTCCCCGTTTTCGCAACATTTTGCTTTGCTGCTCCGCTCCTATGGTCGTAACGTGATGATATATAGCCTATGTCCTTCCCTAGGTTGAAATCTATCTTCTTGCCAAATTTCATTAAGATCCGATCAGCCGTTTAGTCGTGAAAAGGTAACAAACAAACAAACAAACAGAGTGACATTTGCATTTATAATATTAGTATGGAAGTATGGATAAGTTTATTTATCTTTCGTTTGGATTTGTGCCCAGTTGATTGCGATAGGCTGACCAATTATTCCATGGTACTTAAACATAGCTTTGTGTACAGCTTATGTTTTTTTTTAACCCGACCAAAAAAGAGGGGTGTTATAAGTTAAAGGTATTTTAATCGAGAGTGTTCTTAGCTATGTTTCGAGAAAATCTGCTCAGCCGTTTGAAGCTCATCACCTCTTTTCTAGTTGATGAAGGGATTTAAACAACTTCTACAGGTCTAGTTGATTGGAAATTTGAATTCTTGTCACTTTCTCACCATGGGCATCGCCAGGGGTGTAGGCTGCACACCCCCCCTCCCCCTATAAGCTCAAGTTTTTTTTTTAAATTCATATCTTTCCTTTTTTTTCGTTAATAAGCGAGAAGAGGCGCAACACCCAGAAAAGCGGAAGGAATGGGAGTAGACTTATGCCCAGGAGTGGGACAGTCAAGGCTAAGAAAAAATAATTTAAGTTTAAAAAGCATGAAATAAAAATTAAATTAAAAATTTAAAAACCCCCGACGGACAAAACCTCTAAAAAACCAAAAATAAAATTAATCCAAGCGTCGTAGCGTCGGGGGACCGCTAAGTAGACCGCTTAGTACATAAAAATATATATACAAACAAAGCGGACCCCCGACGCTACGACGCTTGGATTAATTTTATTTTTGGTTTTTTAGAGGTTTTGTCCGTCGGGGGTTTTTTAAATTATTAATTTAATTTTTTAATGCTGCCTCTGCCTTACTGTTCGGAGATTACACGCGTAATGTTATCTGTTGTATTGTTGATCCGAAATTAAATCTATCTATCTTTCATTTGAGGCTTTTCAAGGTTTAAACGACCACACTTTTCGAAGAGGACCAGCATTCAAGAAAAATACATAAGAACGTATCATCTTGTTAAAAAACTTTTAAAATAGAAAAGTTTTTTACGGCTAGAGTCGCTAGCAAAGTTACACATCGAACATCAGTATAATAAGGAATCAAACTTTGATTGTAGATTATTTTGAACGTGTAAAGACTTGCACCTATGTTGTTCTCAGGCTATGTTTTTTTTTTTTAATAAAACGTTGCCCCACACTAGGAATTTCTTCTGTATCGTGTGTGCGTTTACAAACATTTAAACTCACATACACAAACAGCCAGACCCGGAACAACTATCTGTAGGCTATACAAGGACTTGTATCTTTAGTAGTATTTCTCATTACAAACACTATCGTCATCTGCCTGCCTTTTCTCAACGATGTTTTGGTCAGCTTCCAGTCTAACCTGCCAATCTGACCTCCACAACTTCCCAAGGAGTATCATATTACCCAGTAGTAACTGGTTAGTACTAGGTAATACGATACTCCTTGGGAATGAGAGTTCTGTGCTAGTGACTATATGTAACGACTGTTGAAGATCTGCCCGGGACCAACGGCTTAACGTCACACAACATACATACACAGAACAACCTAGGTAGGGTCGGCTTAACCTGATTATTGATCAAGTGGCTGTTATTATTTAGCCACGACACTCGACACTCCTCAGTGCAAACCCCCATTTTAATAAAATTTTACAAAAGTAAATTAAGCGAGAGCCGCTCTTGTATCTACCAGGATGTCAGAATTAGATAGGCTAGGAGATTCCACGCTCAATCACGAGAGTCACTCGCCATTTTCAGGAATATTATACAGGGAATTGAAACTTTGAACGAGAAAGAGAGATTGAGATTCAATATGTAAAAAAAAACCCATTCCGATCCGTGAAGATATTAATAGGCATCGAAATTAGATTTTATTTGTGTGTAATCTATTGTGTATGTAATCTATTATGAATAATCCATAATAGATTACATGTAAAATGAAATACCCAATAAAAAATAAACAAAATAATTTAATTATTGAGGGAACTTACATGGCAATACAGAGGCGCGGGCGATTGCATACGGCACTCCGGTGACTTCTCAGGTAGTGACGTCATTAGCAAACAATAGACGATCAAACATACTACCGTTGATGACGGTGTTGTCGCATTAAAAAAAATTGCTAGAGTTTGGGGAGATGTCGGTAATTTGGGCATAAAACTCATGCATTTTACAATTAATTAACACGTGTCAGTGGCGAAGGGTCAAAATTTTGTAAGGGGAAGCCGACGAAAAAAATGAGATCATTAATTTTGTTTTTAAAGTGTAACTTTTATTACATCGTCTCAAACTTTTTCGTCTGTGTGTTGCATGTCACGTTACGATCGGCCGCGGAGCAGGGATAAAATGAAAGGCGCTCGACAGAGCGCCTTTCACTTTATCCCTACTCCGCGGTCTACTCCGCGCTATAGTGTGAACCACACAATCCTTTTATTCGTCATCGCATTTTTTAAATTTCATTTTGATTGTCAGCGACCCCGAAAACCACGAAAATGTCACCCATGATCAGTATACACAAAAATTTTCGAAGGACCCAACTTGATCTTTTTTTCATAACTTATGTATTGTAACGATTAAATGCACAGGAACTATAGAAAATATGTTTATTCATAAAAGTGAACGCGTATAAATACAATGTTTCTTGTCTATGCTATTAACCGTTGAGGAGTTCCCTCATGAAAAGAGGACCCTGGCGGTAGGATGAATTCATGATACAAATCGTCATAATCCATCAAATATGAACACGTATGCAAAGTTTCGAGTCTGTGCTATTAAACTTTGAGGAGTTCCCTCGTGAGTAGACAATCCTGGCTGCAGGATGAGATCATGATAGAATTCATGTGTATCCATCAAATATGAACTCGTATGCAAAGTTTTGTGTCTGTGCTATTAAACGTTGAGGAGTTCCTTCGTGCAAAGACGATCCTGGCTGCAGGATAAGTTCATGATACAAAACATGATCATCCATCAAATATGAACTCGTATGCAAAGTTTCGTGTCTGTGCTATTAAACGTTGAGGAGTTCTCTCGTGAGAAGACGATCCTGGCTGGAGGATAAGATCATGATAGAATTTGTGTTTATCCATCAAATATGAATGTGCATACAAATTTTCGTGTCCGTGCTATTTACCGTTGAGGAGTTCTCTCGTGAGAAGACAATCCTGGCTGTAGGATAAGATCATGATAGAATTCATGTTTATCCATCAAATATGAACTTGTATACAAATTTTCGTGTCTGTGCTATTAAACGTTGAGGAGTTCCCTCGTGAGGAGACGATCCTGGCTGCAGGATTAAGTTATGTCTGTCATAAAAATGTATTGTTCTTAGAACCAAAGGTGTGCGCCAAATTTCAGTTCAATCGGGCATCGGGAAGTGGTTCTAATTTAGCTTCCTATACATACAAACATTGAAAGTTCCCTGTCGTAACTCGAAAATCTTCGGCTTACCTAGTCCTTACAAAACGCTGCTGATAGCTGCGAAGTCACGTGTCCGCGTTCATACGAATTTAGTTCTGAATTCTGACACCCGAGCGTCGGCTTACTGGCGCCACATGTTGCTTTCTTTGTTGACATGAAAAATGCTGGCATTTATGTAATGTTTTCAATCCTATGATGTATTTAATGTCTGTACTGTGATGTGATAACCTCAGATGTGTACATAATTTACTATTTGACTACAGTAGACACTAGACACTACGTATAGTGCCTTGTTCCCAAAGGGAAGCCGGCAGGAATCGGCTTCTTAGGAGCCTTCGGGCCTGACACGTGTCATGATTATTTGTATACGTTTTTGTCCGATTCAGATCGGATAGGGTTGTTTTAACATATTGTATAACATTATCAAGCATTCTCTAAACTGGCAGTTCTCACTACAAAACGCAAATATTTACACCAAGTAGGACTCACTACAACTGTTAATAATGCAAATGTACAGATTTAATTTAAACGAGAATCCGTCCTGCATCTACCAGGGTGTCAGAATAAGGTAGGAGTCTTCACACTCAATCACGAACTGTGTCCACGAGTCCACAGTTTTTGCTGGTCCCCGCTAATTGATCACTGCTCATTGGTCTACAAACTTCGGCTGGGTGCAGCTGATTTATTTACTTCCTAGATTCAGAGTGCGACGAGTATTTGAATTTGATGTTTTTTGTGCTGTTTGTGCGAAGTATGAACTTATTTTGTTGAATAGTTTTTTTTTGTGGTGGGCGGTTTGTAGTCGATTTGTGCTTCATCGGTCTAGCAAGCGCTAGTGCTAAGCATGAGTACCTTTTTTTTCGGATGGGAAATCATCAAATGACCCCTCCCGCTCCCGCTGGGCGGAGCGGAAGGGAGTGTTAGACTTGTAGTGACTAAAACCCATCCATGTTCCTTCTTAGCCCTTTGTGTTCCAGGGTCACGGTATCTCTTTCGAACACCTCATGTTTGCATGGTATTTTATTTCAACGAAATTATTAACCATGCAATAATGTCTTTTAAAGTCAATATGTTGTGCTACAAAATTCAGTGACAGAAACATATCGCTGCAAAACCGACTCCACGTAGTCTTGTCTGCCCTACCCCTAGAGGGTAATTTAAGCCCGCGAAGGCGCGCAGGGGCGAGGGGGCTCGCGAACTGAGGAGCAGGCGGTTTCTAACGCTCGCCGCCACGGCTGAGGATCCCTCGAGCACCTTCCGATTTGCTGACATCTTCTTGAGGCACGCGTGGAACACGAACGCGCCGTCGACACGACCTGTCGTCATAAGACGGACGGACTGTGAGCTAGCCCATTACTCACCGTCCAAAGGCGCGGCGCCTACGGTGGCCGGGGGCCACTGGGTGGCTCCTGACGCCTGTGGCGTCTTCCACGGCGGCTGGGACGTGAGGCTCTCTCCCTGAAGGTTGTGTACCTGGGTTTCATTATCAAGTCCCGCAAAGTGTTACATGGTTCTTCCATCTGAAACTTGAACACGACTGGGAAAATGTGGGGTGGGGGTAGTGTCTGTACATCTGTACGTAAATCTTTATGTTTATTAATTTAGTTAATTGATTTCTTGTGTTTTTTTTTCTTGATTGATTGACTGCCTCCTTGGTCGAGTGTAGGGTTCCAAGGTTCGATTACCGGAACGGGCAAAGTGTTATTGGCTTTTTCCATCAGGAATTTCTCAGTAGCAGCCACGGAGTTTGACTTTATGCCCGGTTGATGGCAATAGGCTCGCCACCTACTACATGGACTTGACCGTAACTGGCGAAATGTGTATGTACTATTAGGTACAACTCTGCCTAACCCTTCGGGGATTACAGGCGTGATATTGATGTGATTTCTTGATTTTCAACAGCTGACTAACTAACTTTATACAAGGTGTTGTTTTGCATCCTCGTCAAAATTCAGGAGGTTGTCACAAAAGACATAAATAATCAATTAAAATTACGGGACCTAGTTAATATAATTAATAAACGCTGTTTTTTTTGTTTGTTTATGTTTGTCAGTATTTCAGAATGACGTTTGAGATTGTTTGAATGTGTGGAAGCGCGATTATAGGGCGAGAATCAGACGGCCCGCGTTTAAAAAACGGGTGGTTCACGCTTACCAATTCCGGTAACTAAGAAAAAAAATAGAAATTACCTACCCATTTTATTATTGATTCGGGACGAGAATCATTAGCATAGTTACCTCTTTGAATTTGACGAGGATGCAAAACAACACCTTGTATTTTCGTTACTTACAAGTATTTTATTTCGCAACCTTTCTGACCCGTATTAACTTCAACGAAAAAAGTTTCAACCAAAATTAATTTAATCGCCCCTATTCAAAATCGAAATTGGGAACTTTTTATCTCGAATCGAAAGCACTAGAACATCGAAAAGGTCCAATAACTCGGGGAGTAACTCCCAAATCGCTCGACGGTTAGTTGTCGAAAGTTGGCACTGATAAAATTAAACTCCGGAGACAAAAGGCCAACTTTTGTAGATAAAGAGCGACTTGATATCGTCGGATACGTATTACGGGAATTTGGCGACGGTAAACGGTAAATGCGAGGGGAGGAAACTGTCGAGATTTCTCCAATCTTGAGCCAGTTTTGAGTGATCCTTGGTTTTATTTCGAGCATAGAGGGTTTTTACCGAAGGGCAAGCAGAGGTAAACACTAGTACATCCACATTCCGTTATACAGTAATGTTTAAATCCCACGTAATAGGGGCCAGCCTATTGCCAGCACCTGGAAACATATCCGTGGCTACTCTGATACTAATGAGATTCCTGGTGGAAAAACCAAAAAAACAATTTCGTCGACCCGGGATTCGAAATCAGGACTTCGTGCTCCGCAGTAGCGCTTGCAACCACTCGATCACCGAAGTAGTTATGACATAAGGCGACGAGGGTTTTCTGGGTTGATCTGATCAGTATGCTAAATTCCGTTTCTAAAAAAAAATAACCTATGAAATCACTTTGCAATCCTTCTCGTAACTTAAGATTATCGGAAACGTAAGCATCATCACTCGCTGACTCATCTCATCTCAACAGTACTGCAGAATGCGTTGTTTCACCCTCCTATTTTTTAAGCTCAGCAGATTTGCCAGTAAATGGACCACAAGAAACCTTCCCAACAATTTACCCACGCCCAAAATTACCCAACAAAAGAATAAGAAAATCGTCTTTTATGATTGAAAACAGATTTATCATAAAACATGACAGCATTGTAAGCGAAAGATCAAACATGTCTTTATCCAATATTAAACTGAGGAATCGAGTAAAAACGAAGTACTCGCAAAAAGATTTAAAGCCTTCCTTTGACAAACAATCGAGTATTTCGTCTTGAGATAAGATTAGGGTTTTGTCTCCTACTGCGGTTTTGATAAACAACCACAAAACATGGCCGAGATAATATTGTAAGGAAATAATTTGTTTTCGCTTAGTTCTGGGCCTTTAAAGCGGCGATGCTAATCTGGTTGCGTTAGGCGGAATGCACACAATTAAAATAAAAAAAAGTACTATCATTTATGTGGTAAAATACAATATTCATTTATTGCGCTATCGTACGCAAACATGACAATTTATATTACATTAAAAATTTAACACTATTACAATCCGTGTCTCTCTCGTGAATCTCTTTGGAGAAACCGAAGGTTTTTATTTGTGCATAAGATAATTATCCAGTTTTGGAAACCCAAATTCAAAAAGACATATGTCATAAAGTCCAAATTCCTTTGTAACCTAATGTCAATCCGTCTTACGAATTTTCCAGTTTTGGAAACCCAAACTCAAAAAGACATATTTCATAAAGTCCAAATTCCTTCGTAACCTAATGTCAATCCGTCTTACGAATTTTCCAGTTTTGGAAACCCAAACTCAATGACAGATGTCATAAAGTTAAAATTCTTTCGCAACCTACGTGACCTGACGGTCACTCGTCCTGACGGTCACGTGTCCTGACGCGAGTTTAACATTTTCTACCCATCACAAAAGTGCACAACGCCGCTAAAGAAGTTTTCATTTCAAAAATGTTCATAGGGTTTTATAGTTTCTGGTAAAAGACAAAGATTTTAATAATTAGTTTCATCTCTTTCGTTTACATTTGAATAATATACAGGGTGGAAGCAACACCGACTTTGAATCCCTTAGATATTATAATTTTTCATGGAAAATAAAAAAAAAACTACTTTTGCAATACCTACACGGTTAAAATGTATGGAACAACTGTTTTTTTTTTCACGCATGCTAAAAATATTACGGGAGCATCTAACGATTTAAATCATTGTGTTAAAGGTCAATTACATCTCATGCTGTTGACAGACATCCCAAGGTGCTGCTAAAGACAGCACTGTGGACCTTTTCCATAGAAACCAGAAATGTCACCGCATACTCGCACTACGAAACCGATGGTGGTTTGAAAACTGGAGGCTTTGTATGACAAAAGCTGACAGAAGTTGTGATTTTCACCACCGCACCAATTTCAGTAATCCTGTCACCTCTAGATGCTGCTGCCAGCTCACCCATTCTGTGTTTTATTATACTATCCCAAACCCAAAGTGAGATCACCTTGCAGAAAAAATCGTCATTTAAGTAAGTCACCCAATAAGGGACCAAGTGGTAGCGTATTAGGTACCCCATAACTGGTTTGTCGAGGTCAAATAGGCACGCTCCTCATCATCAGCCTATAATGTTCTCACTGCTGGGACACAGGCTTCCTCTCTATTAGAGAGAGTGGCATGTAATCCACCGCGGGCCCAGTGCGGGTTGGTAGATGTCACATGTCTTCGAATTTTTAGTTCTAGGACATGCCGGTTTCCTCACGGTGGTTTCCTTCACCGTTTTTGAGGGCAGCGGTGATGAAATAAATTACACAAAGTAATATATATATATATATATATATATGAGTATAAGCACGCTCGCTCCATGTAAAATACTGGTATTGGTGACCCGAACATAGCTGGGAAAGGGCAGTCACTTGATAATGATGAAATTGAAACTATCCACAATGCTCAGCAGACTAGACTTTATGCGCTTTGTAGAAAGGCATACGGAACATTGATGGACCTACTAACCTTGTGTGCCAGTCATTTTGATCACAGCTTTAGTTGACAAGAGATTAACTTTGACTGATGTCCTTAAAATTATAGATGTCAGTTTATCCGTTTGATAATCTAAACTTCGCAACCACTCATCTCTTTGAAGACTATCAACATTTAACTTAAGTAGGAATAAGTTTCTGCCTATAAGGTGTGGTTTTGAAACGGTTTTCTTGTTACCACGCTCGTCAGCGCGGTCGGGTGGTGAAGCGGATTTCCCGTCGTATTGGCTTGTATGAAATTCGTTGATGCCTAAAGCACGACAACGCGTGACCGCGCGGACGAGCGGCATTTACCGCCTCTCCGCGCGAGGCACCGTTAATACATTTGCTTCGCCTCCTCCGCCCGTCCGCGCAGACGGGTGAATCGCTTTAGGTCCCGTCTGGCCCTCGGGCGATCAGATTTGTGAATCTGATGATATGCGCTCGCGTCACTTATTTCCTTCACGTGAGTAAATTCGCACCGCCAGTGGCGTAGCAGTCACAATTACTTGTGGGCTGCTTTAAGCATCTGTCTTCAACATTGAGCGGCTGACTGTCCGCTGACAGACTCTTGGCAGCGAAACAGTACTAAACTCAATGCCCAATGAGCGGCCAATTTACTGCGAAGCGCTGGTGGACTCTTGGCAAGCAAGGTAAACTTAGATGCAACTTCCAGCGGCGAAACAAGCGTACTTCGCCGCCGAGTCGAGCAAGTTTCGCGTGTAATTTCGCTGCAAATTGGCCACTCACTGAATGAGTCGGCAAGCAAAACGCCGCAAACTACTTACAGTACCTACGAGCTGTACGGATTCCATTTCAAATACGTAGGCCGACGAGCTGGAAGCAAACAGTCAGCTGCTCACTGTTCGCCTAGTGAGGACACCGCCTTAGCAACTTCTTTCATTTGTTTTCTCCGTAATCACAAGATACGTGTCGCATAAGCGTCCCATATTATAGATCGCTCTATTGCCGTCTATTGCCTCTTTGCCGTCTACCGGGCACAAATGTTGATGTCTGATGGTAAAACACAATAACACTGTCCGACCTGCGAATCGAACGAAATAGAGCGTCAAAGAGGATTGACTCATATAATTTTAAGTCAAAAAGTGCTGATTATCAGCAGCATTTGAAAAATTACTTTTGATTCTATTATCGAACACCAGCTAACGATTTAACAAAGATGGTAGGTTTTGGTTACCAACTTCAGATTCTCCGTAATACTCCTTTTCAAAGTAAAGATGTAGCTACCCGCATGGCCCTACCGCGGGGTAATTAATCTGCACCGAATACTAGACAATGGGGCTTAAGCCTTAGGTCCCGGTTACTAACTAGTTCTGATAACGGACTCGAAAGATTTGCCTCCTTGTTTATGTGAGAAGATTTGAAGAGGGGATGAAAGTTGGATGTTTTATTGTAGGTGCTATTAATCTTTGGTTTTAGGCGTTCTAGGCATTCTAGATTAGTTTTAGGATGTGGCCTTGTAGTACCTTTAACTAAGAGCAAAGCGCAAAGTTAATGCTTAAGAGTCAGCTCACACCGAGACGCGACGCGACGCGACGCTGCGCGCACTTGTGAGAATTCAGAATACGTTGCGCAACGTATTCGGAATTCTCACAACGAAATGTGTATCTTTTCGTGTAGAAAATAAAGTTATATTTTGAATCGCTCTCGCAGCATCGCGTCGCGTCTCGGTGTGAGATGACTCTAAGACTAAAACCCATAAACATCCCACAAAAAGAAAATCATAAAAAATTAAAAACATTTATCACACGAGTTTTATTTAAATATAACATAACATAACATCACGCCTTTACAGGCGGCTATCCCCGAAGGGCTAGGCAGAGGTGTGCCTAATAGTACACCCACATTACACAAGTTTAAAATAAAACTAAATAAATTAAAAATAAACAATTTTTATTCAGAACCAAGAATGGGTCAAATACAAAAAATAATCTTAATTAAACAATGTAGGTATCACAATGTTCGATGCCTGTACTAAGATAATCCTGTATCACAGGCTGAAGGAGCTCTAACAATATACCATTTATAGGACAACAGATTTTTAAAACAATATTTAACATCTTAAAGTGATCAAATCAGAATCATTTGAATTAAATAAAATACGTAATAATAACAGTAAAAAATGAGCGTTATGTATAAGTCCCATGTATATGCCCACTGTGCAGAGCCTGCATGGAGGAAGACGAGACAGGAGCCCACGTGCTTCTACACTGCCCAGAGGTTGCACCATACAGGGCAAAGTACTCCGTTAACCGAGGTACTCACCGCGAGATCGTCAGCAACAGCAAGGAGCTGCTGGCCTTTCTCGGGGTACTAGGGTGGATCGAATAATGTTCCCACCCGTACGCAAAATACGCGCTATAGACGTGGAGTTGCGGGAACCAGCCCGCTATACCATACAAAGTCTCATGTAATGGGGGGCGAGCCTATTGCCATTAATCGGGCAGTAATCAACTACAGTACTTTCACAAGTTATTATGCCTTGTGACTGGGACTGTAACTTCGCGTTTTTTTTTGTTTTTTTGACTGTGAATAATGCCTGTGTCCAATTCATATATTAATACTTGCAGTCAGAGGTAGAAACAGTAGCAAATAAATCATCATTGAGTAAAGACGTTTGTTATTTTTAATAAAACACCGTTCCATTACCCAAAAGAAAGTGAACCTTAAAGACATAAACATATGGTCCTTCGAGCCGGATTAATTAGTGAATGGAACGGCTTGCGGACTCGCATTCCTTAGATAAGGATTGAAGTTGTTTACAAGTAATTAGTGTATGTGAAGACTATTATAAAAACTTATATAATAGAAAAGTGGTTAAGACATTGCAACAATATTGAACGTGTTTGTGCGAATTAAACTGCGTGGACTATTTATTTTTATTCTGCAAAATGACATCACCAACGCCAGAACAGTCAAAATATTTATCTACACTAGAGGATGTGGCTAGTATGTTACGGAAAGCGCAAGTTAACATAAAGAAATGTCCGAAACAGCGATTGACAGCAGGTTATGTGAAAGCGAGAATAAAAACTATTGAGGAGTATTGGGATTCGTTCAAACAAACGCATAGCAGCCTTACGAAGTGTACACCACGAGAACAGCGGGGCGTGTTACCTTATTTTCTTAATGAAGAATATTATACGTACGAAGAAATGTATCTGTGTTTACAAGCGGATTTAACCGATCTTCTAACAAACTTGGAGTCGCAACACAGATTGTTAGAAGCATCCAACATGTCTACGTCATCACCGGATGGTCAGCTACCGTTTGCTAAGCTACCGAGAATACAGCTACCTACCTTCTCGGGCAGATATGAAGAGTGGCCTACGTATAAAGATATATTTACAGCACTCGTCCATAATACTTCAATTAGCGATGTGCGTAAGTTGCATTATTTGAAGACTAGTGTTGCCGGTGAGGCAGAAATGTTATTACGACATATTCAAATTACAGAAAGTAATTATGCAACAGCATGGGAACTACTTCAAGGTCGTTTCGGTAGCAAAAAGATGATTGTGTCGTCAGTTTTAAAGAAGTTTTGCTTTCAAAAAAAGATAAGCAACCCATCAGCTACACAAATTAAAGCTTTGCTCGATAATACGGTAGAATGCATCAACAGTCTGAATAACATGAACATAAACACGGCCACTTGGGATCCTATCCTGGTGTTTCTAGTGGCGCAGAAATTGGATTCAGAAACGTTAAAGTGTTGGGAAGAGGAAGCTTACAAGGAGAATAGTGATGAGTTGTCAACGTGGGTGGAGCTGAAAAAGTTTCTCGAGTCTAAGTTTCGTACTCTCGAGCTAATCGCTCCCAGCACTACTACTGTTACAAAGGAGAAGACACATGGTCACAAAGCGTATCATGTCGTAGCAAAAGATACGGACAACGATAAAGGTAACTCTGCACATACCAATAGCAGTTCATCACCTTTTTGTGTATATTGCAAGGGTGACCATTACCTCTTTAGTTGTAAAGAATTTGCAAAACAAACTGTGCAACAACGACGTGAATTTGTGAAGAACAAAAACCTCTGCTTCAATTGCCTAGTACCGAACCACATAGTCTACAAATGTAAACAAAAGAGGAAATGCCGAGTCTGCGGAAGAAAACATCATTCTCTTTTACATGAAGAAAAAGAAACAACACAAGAGAGTGACACACAAGAAAATAACAAACATGAAGAACAGCCAGAACAGAAGGTCACAAGCGCACACTTCTCAAAAGAACAACCTGGTCGTCAAGTTTTATTGGCAACAGCACAAGTACATGTTACATCAAGCGACGGCAAATCACATGTACTTCGTGCATTGATTGACCAAGGCTCAGAGGCTTCATTTGTATCTTCAAGAGTGGTAGAACTCTTGAGATTGAAGAGGACAAGCATCAACGGTGTAGTCTCAGGGGTGGGAGAAGGAAACCTGGTACCTATAAAACATGTAGTTGACCTGTCAGTTACATCGCAATATAATAGAAATGAAGTTATTCAAGTGAAGGCTTATGTTTTGAAATCACTGTCTGCTAGATTACCTTCAAAACACATTGCGATGAACTGGCCAGAACTCCAAAAATTACTATTGGCTGACCCTACGTATAACACACCGGGCAAAATTGATATATTACTCGGTGCAGACATCTTTTCTAAAATTATTGAAGTTGGTTTAGTAAGATGTTCTGATGGCATAGTGGCTCAGAAAACACGTTTGGGGTGGATACTTTCAGGTCAAAGGGAAGACAAATCAATTAGCAACGAACACAAAATAACAACACTACATGTGACAAGTATGGTATCGGAAGACAATGATTTATTAAGAAAATTTTGGGAAATCGAAACAGCTTTATACAAGAAAAGAAAACTACTTACAAAAGAAGAAGAGATGTGTGAAGAAATTTACAAGAATACAACTAAACGAATGAACGGAAAATACACAGTGCACTTACCTTTGCGACATGGAATAGAAGAGACACTGAAATTATGCGGAGATACGAAACAACAAGCCGTTTATAGATTCAAACAATTGGAGAAGAAATTACAAAATTCTCAAAGTTTAAAGTCAGATTATTCTAAGGTAATTCATGAGTACATAGAAATGGGTCATTTGAAAAAGTCAGACCCAAACGATGAGTACAAATCAGTCTATCTACCTCACCACGCTGTAATACGCGAAGACAAGGACACAACGAAGGTTCGAGTAGTTTATGACGCGTCTGCGAAGGGTTCTACCGGTCATTCTTTGAACGACACTATGATGGTCGGACCTGTATTACAACCTGATTTACGAAGCTTAATTATCACGTGGCGAACACATAGAATATGTGTGGTAGGAGATATAATTAAGATGTATAGAATGATTGATATGACACCAGAACACACAAATTTACAACGCATAGTCTGGCGAGATAAGCCTGAAGAAAAACTAGAAAGTTTCAACTTGATGACTGTAACTTTTGGTACAGCAGCAGCACCCTATTTAGCTGTACGAACGTTACAACAACTTGCCGACGATGAAGCACTTGAATATCCTAATACTGCACCTGTAATAAAAGATTCATTTTATATGGATGATTTGATGTCGGGTAGTGAAACTGAAGAAAAAACAAAGAAAATGTGTGAGGAAATAAAGCTGATACTAGGTAAAGGAAATTTTAAAATGCAAAAGTGGTCTAGTAATTGAAAGCTATAGCTTCAAAGGGAGAAGACACACACAGTACGAAGGATGGAATAGAGATAAAGCTAGATAAGGTTATAAAAATTCTGGGATTGACATGGGATAGGAAGGATGATACATTTAAATTCACAATTAACTTACCTGAAGTTCGATGTCCCGTAACGAAGAGATCTATTCTGTCTGATGTAGCAAAGCTGTTTGATCCATTTGGATGGCTGTCACCGGTGATCATAAACGCTAAAGTGTTGATACAAAAACTGTGGCTATGCAACATGGGATGGGATGACGAGCTGCCATCAGAGTTGATAGATGAGTGGATGAGATATAGAGAAGATTTAATATACCTGCAAAACATTACAATACCACGCTGGTTGAAAACTACACCAATCAATTATACCAACATTGAATTGCATGGTTTTGCAGATGCATCTACGCACGCATATGCTGCTGTTACTTACCTTAAGATTATTGAAGAGGACATAATATATATCACAATCATCGCATCTCGAACCAAGGTTGCACCTTTGAAGCAAATGTCAATACCTAAATTGGAATTATGCGCCGCAGCATTACTAACAGACTTAATAAATGATTTGGTAGATCTGTTGAAAATACCTAAAAACAAAATCTTTGCGTGGACAGATTCAATGGTTGTGATGTCAACCAAGTCGTTGGCGTACATTTGTTGCAAACCGAGTAGCAGACATAACACGGATACTAGACAATGACCGATGGAGACACGTGCAGTCTACCGATAACCCAGCCGATATCGCCACAAGAGGCGTAAAAGCATGCGACTTAGCTCGTTTAGACTTATGGTGGACTGGGCCTGTATGGTTAAAACATAAAAATCTCGATGTACAAACATATGAAATTCCTCAAACTGAATTAGAATTGAAGGGTTCATCATTTCACACCAATTTAGAAGTCAAACCAATCTGGGAACATTTTTCTTCAATTTCGAGAATGAAAAGGATATTAGCTTACTGTAGAAGATTGACAAAGAGAGAAAGGGAAACAAAGGAAATATATTTAACAGTTAATGAGCTAGAAAAGGTATTAGAATTATGCATAAAGTATTATCAAGACCTAGTTTATCAGAAGGATATTGAAGATTTACAGAAGGATGGAAGCGTGAAGAAAAGAAGTTCTCTTATCACACTCGCCCCCTTTTTAGATAAGAATGGGATAATAAGAGTGGGAGGAAGATTAGAAAATGCCTCCATACCTGAAATTACAAAACACCCGATTGTAATACCACGCAATCAGCATTTATCTAAGTTATTAGTGCAAGAAGCTCATCTTAGAACACTACACGGTGGGATACAAGCAATGATGGCTTTTGTGAGAACAAGATACTGGGTGATAGGTTTGAAGTCTGCCGTAAGAAAATGTATTCACAACTGTAAGACCTGCATTTTAGATAAAGCGAAGGTAAAAACCCAGTTCATGGGTCAGTTGCCTGCCGTTCGGGTTAATCAACATCGGCCATTTATGAATAGCGGGGTTGATTACGCTGGACCGGTATTCATTAGGACATCGAAAGGCCGCGGACATCATGCAACAAAGGGCTATATTTGTTTATTTATATGCATGGCCACTCGCGCGATCCATCTTGAAGCGGTCACAGACCTAACAACACAAGCCTTTATAGCCGCATTTCGGAGATTTGTGGCGCGTCGAGGCCACTGTTCAAACTTATGGAGCGACAATGGCACCAATTTTATTGGCGCTGCCAAAGAATTGAAGGACATGTTCCAGAAGGGAAAGAATAATATCGCGAAGGAAGCGGCTGAACTTCTAGCTAACGATAGCACAGTATGGCACTTCATACCACCAAGGATGCCTACATGTGGAGGCCTGTGGGAGGCAGGAATTCAGTCTGCTAAAAGACACCTTTACAGGATAAATAAGGACACCAAACTGACCTACGAGGAGATGTCTACACTCTTAGCACAAATCGAGGCGTGTCTAAACTCACGCCCCCTTTATCAAATGGACGATACTATGATGCCCCTTACTCCTGGGCATTTTTTAGTTGGCGAGCCCTTGATTTCAGTTCCTGATAAATGCTACGAATACCAGTCTGTCAGTCTTTTAACTAGGTGGCAAATCATTCAGAAAATGACTCAAGACTTCTGGCATAGATGGCGTACAGAGTATCTTAACACGCTCCAACAAAGATACAAATGGCAAGTGAAGGTTCCAGAGCCTGCTGTTGGAGATGTTGTTATTATTAAGGAAGATAATCTGCCCCCTACGAAATGGTTGTTGGGACGGGTGAAACAAATACATCCTGGAAAAGACAAACTCGTAAGAGTGGTAACAGTCCAGACTATGGGGAACAAGGAGTTAAAAAGGCCCCTATATAAATTGATACCGCTTCCCAAAGAAACAATAAGTGAGTGAGCTATGGTGGGCGGTTTAATAGATGATTATTTGATTATTGAAGTGTTGTTGAAGTTAAATATTAGAATTAAGATATACCTATAGCATAAATGAAGATAAAATAGTTACAGTCCATTGTTCGATTTGCATGACAATTAGTATACAAATAAGTATTGATTAAAAACTAATGTTTTGGTGGGCGGTATGTCCAATTCATATATTAATACTTGCAGTCAGAGGTAGAAACAGTAGCAAATAAATCATCATTGAGTAAAGACGTTTGTTATTTTTAATAAAACACCGTTCCATTACCCAAAAGAAAGTGAACCTTAAAGACATAAACAGCCTGTAATGGTCTAATTCAGCTACACTCAACCTGCGGCCATTTGGCCCTACGGGACTTTATGATTGGCCCACCTGGAGTTGAAGTTGGCTTCAGTTTTAAATTGTCATTAATCAGAGCTATTTGATGAGTTTATCGAACGACATCAACCTAGAAGTTCTGTTTAAAGAAAAAAGGGAAGACAGGGAATCGTGCAATTTTGGAGCATTGTTCCCCAAAAATATAAAAGCGTCCAAAAAAGTGCCCAAATCCTATTAACATTCTTTGGGTTTCCGTAATTGTGCTAAAGTGAAATCTAACCTTTGTTCAAAGGCCTACTATTCCATTAACGACTACTTAAACGATAAGAATAGTTGGTCGCTGGGTTGAACCCAAGACAATGTTTATGTTCTTTCTTTCTCCAAATTAGCTTAGTGATATTATATAACCTCACGCAGTTTTTTTTTTTTTTACCTTATTATTTTTATTATTTTTATTTTACTTTATGTTTATTTTATTAGTCTGTATGCACGTGTAAGCGGGCACGCCCTTTATGTCTGGAGGCTTTATTTATTCTTGAGTATATTTTTTAATATTTTATTTTATTTTATTATTGTTGTGTGCTAGCTGACATTGACCTTGTTTATTAATTAAACTTGAACACTATTGTATAGAATCTGGTTCTTCTAACCTAACAGACAGACGTGTTGCTGGGGAGTTTGTTCCACCTTTTCTTCTTCCCAGCTAAAACACTAGGAAGTGGCGAAGGGCGGGCGTTTTGGGGGACTGTATCTTGTAATTTTGACGTTCAAAAAGTGCTGATTATCAGCCTAGTTTGAATAAATGACTTTTGATTTTGATTTGTGCGAATCGTCTTTTTCAAAAATGAAATACACAAAGAACGACACAAAAAAAGTGTACAGAAAATAACTTACACATCAGAGAGATCTGGTGATGTAGTAATAACGTTACCATGCAGCCACAAGCCAGATCTTGATAAATTTTTAAAAAACTGTTCACAGTATCTAAAATCTTGATAAATTTCTTTATTAAAATTTAATGTTATTGTTTGTGAAAGCTCTTGGAAAATTTGGTCTATATCGCATGTGTCTTTTCAGCCACCTTTTTTTTTATTAATAACACTAATAAATCGTTAATTTTCAATTACGTTTTAATTAACACTTAAATAATTGTTGCTCGCAACACCATGACTGAAGCGTGTTTGTGGCCCCTATAAAAAAAAGGTTGAGTATGGCTGGTCTAATTGAAATAAATGCTTTGAGTTTGAGTTTGAATCCAGACTCCGTGGCTGCTACTGACAAAATCCTGATGGAAAAACCCAATAACAATTTTCCCGACCCGAGAATCAAACTCAGGACCGCATGCTTAGCAATAATATACAAATAGTCAAATCTTTTATTAAATTACTCTCGAAATATCTTCTTCAAAGCTTCTTACTATGCTCATAAGCTGCTTACGATAAGTGATTGAGACAATACTTTCCTTTCCTTTCATTTGCTGATTGAACATTGAACAGTAAACCGTTCACACTTATGTGAACACATAAGGGCACTTCAAGATGTCATTGAGTAAGTAAATAAAAGAGTTTTTAGTTTATTTACTAGTAGACGCTTTGGAGCTTGAAGCTGAGTAATAACAGCGAGTCGAATAAAGGTTAAGGTACAGTTGCTGAGGTTGGCTAGTGGATGGGTGACTAACTGACCATCGATTACATACCGAGGGACACCTCCACGCTCTAAAAACGTTCACTCGTAGATCTTTGATAGTCGTAATGGGCCAAGGGGCCTATCTGAGCAGATACAACATGTAACGTAATTAACGCACACCCTCAAACACCCCAATTAGAATATTATGTTATAATCATAATACATACACTGAATTTTTAATTTAACATGTATATGCATTGTTATTTATTAAATTTGCTATACCAATTCTTGGAGAACGTTATGGTCATACTACTACGCACGCAACGCACACATTCGCACAAGCAGTTATCGCGCCGCTCGACACAACATAAGGAAACTACGTCCATTTCAATTTGTTTTGACTGTACCGGGTTAATATGACAATAATTTCCGTAGTTTTAATTATTTTTGGGATAAAAAATTACCTATATTAAAAATGATAGAAATTTATTCAGTAAACGATTCTGAACAAACTTTTTTCAGGATGTGCGTTAATTAAGTTACATGTTGTATATCAGATAGGCAGTATCTTTATTGTAAATAGTGGTATTCAGCTGCAACCTGTTAGACAAAAAGCTGACTCCAACATTGTTGACGAAAGGATATGCAGATGATGATGAAGCTGGTGAAAGCAGAAAACTCTTTGTAAAAAAACATGTTAGTACACATTTAGTTAATTCTGCAGTTAGCAAAATTACTGTTTAAAAATTTCGAAATACTTCTTGTTTTAATTTATCTTCGGTTGAACAACGCTTCAGGAAACCCTATTGACTAACTTTTCATTTTCCATTAGGTATAATATCCATTAAAATAAAAATAGACGGCAAAATAAATATGAGACTATCCTATCAACCCGTATACATAGCGCTAGAGCAAAACACAAACAGATCAATAAATCAGAATCAACATGAAAACATCCAGTAATATCTATCAATGAAACTAATATGGAAGCCCTGTTTGAACTTGAATACAAACTATAATAGACCCGTGTTTATTAAACCGAATGATAGTATAAATACAAAACTAGGTTTTTATCGAGTAAATAGTAAATGGAGTGATAAAGCGGGTGAACTTTATAAGGGTGCTGTATAAGGGTGACAAACAGGTTTGGAAGCAGATCAGGCGATTCACCACGGTAAGAGATTATCGTTAGCTTATAAATTTTTTATGCCAGTGGTTCTCTTAGCAAAAGACAAAGAAAGAGGGCAGGCAGATTTGTGAACTCCTAATTATTTATTTTCCATCCACCCGCTTTCATCAGTCATCCAGCGATCATGGCGCTTGCAACAGCGTCGAAATAACGGGAACTCAAAACAATAAACAATCATTTATGTTTTTAATAGGATTCCATTTACTTGCTATTCCGTGGCATTACGGTTATGTATAACAAATCATTCAGCCATGTTGGGGATTCAGTTTGTAATGAAACTATATAGTTCAGTGATTTGCCAATAGATCTTTAGCAAAGTTAGTTGTTTGGGATATCATCACCTGCCTAGCCCTTTTCCCAACTTTATTGGGGCCAGCAAAGCTGCTTCCAGTCTTACCGGATGCAGCTGAATATCAATAGTTTACATGGCTCCTACTGATATTCAGCTAGGATATGATCCGTCAAAATAGATTTTCTTTAAAAAACAAGGCAATGTAATACGCCTGTGTATGCGCCGAAACGAAAGGGGCTTAGCTTAATAAACCTGTAACATTCCCACTGTTGGGACACAGACCAACTTTTAGTGAAACTGGGATATTAAAAGTCTTGGATTTTTAGACCAGCAGTGGTGAAGACATAGTTAACGCAAAGGAAAGTGCCTGCTTGGTTTCGCCTCGGATCCGTTACCCAGCTACCACTGCTCCCCTAAAAATATGGCAGATATGACCATTAATATAACCTCATTTTTTCTGTTATTCCATGTTATAGTAATAAGCGCTATTGCTACGAAATCTAGAAGAAGTCTACGATACAGGTGCGTTTGCGATCGTCAGACTACAAGCATTCTTCTCCAAATCGAGGGCGCGTTTAAAAACACAAATCACACTATACACACAAAGGCATAGAACTACGAGGGCACTTTGTAAACCTTAATGGTTCCTAGTACATTATCATCGTTTTCCTACCGTTATTCCAATTTATTTGGGGCCAGAGAAGCAAGTCTATCATCCAAACTTCTGCAGTCAACTTCTTTCAATAACAGCGGTGTGATTCTGTAAGACCTCACTTAGAACTTCGAATCTGAATCCGCTGTGAGTTTCTTGATTGGCATTCTAAAAGCCCGGTTGATAATTCGATTTTACACTAGCGCCACCACTACGAGCGTGTCAGCGAGTTGAACTAAATTAACAGGGAGATTTTGACAGATAAAGTATGCGATGACTTAAGAAGTGGCATTCTGTAAGGTAATTGGCTTGGCTACAAAATCAAGGTCATTTTGAACCTTACGCGAAGTGACAGTGGATAGCGATGTGAGATGTGAGTGGTCGTCTGAATTTTACAGAATCGACGTACAGTAGTTTTTTTTTTTATACTCAAAAAAACTGCAACCTGCACTGCTTTAATATGTAAACATTATTTGTAATTTTGTACGCCTTGCACGGCAGCACATTGTGAGACATAACTTCATTGATAACGCCATGTACTTTTTTACCTATGAGTCACGAATAAACATATTTGAATTTGAAGTAAATACATATTAAGCAAAGAAACATTTCAAAAGCATTTAAAAACAAAAGATACAAAGTAATCTTTACTACCATTTAAGTAACGCGAGCTAGTTAAGGATGCGCATGGCATTTGGAAGCTATTAAATAATATATTGTTGCCGCGTCGACGTCATTTGATCGTGATAGGTCCCGTTATGATGTCACGATAGTCGTACAGTCATGGTTATCAATACATAGGTATTGGCAAGTGCGACTGTTGGGCATTTCTGGGTCGGGCAAAGCGTTATTGGGTTTTTCTTTCAGGTATTTTCTCAGTAGCAGCCACGGAGTCTGAATTACCCAGATAATGGCAATAGACTGGCCCCTATTATATAAAGGGTGTTAAACACCTCTTAACGAAGCCGAAAGGCACTGGTTCTCCCCGTCATTGCGATCATTTTTTTGTTCTACACCATACCTGGGAACCGTCTAGTTACGGAGATATTAGGGGTCAAAGTTCCAACTTTTTGACAAGTACTTTTTTAAATACAAGTTTTTTATGTAAGATTTGTACTTTAAACTCCACGACCCCCGTACTATTCAAACCGTCCATCAGCACAATGTTTTGAGTGCGTTTCATTGAGTTCTACCACAAAACATGATTTTACACCCCCCAAAAAAAAGTCGTTTCCCAGCAATAATTTTTGCGTAAAGTTACTTAGTTTCATGTACAGAATGCTTGGTTGACGGCTTCGTGATGAGGTGATTTACACGGTGTATGACTTAAACATAAATGCTGGTAAGTGTGTGTACTATTATAGTGAGATGTATAAACTAAGAATGACAATACGGTAATAATTAAAAACCGGCCAAGTGCGAGTCGGACTCGCGCACGAAGGGTTCCGTACCATTATTTATAAGAAAAATCACTTTTATTCTGTTTTTAGAATTTGTTGTTAAAGCATCAACAGAAATACAAATAATCTGTAGAAATTTCAACTGGCCAACTATCACGGTTCATGAGAAACAGCCTGGTGGTAGACGGACGGACAGCGAAGTCTCAGTAATAGGGTCCCGTTTGACCCTTTGGGTACGGAACTCTAAAAATGAAAAAAAAAACACCATGTTTTACAATTAGATCCGTAAAATAGGTTGATGGCGCTTGCAGAAAGAAAGATGGTGCAGGTCTAATCTTCTGAAACTCTCTCCGTTGTTTTAAATGACATGCAGGAATAAATCAGATGGAAAACATTGATGATTTTTTTATACGCACCTATGCAGGCCGCTGTAAACGTCCCTACTCCTGCGCTATTTTATTTATTTAAGCCTTTTATTTCTCAATCAATTACAATTAATTTTCGTTACATGATGTTTTAATTTAAAAAAATATTCACTTTATAGATAACTGAACATGCAGTTTAACAATAATGCATGCATTTTAATAATAATTCCAATAATAAACAAAAAAATAATAATTATAATAAATTTGTATTAAAATAATGATGAATAAAATTAAATGAAAATTTAATTATCAATTAATTATTTAAATTTATTATTACAATTTTTAAATAAATAGGTAGATTTCATAGATTAGAATAAAATAAAATAAATTTGCCTCTACTCCTGCACTATAGAGGACTTAAAAATACTGCTGACGCCATGATTAACGTAGCTACCTAATGACCAGTAGGCCATGTTACGAAACATAATAATAAAGTCCTCCTAGCCTTTTTTCAGTCACGGCGCTCAATTTCAGCAGGGATTAGTCATCAGCGCAGTCATCATCATCAGCATTTCAGCCGAAAGACGTCCACTGCTGGACATAGGCCTCCCCCAAGTGACGCCACATTGACCGGTCCCGTGCGCCTCGCATCCAGCGGATCCCCGCAACCTTCACCAGGTCATCTAGGTCCACCTAGTGGGAGCCCTTCCAACGCTTCGTCTTCCGGTTCGCGGTCGCCATTCTAGAACTTTTCGGCCCCATCGCACATCCGTTCTGCGAGCAATGTGCCCTACCCACTGCAATAACACAAGTTTGGCAATTCTTCGGGCTACGTCGGTAACCTTGGTTCTCTTGCGGATGTTCTCATTTCTGATTCGATCACGCAAGGAAACTCGAAGCATAGCCCTTTACATTGTTCTTTGGGTGATTTTGAGCCTTCTGATGAGGCCCATTGAGAGCGACCACGTTTCGGTCCCGTATGTAATCAAAAAAATCAAAAATGTAAATAGAATTTCGTCTTGAGACACTGCGGTAAGTTGGACGAGAAGATACTACGCAACTTCCCGAACGCTGCCCAGCCGAGTCGGATTCGACGATTGACCTCTTTCTCGAAGTTAGACCTACCCAACTGGACCGTTTGTCCCAGGTAGACATAATCGTCTACTACTTCGATTGTAGAATCTCCGATCTTGATAGGAGTGGGTGTTACATGGGCATTCAACATGACTTTGGTTTTGTCCATGTTCATTTTAAGACCCACTCTTCCGGAAACTATACTGAGGTCATCGAGCATTGTACTGAGGTCCTCCATGCGAGCATGTGCACTATAATACATAGCGCAGTAGCTATGTATTATAGTGCACATGCTCAAGTGTCTAATTAAACACGAGCCCAAACTAAAAATAGAGATACCATCGATTAGAAAGAAGAATATGACTTATAAATCCCGCAAATTGTTTACGTCGCTGACTGTACTTGAAACTATTTCTAAGTGTAGCGAAAATCAATGATATCAAGTTTAACCTAATCGAATTTGTTTAAATATTTCTCGTGACCTTTACAAAGTAATTACTTTAATTGGTTGACATGATAGTATTGTTAATCAAGATACTTATTCTTGATAAAATACTTGAGTTTCACTTGAATTGAAAAGTAATTCTGTTATGGGATTTCTTGTGGTTAGATGAAACTTCAAATTATTTGTCTGTTTAAATAGTGGGCTTTTTGACCCAATTTCTTGTTGATCATATACAAGGTGTTGTTTTGCATTCTCGTCAAATTCAAGGAGGTAATTATGCTAATGATTCTCGTCCCGAATCAATAATAAAATGGGTGGGTAATTTTATTTGTTTTCTTAATTTACGGAAATCGGTAAGTGTGAACCACCCGTGTTTTAAACGCGGCCCGTCTAGTTCTTGCCCTATAACCTCGCTAATACACATACAAACAATCTCAAACGTTTAATTGATAATTTCTTATTCCCTAAACCACGTTAAGGGGGTTATTCTGAAGTATTGACAAACTTAAACGACCAAAAAAATCAACGTTTATTAATAATTAACTAGGTACCGTAATTTTAATTGATTATTTATGTATTTTGTGACCACCTCCTGAAATTTGACGAGGATGCAAAACAACACCTTGTATATTTATTACAGCCGTTTTGCAGTCTTTGACAACTATCTGTAGAACTTATTCTATATGGGCTAATTTGAATAGCAATAGGCTCGCCCCCTATTAAATGGGACTTAACATAATTGACGAAATGTGGGTGTACTATAAGGTACACCTCTGCCCGTCCCTTCGTGGCTTACAGGCGTTATGTTATGTTATGTATGTTGACAACTAAGACAGATCTGTGGCAGTAATAGGATAATGATCACTTTTTTTTTTCTTTGTTCGTCGGGTAGATTATTGAAAGTATTGGACACGTATTTTTTCTTTTTTCACGTGGTCATAAAATTATGGAGATATATTGAGTTGAAATGGCGCATGACGTCACATATAGGTAATTTTTATACCTACTTGTGACTTAGTGAGCCCCCACTCTCCAACTTTAATGAGTTTTTACTAAGTAATTTTTTGATATTTTGATAAAACAAAAAATACGTGTCTAATATTTTTGTATTACCTGTCTGACGGACAAAATAGAATGTCGTTTTCTTTACCCAGTCATCACCCCTATTAAGAGTCATTTGGCCGTTTAACACGATTATAAAGTTTTACATGTGACAGTCATTTCGAATAAACATGTGCCGGACACACTAAAAGTGTGTAGCTCAAAGGCATGCTTACTGACTTATTTTCCCGAAATTTTTAACGAAATTCTAGTTGAAAAACTCGTTGTTGAGCAATAAAACAAAAAAAATACGTTTTTCTCCAACAATTTGCTGTACAAGTCAGCGTAAACACAACATCAAAACACTCAGCTTACTATTTGAGCATGCAATGGACGTCGTACAAATAACCATAACCTACCGATGCAAACATCGCTTAGTTTTATGCCGCTGATCGTAAAAGTGTTTTATTTGTGGACTTGAGGTCGGTGGTGTGTACATATAGCCTTATTAAGAGGGGGTTTACACACTTGTATTTTTGATCCGGTCAAATTGTGGGGGTCCGGTCAAGTTTTGACGGTTAGTAGACGGAACGGGTTATTCTTTTAGGCAGTAAAGGAGGGAGCCAGAGATTCCTCCTATCGAATCATGAATGAAGAGAAATGATTTTGAAGGCAAGGTTGGCGCAGTGGCTGAGCGATCGACTGCTGCGCTGCGTTTCGCGGGTTCGATCCCCGCACGGAACAAATATTCGTATGGCCTACATAAAGGGTGTAAAACCCCTTTTAACGAAGCCGAAAGGCACTTGTTCTCCCTGTCATTGCGATCATTTTTGTGTTCTAATCCATACCTGGGAGCCTTCTAGTTACGGAGATATTAGGGGTCAAAGTTCCAACTTTTTGACAAGTATTTTTTAAATACAAGTTTTTAATGTAAAATTTTTACTTTAAACACCTCCACAGCCCCCGTGCTATTCAATCCGTCCATCAGCACAATGTTTTGAGTGCGTTACATTGAGTTCTACCACAAAACGTGATTTTACACCCCCCAAAAAAAAGTCGTTTCCCAGCTATAATTTTTGCGTAAAGTTACTTAGTTTCATGTACAGAATGCTTGGTTGACGGCTTCGTGATGAGGTGATTTACACGGTGTATATTTCATCATGGTCTGGCTGTTTGTCTAGGTATGTCAGTTTAAATGTTTGCAAACGCACCCACGATACAGGAGTAACTCCTAGTGTGGGGCAACGTTTTTAAAAGAAGAAAGGAAAACCAAGGTAACTGACATAGCTAGAAGAATTGTCAAACTGAAGTGACTGTGGGCAGTGAATATTTCTCGTAGAACGGCTACCCAATAGGGATGAAAGGTTCCTGAATGATGACCACGTAAGTACCCGAAGACTTTAAGGTGAACCGATGACCAAATGAAGGTCGAGGGAATCAGGAGTATCTGAAAAGGCGCTGGAGAAGACAGAAAAAGAGAGAAATCGGAACAAAGTAAGATGAAGCACGAAATCATATAGGAAGTGGTGAAGTTAAATACTGATCAATAAAGATACAATCGATTCACTTACTAAAGTAACCATTAAAAAAGCAAAAACAAAACATAAGTTACCACAAAGAAACCAACTAACCCACACACGAAAATCGTTTCAATCCACATCCGAAAACAAAACCGTACAGAAACCGGATGCAATTGCGTCCGCTTCACAAAACCGGGTAGAACCGAGTACATCTTAATCGCATAGTGCTTCCATGTCTCTTGATAATAACCGAGCGATGTTCCGTCTAGTGGCAATTAGCCCCGGCCATGCTGACTCGGCTAAATCGAGTCTAGACTGAATAGCAATCTAGATTTTTATAGATTAAAGATAGTTAGGTCACAGAATAGTTAGGTTCAGAAGGCCTGTTCATAATCCAACGTGCTATCTGCACCTTGCTTTGGAAGAGGACTTTTGGCCGCAGGGAGTGGTGTTCCGACGCTTCCACGGGCAAGTGCCACATGAACGCACAGTGTCATAGTGCAGTGAAGTGCTACTAACATAGTTTTTAGGTTTCTATTTATTATCAAGAGTTGTATTTTTAAGATATATATGTTAGTCTGTAAGGTATTTATCTATGGGCCAAAGTTGCCTGATAATAAATGAATATTATTATTATTATAAGAATGTGGGAAAATATCATACTGAGAGTAGTAACTGTCTTGTCGCAGTCAACTATTTTGTTCCGTCGTAAAAGTTAAGATAACATTGCTCTTGTTCTAAGTTGCTTTGTTGTAAGATTGAGACAGTTTGAAGGTCTTCGTACATTACGCTGAATCAATGCCAGCCCCAACCTAATTCGACTCACTTGTAAAGCATTTAAAGCTTTAAATCCTGTTCTTTACGTTTTAGAATTTAAACATTTACATGACATAAGTGTACGACGCACGGATCTCGCGTAGTCCATATTATGACCATGTTGATATATCCGTACGTACTCGTTTTTGTTTTTGCACGTCTTTTCACCAATTGCGTAGCTGGCTTTCTGTAAATATCTACTCTGCGGTATGGCTGGCTGATTCTGAACGTTGGTTTGTCTTTAAGAGATCTTTTGATAAGCAACGGGGTTTTAATGGAATGGTTCCCGTTCCGTGTCTTCCTATTTTAAATTCGTTCGATAACTATTTTTTTTGAAGCGAGTTGATAAACTGACGGGCCATTTAAAGGTCAATTATAGCAACTATACAGAATGCCAGAACAAACTGGGTTGTGAAGGTCTGATAGGCAGAAAATACTGGTATTAAACTGCATATCCGGTGTGTGTGTCTGAAGAGATGACGTAATAGAGAAGTATGGAGAAGAAGACATGCTGCGCCGAACCCAAATAAATTGGGATTAGGGCAAGAGAATTATGATGATCCGGTTGGACTGGCAGCCAACCCCGAAATAGGCAGATGATGATAATGAAAAAGAATGCCAACTCAAAAGTGACTCTTAATCGCTGATCCATGGTTGATATTGTATTGTAATTAAAGACTGCCTCGTTGGTCTTGGGTTAGATATCGGGTTCGGGCAAAGTACTATTCGATTTTATTATTAAGAACTTCCCAATAGTAACCAAGGACGTTGGATTTGTGCCCGCTTGATGGCAACAGGCTCAAACCCTATGAGACTTATACATAACTGGTTAAATGCACTGTGCCAAGTATGCAAAACAAAGTTAAGTAGGTACATAATTCACCAAGCATCCTTGAAAACACATGCATGCTACGGTGACTTTATGAATGGTAAAATGAAAACATAAGTTTCCACTCTTCCTGAAGTATTTTGGGTAATATAATGGCGTCAAAGTTACTTAATAATTACACACATTTAGACGATGTTTTGTATGGATGGATGGTGTATGTGAAAGATGTTATGGCTAGGAACGCAGCGAACTCTGAAATGACGGCTCAGAGATGCAATCGTCAACTACAAGGTGTTGTTTTGCAACCTCGTCCAAATTCAGGAGGTTGTCACACAAGACATAAATAATCAATCAAAATTACGGTACCAAGTTAATTATTAATTAAACGCAGATTTTTTCGGTTGTTTATGTTTGTCAGTATTTCAGAATAACCCCCTTAACGTGGTTTAGGGAATAAAAAAATATCGAATAAACGTCTGAGATTGTATGTACATATTTGTGGAAGCGCGTTTATAGGGCGAGAATCAGACGGCCCGAGTTTAAAACGTGGGTGGTTTACACTTACGGATTTCCGAAAATAAGAAAATTAAAAAAAATACCTACCCATTTTATTATTGATTCGGGACGAGAATCATTAGCATTGTTACCTCCTTCAATTTGACAAGAATGCAAAACAACACCTTGTATTTGCATTTTCTTAGCTATACACGGTGTTGTTGTTTTGTGTGTGGACCACCTGTGTTTTAAACGCGGCCCTTTTGATCCTCGCCGTATAAACGCGGTTTCACAGATACAAACAATCTCAAATCTTTATTTGATAATTTCTTATTCTCTAAACCACGTTAAGGGGCTATGCGGGGGTCGTGCGGTCCATGGCCCTTTACGGGGCCCCGGTGTGGGCGCGTTCTTTGACGCGGCGAGCCGCCCATTACCTGAACGCGCCCCAGAAGGTGGTAGCCGTAAGGCTGGTCCGGGGGTACCGTACGATCTCCGGCGGGGCGGCGAGCCTCTTGGCCGGATTGCCGCCATGGGATCTGGAGGCGATAGTACTCGCGCGCCTGCACGAATGGCGGGCGGAGGCACTACGCCGGGGGGAAACTCCGCTGCCGCGGCAAATTGTCGCTCAGCGGACAGATCTCCGGCGTGATCTCATGGTGACATGGAGACAGCGACTGTCGCAACCACGTGCAATAGTGGCGATAAGTCCCCTCTTTGAGGAGTGGCTAGAGAGGCACCACGGCGCCCTCACCTTCCGCCTGACGCAGGTCCTCACCGGACACGGTTGTTTCGGGAGGTTCCTGCGAATCGGGCGGGAGGAAACGCCCGGGTGTTACCACTGCGAGGATCGGCCGGAGGACACGGTGGAGCACACCGTGGATCTCTGCCCCGCTTGGGCTGAGCACCGCCGTGTCCTCGTAGCGGCGATTGGCGGCGGCGACCTCTCGCGTCCGGCCCTGGTTCAATCCATGGTCCGGAGTATAGATGCTGGCGGGAAAAATTCCGAATCATTCCCGTCGAATACTTCGGAAGTATTCCGAAATATTCCGAAACTTTGGGAATATTTCAACTGTAAAAAAAACCAGGAAAATCGACCTTACTACCTATTTCGCGCTTGGAAGTTGTAAATTATATTATCTTTAGTTGTGTTGTGAGCGGTAGGTATATTAACTGAACTATAATTAACTCACCCACCACACCACAAACAAACACGTTTATTCCCATTGAATTATTCGGGCGAAATATTCGGCGAAAACATTCGATTGCGGGGTTCGAATCTTTCTCGCGGGGAGAAAACTTCTCCGGGGAGCATCTCCCTCTTACCGCACCCCGCACCGCCATCGCCTGCACGCACGACTCGTGGCAGTCGGGCGCGTGCGGCGCGGCGGCAGCGGCGATCGATGCAAAATACGATTTTTCAGCAAAAAAAAAAACTTAATTAAATTCATTTTGAATAATTCCGATTCAAAGAAACTTTCCCAGAAGTATTCCGGAATTATTCCGATTGTTTCAGAAGTTTTGCAACTATAGTCCGGAGCGAGAGGGAATGGGATGCCGTCGCCTCCTTCTGCGAAGCAGTCATGCTAGTGAAGGAGGTCGCGGAACGTGAGAGGGAGAGAACCTCACGTCCCAGCTGCCGCAGGAGACGCCCCGGGCGACGGGGGGCAACCAGTGGCCCCCGGCCACCGTAGGCGCGAGCCTCTGGACGGTGAGTAATGGGCTAGCTCACCGTCCGTCCGTCTTATGACGACAGGCCGTGTCGACGGCGCGTACGTGTTCCACGCGCGCCTCAAGGAGATGTCAGCAAACCGGAAGGGGTCCGAAAGGGCCGATGCCTGCCAGGGCTGCGGGTTGTTCGAAAGAGATACCGCGGCCCTGGAACACAAAGGGCTAAGAAGGAACATGGGTGGGTTTTAGTCAGTCAAGTCTGACACTCCCTCCCGCTCCGCCCAGAGCTGGAGAAGTCATTTGATGATTTCCCATCCGCAAAAAAAAAAAGCGGGTTATTCTGGGCTGCGAAACTGTTCGAAAGAGATACCGTGGCCCTGGGTGTATACAAAGTCAAGATTTTTGTTCCTAACAATCCACTGCTTGTCACAGTTAAGACGTGCAAGCAGTTAACATTTTTGTTCCGCCCTATTTGAAATTTTAATATTTTTTTCTAGCTTCGTACCTATGTTTATTGTTTTATTTTATTTTGTCATTTTGTATGCACGTCATGTTCCTGTGTTGTTTTTTGGCCTAGCGTTGTGCGCATTTTCAATAGAAAAAGATGCCACCTTATACTGGTTTTGTTATCACTGACGTGCGGTCTACCGTACTACTATGGTAATAGGGAATGATCATATTTTTTTTTCTTTGTCCGTCGGATAGATTAATGAAAAGTATTGGACACGTATTTTTTTTTTCACGTGGTCATAAAATTACCGAGATATATTGAGTTGAAACGGCGCATGACGGTAATTTAATGTAGGTAATTTTTATACCTACTTGTGACGTAGTGAGTCCCCACCCTCCAACTTTAATGAGTTTTTACTAAGTAATTTTTGATATTTTGATAAAACAAAAAATACCTATCTAATATTTTTGTATTACCTGTGTGACGGACAAAATAGAATGTCGGTTTCTTTACCCAGTCTTCACCACTATTGTCCGTACCTACTTGTTCTTTAAACATACATAACATCACGCATGTAACCCCCTAGGGTTAGGCAGAGGTGTACCTAATAGTACATACACATTTTGCCAGTTATGTCAGTTCCGTGTAATAGGGGGCGAGCCTATTGCCATCAACCGGGCACAAGCCTAGATTCTGTTGCGGCTACTGCCAAATTCCTGATGAAAATCCCAAAAACACTTTACCTTTTACGAACAACATTTTACGTTGAAAAATAAATAATTAACAAAACTAGCACACAAGCAATAAATATACCTTTATTCTCACACCGGTGACCACATAATAAGGATTTAATGTACAAATATTTTTGCTAAAAATATGACGGTAGTCGCGACGGGACATCGAAATATTAGGTTTGGGTCCAAATGGCCAATTTCCGAGATGTCCCACGTTTCGCGAATTGAATAACGTTGACACTAACGTAGTTAGTCGTACGGATCCGGACGGTTTCGGCCGGTTGTATGCGGTCCGGTTTTTTCTCATTTACGACACTGTCCGCCTAAGTCGTGAATAAGTAAACGGTTTTTATAGAACGTCTGAATATAAACTTGGTGTGAGGTACAGTTAGCAAAAGAGATGACGTGACGATAGGTTGTTTTTGAACTTTAGTATGGCAATAGCGGTCATTGAGCTTGGGGGGGTCAAACACCGCTATTACTATGCTTTTCAGGCAATTATTGATAGATTGTGGCATCCTTCATTTTAACTGAAATGAGGTCCTTTACCTAGATCTTTTATCTACATGGAGCAACTTCATTCATTCTGTCTTTGGTATTATATTACCCACTAACCAACCCAGTTACTGTATGGCTATCACGATACTCCTTGGTAGTCCCACTGTTGGTGGCCACTATTTTACTCAAAACCTTAAATATCTGGCCTTATTCTTTTGTTTACAGTAACTAGGTTACGGTAAAATACGATTTAAGTAACTTCATATCAAAGTGATTACTGAAATTTGTAGCTATATTTCAGTCTTTTAAATTATGTTAAAAAGGAGGGACGGAACTATTTGACATTAATACACATTTCTTATCTGCCAGCTGCTTTCCATAACATAAAAATAAAATTAGGACTTAATTTTTTTTGACATAATGTCTCTCTCTGTCTGCCAATCGATTTAGAGTTCAATACTGTACGTATGTTTTTTTTTTGCTAGCAAATAAAGCAATTATGAAAATAATAAAAAAATAACAGGGCGAAAAAATTTTTTGGCACTTCTTAACATTAGGTATAGTGCCCAGAAGGCTGGCAGCTTTACCACGTTGGATGACAATGCTGATGGATTTGGTAGTTAGGTTTTTAGTCCACAACTGAACATTACTGCCAAATTGTAGCAAATAATGTGGTGCTCACATTACATAATCACATAAAATGCACTCTATACAGAGATGAATACAACCGCATTTTGACACGGCCCGTAAAATAGCCTCATTAAAATTTCGGACTCGAATTTCAGCTGTAACCTATCATTACTACATATTATTGTGGCATTTCATGAATTTTCCGCTTGGTATAATGTTGCTTATGCCCGGTTCACATTATTCCTCTTGCATGCTAATTCAGTGCTTGAGGAGCTCTTCACTAAATAATAACAGCCGTTCGGATCAATCTTCAGAATAAGCCGGTCTTGTCTAGGTTGGTCTGTACATGTGAGACCATTCATTCCATTCCGAGTTTCCTCCGTGCCTCGGAAAGCACGTTAAGCCGTTGGTCCCGGGCGTCCCGGCTGTCATTTGTATATCTTTGACAGTCGTTACAGGTCAAGAACACACCTGAAAGTCTGACAACCAGTCTGAGCAACCAGTCACTCCATTTAAAATACTGGTATTCAGCTGCGTTCGGTTACTGGAAGACCCCAACGTATTTGGGAAAAGATTAGGCAGATGATGATGATGTTAGTCCAGAGATCTAATCTACGCTTAAAGTTGCACTGACCAAGCCAGTGCTAGTAAAAACTTCTACCAATAAACAGGTGGCTTACCATGACGTCTTAAAACGTTATTGTTCCATTCTTATTCCAGAGTGAAAAAGAGACGGAGCTATTCAGGTCGTCTAGCTCCATCTCTTTCCCACTCTGGAATAGGAATGGAACAAAAATGTTTTAAGCGTCATAGTAACCCCCCAGGTGTTGCTCTTTCTGCGGATAGGCGGCTTTTTGTTGCAGGAATTACCATCCTGGTCCAGCGCTAGATTCGTTCACTGGCCTGAAATGCTACTGGAATAATGTGAACCAGGCATAACATACAATCCATACTTCCATACTAATATTACAAATGCGAATGTCACTCTGTTTGTTTGTTACCTTTTCACGACTAAACGGCTGATCGGATCTTAATGAAATTTGGTAAGAAGATAGATTTTAACCTGAGAAAGGACATATGCTATATATCATCACGCTACGACCAATAGGCGCGGAGCAGCAATGAAAAATGTTGCAAAAACGGGGAAAATGTGACGCAGACGAAGTTGCGCGGGACAGCTAGTAAGTTATAAGTTAACCATCAGAAAATTTTAATATTCACGGTGTTCATTAAAAACGTTTTAAGTACTTTTCCTTCAGGAACTCTCTTTAAATTTCTAACTGTATGAAAGAAAACTGAAATATAAGGCATAGGCTCGCTCCTTTATACATGGTACTTTAAACATAACTGGCGAAATGTCGGTTTACTATTAGGCACACCTCTGCCTAACCCTTCGAAAATGGGAACTATATTTTCTATCACCAAAATTTATATTTGTCATCAAGTTGTATCACCTAATAAATAGATCTATCGCCACGAAATATTTTCGTTCTCAGATAAACAAAAATTGTTCCCAGGTATGAATTATCAAATTAATGTTAATATATGTGTAAAATAAGAGATCGATAACCAATAAAATTATATTGCATTACATGAATATAAACTTCGTTCTTATAATAACAGTTTTGTTACTTAAATAATAGCTCTGTGCTCAGAATGGTAGATCTGTCACCAAATAAATAGATCAGTTCCTTAGAGACATAGGGCACATCAACTCGGACAGGTTAGGTTCGAAGGGGATGGCGGGGTCTAGTGAGCGAGCGGAGCGAACGAACTAAGACCCCGACATCCCCTTCGTGTTAGGTTACTTTAAACCCTGCAGAGAGAAATAGGAGTCCCGCGTAGCGGGGCTCCGTCGACTACGCCTTAGTTTGGACCTGTGGTTTGGAGTTTTATGTAAACATTTTTACATTGTTTGATGATTCAATTTTCGTGACACTTCTATTATTTTGAAAACAAAAACATTTATTTGGTACTAGACCTTATATCTCAGGATTTTAGGTGATTTATTGTGGAACTGATTTTGCATTGTTTGGTGACTACATTTTGGTGACAGATCTACTATTTTGAGGACAAACCCTATTATTTAAGAAACACAAAACTAATTAAATTGGTGATAGCTTAAATGATACCCTTCGAAAATTACAGGCGTGATGTTAAGATGATGTTCATATTATGTAAAAGCCTTCTATTACTAGAAGTGTATAACATAACAATAACTTGCAGTTTATTTCTGTAGACCAACCAATCGCAAAATTGGTTGGCCGTCAATCAAATCACTACCTTATGGCACTACGCAACAAGTTAAACTGATCGAGTAGACATTAAGAGGGAAGTGTTTCCAATAACTTTGAGGTCCAGTGAGTTTCGGAGAGGTCATGGCCTCGTGGCAACAGTATTCACTTATGAAATGCAGGTCATGGTGATGATAAAAGATCGTGAGTAAGCCGAAATGTCCAAGAATTATTATCATCATCATCAGCCTGTACTCGTCCACTGCTGAACATAGACCTCTGCCATGACACGCCACTGAGCACGATCCTCGTCCACTCTCATCCAGCTCTTGCCAGCTACCTTGCGAAGATGATCGCTCCACCGAGGCAGAGGACGTCCTACGCTACGATTACCGATCCGTGATCTCCACTCAAGAACTCGTGTACCCCAACGGTTATCGGTTCTTCGGGTTATATGGCCGGCCCATTGCCACTTCAGCGTGCTATTGCGGTGGGCTATGTCGATAATCTTGGTTTCGTATGTCCTAGAATAAAAAACACTAATAAAAGTGACATTCACCAAACTGCAATGTGCTCGCATGATGCCCTATTACCCTTCACCCCACGGCCCTACTTTTTCCACAGAAAAAACTGTGTCCCAGCTGTGGGAACATCAAGGATGATTATGCTATGCATAGGTATGCTTCTGTTATTCAATATCAAACCTTAAACAAAGGATTTAACATTCAAAACGTTCTGCAAAACGTTTTTTTATGCATAGAGTCCATTAGAGGCTGATTATGCTGTGCTTATGGCAGCGCCAGATTAACCAAATCAGGTTAAATATCCAATATGTTATCATTGGTCCAGTTACTCCAGATCACTATGTATTTTTATGGAACAATCAAGCTCAAAATTCCGTCAACCAGTTGTAGAATTTCCGGATTCCGATACGATTTAGCCATATTGGCAACTGTTTCATTTCTCGGTTCCGCTGAAAGTTACCCGAAAATTCAAGACGAATATCTGTGTAGAACCAACATTAAATAAACTATAAAACTTTTAGAATTCTCCGTCGCATTCTGTGAGGTATGAGTGAATGGAAGAATTCCGGCATTATCGCCGAAGGACGAAACTCGCACATAACGACCTGCGAGCCGGATTACGACCGTGTCTATCGATAAAAAGTCCCAACGTTGTGTCCCCTCCCTGTTCACCCTTTTAATCAATAGTGATTTTGACGTAATAGTTTTTTTTCGGGAACTTTTGAATATAAAAGTTTTTTGATTCGTTTTCGATTGGAGGTAGTTTTCGGTTTTCGTGTTAGAAAGTTGGGAAGTTTGGAATGGAATAGTGTTGGGTTGAACATTTTTATCGCGGATGCCTTCATTAACCTGTTTTCCAATAATATTAACTTTAGGATTGTAATGCTTAAAGCTGGTAGTCCTAAAGACCAGAAGATATAAAAATAGGAAACTTATAAAGGTCCATTAAAGCAAAACTTTTTTTTTGAGAATTTATGGTCTCTTTCTTCTTTGTTATGCATACTTCTTCAGTCTTTGGGAAATTATAGAGTAAAATAAAAACTGACTTATATTATCATTACTTTTTTAATGTTATAAATATTGACAGAACGGATTTCGATAAAACTCAAACCATATACTTGGGTAATAATTTCGGATGTTTTTCATTCCAGTAGTATTTTCCTATGAGAAATGTCTTAAACGTGGACGAAGCCAAAGCTGAGTGAACATAAAAATCTTTTAGAAAAGAAACTAGTGATTGAATTCAATATTAAACGATTCAAAGCACTTAATATCTACCTTACAAAGACTTGAAACTATCTCCTTTAAATCGTTGTAATAGAATCAGTAGTTCGGCTCCGATTTAAAGTGGCTTGAAAACAGACGAGCAAGTATTTGCATACTGTCAGCGCAATTATAAGCAGTTTACTGCAGCCGAGCGGCGAAAGCTGAACTGAAATTTCAACACAGCATCAACTATTTGGTGATTTTATGGATGTATAACTGTAAAATTATATGTAGACTGAAATGTTATACGCTCTTATGTGATTGTAAAAAAAACTTTTGTACCGGCTCGAATGCTAGCTGTTGCCCCCGACTTTCGTCCGCGTGCAATTGTTATAAAATATTACTTCACTATTTGAATCGGATTTAGTTAACAATTTCGTGGGTTTTAATATTAACAACGGAACCCTAATGCTTTTTCTAAAATAAAAGTAGCCTTAGTACTCCTTTTAACAGCTATCTGCCGGTAAAAATCGCTTCAGCCGTTTCGGAGATTAGCTAAAATAAACCGACACACAAAAATTTAAAAACATGTTTTGATTTGCTATAAGTACCGTATACAGGGAAATTTTTCGCATGACCACGCCCACTAGTAAAATTCACTATATCTTCATGCATTCAGTAAGGGTCAGCTCACACCGAGACGCGACGCTGCGCGCACATTTTAAAGAGCGATTCAAAATTTAACTTTATTTTCTACACGAAAAGATACACATTTCGTTGTGAGAATACGTTGCGCCACGCAGCGCTGCGCCGCGTGACGCCTGTAAAGAAATATGTATCCTTTCGTGTAGAAAATAAAGTTATATTTTGAATCGCTCTTTAAAAGTGTGCGCGCAGCGTCACGTCGCGTCGCGTCTCGGTGTGAACTGACCCTTAAAAGCTGTTATTTTGAAATTATACCGCATTTTTAGGGTTCCGTACCCAAAGGGTCAAACGGGACCCTATTACTGAGACTTCGCTATCCGTTTGTCACCAGGCTGTATCTCATGAACCGTGATAGTTAGCTAGTTGAAATTTCTACAGTTTATGTATTTGTTGATGCTATAACAACAAATACTAAAAACAGAATAACATAAATATTTAAGGGGGCTCCCATACAAAAAAGTGATTTTTTTGCTCGTTTTTATAAATATTCGTGTGCGATTCCAACTCGCACTTGGCCGGTTTTTATTTTTTTGTTTAGATAATCACACGCGGACGAAGGTCGCGGGCAAAAGTTAGCTAAAACTAAATTACCACTACATTGTCCCAGAAAATGACCGCAACATTTTTATATAGTTTACACACGTTTAAGAGCGTTTATCCCTTACCGCTTTTCATACAAACTTTCAAGTAGTTTTTTTCCGAAATGACTGAACCGATTTAAATGAAACTTTATAAGCATAAGCAGGATACATAGGTCTAAAAAGTTACTAAAAAATATTTTCAAAATGTGTTTTAAAACAAGAGATAATTGGAATTTTCTGTTTCTATAGAAAATTTAAATTCGGTCTAATTTAACTGTAACACTATTTTTCGAAAATGTTTTTAGTAACTTTTTAGATCTGTGTATCCTGCTTATGTGTACGAAGTTTCATCAAAATCAGTTCTGTCATTTCGGAAAATAACGACTTGAAACTTTGTATGAAATGTCGTAAGGCGTAAACGCTCTTAAAACGCGACCATTACTGACTTCACTCATAACTCCACTAAAATCACACAAACCAACACATTAGCAATGTAAGCAAGGACGTTTATCATCATCACCCGTCACGGTCCTAGGTTCCAGGTAACTTGGTGAGTTGATCAACGAATGATGAATTGGAGCATCGGTCATCAATAATAACTAGTATTTGGTTCATTAGCGACCGCCGGGGGTTGGTGGGTCTGTGGGCGCTATCGATATCGAAGCGATTGAATATTTTATTCGCTTACTCAAAAATTGATTGCGTATGGGAACGTAGTGGGGTTTTTGTCTTTTTTGTGGATTGGTTGAATATTGTCTCGTTGGTCTATTGTTAGCAAGGTCTACTGCTGCGCCTGAGACCTGGGTTCGATTGCGAGGTTGGGTAAAAAAATATTGGGATTTTTTAACAGGAATTTCTCAGTAGTCGCGTGGATTTTGGATTTGTGCCCAGAGGATAGTTTTTTTTTTAAACTTTGCCTCATACTAGGAATTTCTCCTGTATCGTGGGTGCGTTTACAAACATTTAAACTCACATACACAAACAGCCAGACTCGAACAACTTTGTGTAGGCCTTACAAATGGGGATTGAACCCACGACACGCAGCGCAGCAGTCAATCTCTTAGCCACTGTGCCAACCGTGCCTCCAATAATGTTGGCGTACTGGTATACTACACCTTGCCACTTAACCACGTCCACGTAGCCCTCTTATTAGGGTTCCGTACCCAAAAGGTCAACGGGACCCTATTACTGAGACTTCGCTGTCCGTCCATCCGTCCGTCCGTCTGTCACCAGGCTGTATCTCATAAACCGTGAAAGATAGCCAGTTGAAATTTCTATAGGTTATGTATTTCTGTTGATGCTATAACAACAAATACTAAAAACATAATAAAATAAATATTTAGGGAGCTCCCATACCAAAAAGTGTTTTTTTGCTCTTTTTTATAAATAATGGTACGGAACCCTTCGTGCGCGAGTCCGACTCACACTTGGCCTGTTTTTTCTTAAATTACAAACATAACATACTTTTCTACTTGGTTCTTTGTATTAGTGTCCATTACCTACAATTAAATAAGAAAATACAAACAACTCCTTAATTACTCATGTCACCTGTCCACTTCACGTTATTTGAATCATTTACATCGGCAACAATTTTTTAAATAGGGTAAACTAAGAATTGTCTTAGTCACTGCTATTTGGATGGTCAATGAATACAAATTAGGAGGGGGAACCTATATAAAAATCTGAGTGACAGTACGTTTACAAAGAACTTACCTTTTTTCCTGGTCTTGAACTGTGGTTAGCGATAAACATGAAAGTCATCACAGGGCATTGTGCTTTGCATGTATGACTATTTAGTACATGAGAATGTTAATGTCACCTTTTGTGGTTAACTTTTCCCAGCAGTTTTGTTTTACGCTTTAAAAGTTATAAGGTGCACTGGGGTAATCCCGAAAATTATTATATTCTGAAAATTGTAAATTCAATTGTAGATTTTAGGAAAATGTCGCGACGACTGGTCTATTTTTAGGGTTCCGTACACAAAGGGTCAAACGGGACCCTATTACTGAGACGTGACTGAGACGTGACTGGTGACGGTCGGACGGACAGCGAATGTCCGTCCGTTCGTCCGTCCGACCGTCACCAGGCTGTATCTCATGAACCGTGATAGTTAGCCAGTTGAAATTTCTACCGATTATGTATTTTTGTTGATGCTATAACAACAAATACTAAAAACAGAATGAAATTTATTTATTTAAAAACACATGCGCTATCATTACAGGCTAAAATAAATATTTAAGGGGGCTCCCATGCAAAAAACTGATATTTTTGCTCGTTTTTATAAGTGGTGCCTTCGTGCGCGAGTCCGGCTCGCAATTGGCCGGTTTTTTTTTTACTTTCGGAATTTAACCATTTTCGGGATTACCGCAGTGCATCTTCATGTTTTTTTTCTGCAAGTCTTCGTGTCGCTCTTTTACTTTGCAACAGGATTGTGAAGGACTCAGATAATGAGTTACATCTTTCGATACTTCTTGTTATGTTATATCATAATTATGTTATATTGCTATATACCTTCTACCAATAAAATACGGAGAAAAATCTGTCTTCCATAATAATTATGTAGAGACTTAAGCTAGCAAAACAAAAGGTTCAAAATATAATGAAGAAACAACACTCACTAAGTCAGCACATATTAATTTCACAACAACATAACACAAAAACCCCAAACGTTCGCCATGTCGAAATTCGCCACGCCACCCGTGTTCGCTTCGCCGCACCCGCTTAGTGCAATACATTTAATTCATATGTCTAACAGCTTTGCGACTTAATTGACTTACAGCCGCCTAATTCCTATTTGCAATTATATTTTCCAATTAAATTTTCCACTTTCTTCCTTGGGTAATGGATTTTGTAACAATTTTGATATTTTGGGGTTATAATTGTAATTTAAAAAGGGTTTCGTATTGTGATGCTTTTAAATGTGAAATTAATTGTGTTTGTGAGTTAATTTCGTTGTTTTGCTGTGTTTCCATTGTTATAATTGCTTTGTTTTTTTGGGTTACCTGTGGTAGAATTGTTATGGTTTTGCGCAGAATTAACTTCATGGCATGTTTATAGGTAGGAAGGTAGGTACATAGGTACTGTACTGTACTGAGAAGAGCTCGTGGCTAAATAATAACAGCTGCTCGGGTCGATCTTCAAGGTAAAGCCGCGCTTGGCAAGGTCGGTCTGTGGATGGGTGACCATCTATTACATACCGAGTTTCCTACAAGTCAAGGTGTTGGTCCCGGTTGTTATTTGTAGATCTTTTACAGTCCTTACAGGCAGTCAGTGGCCTGAAGATCTGACAACCAGTCTTACCAAGGGGTATCGTGTTACCCAGTTCAGTTCTGGGTAATACGAGTCCTGGGTTGTGAAGGACAGATAAGCAGTCGCTCCATGTAAAATAATGGTTTTCAGCTGCATCCGGTTAGACTGGAAGCCCACCCCAACATCGTTAGGAAAGGTCTAGGCAGACGATCAATTTCCGACAGGTATGTCACTTAGTCTGTTTGACAACTAGTCTTACCAAGGGGTATCGTAGGGTTTGGTGACGATTCGTAAACGATCTCGATATTTTAGGCCACACATTAACGGAAACCTCTCTCGTGGAATTACGTATAGGCAGCTGATATTTTTTTTTGCCGCAATTTTTTTTTTGATGTGAAACATGTTCAGTTTGATGGTCTGTAGCACACTCTTAAGGATGTATATACCCTTTCCGTTACACCCTGTATATCAGAGTAGACTACCAACAGCAATATAATATCCCACATTTTACAATATTTTTTAAAAAAACTTGTCCGATCCGCGAGGGTGTTATTAGATATCGATATTAGTCCTTTTTGGATAAAAAAAAAACCCAGACAAAAACTTAATAAAATGTAGTAAAATCAGGAAACTGACATGGCAACACAGGACAACACTCCGGTCGCCTCTCGGGTAGTGACATCATAAACAAACAACTGACGATCGAACACACTTATGCCAAAGATGGTGTTCTCACGTTTTATAAGTTGGTTGGATTTTAGGGAAATTGTGGTAAGTTAGATGCAAAAATCGGGGTTTTATATATGTATTTATACCCTGTGGTGATTAAGTTTTTAATTATTTAGCAGTCAGAAGTTATAATAGTGAACTTACACTGTAACTTACGGGATATCTTCCGTGAATATCAGTTATTTAATTAATTTTATTTATTTGCTACAGACACAACGATCCATAATTTAGTTAGTAAGTACACTTGAAAATAACGTTGGTATGAAATCAAATAGTCAGAGACAAATACTCACGACACAATACTATTATAACTAAGTTGTGCACAAAATGAAATTCAAATTAAATTAATACATAAATATTTCGTCAAATTAAATATCAATTGTAATTGTACGCTCCTGATATTTTGAGGCAGTTCCAAGCGCAACGAAGACGGTCATCCCGCGATCATGGCGCTTACAACCCCCTTTCGAGTCTCTATTACTACTAAATTATAAACATAATAAGTCATTATAACTTTCATCAAAGATGTCCATTGAAAGAATGCCAACGACATTAAAATCTTTCGAACTTAGATTTAATTAAAAAACTTAAGAGTTATTATAAAGTTTTACTGAAGTAGTGCAGGGCAGATTAGCTTTTCATACGATTTTGCTCTCAGGAAGCTTGTTTCTGTATGCAGCTGTCGCAGTTTCATCTCTTCGAAGTTTTTAAAATCCACCTGGAACCAAGCGACATACCTGTCGGAAATTTATCGTCTGCCTAGCCTTTTCGCAACTATGTTGGGGTCGGCTTCCAGTCTAAAGGATGCAGCTGAGTACCAGTATGTTACATGGAGCGACTGCCTATCTGACCTCCACAACCCAGTTAGTACTGGGTAATACGATACCACTTGGTAAGACTGGTTGTCAGATTTCAGGCCACTGACTACCTGTAATGACTGTAAAAGATCTACAAATGTCAGCCGGGACCAACGGCTTTACGTGCTTTTCGAGGCACGTAGGAAAATGGATGGTCACCCTTCCACAGAACAACCTAGGCAAGACCGGCTTGACTTGGAGATATTTAGCCACAAGCTCCTCTGCTGTCGGAAATTAAGTAGCAGAAATGGCGCATGCCTGTTTTCTGTGAAGAATGCGCGACGTATCTTTGGCCTCATGTGTCTCAGAGATTTTATATGAAGCAAATTGCAGGCGTAACTTTGTATCGCGTAAGTTCAGCAGAAATTTTGTTATCTTAAGTGCGTATATCTAGCTTTGATTACTTATTAAGTGCTATTTTAAATGTTTAATAACTTATGAGTGAAGAAACTGGATTTTGAAATCCTTAACCTGGCCAAATATAACATTTTTCACGAAAGTAAAGGACCCTATAAAGATCGCAGGTTTTTCTCGTAGAAAGCACAGTGCACTAATCATTCTCCTGTCCTTATCCCAATTTATTTGGGGTCGGCGCAGCATGTCTTCTTCTTCCATAGTTCTCTATTACCTACTCGTTATCTCAGCAGTTACCTCCTTACTTGCCATATCATCCTTCACACAGTCGATCCTTCGTTTCATTGGTCTTTCTGTACTCTTATACCCATCCACATCCATACTCAAAACATTCCTCATGATATTTTCTTCATTCCTCCGCATCACAAGCCATACCACGACAACCGATTACCACACAACTTTTCAGCCACCGGTGCCACTTTCAAACTTTCTCTTATGTACTCATTTCTTATTTTATCCATTCGTGTTACACCACATATCCCCCTTAGCATTCTAATTCTACAAATTGAGTAATCAAATATAAAACTCTGTCCGCAAAATATACATCTTCTATATAAAGTTCTCGTGTCACAATGTTCGTTCCCGTACTCCTCCGAAACGGCTTGACCGATTCTCATGAAATTTTGTGAGCATATCGGGTAAGTCTGAGAATCGGCCAACATCTATTTTTCATACCGATAAAAAAACCCCGCGAACGAATCGCGGGCAGCTAGTAGTTTTATATACTCTTCAAAACAACGAACTGAAAGTTGTTTCAGGCTTTCAGGACCATCATAGTAAGAAAGCAAATATGGAGAAGCACCGCCCAGGTATAAATAGTACTATATCTCAACGAATAATTGAGTTTCAAGTTGAATTCCATTTTCAGACTTTGCCCAATGCAATTTGGGTTGACACTACTAAGTTTTGGGGCTTTCAGGGGTTGTGTACAAACTTGAAATGTATATTATTTCTATAAGCATACATAAGAAACTGTAGTTATCAACATAGCTTGATCATATATCTCGAGTTCGATCCCAAGACATGCACCTCAGATTTTTCGAATTCATGTGCGTATTGTATAATTATCAGTTGCTTCGGTAAAGGAAAACATCATGACGAAACCAAATCAGCATGCTTGAGAGATATTTCTTGTCAGCATGTAAAGCCAAGTCAGAGGCCCATGGTCGGCATAACTCTGACACAGGGTTACGCTACGTCCTACTTAGTTGTCGCAATACGACACAACTTTTGTTGTCCAACCGACCAACCAACGCGACAAAATTTAAACAATCCTTTTTGAAAGTAGCTGTCCTTACTGTAAACTCACACGGACGTGCAACGTCGCATTTGTTGGTCGTTGCGTTTGAATTTCAAACCAGTTCTATTTTGTCGTGTCGGTCGCGCGGAATCCACGTGTTGTTTGTTTACAAAAATGAATAATTTCAATGATTCTTTGATAACAGAAATACAAAGATTTCTATATTGTGGCATAAATGTAACAAAAACTACAAGAAGCGTATTCTGGCTGACAAAGAGTGGTCAATAGTAGAAAATATTAAAAAAAAGACCAAAAATTTCATCCTATCTTTATATATCTGTTGTACTCGTTCACGTTTGTGTTTTTGTTTCTTCGTTACTAAATGTTTTAAATAACAGTTTTCACTTAGGTTAAGCACATTGGCCTTTGATAACGCCGTCTTGACGACTGACGACAGTTCGGTTTGGACACAATGGCATTGTCGTACGACCAACTTGTTGCCGGCAGTGCGAGCGACCGATTTTGTCGTCGAACGACTTAATCAATTAGGACAAACCACGATAAAGAAAGAAGACGAACATAGGTTCCTGGCTAGCCATGTTTGTCAAATTTCAATGCTCGGTTAGTTCGGAACTAACGAACTCTGTAGTGGTGAACGCGTATCGATGAGCGTAGAGTGGGGTGACTTCCAGCTAGGATGCCCGATGAGCGTAAAAAGGTGGCTGGGTTAAACGTGGAAGCCAAATGCACATGATAGGGTGTCGTGGCGCGTCTTGGGAAATACTATGTCCACCAGTAGACTGATTGAATTTATTGAGATGACAAGAAGGACCAATGAAAGTAATCTAATATTACTATGAAACCATTTTTAGTAAAGTTACAACAAATTAAATTAGTGGTTTGGTCTTTTGTCAATAACGAAGATGTTTCAGTTCATTTTGTTGTATGGTCTTTCGGTTTAGTCAGCTTAAGTTCTTATTGTACGCGTTGAACACGACCACTATATTTATGGTCTAATTTCATAAAGCTAGAAAGAAAAAGTATTTATTAGACTCATCCAATAAATATTTTTTCTTTCTTTCATTCACAGGACATAAAACACACACAAACAAAATTAAAATTGCTCCCTGCCTTTAAAAAAAAATCCGTGAAATTGTTTAGAAAAATACTTTCAAAACAAATCATGCACTTCAAATCAATATATTCATTCTCCACAAGGAAGAACTACCTCAAACTTTCCAACATTGCCCTCGGGACAACCCTAATAGCAAGAGCTCTCCACCACAGCGCGTCCTAAATAAATAATACGATATTGTAAGGGGACGTTTTAAGAGCTGTAGCCATGGCCGGGCATTTCACGAACTTTCCATACTTCATCCATAAAATAGATAGTAGACAGAAGATCGGGTCTTAACATGAGTATTGTCAGCCCAGTGGCAAGGCCATGACTTACGTGTTGTAGTTCGTTGTCTCGAACCCAGGCAGGCGCGGTACTCGTGTAATTGGTTTCATCACAACAGCCGTCAAAACGGTGAAGAACAACATCGTGAGGTAAATGGCATGTCCGAGACCCAAAAATTTGAAGACATGTGACATCTACCAATCCGCACTGGCCCCCCCCATACTGACACAACCTCGGATGGAGTGGAGGTTTGTGTTCTAGGTTTGTGTGTGTGTTGGAACATTATAGACTGATTATACTGGTTCCATGCAACGTGCGAAGCACGCACAAATAGACACGCTTCACGTACACCGAGTGCAAGCGCACTCACGACCGGCATTTGTTTGAGATCGTTGAACGTACGCGTCTATGACTGTGTGCGTGCGCCTATTTTCGTGTGGTTGTAAGGAGTATACCTTTTGTATTTATCTATTTTGTGCCTCATCCCTCGGTACGTGAGTTTGTTTATATTTTTACGATATTGTCAAAGTTAAACTTTTAAGAAGGTGTCTAGAAAGCATCACGCCAATTTTTGCTTGAGAATTTTTGATGAATTTACATTTTTTTTTACTTTTAGCGAAAAGGAAGTGTTTCGGCGTATTTTGTGGAATTTTGTTATAGGGAAATTTGCTACAACAGTGTATTAGTTAACGGTGAAGGTCTTTTTTGTCGGTTTTGTATCACAGAAAGTACTAGAAATATGCAAAAAATCATTTCTTTTCTACAGAGCAAGATGCAAATTATTTAAATGATTAACAAATTAAGGACCCTACGTTTACCTACTTGGAACTCTATAGTGATGCACACACTTAATTTGTGTTATTCTGTAAAAAGAGCTGGAAATATATTAAAAACGCAACGTAACGAAACAATATGAGTCATCTTCAGGTTCATTGCAAGCACACTCGACACCGCTGGAATCGGCTAACAAAGGAAATATTTTGTTAATGTTGGAAAGTGTCTGGCAGAAAAAAATCTGGGTTCATCCCAAAATCTAGCAAGCACTCCTTAACAAGCAGCACTACTTTAACATCCTTTGCGCTGCTAGAAACTGAGGTGGAAAGTATAATTATGACCTTGAAAGAAGACTGGGATAAATTATCAAATAAAATAATCAAAACATTCAAAATAATCTGTCTAAGACTAACATTTAGCCCAAATCCAGGCTGAAATTTAGGAATTATATGGAACGTGTCATTTTCGGTTCCAAAATACAATTTGAGGAAACTGAGCTGACAGATTCCCACAAGCTTGAAATTCAGTCACTTTTGACTATATTAGAGGAAACTCGGTGTGTAATGGGTGGTCAGTTATTTACAGACCAACCAAGGCAAGTGCGGATTAACTTGAAGAACGCTGAATAGCGCTGAATTCGTTGTAATTTTAGCAATTTATAATCAATACTCGCAACCGGCTCCGGCTTCACACGGATATGCCTGTATTGTTCTTTTATGTTCCTCTTCAAACATTCTGTCTATTTATGTAAAACACATAAATATCAGTTTCGTAGTTTAAAAGATCTTAGCGTACAGGCGGCGTTAAGTGACTTTGTTTCATCATCATCATCAGCCTATAATGTTCACACTGCTGAGACACAGGCCTCCTCTCTATGAGAGGGAGTGGGCTGTAATCCACCACGCGGGCCCAGTGCGGGTTGGTAGATGTCACATGTCTTCGAATTTTTGGTTCTAGGACATGCCGGTTTCCTCACGATGTTTTCCTTCACCGTTTTAGAGGGCAGCGGTGATGAAATAAATTACACAAAGTAATGCGCCTGCCTGGGTTCGAACCCACGGCTTACTGCTCGTAAGTCGGGGCTGCCACCTCTGGGCCACCGCTACTCTACAGCTAATTTACTAAGTGGAAACTAAATAAAGGATTTACTAAATCGTCTAGTCGTCATCTAGATATCACAGTGCAGAACTAAAAGCTGCTAGGTGTAACGCTCAGAAGTGGGATCTCCATTGCAAGCTACGTTAATATGTCATTCATTATGGATATGATCCGAATAGTCTCATATGAATAGGTTGACTTAAGTTTGTAAAGTGGGGTACAAATGTACCCCAATCTGGTCTCGCTAGATCTTGTTTGAGGAAAACTGTGAAATTAGATGGTTAACTGGCGCTTCTTATATTTTGGATGAATCATAACATAACCCCTTGAAATACCCAAAGGGTTAGATCGAGGTGTACCTAACAAGTACAGCCACATTTCGCTCGTTATGTTTAAGTCCCATGTAATAGGGGGCGAGCCTATTGCCATCATCCATGTGGTTCGTCTCATAATAATAACTATGTATGTTGGTTTTTAAGGGAATATTTAAAATGTATGGCATAGAAATAAACGAAGAGATTAAGTAGGCATACTAACTAAACTAACTTTAGATTTTACTATTTCGTTGACATTGTAACTTTTTCCCTTTTTTGCCCTAGTCCGTGGATGGGTGACCATAATTACATACCGAGTTTCCTCCGTGCCTCGGAAAGCACATTAAGCCGTTGGTCTTGGCTGTCATTTGTAGATCTTTGACAGTCGTTACGAGCAGTCAGAAGCCAAAAGTCTGACATCCAGTCTTACCTGGGGGTATCGTATTACCCAATTACTGGGTTGTGGAGGTCTGATAGGCAGTCGCTTCATGTAAAATACTGATACTCAGCTGCATCCGGTTAGACTGGTAGACGAACCCAAGTTATGGGAAAAGGCTAGGCAGATGATGCCCTGGTCAAATTGTATAACTGTTCCATTTTGGTAAAATCTTTTCTTGGTATGTTTCTATAACCAGTAGCTAAACGACTGTACTTTTACTGTCAGTCACAGTACTCTTACACATATAAAGATAGAAACACGAACATATTTTCATCACAAATGATTAATATTTTTTGCACTGGCAATGCGGCGCGACTTCGTTCGCGATGCATGTAGACTATTCTGCTGTTTATGTCCCCGAGGAAATTTCGGTAAACTGTCGGGCAGCCGACATCATAAAAGGAGGCTGCATTCTGCAACAGATATGTCATACTTTGGGGCCATTCATAAATTACGACACACAGGTGGGAGGGGGTCAAAAAAAACTGTGGAAGCGTGTGAAATGGGGAGGTGGTCACATGTATAAATCTTAAGTATTTAAACCTCTAAGTACTTCACCTCGACTACGTAAGGTTGTAGGTTCAAACCCTGTCAAGCATTTGCCTTTGTGTAATTTATTTCACTATCAAAAAGTCAAAAGAAATCATTTTGAGGAAGCCCACCAACTCGACTGAGATGCGCGTATTTATTTGTATTTATTTTAGTTCTGTGTTTACTCGCTACCACAAATAAGTTGATTGAATGATACGCCTAGGCATAATCATGCTTCTATCAATCAAAAACAAACCTTAAACGAAAGGATAATTCGCAAAAAAATAAACCAAAATAGAAAAACACAAGTACACAAACCCCGAACTTCCTTACACGCACCATTTACACACAAAATAAAAACTTATCTCACACAAAAAGCCCTAAGATGGCGCTTTCAACTCCGTATTGTAGAATAACTCACAAAGAGAGCGCTATTCAACCTCTGCGATATTAAAGGTATTATCTGGCTAGAGGAGATCGATTACTGCCTGTGAACCGGTAATCTATAATAAGATCTCATTCTGTAGTACACCGCACAATGGTTGGGAAGCTTTGTCCAAAGGTATGGTGTTGCCAGGCGAGCGGTAAGATGGCGCTTCTTGGCGGAATACTAATGCGATATTTTTTGGAAGGGTGAGTGATCTAAAAATTATTAGAGTAGGCAATTTTTGCGTAGTATGAATACCGTGAAAACGTAAGAATCGAAAAAAAAAGATGTCAAATTGTGGAAACATTTCTAAAGCCCGTTATCAAAAAAGAATATAGTGGTCGTGCCACTGAGAAGCCTGGCAAAAAAGGTAAAAAGGGAGTAAACTGATGTATTTCACTAGCAGTGTAGGCCGTTAATGTTGATGATTGCATTCGTGGCAGATCAGGTAGTGGTACTGTCATGGTTATATTGTAACGGTTTTGTACTTACACCAATGGCAACAAAGACACTGAAAAAAGCAACCAATTACTTTTTTTTCCTTTATTTAAAGAGCTTTATCGCTGAGTGATAACGTCGCCCTATCAACGGTAAGACTGAAACGAACACTGCACTAACAATAAACTATTTCAAAGCAAAAGCTGATAATTTCTATAAAATCCCAGCTTGTTCCGATAAAGGACAAGCTATAAAAAAATAAGGAGATTCTTCTCAACTAGATTCTTGCCCAAAATACTGATTGATGGTAACTTTGTAGATGTTTGTAGATTTAGATGTTTCAAAATATTCGATTTTTAGTTTTACCGCACTTCACTTATTCCCCTAATATCCAGATAGAGAAAGTAGACAGGTCTCTCTCTTAATTCTTACAAATCCTATCTGTAATTAAATATTTTCATAATATAGGCAATTGGTAGCCTGCTACTCACCAAATAGATACAACGACTAATATAGAACAATTACCTCCAAATAAAAAAAAAACCTTTTTTTACCTTTACCACAAAAACGCCATCTTACAGCCCCGCTCATAGAATAGAGATTCCTCTCATTAGCAATTTTACGCTAGCTAAAAGGCAATAAGGATTAGAAGCACTTAAAGCGGCTTTACCAGATCGTTCAATTAAGCTGGCCGGATCGTCTATTGATTTTTATATGACACTAATTTTTAAAAGAAGGGTCGACAGGATTCTATGACGGTTTCAGTTAGAAGGTATTAATTCATGGGACAGTAATATTTAAAACGAAGTATTTGGGAATTTACTTTTTAAGATCTTATTGGGTATTTTTAAGTGAGAATAATCAAGAAGATGTCGTCGGCTCGGGTCCACTTAAAAAAAAGGAATATGAGGTCACAACTTTTAATAAATATAAAAATCTGGTTTTCAGTAGATTTTGAACAAAGTCAAAGACAATTTTAAAGAGAAAATTGCATCTCGAAAACAGTCAATTACGACTGCAACACAGGAAAAGAAACTGTCTGTTTGTATTGTCAGATACACGTAAAAACTGCTAATCCGATTGCCATGAAACCTTTTGTCCCCAACGTATTACATCCGTACGTGACCCGAAGGTTTGTTTATCTAGCAGAAGGTGCCTTAAGGAAATGAGAATGGAGAAAAAAGGCTTTTCTGTTAATTTATCTAGTTAGGTGAACGTTCAAAACATCCTTGTCTTTACAGATTATGCAATGGTAAAGTATTCCTTTTAGAAAAAGTTTGCCAGGGCAATATTACTACAGTCATGCTTCATTTTTAACCCCCGATCAAAAAAGGGGTGTTATAAGTTTGACGTGTGTATCTGTGATTCTGTGTGTCTGCCTGTAGCATCGTAGCTCCTAAACGTAAGAACCGATGTTGATAAAATTGGTTTGTTTGAAAGTTTTATTTTTTATTTTTATTTATTTATTTATAACAGCTTAAACTATCATTACAGGTTTTACCCTAATGCGACAGAATCGAGCCTGTTCTTAGCTATGTTTTGAAAAAATCTGCTCAGCCGTTTGAAAATCATCACCTCTTTTCTAGTTGATGAAGGGATATAAACAAGTTTTACAGGCCTGTTCGATTTCGCAATTTGAAATCATGCAACTGGTCACCATAGGCATCGCCAGGAGAGTCGGTTGCACCACCCCCTCCTAAATAAATCTCGGGATTTTTTTTAATTTATAACTTTCCTTGTTTTCGTTTATTAGCGAGAAGAGGCGCAACACCGAGAAAAGTGGAAGGAATGGGAGGAGGCCTATGCCCAGAGATGGGACAGTTAAGGCTAAGAAAAAATAACATAAGTTTAAAAAGCATGACATAATAATTAAATAAAAAAATAAAAAACCGTTAAATTTAAGTAGACCGCTTGGATTCATTTATTAACAAAATTGAGGGCTGATGTTAAAGTTATGCCAAGAAGCTCAAGATGGTCTGCTATTGGCACGGTGACATCTCGGAAAGTTGGAGCAGGGTGAAAAAGAGCCAATTTCACCCCATTTTGGCTCATATATTGAGGCAAAGGCACAGCTGGCTGCCAAAAAGTTGGGGGTCCTTGCAAAGGTGAGAAGGTACTTCACGCCAGAACAGCTGCTCAGCTTGTATCAAGCGCAAGTTCGTTCATGCATGGAGTACTGTTCTCATCTCTGGGACGGATCTGCAAAATACCAGCTTGATGCACTTGAGTCGGTTGAAAAGCGGGCCATGAGGCTCATTGGCAATGAGGCACTAGTCAAATCTAAGCTCCAGAGCCTTGAACATCGGTACCGGTATCGGTGGAAATAGCGGTACGCATAATAAAAGTATTCCCAAAGCGCTTAGTGCGTATAGGTGGGATGTCCACCATGTACCGATGGCGCATCGCCGTACGTCTGGTAGTCCGATGATGAAACGGGCTAGCCGGAATTAGGTCATGCAATTCCATCGCACACTCCCCGAAATGTAACCGGTAAAAAACCGATAGGCTGGCAACTCGGCGACGATGTTCAAGGCTCTGGAGCTTAGATTTGACCAGTGCCTCATTGCCAATGAGCCTCTTGGCCCGATTTTCAACCGACTCAAGTGCATCAAGCTTGGCAGATCCGTCCCAGAGATGAGAACAGTACTCCATTCATGATCGAACTTGCGCTTGATACAAGCTGAGCAGCTGTTCTGGCGTGAAGTACCTTCTCACCTTTGGAAGGACCCCCAACTTTTTGGCAGCCAGCTGTGCCTTTGCCTCAATATATGAGCCAAAATTTTGTTATGTTCTACTTCAACGTTCAGACTTTTATGTTTACAAAAAAAAAAAAAAACTGAAACTGAACTATATTAACTGTTAAAATATTGTCATTATGAAAATTACAAAACTTCTATCAAATACCCATACTTGGCCACAAAATTGATACACATCCACAAAATTGTATCCTAAAAACCTCTCGCCATTGTCTTTCAATAAACTTAGTTACACAACTTATATCCCTGGCTTCGCCTGCATTAGCGGTCCTATTAAAAACCGGCTTGTGTTCTCATAATTAGATTTGGTAGTGGGTAGCGCAATTTTATACTTCAGTTTCCTTGCTCCGTAGCGCAATTACTTAGCTCGAGTAATATAATTGTATGAAAACTTTCACGCTGAAAACTGGACGTTTTGAAGGTTTTTTGTACCTATAATTTATATCTGTTTTGACTATCCATCACGGACAGTCAAAACAGATATAATATAGTTGGCTTGTCAAAGGATAAACATTGATGGAATTGTTTGGTTGGTGAAATAGGGTTTTTGCTTTTTTGGTGAAATGTATTCTTTATCATCAAGGTTGTCCTCCGAAGGGATTGACAGAGGTATTTGGGATACGCATTTTTGTTTACTTTAGTCCATGTAATAGGAGGCGGAAGAAACTGGATAATGGAACAAAACAGCCAAAGGTTAAAAATAAGAAGAAAAGGGGCAGGCTTATTGCCACCAACAGAGCACAAATCCAAACTGCAGGTATCCATCAATTAGTAATAGGAATCATATAATAACTTGTCAGAGGCAAAAATCTCTTATTAGGCTGCCTGTCCAATGAAGAGGAAGAGAGGAGAGGAGCTGTGCAAATTATGACCAATAGAATTGCATAGAACGAGCGAAGCGGATCGGGGTTTAGATTTTAGACAATTCTATTGGTCATTGGGTTGACTGTTTGCCATTGACTGTTGAAATCTATTACGAGCAAAGAGCGAGCGTTTTGAGGGAATCTCTTGTGTAAATTTGAGGTTTAAAAATTACTGATTTTCTGCTAAATTTGAATATATATAAATGATATTAAGATTAGATTAGGTTTATTAATTTGATTTTTTTGATCGAAGAGAAGCCATTCAGATAAAATAGTTTTGTTTCGTTTACCTACTAATGATATACATGGCAATTTACAAAGACGAATTTAAAATTTCTTATACATCTGCAGATTCTCTGGAATTTGAATTCATTTAAACCAGAATGCAGCAACGCATATTACTCAGTAACCCTTTTTTAAGAAAGCTTCTCAGTTCTCGGTAACTTTGTATTATTTGTCTTTATGTTTTCATGACAGAAACAAAATGTATTGCATTAAAACTTGCAAGCTTCACCTACTTACGTTCTTCTTTTCTTTTAGTTAAAGCTGATATCAGACGTATCATTTGAGTGAACAGTTCACTCGAGTGACCATGTATGTATCCATACTAATATTATAAATGCGAAAGTCACTCTGTTTGTTTGTTTGTTTGTATGTTTGTTTGTTACCTTTTCATGACTATACGGCTGATCGGATCTTATTGAAATTTGGCAAGAAGATAGATTTCAACCTGGGGAAGGACATAGGCTATATCATCGCGCTACGACCTATTGGAGCGGTGCAGCAATGAAAAATGTTGTGAAAACGGGGGAAATGTGACGCAGACGAAGCTACGCGGGACAGCTAGTATTATATATATTCTATATGTTCAGACAAAACCGTCATAACCGAATAAGCGGTTATTTTTTATCCTTACATTTTATTTTTAGATCATTTGTTTGGAGAGAGAAAGATGAACATGATATGATGTCAGTATAAGATTATTTTCAGTTCACGGGTCGATCTTTAAGGTTAAGCCGTGCTTGCCGAGGCTGGTCCGTGGATCCATTACATACCGAGTTTCCTACGTGCTTCGCAAAGCACGTCAAGCCGTTGGTCCCGGCTGTCATTTGTAGATCTTTTACAGTCGTTACAAGTAGTCAGTGGTCTGAAGATCTGACAACCAGTCTTACCAAGGGGTATCGTGTTACCCAGTTTAGTACTACAACCAGTTACTGGGTTGTGGAGAACAGATAGGCAATCCCTCCATGTAAAATACTGGTATTCAGCTGCATCCGTTTAGACTGAAGGCCGACCCCAAGATAGTTTGGGAAAGGGCTAGGCAGATGATGTTCAGATGTATTTTGTTTGAGTGAATAATTGAAGAATGAAGCACAAAAATGAACTGAAAGAGTAGCGTGTAAAATCTGCTTTACAGACAAAACTTAACTCGTAAGCATACTCGCGCGAAATATGTTAGAAATAACAACTTTATTACCTTGAAAGAATAATATACTTACTTAACAAGTTTTAAGCGAGGATGAATGGAAAAAAAGGAGTTATGGAAGTAATATACATAATGATGTTTTTAACCTAAAAGAAGGGGTTTAAGTGTTCGGGTCGTATTTTTACCTTGGTACGGTGTTGGTGTAGTTTGTACTACAAGACGGAAAAATAAGATTTTTGTATTGCGTGATGTATAACCAGCTTAACTTGCGAGCCAATTTTTTGTTATTTGTAGTTTACAGCTAAGCGAGATTTTTTATTTATTTATGTATTTCTGTATTTATTTGTTTACTTATTTATATTTGGATCGCCAACAGAGGCTACACAATTACATGCATGCTAACATATACACGGACAATACAAGTGTGTGCTTCCAATTATATACTCATCATTTACTTATTATCTAGGCAGGTACAAAAAATTGATAAGAAAGAAATAATTAAAATTAATCAAAGTACAGCATACGGAAATCGTAGAAATTAATGAATGAATTATTATTATAAAATTTATAATTATTAAAATTTTAGACAAGGTTATAAGTAAGTAAAAATGGTTTACTTGCTCTATTTATAATTTTTAAAATTTTAGAAAAGATTTTATGTAAGAAAAAATTGTTTACTTTCTCATCAAAAGGGACTACAAAGGGTAGTCCCTTTTGATGAGAAAGTAAACCATTTTTTTAACTTTTTGCCATCGGTTTCAGGGAAAGAAGAAGACTCAAATTATGAATCTCTCTGCTCCTGTCCACTCTCTTCTCCCTGAATTTTAAAAAGCTTTTTCAATAGCGTCCGTGTCGTAAGCAGCACGTTGGTATAGTTATCATCACGCCATGCAATTTAAGTGATTATCAATGCAAGCTACCATGCCATCTGGTAGATGGCAACCCGCACTGGGCCCGCGTGGTGGATTACAGCCCACTCCCTCTCATAGGAGAGGAGGCCTGTGTCCCAGCAGTGGGAACATTATAGGTTAATGATGAATGCAAGCTGCATGCTTAAGTACCTGTGAAAGCCGTCGCTTATTAATTCTTGGAATCCTGTGGATATCTAGTGGGAATCATATACATATGTATTTAGGTAGCTAGGTATCTCTCTGCTTACACCCTCTGTATATTAACATGTACTGGTGTAATGTTTCCGTCAGTATTACGATGTTGTAGTGTATGGAGCGGGGATATTTTGGGACACTTACCAAAGTTCAGTGCTTATTGTTTTTCATTGTTTTTTTTTTGTGTTAGAAAATGCATTAAAAATAGACTATAAAGGGTGTAAAACATCTCTTAACGAAGCCGAAAAGCTCTGGTATTCCCTGTCATGGCGATCATTTTTTTGTTCTACACCATACCTGGGAAGCTTCTAGTTACGGAGATATTAGGGGTCAAAGTTCCAACTTTTTGACAAGTATTTTTTAAATACAAGTTTTTAAAGTAAGATTTTACTTTAAACACCTCCACGACCCCCGTACTATTCAATCCGTCCATCAGCACAATGTTTTGAGTGCGTTACATTGAGTTCTACCACAAAACATGATTTTACACCCCCCAAAAAAAAGTCGTTTCCCAGCAATAATTTTTGCGTAAAGTTACTTGGTTTCATGTACAGAATGCTTTGTTGACGGCTTCGTGATGAGGTGATTTACACGGTGTATAAAATAGCGATAGCTACTTTTTCAGATACTGAGTGATCAGGTGTCATATTTCAAAGCTGGTCTTGCCTTTGTAATATTCAGCTACCTTAATTTTGTTCCGATGATGGGCTATTACCCATTACATACTGAATTTCCTCCTTGCCTTGGAAAGCACGTTAAGCCGTTGGTCCCGGCTGTCAATAGGATCCTTGACCGTCTTTACAGGTGGCTGCAAGTCTGAAAACCACTAGGTGTATCGGGTCATTTAGTTCCCTTTAATATGGTAGAGTTGAATGATGGCTGATACATTCGTCATGTTCGTGAACGGGCGCTGTCAGTTATCAAATCAAATCAAATCAAAATATTTTATTTTACATAGGCCTACATGGGCACTTATAAAACGTCAACAAAAGGTGCACGGTTCGGGTTGGTCGTTTCCTATGGAGAAGAACCGGCAAGAAACTCCATGGTTACTCTTTTAAAATCATTTGGTTTTACAATATTTTAAGTAACAGCGTTAGTACTTAAGTATGGGAGGACAGCGTAGGCCCGACAATAAGTCGATTGCTTACTACAGACGGTAGTAATAGAGAAAAGAAAAAAAAAAAAAAAAAATACAAAGCCTACTATGTCCACACATTCACAAAAAATAGGTAAATATAAAAAGAATCTATACAAAAGTAAAAATAAAACAATAAAAGAACACTAACTTAAACAATAGACACAGATGTTATCATCAGTGCTGTAACTATTCTGAACAATGAACGAAAGGTGCAATGATCGAAAAACTATTGTAAAAAAAAAAAATGAATAAAAAGAATGGAAAAAATAATATTGGGAATAGTTAGAGACATCCACACATTTGTGTCGTTTATGAGCTACCAGGGAAGCCGCATGAGCAGAAGGAACTACAGCCAAACTTCTTTATCTTCAACGTAGTCCTTAATTTTGTAATATGCTTTTTTAATAAGGACACGTTTGATGCAATTTTTAAACTTTCCATCGGTCAGTTCTGTAACTGACTTTGGCAGCTTATTATAAAAGCGTATACTGTTTATAAGAAATGACTTGCTAGTTTTTGTTAATCTAAATTTGGGTATTACAATTTCGTGTTTACTGCGCGTGTTTATATTATGGAAGTCGCTTCTAATTTTGAAAAGCCCTCGGTTTTTGCGGACATAGTGTAGAAGGCAGTGTCAGTATATCGATCTCTTTAAATTTTTCTCTGAGGGACTCGCGAGGACCCATTTTATAGATCGCGCGGACTGCTCTCTTTTGCAAAATGAAAATTGAATCAACGTCTGCTGCCGATCCCCACAGCAGAATGCCATAAGACATAATACTGTGGAAATAAGCGTAGTATACCAACATAGCTGTGGCTACATCAGTTAACTGCCTTATTTTCCTAACTGCATAGGCAGCTGAGCTTAACCTCCCCGAGAGGCTTCCGATGTGCGCGCCCCACTGCAGTTTTGAGTCGATAGTAATCCCTAAGAATACAGTTTCCGCGATAACATCAAGTTTTTTACCGTCAAGATTTAAATTTAGGTCACGTTGTGTTACATTTGGTAAAGAGAACTTGAGACATTTTGTTTTGTTCGCATTCAGTAAAAGATTGTTAGCTGCGAACCATTTCGAGAGAACAGTTAGACTTTCGTTGACATGTATATTTCGTTGACGTGTATGACTGGTCATCTCTTAGTTGCCACGGTTTATTTTAATTACTTTATTTTTGAATTATTGATTAAATCTTTTACTCTGGACGCTCTTAACTGGCACGTATTTATACATCGTTCCCACATATTTGTATTTCTCAACATGAATGATGTAACCAAGATTTTGTAAAAATATTGTATTTAACAGAGTGTCCATGGAGTTTCTTGCCCATTCTTCTCCATAAAGATCTACGCTTCGGAATGAGCCACTACGGTACTTTCACAAGTTATTATGCCTTGTGACTGTAGCTTCGCGTTTTTTTTTTACTTTTAAAAGTGCGTGTAATGGTCTAATTTAAATAAATGCTTTTGTTGGTTTGAGTTTGATTATTCCAGAATGTCTCCAAAACCCTTAGGACGCTGGTGACAATAAAGTGCATAGTAGTTAGCGCAAATTCTCGTTAATGCCATCGTTATGTTGAACAGTGTAGGCGCCGCGCTAGCGTTTACGGGTTTCCACCAATTTCTAACGTTGCTTGTGGAAACATACGGAAACTTGTCAGGAGCTGCACTACAAAAAGCACTACAGCAACTTATAACAATAAGTACTACAGTGCCATCTATAAAACAAATGAAGAACTAACATCAAAAATCCGACATCGCAAATTAAAGTTATCCAAGACTTAAGAGCATATAGATAAACTCGACAAAAACTATCGGGCACGGGGCAGTAGCCTATCAGACCCAACACGCGTCTGATCGGAGGATGCTCTGGTTTCTATGGGGAGTTTCTTTTTATGAGAGTGGGTGAAACAAAAACCCTCTGAACCTTGAAGACCCCGTCTTAAAGCAGTATTGTTTTAATATACCTAGAGTAGGTAAGCGATGGAGCAGACGTTGAAAAAAACGCGACGGTTTCTCATAAAATATATTTCCGTATATTCCAAAGTGACTATTTAAGAAGATTTCAGCTACACTGCGCTACGTGTTTATACCGAATGCTCCCAATTGCCACTAACACCTAGATGTTACCGTTGTGTGAAAGAAAGGGATTAAATTCTTAATGATATTGCTTCTATTAATCTTTTTATGTAGGTTAGTTTTTGTGCTAACGGCCCCTACTTGTATTTTAGTCTTGGCCAATTTTCTTAGGTTGTGTTCCTTTTATTTAATTTTCTTCATGCCAGTTTTTGTCTCTAAGCTTTTGTCCAGCTTTATGTGCCAAGTACTTTTTAGGTCTTGCCCGCAAAACATGACATGAGAAAAATATTTGCTTTACCCTTAGTTCTACTCTCTTTGTAAGCCAAGAAACGTGAATGTACCAAAAACGGGCCAAGTGCGAGTCGGACTCGCGCACGAAGGGTTCCGTACCATTTAAAAACGAGCAAAAAAAAACCCTTTTTTGTATGGGATTCCCTTTAAATATTTATTTTATTCTGGTTTTATATTTCTTGTTATAGCGGCAACAAAAATACATAATCTGTAGAAATTTCAACTGGCTAACTATCACGGTTCATGAGATACAGCCTGGTGACAGACGAACGAACGAACTACGGACGGACAGCGAAATTTCAGTAATAGGGTCCCGTTTCCCTTTGCTTCGGGTAAGGTACCCTAAAAAGGAAATGAGAACATTGGCTAAAGTTTCAGTGCATTTAGTATTACCATATTTTGCTTGTGGTTTCAATATGTGGCCCGCATAGCATGTGAAAACCGCAAAGAAATAAAAACGAAGCACCCACTAGCAATCGGCATGGTTTGGCAAAAATATTTGCTTATGATATTAAAGGTATGCTAAATTTTGCTCCAGTGAGCTGCGGGGTGCAACCAAGTACATTTTTCAATTAAAAAAATCTAGGAGGAATTCAGTAGGACTTTTTCGGTTATGATGAAACCACGATCCGCGTCAAAACTTTCGGCCATTTCCAATAAATTATTTAAATATGGTGGAGAGCAGCGGTGGCCCAGTGGTAGCAGCCCCGACTTACGAGCAGTAAGCTGAGGGTTCAAATCCTGGCAGGCGCATTACTTTATGTAACTTATCTCATCACCGCTGCTCTCAAAAACGGTGAAGGCATGTCCTAGAACTAAAAAAAAAAGACATGTGACATCTACCAACCCGCACTGGGCCCGCGTGGTGGATTACAGCCCACTCCTCATAGAGAAGCAGTGGGAACATTGTAGGCTGATGATGAGGATGATGATGATGATTTAAAAATAAGAAGTTTTACTTTGTATATTACATATGAACATTATTTACAAACTACAAATAAATAAAATATGTACAAGTATCAAAATTACAGGGCGTCAAAAAAATTCGTCGACATCGCTGTCGACAGGAAAAGTGAAAAGGTTTTACAATTTCCGACACTATTATGTGTTTTTTGAGTAAACTGTGTAATAATAAAAATTTAAATTAAATGAATAGGGCCCTATTACCATATTGGCACCTAGCTACAAACAAGCGACGTTCTGCATCCACTCAAACTATTAACAACAAACACAACTCAATGTTTTCTAAATCATATGGCGTTTAATAACTTAGTTTTTGCTTACAGGCGCCATCTTGAGATTCGTTAATTAACAAAGGCCCTTAAAAAAGTAGGCATAATAATCAACGGCCCTCATTCCCACCTTAGTACGCTAATAAATTCAAGTAACTAAGTAAGGTAGTCGGTATATTTCGTTTCCTTTATATTTTCTTATCAGGGAAACACATAAGCTTTAATTTCTGATTATCTTGCTCCAACATTTCTATTGTGTTTGATTCTTTGCACATAAACAAGTAAATAGGTGCCGGATACACCGAGCTCGTAATTATTTTTAATTGTATAAAAAAAACCTGATATTTTTTTTTGTGAAAAATGAAATGTTAATTGGGAAACAGCAATTTTATAGGGGCCCGATAACTTTTTGCAAAAAAATGAAAAAGCAAAATAATGATTTTACCTCCTGTTACTTTATACTCTATCGGTACCAGTAGGTTACTTTTATTAAAATTTAACAAAAAAAGTTATTTAGTTTATTTGCATTTTTTTTTCGTTATAGGGAAAGACAGACAGACAAAAAACTTGAGAGGTGTCAAGGGACACCCGGATGGAACGAAGTTCCAAAAATAATCGTCGCGACACCACACTGTTCAATGCGAAATAGAAATGAAAGTATCTGGCTTGCTTTCTATAATAGTGAGAGAGACAGACAGAGAAACATGCGACGCCGCACAGCTTACAATAGCTTACTATGGCAAAAAGTGTCGTGACAACTTTTCGTAAGATTTTTTTCCGTCTAGCCCCCTTTCACAACGCGCGATAAGGAACTTCGTTCCAAAAATAGGCTGATAATGATGATGATGATAGACAGACAAAAATTAAAAAAAAAAATATTACATTCATATACATGTAGTAAAGAGCGGTTATTTTAATATTACAAACAGACACTTTAATTTTATTTATTTGGTATAGATTTCTAGTGAGTTTAAAAAAAATATAATATTCTGATGTCCACAGTCGGCTCACAATTTATTTCATACCAGATTAATCGAATCTTTAAATTGTAGGTTAATAATATTAGTAGAATCAGAAGAGCTTGTGGCTAACTAAATAATAACAGCTGGTCTCGGCTGTCATTTGTAGACTTTGACAGTCGTTAGAGGTATTCAGTGGCCCTAAAGTCTGACAACCAGTCTCAGCAGGGGGTTTCGTATAACGCAGTAGTAACTGGGCTGTGGAGGTAAGATATGCAGTCGCTATGCAGCTGCATCCAGTTAGACTCGAAGCCGAAAAATAGCCAATTATATTTGGGAAAAGGCCATCAGATGATTAATAATAACATTACTCTCTCTTAGTTTTGCGAATAAAATATTTCATAAACAATAATGTAAAGAAAACTACTTACAAACATATTTTCATACAATTTTGTTGCGACTAAAGTTTCCAATTACAGTGACATTACTGCATTTCCTACGTAATTGGCAATTTGGTACAAAAGGTCCGTTCCCAGTATAACATGGCCTCGCCTTGTATAGAATTCCCGTACAACGAGAGCTCTGGATAAACTGGTAGCAGTTTTCTTACGTACAGTCGCGGAATGAATAGGTTATGCATCTGGTCTACATATTTTTATATGCAAATTTTGAAGAAACTATTTTCCTGAATGTTGCTGAAATGAAAACAGTCTTTTGTTATGGTTAAGATGTAAGAGAAAATATGTGTTTAAATATTTTTAACCGCCTTCAGAAACGGAAGAGGTTATGCATTCGGATAGCATACTTATATTTTTTTTTTAAATTAGCTTCTTAATAACGCCTAGTTACAATGTAAAATGGATGGCAGTTTTGTTTGTGGAATATCAAAACTAAAAGGGGTAAAATAAAAACTTGGAACTTTTCATACGGCGCCAGCATTTGAATTTCTATGTTATAACATAGAAGTTTAAATGAATGACATTTAATATCTTTTTTTTAAGGATTTATTTCTTAAACAAATTCAGTTTTATATTAAAGATTTTTGCTCTTTTAAGTTTAAGATGGGAAAAAGTCTTTTTGACTTTATAAAACTGAACACAAAATGACGGCGTCGTGTTACGCTGCGAGGTATCGCTGGCCGCGGAAACGCCGTTACAGCACACCTTTCGGCCCAAACTCTTCCTTGAAGAAGGTCACCCAATGGTGAGTCCGAACGCGCACCACGAACGACTTGAAATTGGTGTTATGGCGCGCGTCCACCTTCCCTCAAGGTCCAGTTGGTCTTCACCCGAATGTTCTCTACGATGTCTTCAGTCTTCGTAGAGTGGTGCAAACGGGACACGTATTGCTGCGTCATTGGTACTGCAGAACGTAGCTTGATGAAGCCGTCCCCATCGCAAGTGCGCTTTGGTGGAACCTGATGTTCGTGGTCCATCACAGCGCCTTTAGTAGTGCTCGATGTTGAGCGACTCTGCTTTCCCCCTTTTGCTTTTTCTGCTGGATATTTTGTATGCGGCCAATAGAGAGCGGTGGAAAAGGATCGGGAAGGTAGCGACCGCAGTTGTGGGCGACCATCCATGACCACGACCACTCTGTCAAGATTGAACGACTAAGAAGAAGAATTTTGTATGCGGAAGCGGCAAAGAGCTCCTGGAAGGACATGGAGGTGGTATTTGGCTATCAGTGGCACAGTGTGGGTTAACTTAAAAAAACTGAATTCATTTGGAGTGAATTTCCCAACATGCTAAATGTTGGAAAATTCGTTAAATTTTCGGTGTCTTCTTAGTCCAGTCGGATGGTCACATTTATTTCCAAAAGAAACCTTATTTTTAACCTGTACAACTGTTTTTTTTGTAAAAAAAACAGTTGTACAGGTTAAAAATAAGGTTCATAGAAATAAATATCATTTAGGTATCAAAAGAAAGTCAAAGTTAGAAGTTAGAAAGCGAAACTAGTTCAACATCTAAATCCTAAACCCTCCCAGTGTGTCCCAGCACTAAATCGTGTTATTTTAATAGGGCTCCCGTTAATAGGGCCCGTGTTAATAGGCCGATACGTGTTGAGCAATAAATTGTGCGGAGATAGGCTGCGCCGATTCTATTACGATATGTACGGGGTGAGTGCTGTAGGTCGACTACTTTAGTTTGGACGCTCGGTGGGGTTGACTTTGACTATGGGGTTGTGGGGTGATTCTTTGTTGAAGTCGTTTAACAAGTTGATAGGTGACGTGATTTTTTGGTTCATGCTGTTATTAAGGGAGTCATTATCAGTCTCTTGCCCTTATCTCAATTTATTTGGGGCAAGTATGTGTTCTTCTTACATCATCATCATCATCATCAGCCTATAATGTTCCCACTGATGGGACACAGGCCTCCTCTCTATGATAGGGAGTGGGCTGTCATCTACCACGCGGGCCTTGTGTGGGTTGGTAGATGACACATGTTTTTGAATGTTTAGTTCTAGGACATGCCGGTTTACTCACGATGTTTTCTTTTACCGTTTTTGAGGGCAGCGGTGATGAAATAAATTACACAACGTAATGCGCTTGCCTGGGTTCGAACCCACTGCTTACTGCTCGAAAGTCGGGACTGCCACCATTGGGCCACCGCTGCTCTTCTTACATACTTATCTTTTATTTGTCATCTCATCAGACGCCTCTTATAAGATAGTACTGTCCATTTTAAGTAACATAATTAATGCCTAAATATTATTACGCTTTTGGAATTTCAATTCTCTGACACGCTCGTAGTGCTGGCGCTAGTGTAAATTCGAATTATCAACCGGGTTTTTAGAATGCCAATCAAAAAACTCACAGCAGATTCAGATTCGAAGTTCTAAGTGAGGTTTTACAGAATCACACTGCTGAGCGTTATAAATCTAAAAAAAATCTGTCTTTATTTGCTAGCCTTACCTAATTTAATTGTTATAAATTTAAACTTGACATTGGTTCTTTATGTGTCAATAGCCACCAGTACCAAATTATTTACCATAGAAATGCCAGTTCAACAAAAAACACAAAAAAAATGCCACGATTACTTCAGTTAAAATAAATGCATTACTAGGTACCTATGAAATATCCAGCACACCAGAAAACCTCTTACAACCTAACACAATTATGCTGAAAAGCAATCAGTGTAGAAGAAAAATATCCTTATTTCACCCCATTCCGAGGGTCGAGAATAAAGTTGCCCACTTACACAGGCGCTCGGCGAAAGAATTAGCAAAATGTTAGGTTAGAACAATAAATTACACGGAATCAAACCATTAGTGGCTGGCCTGGAATGTTTAACATAACAACGAAAAAAAGGCTGAAATAGGAGAGATCTAGATGACCTAGTTTTGTACTTGCCTGCAAGGAGACTGAAGGAATGAGAATAGTTTTTCGCTTTTCTACTAATTTATAGAAAAAACAGTGGTATCTGCTACTCATTTTTCAAAGGATATTTTTAACTAAACATATAATTCACGCCTGTATTCTGTGAAGGGTTGGGCAGATGCTTTAAGCAATAATTTTAAGGGTGATATTTAATTCCTAAACTTGACATTTTCAGTACACATTGTAATCGTACCAAACTTTCAACTCAAGGAACGTTTGGTAAATCAATCAGAAATGTTATTGGTTAGAATAGGGATGGTGACTCATTTTTTTTTATTTGTCTATCGGGTAGATTATTAAAAAGTATTTGACACGTATTTTTTCTTTTTTCACGTAATCGTAAAATTACGGAGATATTTTGAGTTGAAATGGCGCATGACGTCACGGCTCAGTACATTTTATACCTAGTTGTGACGTAGTGAGCTCCCACTCTCAAACTTTAATGCGTTTTAACTAATTATTTTTTTGTTACCTTGATAAATCAAAAAATACGTACCTAATATTTTTGTATTACCTGATTGACGGACAAAATAGAATTTCGTTTTCTTTACCCAGTCATCATCCCTATTGAAACAAAAAAGCAAGGAAACCGTCAACTACCAAAGTTTCTAAAATCAAACTAGACCGAAACGAGAATTTAGCCGAAACCTTATTAAAACAATCGATTAATCAATAATCCTTTTTGGGAAATGCTGCGCTTGAGGAGCTCGTGGCTAGATAATAACAGCCGCCCGGGTCGATCTTTAAGGTTAAGCCGTGCTTGCCGAGGTTGTTCCGTGGATGGGTGACCATAATTACATACCGAGTTTCCTCCGTGCCTCGGAAAGCACGTTAAACTCTTGGTCCCGGCTGTCATTTGTAGATCTTTGACAGTCGTTACGAGTAGTCAGAAGCCAAAAAGTCTGACATCCAGTCTTACCAAGGAGTATCGTATTACCCAGTTACTGGGTTGTGGAGGTCAGATAGGCAGTCGCTTCATGTAAAATACTGGTACTCAGCTGCATCCGGTTAGACTGGAAGCCGACCCCAAGATAGTTTGGGAAAAGGCTAGGCAGATGATGGTAAATGCTGCGCTTATCCCAAATAAATTGAGATAGAAGCGTTGCGCATCTTTTTTTTTTATTTGCGATGGATTTGCTCTTAACTCTAGTCTAGGTCAGAGATGACAGAGACAAAGTCGACGATGGTACGAGCTTACCCAGAAGAAGCCTGTTCACTCTAACTTTGAAGAGATTAGGGTTGTAAGCGTTTCTCACAAACTACCCTTAATTCCCAAAAATCCCAATAAATGATTAAAATAAAAAAAAAAGTTGAAATGGAAACAGTCGTCCGGCCTTATCTTCAGTAATATATCCGGGGGCGTATTACCAAAAACTTCCCGAGCAAACGGCTAAACTTGTCAAATGAGTAGACGGGAGTAACGAGGAAAGTTTTTTGATCATAGACTACCCCCCGATACGCCGGTAATCATAAGTTGGATCGGCGAATTGAGTTATGTGGTAATACTTCAAGTTAGAAAGGTCACTTGAGCTCAGTTTGCAGTTTTAATCTAGACTGAGGCTGCCTTTGAAGCTGATATGTGCTAAGCTAGCGAAGGATGTGTAAAATCTATACATCTATACAAATAAATAAAATTGAAGCGTCTGTTTGTAATATTAAAATAACCGCTATTTACTACATGCATATGAATGTATATACGGTACATATACCAAAATAACATTTTTTACAATTTTTGTATGTCTGTCTGTTTGTTCCGGCAAATCTCTGGAACGGCTGGACTGACTTTGACGGAACTTTCACTGGCAGATAGCTGATGTAATAAGAAGTAACTGAGGCTACTTCTATTCGAAAAAAAACTAAATAAACGAAATAACTTTTTTGTTAAATCCCACGCGGACGAAGTGGCGGGCACAGCTATCTATCCTAATATATTATGATAAAGCTGAAGAATTTGTTTGTTTTGTTGGTTGTAGTTGCTAATCTCAGGAACTACTGTTTCGAATCGAAAAAATGTTTTAGTGTTGGATATCCCATTTATTGAGGAAGTCTTTATAACATCACGCTATTACGACCAATAAGAGCGGAGTAGAAGATTTTGGCGGGTCACCTTATTAGCCAATAAGATCGCTTGGTGTCCGTAGTTTGTAACTTTTTTCACACCTACTGGGCCCAAATCATGTAAAACAAGGTGTAAGGGACACCGACGCGAAAACGCTTACGACGTAATTAATAAAAAAAAACAAACATGAAATTAAAAAAAAAAACTGCTTTTACCTACAAAAGTGCAATACCTACAAGGTCAAAATGTATGGAACAGCTGTTTCTTTATCATCATCATCTGCCAAGCCTTTTCCCAAACTCTCTTGGGGTCGGCTTCCAGTCTAACCAGATGCAGCTGAGTACCAGTATTTTACATGAAGCGACTGCCTATCTGATCTCCACAACCCAGTAACTGGGTAATACGATACCCCTTGGTAAGACTGGATGTCAGACTTTTTTTTGGCTTCTGACTACTCGTAACGACCGTCAAAGATCTACAAATGACAGCCGGGACCAACGGCTTAACGTGCTTTCCGAGACACGGAGGAAACTCGGTATGTAATGATGGTCACCCATCCACGTACCAACCTCGGCAATGTTTCTTTATATTCCGATGAAAATCTATGCAGGGGTCCTTTTCACCCCGTACAGAAGTATCATAGATAAGACAAGAAGAAGAACTTTTCTTCTTTTATTTTAATCAAGACTGCATTAATACTTTACTGTTATTGAATTCCTCTGACATATTTCTCTAAGGCTAGTGTATTGATTTTGACATCATGATCATCTGCCTAATCTTTTTCCATTTTAGGGTCGGCTTCCGGTCTGATTGAATGCAAATGAATGCTATTATTTTACTTACTAAGCTCTCTCTTCTTCAATCGGTCTCTCTACTGAGGATCGTGGTCACCGGACCCCTTTAAACGGACAATCTGCCTCCATCGACTCCGGTCCAAATTTGCCATCACCACCTGCTGAAATTTGCATGAGGATATAGCCTCTTTTACTTGGTCGGACCATCGTGTTGGCGACCGGCCTCGTGCTCTCTTGCCTTCGGTATTGCCAACAATGTCCAGCTTTTCAAGGCTGCTATTTATACTTTACTATTATATATATTTTACTTACAGCAACATGTATTGATTTTGACATATTACAATTTATTTACTTATATTATTTAATTTTATGTACCATTTGACGCTCGACCAACGAGGCCACGAGGGAAGTATTTAGAAAAAAAAAAAACTTGAGAGGTGTCAAGGGACACCCCGATGGAACGAAGTTCCTTTCACGTACATAATATCAATACATTTTTGATTTAAGATAATGTGCGAAAAATAAAATATTTAATTTAAGGAAGATTAATCCTTAATTCGAAGCAATACGTCTTACTTAACTGCACAACCAAATTTGTACTTTGTAGTTCGGTCACTCAAATTAATAATCATATCTATCCTTACTCACATACACACCCCAATTGTACGTAATTTAAGGAAATTTCAACTTTATTTTAAAGAAATAAAGCTTACAATAGCTTACTATAGCAAAAAGTGTCGTGACAACTTTTCGTAAGAATTTTTTCCGTCTAGCCCCCTTTCACAACGCGCGATAAGGAACTTCGTTCCAACAATTGACACAGAAATAGAGAAGATTACGAGTGTAAGCTTATAATGTTGGCTAACTTGAGGTTCGAATGATTACTCTGTCATGATCTACTACCTGCCCTCGTCCCATGTTAGGTACTTGAGGTCGTCGCAATACGTTTTTTTCTTCCATTCTCCTCCGTCAACCGTCACGCTATCATTCACTCCTTTTTTTTAGGGTTCCGTACCGAAAGGGTCAAACGTGACCCTATTACTGAGACTTCGCTGTCCGTCCGTCCGTCTGTCTGTCACCAGGCTGTATCTCATGAACCGTGATAGTCAGCCAGTTGAAATTTCTACAGATTATGTATTTCTGTTGATGCTATAACAACAAATACTAAAAACACAATAAAATAAATATTTAATGGGGCATACAAAAAAGTCATTTTTTTTGCTCGTTTTTATAAATAATGGTACGGAATCCTTCGTGCGCGATTCCGACTCGCACCTGCCCGGTTTTTTTTCTATCATTCCTCACAAAATCCATCCACGTTTTCTTTGGTCTTCCTCTCCCACTCCCTCCATCAGCATTTATATTCATCACTTTTTTAGTCATAATAATTCCTCTATATAAAATAATATTTTTTTTTTACACAAACAGTACATTAGTTTTTCCGAGCATCAATTAAACCAGTTTTTGACCCTACTTTAAATTTAAAACTGCATTGGGATGCACTATAAACATAGTTTCTCTCGGAAGCGCTAGTATATCTTGCATATTTGAAAAGATGCTGGCTTTTCAAATGACACCACTTCGCCTTGTCAGATGCAGAGAGCTACAAATTGACAAACAAACAATCTTTAAACATGCTGCGAAACCGGAATTTCTGGGAAAGAGAAGTTTTGTTTTACCAACTCTAAAAAGAGACGGGTTAACAGTATTTTCCTTAGTATGAGTTAATTTTTTTCAACGTTAAAAAATGTTTCTTTTGTAATTCTAGCATTCTAATTGGAAATTTCCAATGTGTTCTCACATTAGAGGACTTCAAAATGCTGCAGACGCTGCAATGAACGTGGCCAGCTACTGGGCACATGTAATTTAATAAGTTGTACTATAGAAACGAAAAAAAGGAAGAATCGTAAAAAATAATAATGTTTAAAACATTATTATTTTTTAGGGTTCCGTACCCAAAGGGCCAAACGGGACCCTATTACTGAGACTTCGCTGTCCGTCCGTCCGTCTGTCGCCAGGCTGTATATAATATTTAAGGGGGCTCCCATAAAAAAAAGTGATGATGAATTTTTTTTTGCTCGTTGTTATTATCAATAATGGTACGGAACCCTTCGTGCACGAGTCCGACTCGCACTTGACCGGTTTTTTATAATACTTTTATTTTTCATAATTAAAATAATTTTTATACTGAGCGTTAGGAAACGTCTTCGAATCACAACAATTCGAAGTCATAATAATTTTGATATCCTCATCCCTATCTAGACCCACGTGGTGCGGAGACCAATCAAATGACAAATACAACATCTTTGTAATGAAAGCAAACCCATGTTAGCATGTGCATGTGGCAGCTAAGAGATGACCAGGCACAACTGACAACGCCCGTTATATTATAACACGCCATACATTCCAGCGCGAATCTAAGCATGTTTAACTTACTTACTTAGCTTAGTTACTCCTTAAGATGATCATACCGAAATATTGCAAGATCAGACAAGCGAACGATTCTATCGTTATGCAAATATGACATAGTGGAAGTTGTAAGAGTAGATAATAGACAGAGACTCATCTCTATATTATTATACCTTTTTTTTTTACGGATGGGAAATCATCAAATGTCTTCTCCCGCTCTGGGTGGAGCGGGAGGGAGTGTCAGCTTTAGATAAAAAGTAATGAAAATTCTTTACTTTTATATTATAATACCTTAGATTAAAAGTAAAGAATTTTCCTTACTTTTAATCTAAGGCTTTAGGTTTTAGCAAAAAGAGTGATGGATTCTGTGAACATAAAGACGTACAATTTTTAACTCGAAACGTCTCTACACGAAGGGTAGTCATAGGTCAGTTAGGTACTCAAATTCAAAACAGTTTCAGTTTTTTCCAAAGCCGACTTACTGTATGCGTTTTTTATCTTTGTTTAGGTTTTCACCTTGAAGTCTCATTTTAAAAACAAACCAGAGGGCCTAGAGAATTGGCAGCCACGAGCTGCTTTCAAGTATATCGTATATTTGTAAAATTACTTTTATATGACATAAGGTTTTCGGTGGCGTAGGGTCTATTCCATTTCCATTTTTTTTACTTTTCAGCATCAGTATAATGATACTGATGCTGAAAAGTAGAATATGATGATAAATATTTTTGTCCAGTTTTAATGGAAACTGTACAAAAATATGTATAACTCTCTGTAAGTCGCGCGTCGGCTGTGGAGATTTGTACGAGTATGTAGTACTTCTCACAAGGCCATGGCATGAAGTTCGGTCTCTGCAGGCTATTTCATCAGTGCCCCATGTATCGGCACTATATTATGAGCAGTACAATATAATTACGGCATAATTTGAGTGTGTCGCTACTTACTACGATACGTTATTCACTATTGAATGTTAGTGTGCGCGTTCACATTGTAACTAGATCGAAAACAATCCATAAATGCGAAAGTTGGTGAGAATCTATAGATGTTTGTAACTCTTTCACGCTGAAAACTGAATAGATCTGGATGACATTTGGTCAGGAAATGGTAAATAGTGTGGAATAGCGCATAGGATACTTTTTATTCGATTAAATCGATCAAGATCGATCGTACGATTATCGATCAAAATGCGAGCGAAACAGCGGGCATAAGCTAGTACTATAGGTAGATAAATGACATCATTGCCTTTTTCCAACTTCATTAGTTATTTTGAAGTCGGGATCCAGTCTTACTGAATATTGAATACTGGTAAATTACAAGGTCAGTCTGCCTCCGTAACCAAGTAACAGTGTAATACGAAACCTCTGGACAAGACTGGTTGTCAGAATTTTTGGATTCTGTCTACTCTTACCGACTGTCCAAGATCCACGAATGACAGGAGCAACTGGTAAAGAGTAGTCTCAGTTTTTTTTTTTAGCTTTCAGAATAATACTACTTGTGAAGAGGTCAAAAGGTTCCTATTAATTTTCAGCTAAGTCGCTCAAATTGCTATAATAATACACTATTTATTTCGAGTAACATGACTCATATACATACGGTTAGTAACATTATACACATCAATTAAAAAACACGTTATGAATTTCCTCCACCCGAAATTCTTGAGCAACGATTCATAATGCAAAAGTCTGACCTATCAGCAATCATGCCCAGGGCGCTATTGGAGCTGGCCCGCACGCTGCGCACCATGGGTGCACACGTTTACCTAATTATAGTATAAAAGCAATCTACTCGCATTTCTGCGAACATCCCTGATGCGCTACAGAAGCGAGGCAGCCCCATCAGCACCCTAAAAGCATTGTTGTTCTCAACGCGAAGCTGTGATAAGACTATTTATCTTCGTTCCAGTAATAAGTGCTGTTGAAGCTGTAAATAATGTAAGGGTATGCTCGATTGGCGGCGGCAACCTCTCGCGTCCGGCCCTGGTTCAATCCATAGTCCGGAGCGAGAGGGAATGGGAAGCCGTCGCCTCCTTCTGCGAAGCAGTCATGCTAGCGAAGGAGGTGGCGGAACGTGAGAAGTACAAGTCTGACATTCCCTCCTGCTGCGCCTAGAGCGGGAGAAGTCATTTGATGATTTCATATCCTAAAAAAAAAGGGGATGCTGAAACAGTTTTGAAATAAAATAACTATAAAAGCATAAGTACCCTTACGGCGATTTTTTTAATCGTTTTCTAAGTTAAAAATGGGCAATTTATGTCTTTAAAAAACTGACTACTCTGCTTATGGTCAATGGCCTTTATGATCTAGTAAAAACATTATCCAATAACAAGAATCGATCCCGTTACTCTTCACTTCGAAAACAGTGTTTCAACCATCAAGCCACCAGAACTCAGAATCACGCATGTGCCTCACGTATTTTCCTGTATCTTCTTCCTTATACCTTATCCGGCAAGAATAACTCTTTGTGATTGATATCAGCATTGATATTGTAAGGATAGTGAAATAAATTATTATTTGTAGCTTTGTTACCTGCTGGGAGTGGGCCACCCAACAAAACAGCCTTCCTTTGTAAGTAACGTCAAACCGTCTTTTGTTCATTACTTAAAATACAACCAGGAACAGAATCTCTCAAATACAAGATGTTGTTTTGTATCTTCGTCAAGTAGGTAACTACGAGTATGCTACTGATTCTCGTCCCGAATCAAATTTTTTTTTTTTTTTTTTTTTAAACTTTGCCCCACACTAGGAATTTCTCCTGTATCGTGGGTGCGTTCACAAACATATAAACTCACATACACAAACAGCCAGACCCGAAACAACTATCTGTAGGCCATACAAATATTTGTTCCGTGCGGGGATCGAACCCGCGACACGTAGCGCAGCAGTCGAACGCTCAACCACTGCGCCAACCGTGTCGTCAAAAAATTAAAATGGGTAGGTAATTTTTTATTTCTTATTTGCGGATATCGGTAAGTTTGAACCACCCGTGTTTTAAACGCGGCCCGTCTGATTCTCAACCTATACCGCGCTTTCACACTTAGGTACAAACAATCTCAATAATTTCTTATTCCCTAAACCACGTTAAGGGGGTTATTCTGAAATACTGTTAAACTTAAACAACCAAAAAAATCAAAGTATTTTAATAATTAACTAGGTACCGTAATTTTAATTGATTATTTATGTATTTTGTGACAACCTTCTGAAATTTGACGAGGATGCAAAAGAACACCTTGTTTATTACTTTCCATAGTGGTTCTATAATACTGGCATTTTCTCTCTCTCTACCTGCATGCGTAGCATGACCGCCGTAGCAACGGGCTATGTCGACGAAACAATCGATAAACTGACACATTGTCATTGTCTATCTGTCATTATGTCGATTCTTCCGTAAACAAAACTCGTTTCTACAGTGGTCATGCTACGCGTGCTGGTGAACCTTAAAGCCGTTCTAAGATAGTTGTAAAAGGATAGGCAGATGATGATGACTTTGTCTGATTACATACCATCACGCCATCAGGGTAAGCAGTAGTTAGGCTCAGAGTGCCTAATAGTACAGCCACATTTCGTCAGATATGTTTTAGTCCTATGTAATAGGGGGCGAGCCTATTGCCATCATCTGGGCACAAATCCAGATTCCGTGGCAGCTAATTAGGAATTCCTGATGAAAAACCCAATAACACTGTCCGATTACTGCAAAGGAAAATGATGTATGCAGAAAGATCTTATAGTCATAAGGGAAGGTTACTTTTAGTTTGGCATACGGAGTGTACTGCACCTTAGTTGTAGCTGAATCTTCCTTCTTCTTACTTCACTATCTGCCTAGCCTTTTCCCAAACTATCTTGGGGTCGGCTCCCAGTCTAACCGGATGCAGCTGAGACCAGTATTTTACATGAAGCGACTGCCTATCTGACCTCCACAACCCAGTAACTGGGTAATACCCCTTGGTAAGACTGGATATCAGACTTTTTGGCTTCTGACTGCCTGTAACGACTGTCAAAGATCTACAAATGACAGTCGGGACCAACGTTCCGAGGCACGGAGGAAATTAGTTATGTGATTATGGTCACCCATCCACGGACCAACCTCAGCAATCACGGCTTAACCTTAAAGATCGACCCTTGCGGCTGTTATTATTAGCCACGAGCTCCTCGTTTTTACTTCTAGACTAATAATTATTACTCCTGTATAATATGTACATACACATAGGCACCATGTAGGCCAAACAAATATTTGTACCGTGCATTGATCGAATCGGAACCTCTAAAGTCAATCGCTTATCCACCGCATCGACAAGAATCAACTGTAATTTGCAGATTCGAATGGCCAGGCAGACAGTTATGACCTGGATAAATATACACATTACACATTTGACTCTTTTTTTTAGGATGGTAAATTATCGAATGACACTTCCCGCTCTGGGCGGAGCGGAGGGGAGTGTCAGACTTGTACTGACTACAACCCATCCATGTTCCTTCTTAGCCCTTTGTGTTCCAGAGCCACGGTGTCTCTTTCGAACAGTACCGCAGCCCTGGCAAGCCACTTTTGACCCTGGAGCATAAAGTTATTTTCAAAGTTTTTTACGTGACTGCGGTGTTCAATTATATCTATAGTACACGTAAGACTTTTCTTTTATACAACGTTCTCCACACTAGCAATATCTCCTGTTAACGTATATATTATGTTATAAGAATCGTGGGTGCGTTTACAAACATTAAAACTCACATACTCAAACAGCCAGACCCGGAACAACTACCTGTAGGTCATTCAAATATTTGTTTCGTGCGGGGATCGAACGCAGTAGCCAGTTGCTCAGCCATTGTGGCAACCGTGCCGTCTAAATAAAGATTAGAAGTACGAATTTACACTCAAATTCTAAATTCTCGTACCGTACAACCACGGTAAATGAAACTTCACTATTACACATGTACGTGACTTCGTCTTCCCGTGTAAACTTTAGACTATGGTTACATACATACTTGTATATAATAACTATTTAGACTAGTTATAAGTTAGAGTTACTAGTTGTTAGTTTAGATTTGTAGTTGATATTAACATGTCAGTTTGGGACAGAGGTCTGATTTTATGAGGCTTGCGGTTTTGTGGCTAAATGGCTGAAGATATAACTGATCGGTAATTTATAGTTTATGTGATTATAGGGTTTATTTATAAACGCTGCTCGAAGTTAAGTAATAAGTAATATTTTAATCATATTTTTTTTCGTTATACGTCTTTTTGCTTTAACTAGCGTTTGAGAATACACCCCTTAATGGCTAAATAAAAAAATTGTGTCATAGTATGAAAGATGAAATGAATTGGAAATATTATTCTGTGGTCAGTAAAATAACCGTCCTTATGCGTGTTATTTTGGTTTTTTGAGTGATTCACGGAGCAAACATATCCTGGAGTAGAGCCGGCGTATCGGCTCGTGTAGTGTGGAACGCTCTCAAGAAAACCGACCACCTTCGGAAGGTGGGTAGGACAGCCTGGAGGCAGAAAGTGGAGGTCAGGGTGTTGTAGCGCAGCTATGAGAGAGGACTATGTCCAGCTGTGGACTGCAATCATCATAATAATGGGGTCGGTGGAGCATGTCTTCTTCTTCCTTACTTCTCTATTACTCCTCATGTCATGAGACACCGCCTTTTCGCAGTCCAGCGGCGCACTCCGATATGCTGAGTTAATTGATTGAAATACCAGTAAAAGTACAGGCACATTAGGCGAAGCATCTATCTTTAGACTCGAGTTAACACTACATCTTGCATGTGACAATTCCTATATAACCATAGGCTGATTGAAAACGTCGTGAGGAAACCAGCATGCCATGGGAAATCATCAAATTACCCCTCCCTCTTTCTGCGGCAGGGAGTGTCAGACTTGTACTGACTAAAACCCATCCATGTTCCTTCTAAGCCCTTTGTGTTCTAGGACCACGGTATCTCTTTCGAGCAGTCCCGCAGCCCTGGCAGGCATCGGTCCTCTCGGACCTCTTCCGATTGGCTGACATCTCCTTGAGGTGCGCGTGGAACACGAACGCGCCGACGACAAGGCCTGTAGTCATAAGACGGACGGACGGAAACGAGCATGCCTGAGAGATATTTTTCGACGGCATGTAAGCCAAGTCAGAGGCCCATGGGCCCATGGGCGTCATAAAAACTCTGACAACAGGCTAGGACGTAGGCTGATAAAAACCAATATGTAGTTTTTCCTAAAACATGTGAATACAAGGAGTAGTACGTACTGCGTTATGTAAGAAAATCATAATCAGCGTCCCCACTGCTGGGCGCCTCTTTGTGAGGAGTGGGCCCAGTGCAGATGTCACATTTCACATACCTACGAATCTTTGGTTCTTGAACATGATGGCTTCCTGAGGATCTTTTCTTTCACGGCTTTGGTATATCATACACGATGTTGTTTTGCATCCTCGTCAAAATTCAGGAGGTTGTCACAAAAGACACAATTAATCAATTTAAATTACGGTACCTAGTTTATTATTAATAAACGCTGATTTTTTTGGTTGTTTAAGTTTGTCAGAATATCAGAATAACCCCCTTAACGTGGTTTAGGGAATAAGAAATTATCAAATAAACGTTTGAGATTATTTGTATGTGTGAAAGCGCGGTTATAGGACGACAATCAGACGGGCCGCGTTTAAAACACGAGTGGTTCACACTTACCGATTTCCGTAAATAAGAAAAAATATATAAATTACCTACTCATTTTATTATTGATTCGGGTCATTAGCATAGTTACCTCCTTGAATTTTACGAGGATGACAGGAAACAACACCTTTTATTTGTAGGTCGGTTTCCCCGAATCTTTATGCCAATTATAATATCTTTTAAACATTATGGAACGCATAACATGAATATGAATAAATAAATGTATGAACCATTCCCATAAAAAAAAAACGGTTGCGTCAGCCTACAACATAAAAATAGTTGCACTATCACATAATCTGTTACTCTAATGATATAAATTAACTTCATACAGCTAATCATCTAATTTGCTCCACGTAACGCGTTTTATGTATGTAACTGCTCTTCCTCAATTGTATATAGCCATGATATAAAAATGATTATATTTCCTGAAACCAGGTTTGTTCCAACAATAATACGGAACTGCAATAATGAGGCAGGGGCGGTGTTGCCAGCGTTCTATTTTTTGCTTTTCTTTAGGGAGAATTCTATTTTGTGTAGGCTTTTGGATTTGTGTCAGTTCTATATGAAAGTTTTGAAATCTTTAATTCGCTGATAAAGGATGAAATTCTGCGAAATAAATTAAAAACCGGATGTTATGAGTTATTTAATCGATTTTCCCTATAGTGTTTATCGACGTGTTTAAGACAGAATAAATACGTTGTCTGGTAAATAATTAAACTTTTTGTGGAATAACTGATACTGATGCTGTTAGCCTGCTTCATCCCACTACTTGGACTTTGGATCCAGGGCCAATGTGAACCACTGGTCGCTGGTATTGTCCAGCTCGTCTCGCCGTCTCCTACGTGAAATAACTGATTTGATTTATAAAAAAACATGCAAACTCATGAATTGAAGTCGTATAGGGGTGTTTCCAAAAATCTTAGTGTAATTAACATTCTCAGATGCGTAGGTGGCTACGTTGGTATAAAGGGTGTAAAACACCTCTTAACGAAGCCGAAAGGCACTGGTTCTCCCTGTCATTGCGATCATTTTTTTGTTCTACACCATACCTGGGAACCTTCTAGTTACGGAGATATTAGGGGTCAAAGTTCCAACTTTTTGACAAGATTTTTTTTTTAAATACTAATTTTTAATGTAAGCTTTTTACTTTAAAGACCTCCACGACCCCCGTACTATTCAATCCGTCCATCAGCACAATGTTTTGAGTTCGTTACATTGAGTTCTACCACAAAACATGATTTTACACCCCCCAAAAACAGTCATTTCCCAGCAATAATTTTTGCGTAAAGTTACTTAGTTTCATGTACAGAATGCTTGGTTGATGGCTTCGTGATGAGGTGCTTTACACCGTGTATAAGTTTTCATCATCATAGTTGATACCTTCTCAAAATAAATATTCTCTTGAACCACAAGGTAGAAGCAGAGCCTAGATTGTGCCACACCGAATATTTCACAATTATTGAATTGGGACTTTTTGAGTAAGAAAAGTATTTACTTCATCTGAGAGACAAAGAACGAAACCAAACTGAATACCCTGTCTGCCAAAAACATACACATACCAAGTCTCCAGGGTAATTTCCTGCATACACTGGCAACACCCGCAGTTAGCGCGAGGCAGCCTTGCGTCGCGTCCAGAATGCTAACCAGTGACAGACGGACAAAGACTCATTGTTGGGCCAAACACCTCGGTACGATGGAACTCACGAATCGAGGAATGGCTTCACTAGTATGTGTTTAGTTTCCGGAGTTTTTAGCTTCCGTAGTGAAGGAGTGAGAACATTCTAATAAGTAAACCTATTCGAGCATTTCTGAATAGGGGGCTATTCACAAGCGCTCGGATTCGATTTCGATTCGATAAGTCGTATGTCTATCTTGTTTTGGCATTAGGAAAGCGAGCGAGATAGACATACGACTTTCCGAATCGAAATCGAATCCGAGCGTTTGTGAATACGGGGCCAGGTGGAAATTCATAGATCACTCTGCTCTATCGTAAGTCTGTTCAAGGCAGATTGGTCTATGTCTGTTCTGTGCCTGAAGTAATTTAGTCCGATGGGCACTTGATATCGTGTCCTGTCTGTCCTGTTGTTTCCTCCTCGTCAAGGTCCCTGACCGCATGTCATCATGCTGCTGCTAAATTCCTAAGGAAATAAAAACAATAAAATTTTAACAGTCCCTGGAATCGATTTCATGACCACATGCTCACTCAACAGTCTCTCTAACGAACGCCAACGATGTATTGCTTACTAAGTAGGTAAATCATATGTTTCACGTTCCGGATTTTTTCGCTTCCGTAATGAGGGTAAAGGTAATAAACAAATGTGTTGTTAGGTAATTTGTACTAACTAAGGAAATGCTTTTCATTTGCCACGCATATATATGCAACAGTGCTGAACATATCATAACCCTAAGCATACGCTAGCCATAGGCTTAACATTCCCAAAGCTGGAACACAGGTCACCCTTTATGACAGGGTGTGGCCGTTATCAACAGACCAAAATATTTTTTTAGAATATTGCTTAAAATAGAACAGTGAAAGTCATTCCAAACTTAAAATCTTATAAATTCTTAAGGATTTGATTTCATCGTTCGAATTGTTTTTTTGTTCATTTTTTTTTGTTTCGTTGACAATCACACTTGATTAGTAGTGTCCCTTCTCATTTTTACTTAAAATGGTACCAATTGGCCTATGCTGAATGTAAGCCACCCACATAATATGAGCACACTTTTCTCAACATAAACACGACGACCTAAGTTTAGTAAATGCAGATCGCATGACTAAATTTTTTGACTCATCTTTTGCTACCAGTTTTTTTAAGAAAGAACGAATGAATTTATTTGAACATGCTGTTCTTATTTTAAACCCATTCATATCTTTTGTCCATAAAATAAACGGTCAGTCAATCCTTGCCATGATCGAGTGAACATTACGTACCGATCGCGTGAACCCATTCGATTGGAACGATCTGCATTGTGCAACCGTTTTTGTATTTATTATAAAATGTTCGTAGGTGTCAGTAATCGATTGCTCTTGAACGATTTCGTGCATTTATGTAAATAGGAGTAGTACTTACAGCGTTGTGTATGAAAAACATAATCAGCGTCCCCAATGCTGGGACTTAAGGCCCTTCTTTGTGAGGAGTGGGCCCAATGCAGGTGTCACATGTCACATACCTACGAATCTTTGGTTCTGGAACATGATGGCTTCCTGAAGATAATTAATAGCTGTATAAAAATTCCCTTAACGAAGCAGAAAGGCATTGGTTATGGTTATAGTTTATAGACAATTTAATAGTCTATACATTCTATACACATAGTAGTCACTATTATGTGCATGGGAGAAGTCCTATACATACAGAACAATATTCTTCGTTACGAATCGACTAAAAAGCCTTAATTTTCCTATCCAATACACGTCGCCACAATTCTTGTACCCCACAGCCAAGTACGAAATGTATGACATAGGCGGAGGATCGCGAGTGCAATACTAATTCGGGCCCTTACGATGCTTTCCTGGACAATAGTACTGTGCACTAGCATTAGTATCGGGAGGGCGTGCGCCAGCGCAGCTGCGCCGATATGCTACGAACATAGCCGAACACACGTGAAATAAACAAGTGTATTTAAAAAGTGTGTTTTTTGAGTGAAAAAGTTGAAGACGATAATTGGAGTTCGCACCTTGTTTTTGAGTTTCGATGACTGGTAATTGGTTTATCTACCTTAATAATTTACTTTTTTTTTATCTATCAGAAAATAGGGTTGTTTACCAGTAGTTAAAAGTTTAGTTTTTTTTTAATGATATTTTTTTATTCATTTTTGATAATTTATTTTTAAATGTTTTGTATATTCGAAAATAGGGAAGTTCATATTTATTTTCAAAATTCTCTATGGTATCTTTTATAAAAGTTCAAGTTTATTCATCAAAGTTCGCTTTTGTTATCACTTTCTAAACACCTAAAATAAAATTAACAAGACAAAAGAAGTTCCCCGCGAAAGTGTTTGTTTGTCCTTCTACGACACACGAGTTCTAATTTTGAATGCGAAAAAATGCGTGTGCCGAATTTCGCCGAAGGAGTACGAGGTTAACCGAACGGTATCAATTCCGTGATAATACCGTATTATCTAAGATCTGCTTAGAATAATAACGCATAGAAACCTAGTACGCGTGCAAAAAGTGAGGCAACAAAAACTTAGCCATTATTGGCAAACTTCTCTCAGCGAGCCGTCAGTACTCAAGGTCACGCTCCATCGAACACAACTCACGAGAAAACAATTAAAATAATTGAAAATGATAGTTTCTGGCGTGAAGGGATGTCGTAGAACTTCAGGAAAACATAAAAAAATGTGATCAAATTATATTTCAAATTATTTTATACATTATTTTTACGTAAATCGATCATCAAACAAAAATTTTAATAACCTAACTTATCACAATACAGTGTTGCTATTTGTGAGGAAAAAAATACCCATATTGCTTACAATTTTGTTCTTATTTTTGTTTAGGAAAACAAAATGTTTTTGATGTACCTACTAACTATTGCATACGTTAAAATATTATGCCAGTTTTGAGAAATTAACTTGGCATCAGGTATTTTATATTAGTCTTTATAAATAGGATACTGGTGCCGATTCTGTACCTTCCGTAAAAATATGTCATATTAGATGAAAAATCAACTACATTTTATCCAGATCCTGATAACATAAAATACTTGTTTTGATTTGATCAAGCAACATAGTGGTGCGTTTTCCCATTTTTTGTGGGTAACAGCATGGTAATGGTATCACTGAAAGTTTTATTTGTGTGCGTTTGAGGAACGTGGACACATTCGGCTCACGCACACAAAGAAAATGAATTTGACACGCGATATCGCTCGTGTTTTATATTAGACGCGGCTTCTATGCGTTATTATTCTAACGATCTGATTATTGAAATGATCATTGCAAATCAATTTTAGTACGTTGTGAATGAAACTTGTGTAAACTAAGAAGAGATTCTGAATATTGCTAGATATTTATAGAGATTGAAAAGTCAAAGGAATTAGTATCAATAAAGTATCCCGATCTTCTTCTTCCCTGGACGATTCCAATCAGGTAAACATTTTAGAATGGTTTCTTCTAAATTTGTATTTGAAATAAAATCGTACTCGACGATTGCAATCTTCGCGGGGTCGTTTTGGATCGGGTGACATCGCCATCCGAATTGAACCGAAGCGGGATTCAAAATTGGAACTTCGTTTATTGTTCAACCGTTATTTTGTACCGTTACGTGTCCCTTCGCAAATCGAGAGCATCGAGACTCCTTTGTACAATGTTTTTGTAGAGAGAAAACACAAAATCATTTCAATTTGGACTTTATGTCAAAGGATCAACGGCTAACAGTTATTTTTGCTATGTATTGGTATGTTTGCTCAAGTGCATTTAACGATCTTTGATAAATATTGGCCGTTGACCTCAAATTTTTGTTTATTTATCCGATGCGCGCTAATTAAACGTTAAAAATATACTGTTTTGACGAAACATTCGTGGGAGTTATTATCGTAACATAACATCAAGCTTGAAATCTACGAAGGGTTAATCAGAGATGCACTTAATAGTACACTTTCATTATTTTCGCCAGGTATGTAAAAGTTCTATATAATTGCGGGCGAGGGCCTATTGTCATCAACCGGGTATATTATTAAGTACTTATTTACTTTTAGTGAGTTACTACTTAATTCTCGTGTTTGAAACTGAAAGTCTTTTAAATAAGTATGGCGGCACTTAGCGTGTTTGCTATATCTAAGTGTCAAGTTAAAAATGTTAAGTGGCAATTTATTAACTGTGTTACCTCTGGTTTTTGAAAGGCTTTTCTATGTAAATTTTCATGTAGGGTGTTGTGATTTGTTGTAGGAATTACATGAGCCAAGTTTAAATGTGTTTTGGCACCTGATTTAGTGCATTCCACAATTTGAACTTAGGCCTTAAATAAATAAAAAATAAAATAACTAGAAAAGACGTTATTACCATCAAACGGCTGAGTACATTTTTTCGAAACAAAGCTAAGAACACTCTCGATTAAAACAGTTTTCAAACGAAACCAATTTTATCAAAATCGGTACATCCGTTTAGGAGCTACGATGCCACAGACAGACACACAGATACACAGATACACACGTCAAACTTATAACACCCCTCTTTTTTGGTCGGGGGTTAAAAATAGCCTTTATTTACTCTGACCTCAATACATAAACAAGTAGTAACATTAATTCTAACTTTAAACTAATAACATTTACTAATAATTGTTTACCCTACATTGCAATTATTAGCTACCCGGTCAGGCTGTCCTTCGACATAGACCTCCTCTATATCCCTCCACGTATTCCTGTCCAGACCAGTTCTTCGCCAACCTTTTGGCAGATTATCCTCCCACCTTTTTACCTGTCTTCCTTTACGTCTTTTTCCGTTTCTCGGGTACCATTCTGTGACTTTTTTTGGTCCATTTTTCCGTCTTGCTTTAGGCCCTACTGCCCTAGTTGGTATTTAATTGGTTTCTGTTTTTTATATATTTTCGTGAGTCATCATCATCTGCTTAGCCTTTTCCCAAACTCTCTTGGGGTCGGCTTCCAGTCTAACCGGATGCAGCTGAGTTCCAGTATTTTACATGAAGCGACTGCCTATCTGACCTCCACAACCCAGTAACTGGGTAATACGATACCCCTTGGTAAGACTGGATGTCAGACTTTTTTTTGGCTTCTGACTACTCGTAACGACTGTCAAATATCTACAAACACAGCCGGGACCAACGGCTTAACGTGCTTTCCGAGGCACGGAGGAAACTCGGTATGTAATGATGGTCACCCATCCACGGACCAACCTCGGCAAGCACGGCTTAACCTTAAAGATCGTCCCGGGCGGCTGTTATTATATAGCCACGAGCTCATATATTTTCGTGAGTGTTACTGTTAAAATAATAGTACATTGTTTGATGAATAAAATCAGTTCTATCGACAGTCAATCATTATTAGGAAGTTTACAATAATTTTCTTATGGTTCTTGAAAAAATCGTGATCCTAAACTTTATTATTATTGTAAGTATGTAAACTCGTTTTATAAACTACAATTTCGATCATCAATAAATTTTAGAACTTTAGATATTTCGCTTCTATCTAGGTTACAAAAAACCGTCTCAGCTATTACAATAAGCTAAGCTTTCCGTTTAAGCTGTTAGAATTATTTGGATTCCTACCACTAGAGATGATCGAGATGATATTTTTTTTGGAAAAATAATAGTATTCTAGAGTTTTTGTGGTTCCCATTAACCGTTAGTTTTGTTCGTATATAGGGAATAAAAAAATATCCCACCAGCCGAAGGAAATATCAATACAAATGATCTTATATAATAACAGATTGTCGTAAATAATTGCTTGTGAGCACGATTTTAACCCATTTTCCTTAATCGAAGTCAGAAAAATAAATAAAGTCAATATTTTTGCTCTTTCTTTGTTTTCCTTTTGTAAATCAAGAGGTCAATGGTTTTATGATATAGTCTTATGAAACGATGTTTATTTTGGACATACCTAAGCGCGTCTACTCTGCTGACGTTGAAGACCTGGGTTCGATGCCAGGTCGAGCAAAATGTTTCAAAATGTTTTCATGCAGGAATTTCTCAGTAACCGACATGGAGTCTGGATTTGGGCCCTGTTGATGGCAATAGTTACGCCCCCTATTACATGGGAATAACATAAATCTTCTTCCATACTTTTCTATTACTCGTCAGCTCATCAGACACCTCCGTTCTTACCATATCACACACTTACCATCTCCGCAAATAAATTAAAAAAAAAAAAATACCTAACCATTTTATTATTGATTCGGGAAAAGAATCATTAGCATAGATACGTCCTGGCATTTGACGAGGATGAAAAACAACACCTTGTATAGCTGGATATGTCCGCCGTGGGTACAACCTAGGTTTCGTGTAACATAAATGTCTCCAAACATTATGTCTGTTAAACAATAAAAAGTTTTATTTATAGATATCATATATTGTCGTTTTGCTGTAGTCAGGGAAACGTGGTTCCGGTGCAGGTTAGTTTTAAAATAAAATACATTATATTTTGTGCGCTTTGGCCTGTATACGATGTTATTTATACATGTTGTTACTGTGCTGAAATTGGTGTAATCTATGAGTTTTTAGACTGGCTAAAACAACTTGGAATGAGAGTTTATCTTTTGGGAAGAGAGTGTGGAAGATGAAACAGAGTTTTTTGTTATGTTTCTCTTTTTGTTTGTTTATAAGCGATTGTGCCAATGGAATTTCCAATCAACAAATATCACGAACTTTTCTTCAAAGTCTTGTTAACCCCTGTATGGCGTGAAGGTTCAAAATCCGTCCACAAGGATCGTGAGACAGAGTGACGAGGACGTCATACTTCAAGATCCAGCCGATTGGCTGAGCAGTGTTTGTCAGTGTTTGAATGAATTTTTAAGTACAAATTCAGGAGGCATCGAGTTCATATTCTAGGAGGTCGTGGCAAAATAATAACAGCCGTAAGGGTCGATCTTCAGGTTGAGCAGCGTTTGTGTAGGTCGGTACGTGGATGTGTGACCATTCTTACATAGTGACTCTCTTCCGTTCTTCGAAAAGCTGTTGGTTTCGCCAGTCATTTGTAAATCTGTGGCAGTCGTTGGTTCGAAAATCTGACAACCAGTCTTACCAAAGGGTATCGTATTACCCATTACTAAATAGGTTGTGGAGGTCAGATAGGCAGTTGCTTTATTTAAACTACTGGCATTCAGGTCTTAGACTGGAAGCCGTCCCCAGTATATTCGGGAAAAGGCTAAGCAGATGATGATGGTGATATTCAGGATTATACATACAACATACAACTACTTAATAAGTTACAGACACGTGGTATATTTCAATTTAGTTCCCTCCGGTATTACAAAGCAGGAGGTCCGCCTGCTTTATTGCAAATAACAAGAGAATCAGTCACTTAATAATCCTGCGGGGTAGCTGTAAAGAAAACCTTAAGGTAGTTAGTTCAAGGTTCACAATAATGAAAGAAAATACCATAATATCAATGCACTTATTCAAAGGGTTCAAACGCACCATAAATAATCCTTAAAATGCACGTTAATCGTAAATTCTTGAATACAAATTGTAATCTCTAACACGGCTACAAATGTGCAGGGTTGCCAGTTAAAAAAAAAACAATAAGAGAAGATGTACGGAATGTGTAAGGGTCAGATCTGTCGTTCTATGTAAAATATTCAGCTGCATCCAGTAAGACTGAAAGGCCCCCATTAGTTAGGAAAAGTCTAGGCAGATGCTGGATGGGATGTGTAAGGAATGAGATGTTAGAAAAAGGAGATAATGATAGCGTGGTAGTTGTCGGGCGAGAATGGAAGTGAACGTGTTGCACCGAACCCAAATGACACGGGATTGTACACTCTAAAGGCCTAAACAAAAGGTCTTTTTGACCTGTGTTTGTCTACTCACTGCTGGCCCAAATATATCCACTGTCAAATATGGAACTTGCTTGGCTTGTGAATATACTTCGCGGATGGATCACGCTGTAGTCATTTTCATCATTTTCTAGTCCTTATATCAATCATGATGTAATATATTCGTGGCCAATTGTGTTTTCTGTGGCTGTTCCATGCCCTTTTTATGGCTAACAGACGGGTATCGTGGTCACTCACAATTGACCTCATCAGAAGGCTTAAAGTCACCCAAAGGGCAATGGAGAGGGCTATGCTCGGAGTTTCCTTGCGTGATCAAATCAGAAATAAGAACAACCGCAAGAGAACCAAGGTTACCGACGAAGCTCGAAGAATTGCCAAATTTAAGTGGCAGTAGGCAGGCGACATTGCTCGCAGAACGGCTGGGCGATGCTTCTGAAAAGTTCTGGAATGGCGACGGTGAATCGGAAGACGATGCGTTGGAAGGCCTCGCGCTAGGTAGACCGATGACCTGGTGAAGGTTGCGGGGATCCGCTGGATGCAAATCGCACGGGACCGGTCAATGCACACACTTGGGGGAGGCCTATGACCAGCAGTGGACGTCTTTCGGCTGAAATGATGATGATGAGACAGGTCTCGTTTTGACATTGGATTAGCCGTGCTAGTCGAGTCTGGCTTGCTCTAGTTTATAGTATGACCACTTTAAGTGTGCAATACAAGGTGGCACTGCAAAAATGCATCGATAATGTCAAACTTAGTGCATTTATTTCAGTTCTGTATGTTCCCGCCTGCACACATAACTTGATTGAGGAGCTCGTGGCTAAATATCAACAGCCGCACAGGTCGATCTTTAAGGTTAAGCCGTTCTTGCCGTTGTTCCGGGGATGGGTGACCATGAAAACATACTGAGTTTCCTCCGTGCCTCGGAAAACACGTTAAGCCGTTAGTCCCGGCTGTCATTAGTAGATCTTTCACAGTCGTTATGAGTAGTCAGAAGCCAAAAGTCTGACATCCAGTCTTACTAAGGGGTATCGTATTACCCAGTTACTGGGTTGTGGAGGTCAGATAGGCAGTCGCTTCATGTAAAATACTGGTACTCAGCTGCATCCGGTTAGACTGGAAGCCGACCCCAAGATAGTTTGAGAAAAGGCTAGGCAGATGATGCCAGATAACTTGATTGAAGACAGTACATACATTTATGTAGTCTTACTATATGTTTCATATTTGACACGATTCAGTGTTTTTTGTTCTGAGTTTTTGCTTTCGTCGTGCACTTATTGGACCGTACGATTTATTCCATAATATTTTAAATAGAACTTCTTTATTGTATCGAGACTGTTACCCAACCAAAACGGTTTTTCAAAGACAAGAGACAGAGTGATATTAGAATGTAACTTTGTCACAGATCACGGTGATGCAAAACTCAAAAATGTGTTGGATTTAAAAAAAAACGAAATTCAGGTTTATCTATCAAAATTGAATGCGTACACAAAGTTTCATGTCCGTGCTCTTATCCGTTGAGGAGTTCTCTCGTGAAGAGACAATCAGGCCAAGTTCGTTCTACCGTACAAAAACTATATGGGTCAAGTTCGCCTTGGTTTAAAAAAAAAAAAAGGTTTAGCCAGTCTCAACCCTAGCATGTACTAATGTGCAAAACAATGTATCGTTTACATTTCGCGAGGGGCAAAGGTTAGCAGACTTAATCCTGCCTCTACATTCCATTTCAGCTAGAATTATTAATGTACCACTAACACTGCGCTGGCATCCTTGTTTTAGGTGGGCTAAGTGTGTATTGCGCTTTATTTTCGTAAAACGGTAATAGACAATTGGAAATAGAAACAGTAGAGGGAGGCCTTTGCCCAGGAGTGGAACAGAGCAGGCTAGAAGAAAAAAATAGACAATTTGGCGAGTGTTTTTTTCTGACACTTCTTTTTAGAGTGTTAATGGCGATCTAATAAAATGGTTAAAAAAAAAAAAAAAAAACGAAAGACCATTGCTGGTAGGGCCTTTGCCAAAATATTTTTTGTTTTTGGTATCACTGACAATAAGCTGTCATCAGTCTTTTAGATTGTTGAAGTGTGTTTAGGCTTTATTTTCCTTGTAGTTAAATTAAATTAGGAATAGACAATTTAAGCTAGTTATTTTGCTCGAAATTGCGTTAGCTGTTTTAGAATGATAAATACTTGGTTTAAGACTAGGAGAAATAAATGTTTCCTTTTTTTTATTAAGTTAGCCCTTTTGTCCCACCTTTGGGCAGAGGCCTTCCCCCATTCCTTCTACTCCTCATGATGGTGTGCTGCTTCTTCTTTCAAATAAAAAGGCGAAAAATGTTGTATGAATAATGTTTGTATTGTTTTAAATTTTTCAAATAAAGAAAAAAAGCAAGGTTTTAGCACAGTTAGAAATGGAAAGTAGATAAATATCGCGCAATATCAAGAATAAGTCCAAATGGTAAATTTTAGGTTTTTTATTATAGAAATATAAGACATTATGAGCTGCTATTGACGAGAATTTCATGTTAATTTAAGTCATAGATTAAAATGGAAAGTTGTATTTCCAGATAAAAGTTATAGTTTAAATCACACATTAAAATGAATAACCTGTCTCTTAATGAACATTTATAAGCTAGTGTCTTCATTCATGTGCTCAAAATCTATTAAAAAAAACTTTTTTATTTCGATGCGAGTTCGACCTTCGGTGTGAGTTTTTTTTTAAGTTTGGTAATATTAACCTACAACTAGCCTATACCCGCGGCTTCGCACGCTTGGAGTTTGGTCACTGTCCCACGGGATTGTACTACTGGGATAAAAAGTATCCTATGTGTTAATTCAGGTTATAAACTACCTGTGTGCCAAACCATCCAAATCCATTCAGTAGTTTTTGCGTGGGAGAGTAACAAACATCCATACTCACAAATTTTCGTATTTATCCATACTTCCATACTAATATTATAAATGCGAAAGTCACTCTGTTTGTTTGTATGTTTGTTTGTTTGTTTGTTACCTTTTCACGACTAAACGGCTGATCGGATCTTAATGAAATTTGGCAAGAAGATAGATTTCAACCTGGGGAAGGACATAGGCTATATCATTACGCTACAACCAATAGGAGCGGAGCAGCAATGAAAAATGTTGCGAAAACGGGAAAAATATGACGCAGACGAAGTTGCGCGGGACAGCTAGTAATATTATAGTACGATAATGGTGGTCGCGTCTCATAGATTTGGGTCTTAAAAGTGGAAGCAATAGAGACTGAATTCGAACACACTTTCATCATCTGCCTAGCCTTATCCCAACTATGTGAGGGTCGGCTTCCAGTCTAACCGGATGCAGCTGAATACCAGTATTTTACATGGCGCACCTGCCTATGTGACCTCCATAACCCAGTAAATGGGTAATACGATACCCCTTAGTAAGACTGGATGTCAGACTTTTGGCTTCTGACTACTCATAACGACTGTGAAAGATCTACAAATGACAGCCGGGACCAACGGTTTAACGTGCTTTCCGAGGCAGCACGGACGAAACTCAGTATGTTTTCATGGTCACCCATCCCCGGAACAACGGCAAGAACGGCTTAACCTTAAAGATCGACCTGTGCGGCTGTTAATATTTAGCCACGAGCTCCTCAATCAAGTTATGAGTGCAGGCGGGAACATACAGAACTGAGCTTGTCAGTCTTTTCGAGCTACTGACTACTTGAATAAATGACAGCCGGGACTAACGGCTTAGCGTGCTTTCCGAGGCACGAAGGAAACTCTGTATGTAATTGACAGCTGTTATTATTTAGCCAAGTAAATTCCACTTACTTAAATATGCGCTTGTAAAAGAATCTCGTGAAAAAAAAATATCAACAAAAAAAAAACTAACAAAAATAAACGAAATTGCAAACAGAAATTAGCATTTATTTAACATTCTAAACGGTTACAATAACTTATGCAACAGCGCAGCATACCGAAAACATTCCGCCAGCGTGTACGAAGATCAACCTTCGCCTTGCACTGGTCACTAAAAACCTCTTTATACGATGTCAATAACCTCATGAATACAGCGTGTATTAAAATGGAGCGGTTATATCCAAGGGTGCAATGTTGAACAGACTATCGAACTGAACAAACTTCTTCATGGGATCAACATTGTAATCGCCAAAAAAGAGAATCAGCTGTTCTATATATTTATTATTATTTATTTAAATCGAACACACATGATTCATATTAATGTTACTTACAAAACTATGATAGTAACAATTATAGTTAAAATAAAATAAATCAAAGTCAAAATTAAAAAGCAAAATTAACAACACCGCATGAAACTAATTCAAAAACCCAAATTTCGTATCGGACATCTGATCGTTTTTTCGCGATCTTGGTCTATACAGAAACCTGTGAAGATTCATGGTTTGTCCATACCCGTCAATATGAACACAACTTTCAGATATTTATTCTAAATATTTATGGTTGGAGAAAGAGAGAGAGACCTAAGAAATAAGGATGGATTGAGGGATTAATGATATGGAAGAAAATGATAGCTATACGGCTGACACAGTTTGGAAGAAAAAAAAACACGTGTTGCACCGACCCCAAGTAACATAAAACAAGGGCAGGGACATAATGATGACGAGGTCAATAATCTCAAAGAAGTAACCACAGATTATTAAGCTTTCGCATTGTATGCAAATGTTGCGAGCACTAAAAAATGTGACAGTTTTTTTTTGTTAATCCTCTTGATGCATTGTTTTGTATGGATTTGGATTATTCATTGGCCTAGATTTTTTTATGAGTGTGTTGACGGTATTTGCCGATGGATTTTCGTGGTATTTTAAAGCTATAATGAAATTGTTTTTTTTTTTATCAAATCAATATCACTACATAGTATATAAAACAAAGTCGCTTTCTCTGTCCCTATATCCCTCATAGTATAACATAACATCACGACTGTTATCCCCGAAGGGTAAGGCGGAGGTGTACTTAATAGGGCACCCATTTCGTATCCTTAAATCTTTAAAATCCTTTGCGATGCGGTTTTTAATAGATAGAGTGATTGAAGAGGAAGGTTTAAATGTATAATAACTTTATATTTTATACTCGTGCGAAGCCAGAGCGGACCGCTATGTTTTTATAAAGGGTGTAAAACACCTCTTAACGAAGCCGAAAGGCACTGGTTCTCCCTGTCATTGCGATAATTTTTTTGTTCTACACCATACCTGGGAAGCTTCTAGTTACGGAGATATTAGGGGTCAAAGTTCCAACTTTTTGACAAGTATTTTTTTAAATACAAGTTTTTAATGTAAGATTTTTACTTTAAACACTTCCACGACCCCCGTACTATTCAATTCGTCCATCAGCACAATGTTTTGAGTACGTTACATTGAGTTCTACCACAAAACATGATTTTACACCCCCAAAAAAAAAAGTCGTTTCCCAGCAATAATTTTTGCGTAAAGTTACTTAGTTTCATGTACAGAATGCTTGGTTAACGGCTTCGTGATGAAGTGATTTACACGGTGTATACAACGTTCACAGTTTTTCTGTAGTGTATTTAGTATCAGCATTAAATTGTACCCGTGCGATGCCGGGGCGGGTCGCTAGTAAGGAATATAGCAGAAAGGAGGTGTTTTATAAGATGACGAGTGATAAAGACGAATGGCAGAATAAGACATGCTGCGCCGATGTCAAATAAATTGGTATAAGGGCAAGAGAATGTTGGTCAAATCAATACTTTTACGTTAAGGTGTCATAAAACCTGAAAACAAAAACCATACATTTAACCCTTTTTCCCCACGAAGGTAGGCAGCACAACAGAAACAGAAACTTCACAACGTCGTCAACAATCCTTTCATACTCCGTTTGACCTAAAAAGACGTTCAAAAAAAGATCTGATTAAATAAAACATTTCAACCAGTCCCTGTCCTAAGTATATGAAAGTTATTATTTAAAGAAAGAGTCAAGGCGACCTTAATTATTTAATAATGAAAAAATAAAGAAAATAAATGTAAATTCTTTAGAAGAAAACATTAGGGCGACGAAAAGGAAAACCTTTTAACGAAGAAAGTAAACGTTGTTTTTTGGTTTGTTCGTTATAAACAAACAAAGGGAAAGAGACATTATTTCACTTAGTCATTTAGACTTCTTATGTTTGTTAGTACCTACGTAACCATTGCGTAGTTAAGGCATCGAACTTGTTAACAATAAACAAACATTGGTTTTCCTTCAATGTTATTCATAAAATTTTATCTATGACTAATTGAAGTATGGGTGAAGTTCTGACTCAATTTATTACCCACTCATTGATAAGGACAAGTAGGCATCGACCTAATTTGACAGTGAGTCAGTCAGTGACAATATTGCGTTTCACTTGTCTGTGGTCGGGTCGAAAACGAGGGTAATGTTTTTAGTAGGTGTATGAATATAAGTATGTAAAAACCGACCAAGTGCCAGTCGGACTCGCACACGAAAGATTTCGAACCATTATTTATAAAAACGAGCAACGAGCACTTTTTTGTATGGGAGCCCCTTATATATTTATTTTATTCTGTTTTTAGTATTTGTTGTTATAGCATCAACAGAAATACATAATCTGTAGAAATTTCAACTGGCTACCAACCACGGTTTATGAAATACAGCCTGGTGACAGACGGACGGACGACGGACGGACAGCGAAGTCTCAGTAATAGGGTTCCTGAGATGACAAGTAATAGCGATGTATGGAAGAAGAAGACAGGCTGCGCCGACCCCAAATAAATTAGGATAAGGGCAGGTGAATTATGATCATGTACAAGCTGTTGTTTTACATCCTCGACAAATTCAAGAAGGTAACTATGCTAATGATTCTCGTCTCGAGTCAATTATAAAATGGGTAGGTTTTTTTTTTTTTTTTTCTTATTTACGGTAATCGGTAAGTGTAAACCACCCGTGCTTCTAACGCGGGCCGTCTGATTTTCGCTCTATAACCGCGTTTCGACACATACAAACGATCTCAAACGTTTACTCGATAATTTCTTATTCACTAAACCACGTTAAAGGGGTTATTCTGAAATACTGACAAACTAAAACCACCAAAAAAAAAACAGCGTTTATTAATAATTAATTAGCAACAAAAATGTTCGCGAACAACTTCATTATGCTGCTTATAAAGTGAAGGACTTGGACATAGTGACTATACTACCAGATATACAGATGACGGCAAAGTCATATAATGTTTGAGAACGTTTAAAGTATCGAAATTTTTATGTTTATTTTAGTTTAAAGTCGAAGGACCACACTACTTAGTGCTTATCATGCATATGTGGGATCCACTCTATCTTATGGGATACTTTATTGGGGATACTCCACTCAAAAAGACGTTCAAGGCTCAAAAAAAGTGTATTAGAGCAATATGTGGGATACACCAAACAGATTCATGTAAACCTCATTTCATAAACCTCAAAATATTAACCCTCCCTTCTCTATATATCTACGAGGCCTCAATATTAGTTAAATCAAACATCAGTAGCTATGACACATTAATTATATATAATTTTTAAAAACCATTTATATTGCAATGCCCTAACAGGCAACTAAGTTATAAGAACCTACCTATTGTCAACATCTTCAAGACTACACTTAGTTCGCAATAAAGAATTTGAATTTGAGGAATACGAATCACTTTTGTTTAAAGAAAGAGAGGATTGTAAAAATAAAGTAAAAAAAAAGGAAAGAAAGAAAAAAAATACATTTATTTTGCACATGCCACAAGTGCACACAATACAAAACAAAAATAATAAAACGAAAAAAAAAAAAAAAAAACAATACTTACTTAAACAACAAACAAAAATTACCTAATACTGTGTGCCTTACGGTTGCGTCAAATAGGCCCAGTTTAGAAAAATGCGGGAGTTAAATTCTGCAAAATTAATATAATTAATTTAAATAATATTTGTAATTAGGTATAATTTCTTTAATTTAAAGGATTATTATTTTTATGTCATTACAAATTAATGTAGTTTAATAATAATATACTTTAAGTTTTTGAACCATTCAAGACACGTAATTGTAAATAACAAATAAGAATTGACCAATTTATATTCATTAATGAATTAATTAAATTGAATTTACGAAAAAAAAAACACTTAAAAATTTAAAATAAAAACGAAATGATTATTTTTTGACATTGTAAATTTGTTCCGCGTGGGAATCAAAACCGGGCACTGCCGTATGACATAAAGCCGCAGCAACGGCAACGACGATTAAATCTCAAACAAAACGCGCGTCAAACCGCTTCACCGTAAACTCTTTCATACATCGCCATATATTATTTAAATTTAAACCGGGCCGCGTCGCCGATCGCTTCTGCGTAAATGAACACTTAGGATCGCAAGAAATTTTCCCGTCACCCTGTCTGTGACCCAACTCACATGGACAGCCACTAACCAAATAACTAAGTTAAATTGCTAATCACTTGATCAGTAGTTCGGTGGTTTAGTGGTCGTTAGTGCGATAGCTGATAGCGGAGTCCTAGATCCGATAACCATTTTCAGGAATGTAATCTTTACAAGATAATAATCTGACTGTTATAGTTTCTTACACGGCTATTGTACTAAAGTAACGCAAAACGCTGTAAAATATGAGCCGCTTTTGCACTCATGAGGGCTGTTTAATCGCCTATACAACTAAAATACTGCTTGATATACAGCTAGTAGTATAAAAACGAACTTTAATACAGCTTGTATACAGTATGTTAGTTTAAACGAGGGACATATTCAAACCCATAATAGTACATGCTAACATGATACTAATAAAAATATAAACAAAAAAAAAACACTGATAAATAACAGACAGAACCATACCAAAACTTTCGCAAATGACACGCAACGTGTATACACCCTTGCGCTAGCGACTTAATACTATCGCAGAACATGTGAGCGGGGCAATGACTCTTAGGTATAATCCATTTTCCCTTCATACTTTAAACTTACCTGGCTTAGGACAGTCCAAAATATCTAGGCACTAAACAAAACATTAAAAATTCTTCTATATACGTTATAGGTTTTTTACATATTCGGGACGAGAATCGAATACTGAATACCCTCCCTCAAAATGTCCCTCGTTTAACCTAACATACTGTATAGCCTAATGCTAGTTGGTCAGTGGTATTTTGTTATCATCATTATCATCAGACTAGGTTTTAGAAGTAAGATAAAGTCTTTGTCTACAATAAGAAAATAGGTTTTTCTGCGTACTCTGATCTGGCTGTTAACAGCCACCTTGCTTATACTTCACGCCACCTGGCCTGAAGTCCTTACGATCTTACCTTTCGGTAGACCAGCCATGAAGACAATTATCTACGTTACCTAAAGATCTAAAGTAATAAGGTGCTTACAAAAATTAACTTGTCTGTGTACTTACTTATAAATAGTAATTTTATTAGGTACCAAATTTTTTTTTTTAGAAATAACTAAACTTGAAAATAAAATTCCCGGTTGGTCTAGTTCGTGGATCGTGAAAAAAAAATATATGTATCTGTGGTTTATATAATTTGATAGAAAATATGCTCTACGTTTGTGTTATTGTATTAATCAAAATCAAAATCAAAAGTAATATGAACTATATACAAGGTGTTGTTTTGCATCCTTGTCAAAATTCAGGAGGTTGTCACATAATACATAAATATTCAATTAAAATTACGGTACCTGGTTAATTATTAATAAAAGCTGTTTTTTTTTTGGTTTTTTCAGTTTGCCTATTTATCAGAATAACCCCCTGGTTTAGGGAATAAGAAATTATAGAATATACACGGTGTAAATCACCTCATCACGAAGCCGTCAACCAAGCATTTTGTACATAAAACTAAGTAACTTTACGCAAAAATTATTGCTGGGAAACGACTTTTTTTTGGGGGGTGTAAAATCATGTTTTGTGGTAGAACTCAATGTAACGCACTCAAAACATTCTGCTGATGGACGGATTGAATAGTACGGGGGTCGTGGAGGTGTTTAAAGCAAAAATCCTGCATTCAAAACTTTTATTTAAAAAAATACTTGTCAAAAAGTTGGAACTTTGACCCCTAATATCTCCGTAACTAGAAGGTTCCCAGGTATGGTGTAGAACAAAAAAATTATCGCCATGACAGAGAGAACCAGGGACTTTCGGCTTCGATAAGAGGTGTTTTACACCCTTTACGTTTGAGATTGTTTGTATGTGTGCGCGGTTTAGGGCGAGGTTCAGACGGGCCGCGTTTAAAACACAGGTGGTTTACACTTAAAAATTTTCTATAAAAAAGAAAAGAAACAAAAAACATTTTGATTCGGGACGAGAATCATTAGCATAATTACCTCCATGAATTTGAAGAGGATGCAAAACAACACCTTGCATAGTTTGATAGAAAATATGCTCTAAGTTAGTGTCAATAAGAACTGCATCATATAAATTAATACACGACCTTCAATATTTTCATTTCTATCACAATCCCAAGCTTCTATTCAGCTCTAGAAGCCAACAATCAATTATCATCCATAAAGTAATGAATCAAGGTTCATATTCGCACTAAAGTAATTAGGTACAAAAAATTCAAGTTATTTAGCATTTATACTTGATCAGTACTTACGTTATCTTTTAAATTCTTTAATCATAACGCTGTCACAATGATGAGGCTAAGCACTGTACAGTAACATTGTTAACATAACCGAATGCAGTTTTTTTATGCGGGCAGTAATTAAGGGTATTTTGTAGCACGCAGCTACACGGATCGATCTCTAAGGTTAAGCCGTGCTTGCCGAGGTTGGTCCGTGGATCGGTGACCATAATTACATACCGAGTTTCCTCCGTGCCTCGAAAAGCACGTTAAGCCGTTGGTCCCGGCTGTCATTTGTAGATTTGTAGGACAGTCGTTACGAGTAGTCCACACTGAGAAAAATAAATGATATTATGTATCAAGAATGTATCTCCGTCATTCATGTAACTTATTTATATAGGAACGCACAAAGGTGTACGATTACAGTAATAAAGTACATTGAGTTGTCCGTAGTAAGATTACTTTATGGATGTCGCTATGATTTTTGTAGATTTTATAAAGAACTTGTTCACTTTTTAGGCCAGTCGCAAATCGTAAATAAGTATAAATAGTTGCTTTATAAATTTTCTTGATTAATTTGAATAAATAACTTGACTGATATTAACGGGTCCTTTAACAAAGCGTTTAGGTCTCTTGTTTAAGCTTACTATGCCAGTTGTTGCGTATAAAGCACTTGACCAATGTTTAAAAGTCACTTGATTGATTTCAACATCATAACTGATAGATTAAATCATTAAAGTTGTAAATTCTAAAATGAAATATACTAAAGACGATAGGTGATTTGTTTGATAGTATTATGTCAGATGATATCTATATATATAAAAGAAAGTCGTGTTAGTTACTTCACTTATAACTCAAGAACGGCTGAACCGATTTAGCTGAAAATTGGCAGGGAGGTAGTTTAGAGCCAGGAGAAGGACATAGGATACGGTAGGGTAGGGTAGGGTAGGTAGGTAGGATAGGGTAGGTAGGTAGGGTAGGGTAGGTAGGTAGGGTAGGGTAGGTAGGTAGGGTAGGGTAGGTAGGTAGGGTAGGGTAGGTAGGTAGGGTAGGGTAGGTTAGGTAGGGTAGGGTAGGTAGGTAGGGTAGGGTAGGTAGGTAGGGTAGGTAGGTAGGTAGGGTAGGTAGGTAGGGTAGGTAGGTAGGGTAGGGTAGGTAGGTAGGTAGGGTAGGGTAGGTAGGTAGGGTAGGGTAGGTAGGTAGGGTAGGTAGGTAGGGTAGGGTAGGGTAGGTAGGTAGGGTAGGGTAGGTAGGTAGGGTAGGTAGGTAGTAAGGGTAGGGTAGGGTAGAGTAGGTAGGAAGGGTAGGGTAGAGTAGGTAGGTAGGTAGCGTCGGGTAGGGTAGGTAGGATAGGGTAGGTAGGTCGGATAGGGTAGGTGGGTAGTAAAAAGTGCATTGCAACGCATGCTGGGTACAGCTAGTATTTTATAATAACAATTAATTGGCTTATGTAAGTAAGTCTTTGTATAGATGATGTAGCTTATTAAACTTAAGTAATTAAGTGTTGATCTGAATGAAGTACTTCTTTGTTGTGTTTAAGTTGTATGTTTGTTGCTATTAAGTTGTATGTTTGTTGCTATTCAGTTGTATATTTGTTGCTAATAAATTTGTTTTTTATGCTATGTAGAATTTCGTTGCAAAAAGTCTTCGCTTTCATTCCGCGGCGGTGTAAATTGAGCCTTAACAAACAACTCAATAGCGACAAACATACAACTTAATCGCAACAAACATACAACTGAAACGCAACAAACATGCAACTTAATAGCAACAAACATACAACTTAATAGCAACAAATATACAACTGAATAGCAACAAACATACAACTTAATCGCAACAAACATACAACTTAAATGTAATAAAGACAATTTTAAATATTCAAAAGTGTTACTGAAATAAAATAATCAAGTAATTTGACTCATTTATTTTTATTCAAAACAGTAAGTTAAATAATCAACATAAAATGAACGAAATTGTTATAACACTAGAATAAACGGGTAACTATATAGAGACAGCCTTCCGAAAATTTCGCAGAGTGATCAGAGAGGATTCTGTTCCAGAACTAGTAGCTGCCTACTAGTTACGCCACAATACTTGGCGTTATAAGTTCCGTTAGGGATAGTATAGCAGCAAGGTATATTCTTCAGTGTCACCTGAAAAAGAAAAAAAATAAATTAATATATATTACACACACACACACACACCCCACACTCATACACACACTCACACCACACACAAACACACACACACACACAAGCCCTGCTGTCTGTCAGAGGTTTGTGTAACGACCAATGTCAGAAACAGTGACCCAGACCGATGCTATAACTCAGTTTACTTGACTCTAACGAAAATTGGCACTTTTAAGCTTACTAAATCAAAAAACGGTGTCCCCCCTATTATTGAAAGAACTATCCAACGATACCCCACACGATAGGGAGCGCAAAAAAAATTATCATCCCCACTTTACACGTAGGAGAAATAGCCAAAAAAATTTTTTTTCACGATTTTTACCTTATTGTCTGCGTAATTAACTTGTATACTCATACAAAATTACAACTTTCTAGTACCAATACTTTTTGAGTTTGACCGCGGACGAACAGACAGACAGACAAACAGCGTAATTATAAGGGTAAGATTTATAGAATATCAAATAATTCCAGCCAGTGGAGCGTAAACCACGAGGTTACACTACACACTACACATTTTTCTGGAAATTCTGGAATGTTAGGTCAATTCCAGAATTTCCAGAAAAAGCTCGCCGTTACCAGTTCCCACCAGTATTCTATTATTCTTACGAAATTGTGATTGGTTTGAAGAGATACTAAACAGTACATAATGACCAGTTTCGACACGAAAGAAAAACGGACTTAAGGGACGTGCGCGCGCCTCACAGATAAAACAACGACTGGATGGCAAGATTGAAAAAATAAAGACGAAGTTTCCATTTTATATACGGAAATATTAATTTAAAAAAGTTATTGATTTCTCATATTATTTTCTGAACATTAAATGTAATGTTCAGAAAATAATGATGAAGATAAAATAAAATAATAAAAAAAATAATCATGAAGACTGTTATCAATGTAATAAAGATATTTTATTAATGTTGCTTATCAAGTACCTAATAGAATTTATCATGAACTACATTTAAATCAATAACGTAGCTTTTTATCTGAAATAAATGCAAATGATTAAAATATCTCAATCATTTCATCTTATTAGAATAAATAATGGTTTGTGACGTCACCAAAGTTAAATAATATATTTTATTGTTTTAAATATATTTCACTTTATGACCGTACAGTCATTTATATTTGATTTTCACAATCAATTGTGGTTTGTTGTTTCAAAATGATTAATGATTCATTTAATCGTATTTTACTCAATCAAGCAAAATTTCAACTTGATAAGAGACCAGTTTTTTCAGTGCAGAAGCCAAAGTCTAACATCCGGTCTTACCAAGGGGTATCGTATTACCCAGTTACAGATAGGCAGTCGCTTCATGTAAAATACTGGTACTCAGCTGCATCCGATTAGACTGCAAGCCGACCCCAAGATAGTTTGGGAAAAGGCTAGGCAGATGATGAATTTTGTTACTATGTGGATGGTGTTGTTTTTATCCAGGAATACTGGGATACGTTTAACGAAAACATCTGTGGAGCTAATGTCAATATCGAGCCGGTATCGATAGCGAGAGCAACGTAGGCTCAGTGGAAACAGCCCCGACTTACGATCAGTAAGCCATGGGTTCGAACCCAGACAGACGCATTACTTTGTGTAGTTTATTTCATCACCGCTGCTCTTAAAAACGGTGAAGGAAAACATCGTGAGAAAACCGGCATATCCTAGAACTAAAAATTCGAAGATATGTGACATCTACCAACCCGCAATGGGCCCGCGTGGTGGATTACAGCCTACTCCCTCTCATAGAGAGGAGGCCTGTGTCCCAGGAGTGGGAACATTATAGGCTGATGATGATGATGATGATCGATAGCTAAACATAGAAAAGTAATAAAAGAAACTTATTTTCTAAACTCATCGTTCAAGGAACTACAAGAGGTGATCATCATCTTCTTGCCCTTGCCCCATGGTACTTGGGGTCGGCGCAACACTTTTTTTCAATCATCAATCTCTCATTGTCAATCGTCAATCTCTCATTGTATCTTCTTGCCGAATTTCATTAAGATCCGATCAGCCGTTTAGTCGTGAAAAGGTAACAAACAAACAAACAAACATACAAACAAACAGAGTGACATTCGCATTTATAATATTAGTATGGAAGTATGGATTTATGTACACACTTAATACAGAAGAGAAGAAAGGAACAGAAAATAGGTACAAAGGTAATGCTTATTTCTAAAGAAATCTCTTCCAGCATACCTACGAAAGGAGATATTAAATAAAATAGATGCAGACATAGTGTGTAAAAGAGAAAGAGAGAAATGAATACATAAAACATAATGCAAATAACTATTTAAAATATAAAATACAATACAAAAATATACTAACTTATGTTTAAATACAAAACAAAATACATACCAATAAAATAAACACCCATGCAACTATGACTCTATGTTTTAATATTTGTATTTAGTTAGTTACATAAAGTTAGATCTAAAAAGATTGAAAAAATTATGTTTGTTCAAACATAATTATTCAAAAACTGGAATTATGTCATCGTAGTAGGTTAAAGCTAATCAATTTTGTTGGTTTTATCATGAAAAAAAAAAAAAACTAATTTCCATCGAATTCCCTATGAAATTGCAGGCGAAAAGATAAAACAGAAACGCCCCAATCATTTAATTAAATTCCTAGTGTGGGGCAACGTTTTTAAAAAAAAATAAAATAAATAATAATATAAATATAAATTGTTCAACCATTCTTAAATAAAAGTAGAGCTTATCAATTATATTTTTAATGACTCATTAACAGCTGCTAATACTGATTTTAAAATCATTAACATATTTTTATACTAGATTAGTGAGTGGCGTTGCTTGCGCGATATTAAATTTAACTAACATTAGTCAAGGGAATAGGGATGGTTTATTAGCTTTGTCACCACCAAATCATTCTAGATTTTTCACGCATAAACAGTAACGACGCATTTTCATAGACTGACTTATACTTTCTCTTGATGATCTTAAGAGCGTTTACGCCTTAAAGCATGTCATACAAACTTTTAAGTCCTTATTTTCCGAAATTACTGAACCGACTTTAATGAAACTGAACTAATTTAGCAGTAGCACAATTTTCCGAATTTTTTTTAGTACTTTGTGAGACCTATGTATCCCTGCTTATGCGTATGAAGTTTCATTAAAATCGGTTTAGTCATTTCGGAAAATAACGACTTGAAAGTTTGTATCAAGTGTCGCGTAAACGCTCTTAAAGACACAGGTTTGTCACATTTATCCAATCAAGAACAAGTCAGTCGAAAATGACCTCAATAAAAATGTTGAAAAAAAAACTCTTAATTATCGCTTAAAATCAAGTAGTATCTTAAAACCCTTTTAGAATGCATTGTCCAAATTACAGTACGTGTAACACAGAATAAACATAAATTATTTTAAAACAAAAAGGTAAACATAAACTTTTCCTTTGACTCACGAAAGGGCTAAACGAACAACAAGAAAATTAAACAAACAATTAAAAACATTGGTCACCTTGACCGACCTACTGACTTGACCGGGATAGAAAAGTGTGCTAACGATAATAATTACGTATCACAAAAATCACTGCGGTATCGCTATTCAATACAATGCGGGCCCACATGTAGCGGTTGGCCTACAATACCACTTGTATATAAAAGATACCACGGAGATGCAACTCCAGTTCCAACTCAGCTCTTACATGAGAAGTGTGTGTCCAATTCTTTCGTATTTATTTTTTTAGAACCGGTTATGAGACGTCCAATGTTGGCATTAGTCGTCGGCGCGGGGCTGCTCGCCGTCGCCGCCTGCGCACCGCCGGGGAAGCCGTCCTTAGGATGGGGCGAACGCACCTTCGCCATCGTCGAAGTGAACCAAGCAGCGACAGCATACAACCAGCTCGTCACCAAGAGAGATGCTGCCGATGTCACCGTCACATGGAACGTCTGGTCCGGCGACCCAGCTGATAAGTCTAAGGTGCTGCTGAATGGAAAGGAGTTCTGGTCTGGAGCTGGCTCTGCCACCTCAGCCGCCTTCAAAGTGAAGAAGGGTGGCAGATACCAAATGAAAGTGGAACTCTGCAACTCTGATGGGTGCAGCTACAGCGACTCAACTGAAATTGTGGTTGCCGATACTGATGGTAGCCATTTGCCACCCCTGGACTATTCCATTGGAGAGAGAAACAAGCCCTTCAAGCAGACTTCTGGAAAGGTCGTTGGCGCGTACTTCGTGGAATGGGGTGTTTACCCTAGAAAGTTTCCCGTAGACAAAGTGCCCATCCCCAATCTCACTCATCTTCTCTACGGTTTCATCCCAATTTGTGGTGGAGATGGCATCAACGACAGTTTGAAGGAGATCGAAGGCAGTTTCCAAGCTCTACAAAGATCATGCAGCGGCAGGGAAGACTTCAAAGTGTCCATCCACGATCCTTGGGCTGCTCTTCAGAAACCCCAAAAGGGATTGGGTTCTTGGAACGAACCTTACAAGGGTAACTTCGGCCAACTTATGATGTTGAAACAAGCGAGGCCAGACCTGAAGATCCTTCCTTCCGTTGGTGGATGGACCCTGGCCGATCCCTTCTTCTTCTTCACCGACAAGGTAAAGAGAGACCGTTTCGTCGCCTCAGTCAAGGACTTCCTTGAAACCTGGAAATTCTTCGATGGTGTTGACATTGATTGGGAGTTCCCTGGTGGTAAAGGAGCCAACCCAGACCTCGGTGGCCCTGAAGACGGTCATATCTACGTCACGCTGATGAAGGAATTGAGGGACATGTTGAATGAACTGTCTGCCAAGACTGGTAAGAAATACGAACTGACTTCAGCCATCAGCTCCGGTTGGGACAAGATCCAGGTTGTTGACTACAAGGCAGCGCAGCAGTACATGGACCACATCTTCCTTATGAGCTACGACTTCAAGGGAGCCTGGTCCAACGACACTCTTGGCCATCAATCAGGGCTACACGCTCCCGCTTGGAACCGTAAAGAAACTTACACAACTGACTTCGGTGTCAAATTCCTCTTGGCTCAAGGAGTCAGCCCCAAGAAGATCGTCGTTGGTGTTGCCATGTACGGCAGAGGCTGGACTGGAGTCAACGGCTACAAGGATGACAACCCATTCACTGGCGTAGCGACTGGCCCGGTCAAGGGAACATGGCAAGATGGAGTGGTGGACTACAGAGAGATTGCCACCGAAATTGCTCAAGGAAAGTGGGAGTACCATTATGATAGTGTGGCTGAAGCACCTTACGTGTTCAGAAAGGAGACTGGAGACCTTATTACTTATGACGATGCTAGATCAACGATCGCGAAAGCTAAGTACGTGAGAAATAACAAGTTAGGTGGTCTGTTCTCATGGGAAATAGACGCGGATAATGGTGACATATTAAATGCCATGAATATGGGTCTCGGTAACAGTGCGTGAGTGAAAAATGTGCGAGTTTAGTGCGAAAATTGTGATCGTAATAGTAAGTTTAGTTTAAGGCAAAATGTCTCAAATCTTATTAAACATAAAAATTGTTGAGCGACTGAATTTGTGTATGTGTAAGTAATATAAAATTATTTAAAATCTTATTTCTTGTTTTTTATTTCATTTTACTAGTTTGTGCAGTTACTTATGAAACTGTTTAAGTTCAAATATTATTTACAAAATTAATTTCTCGAAGTCAATAAAGTTAATGCAAATGGGTGTCTGGCTCATAAAATGGGGATAGTAAAGGCATTAGAATATTTTATTGTTTCAATGTAACTTTTAAAGCTATTGGCTACCACCTTCGGGGTCTGGGGTTCGATTACTAGATAAGAATACGTCTTGAGATCCAAATTATGTTAAAATCAGTGAGAAATGCCGCTATGAAGAAAACATTGACTGGTGGAGAATGCCTTGTGACATTAAGCCTGCTTATGTATACCACAGTTTAACTTAACTTCACGCCACCCGGTGATCTCGGAAGGATAAGGCAGAGATGTATCTACAGTACCCCCTCATTACGCCAGATTAGTTTATGTTCCATGTAATAGGTGGTGAGCCTATTGCCATCAAGTGGTCACAATTCCTGATGCCGTGTATGTTACTGTGAAAATTCGGAGGGTAAAACCCAATAACACATTGGCTGACTGGGTATTGGAACCTATTACGTCATGCATAGCAGTCGCGGTTGCGATCGCCAGAGGCAGTCGAAGTTTATATAGGGTGACTGGTAATTACTGACCGATTATACTTAAACACGTGATTGTACTCATGATAACAAACTACTTTCCCAAAGCAGCATTTTTAGGGTTCCGTACCCAAAGGGTCAAACGGGACCCTATTACTGAGACTTCGCTGTCCGTCCGTCCGTCCGTCCGTCTGTCACCAGGCAGTATCTCATGAACCGTGATAAGTAGCCAGTTGAAATTTCTACAGATTATGTATTTCTGCTGATGCTATAACAAAAAATACTAAAACCAGAATAAAATAAATTTTTAAGGAGGCTCCCATACAAAAAAGTGAACTTTCGTGCGGGAGTCGCACTTGGTCGGTTTCTTTAAATACAGATTTTTATCACATTAACACAACAGCCATAAGAAATTCGGGCTTGCGAGCCGTACGGGTGCTCTGCTTACCCACCATTGCACGGTTCAATATTAATGAGACAGCACCGCGTCACGCGGCTAACAGCTGAAAGGTCACAGGCGCGCGCCATCGGTCACTTATTACCAGTCACCCTATAAAGGGTGTAAAACACCTCTTAACAAAGCCGAAAGGCTCCGGTTCTCCCTGTCATTGCGATATTTTTTTTGTTCTACACTATACCTGGGAACCTTCTAGTTACGGAGATATTAGGGGTCAAAGTTCCAACTATTTGACAAGTATTTTTTTTAAAACAAGTTTTTAATGTAAGATTTTTACTTTAAACACCTCCACGAACCCCGTACTATTCAATCCGTCCATCAGCACAATGTTTTGAGTGCGTTACGTTGAGTTCTACCACAAAACATGATTTTACATCCCCCAAAAAAAAGTCGTTTCCCAGCAATAATTTTTGCGTAAAGTTACTTAATTTCATGTACAGAATGCCTGGTTGACGGCTTCGTGATGAGGTTATTTACACGGTGTATAAAGGGTGTAAAACACCTCTTAACGAAGCCGAAAGGCACTGGTTCTCCCTGTCATTGCGATCATTTTTTTGTTCTACACCATACCTGGGAACCTTCTAGTTACGGAGATATTAGGGGTCAAAGTTCCAACTTTTTGACAAGTATTTTTTTAAATGCAAGTTTTTAATGTAAGATTTTTACTTTAAACACCTCCACGACCCCCGTACTATTCAATCCGTCCATCAGCACAATGTTTTGAGTGCGTTACATTGAGTTCTACCACAAAACATGATTTTACACCCCCCAAAAAAAAGTCGTTTCCCAGCAATAATTTTTGCGTAAAGTTACTTAGTTTCATGTACAGAATGCTTGGTTGACGGCTTCGTGATGAGGTCATTTACACCGTGTATATATATGTAGGTATTAAGAAATTCATCGCTACGAGTCTACGAGGTCTCAATCCTGACGATATTGCCGAGAAACTACTTCTTGGAAAAGTAAGCCCAAACTTTATGTATGACTAAGAGACTCCATTATGTAAGTATGGAAAGTCAAGGGTACCTAATGTTTTATTAAGAGAGGTCATTGAACTGTTAGTATGCAGACCTTGACATTATGGGAAGATTTATTTAGTTTGTCAGTTTGCCTTTGATGGCAATAGGGCCGCACTCTTTTACATTGGATTCAAACATTACTGGCGCACACCTCTACCCTTCGGGGATTGCAGATGATGCCCGATCTGGGAATTGAACCCAAAATATCATGGTTAGCAGTATCGCTTACTTCTACTCTCGAGTATGTTTGAATTCAATGTTTGATTGAATATTGTCTATTTTACAACTTTTCCCAAGCATGGGAAATTCCTAGGTATAGTGTCTTAACACGTCTGTTTTAATGTATTGTTTAACAGTCTAGTCACTTTGCTATTATTTTAAACAATTATAATTTAGCTGATATAAAAAATGTTAACAATCGTAAATAGGTATAATACCTATTTACTATGTTATGTGTACTACTGAGGATGGCTTCTATGATGACACAATATCTATTTACAAATAAAACGTAGGTATAAATTCGATATATTAATGGTAAGATTAATGAACGTCAAAGAGTACGGTGGAACTTACTCGTACAATCAAAATATACATAATATCTAGAAAAATCTTTTATTTATAATCAAATCACAAAACAGGTAGTAGCAGGTACGATTATTAATCAACTTATTTTTAATGGGTAGGTACTATTTTAACATGTCAATTTTGATACTACAAGGCTATAGAAATAAACTTCTGGATTCGATTAGACTCAAATATTATAATGAATAAATGATTGACTTAGGGCTCAGACATTGGGCTGCGGGCTATTCGAAAGAGATACCGTGGCCCTGGAACACAAACGGCTAAGAAGGAACATGGATGGGTTTCAGTCAGTACAAGTCTGACACTCCCTTCCGCTACGCCCAGACGGGAGAAGTCATTTGATGATTTCACATCCGAAAAAAAAAGGTCTCAGACATTAAAGAAATAAAAAAAAAATACTTATTTGTCGCAGAGTCAGGAGGTGCATACAAAATGGCAAATAGAAAAAAAACAAACAAAGCATAACATAATATATCTCTAATTTAAAAAAGTTGACAGCTTGCACACGTCCTGACTGCGACAAGCAGGTTACCACTCAGCATGATGGTGTGCTATGGTGGACCCACAGCACAGCGCTAGTTTTCAGTGGTCAGAAGATAGCATTAAATCTCATAATACATACTTAACTGGCTTCTTACCTAAAAAAGTAATTAGATAAAAATAACAATGCTTGGAAAAAGGATTCCTGATCGCATTTCAAAGACCAGTACAACTAATTATAAAGTAAAAATAACAAAAACTAGACACACCGTCTCCCCTGCACAGAAGGCTCATCGCTCTCGCAACATATCGAGTTCAGTGAACCTACTGAGCAGAACAGTATCGGTTCTCTCGCCAATCATCCTGAGGACGCTATTCGTCCGTATTCCCGTCCAGAAACTAGAACCTGTAACTTGTATGTTATTATCGGAAGAATTTCTTATTTAGTTACGAAGAAAACTTATTTGTTGATTTAAAATCAAATCAAATCAAAATCATTTATTTCAAGTAGGCCAGTTACAGGCACTTTTGAATAGTCAAAAAACAATAAAAATGAAGCTACAGTCCCAGTCACAAGACATAATAACTGTGAATATACTGTAGTTGCCCATTCCAAAGCGTAGATCTCTATGGAGAAGAATGGTCAAGAAACTCCATGGACACTCTTTTAAATCAGAATCTTGTTACAAAACCTTGGTTACATCATTCATTTAGAGATGGTACATTATGTGAGAACGATGTAGCAAGACGTAAAACAACATAACATCAATTTTTTTTCCAACCGATGTGGTGTGCATGTTGGTTATTGATTCCATTTCAAGTCCAAGCTTGGACTGCCTCGTTAGTCGAGTGGTTGCAAGCGCGGTTGCTGAACATGAGGTCTTGGGTTCGATTCTCGGTTTGGTTATTGGGGTTTTCCATCAGAGTTGCCTCAGTAGCAACCACGTCTGGATTTGTGCCCGGTTGATGGCAATAGGCGCGCCCCTATTACATGGGACTTAAAACATTTCTGGCAAAATGTGGGTGTACTATTAGCAACGCCTCTGCCCAACACTTCGTGGATTACAGGCATGATGTTACGTGTATAAGCTGTCTACTCACCCACTTATAGCAAAACCCGCCATATTACTATTAACATATGAAGGTCACTATGCTACTAAGATAACATCAATATAGACCAGTATCATCAATCCTCTATTGTATACGATTACGGGACCAGACACGATGATACATCGTAACTTCATAAGTTTTTGCGCACGCGCATGCAGTGGCTTTCATTTAAATAATCTTCGATGCATATCAGTCCTTCCGAGAAAAAGTATACTGTGGTTTGTCACTTGAATATTTTTGTGAGAGTGGTAAGAATGATCTTTTGTATTTTAGTTGAATTGTTATGGCAAAGAAGAAAAATATGCGTTTTAAGAAGTGTCAAATATTTGAAGCATTTTTAGTCAACTGGTACAGTCAGCATCAAAAGTCGGTTAACACTCATAAATATTACTCCAAGTTTTGTGCTGGTCAGTGTGATCTGATGTTATATTGTTTTGCGAATTTGTGTAACCATTGATGAAAATATTGTTATGTCTTTTACTCCAGTCTGTTAATATGGATCGTTCTAAAACTAAGACGCCTTATAATTTTGGTTATGTGAAGCGACTTTTGCTGCTGACCGTACCTATACAAGGTGTTGTTTTGCATCCTCGTCCAAATTCAAGAGGATGTCACAAAATACATAAATAATCGATTAAAATTACGGTACCTAGTTAATTATTAATAAACGCAGATTTTTTTGGTTGTTTAAGTTTGTCAGTGTTTCAGAATAACCCCCTTAACGTGGTTTAGGGAATAAGAAATTATAGAATAAACATGTGAGATTGTTTGTATGAGTGAAAGCGCGGTTATAGGGCGAGAATCAGACGTGCCGCGTTTAAAACACGGGTGGTTCACACTTACCGATTTTCGTAAATAAGACAAAAATAAAAATTACCTACCTATTTTATTATTGATTCGGGACGAGAATCATTACCATACTAACCTCCTTGAATGTGACGAGGATGCAATCAACAACTTGTATTCTTTAAGATCAGGTAAGCTATTTGATAATAAATTATCTATTATAGTCCTTTTGCTGTAGGATGGTATGGGCGGCGGTATCCTGCCTTTTCACCAAAAATTAGTTTACTTTTCGAGTAAATATCTTTTTAAGTGATTTTTTTTGCCAAGCTTAACTATAAATATAATCTTCTGCCTGCCCAATGCCAAATGATAGATATATAAATATAACTGTCAAGATAACTTTGAAGCAGGAGTCATCATCTGCCTAGCCTTTTCCCAAACTCTCTTGGGGTCGGCTTCCAGTCTAACCGGATGCAGCTGAGTACCAGTATTTTACATGAAGCGACTGCCTATCTGACCTCCACAACCCAGTAACTGGGTAATACGATACCCCTTGGTAAGACTGGATGTCAGACTTTTTTTTTGGCTTCTGACTACTCGTAACGACTGTCAAAGCTCTACAAATGACAGCCGGGACCTACGGCTTAACGTGCTTTCCGAGGCACGGAGGAAACTCGGTATGTAATGATGGTCACCCATCCACGGACCAACCTCGGCAAGCACGGCTTAACCTTAAAGATCGACCCGGGCGGCTGTTATTATTTAGCCACGAGCTCCTCCTTAACTTTGAAGCAGGAGTAACGAAGCAAATAAGGCAGTCTTTAAACCTATCTACACATGGCCTTTCGTTTGAATAAACTTCAATGTGTGTATAAAAATATTGCTTTTCTTTCAGGCGCTACATTGTGATAAGTACCTAGTTCATTCTTGTTGTCTTGTTTTAAAAAAAAAGTTGCCCCTCACTAGGAATTTCTCCTGTATCATGGGATCGTTTACAAACATTTAAACTCACATACACAAACAGCCAAACCTGGAACAAATACCTATAGGTCATACAAATATTTGTTCTGTGCGGGAATCGAACCCGCGACACTCAGCTCTGCAGCCAATCGCTCAGCCACTCCAACAACCGCGCCGTTCATGCAAGAAAGGTCCAGGCTTCGGATTTCTGCATGTACACCTTCAACAGTGGGCGTGCTTACCAGGTGGTAGCTCGATGTTACTTGCTCAGCGATTTACATGCCCAGTCCTATAGAAAATGCTTTTAAAGCGTCACGCTTTATTAGAAAACTTTTAACAGGAGTCTCAAACATTTTTGACTTGTCCATCACCTTATATGGACTTTAAAGTCTGCAAATAAAAGATTATTATTATATTATTCCCTTAATTCATTTTAAAAACATACATTTTATATTTTTAAATATTTTTACAAAATTACATACATAAAACATATAAAAATAGTTGGCCACTTGCATCGGGAACAAGGTTCGAGCTACCGGTGGTCAGGGTTCTTGAGAGAGGAACCTCCTAACAATACGTGCCGTGTCCAGAAGTACTGCTTGAATCAAGCCTTTGATCCAACTGCCAAGCGAAAGACTCTGCAGATGTTGGTTGAAGCTCAACAAGGTCCGGGCTACCGGTGGTCAGGGTTCTTGAGAGAGGAACCTCCTAACAATACGTGCCGTGTCCAGAAGTACAGCTTGAATCAAGCCTTTGATCCAACTGCCAAGCGAAAGACTCTGCAGATGTTGGTTGAAGCTCAACAAGGTCCGGGCTACCGGTGGTCAGGGTTCTTGAGAGAGGAACCTCCTAACAATACGTGCCGTGTCCAGAAGTACTGCTTGAATCAAGCCTTTGATCCAACTGCCAAGCGAAAGACTCTGCAGATGTTGGTTGAAGCTCAACAAGGTCCGGGCTACCGGTGGTCAGGGTTCTTGAGAGAGGAACCTCCTAACAATACGTGCCGTGTCCAGAAGTACAGCTTGAATCAAGCCTTTGATCCAACTGCCAAGCGAAAGACTCCGCAGATGTTGGTTGAAGCTCTATTATTATGAATTTTTGGCTTTCAGGAAGGTTACTATGACGTCTTGGAGCAGTGTTGTTTTAATGTCACTCTAGTGTGGGAAAGAGACGGACCTATAGAGGACGTCCAGCGCCATCTCTTTCCCACTCTGGAATAATATTAAAACAATACTACTTCAAGAATTCATGAAAGGCCTCCGGTCTTTGATAGCTAATTTTAATACCCAAAACAATTCCCACACATTGCGAACCAAACCGTACAGAAAACTTTTCTCAGTACAATACCAGCAAAACGTTTAATTACTGAGAAATTAAGAACAATAGGCTATCGTACATTTACCCTGCTTTGTTATATTTGTACCTATCGCCTAAAATTAAATCTTTGTTTTGCGTGTCCAATATAATGATAGAGAGCAGCGCTGGCCCAGTTGTGTCAGCCTCGACTTACGAGCAGTAAGCCGTGGGTTCGGACCCAGGCAGGCGCATTACTTTGTGTAATTTATTTCATCACCGCTGCCCTCAAAATCGGTGAAGGAAAACATCGTGAGGAAACTGGCATGCACTTAAAATTGGAAAACATGTGACATCTACCAACCCGCACTGGTTAGGCGTGGTGGATAGCCTCTCATAGAGAAGAGGCTTGTGTCCCAGCAGTGGGAACATTATAGACTGATGATGATGCAATGTTAAGCGTAACATAATACTTGAATCCTTGAAGGGTTAGGCACAGTTGTATCTATCTGTTAAATTTCCAAACCCTTACTGCTTGTCACGTTTTGGAACTAAGTATTTTTGTTTTTATAAAACACGTAAATACACCCATTACGCTAGTTAAAATACGTTTTTTAACAGGGAATATGGCTATTGCTATGAACCGGGAACGAATCCCCGGCTGTTACGGAGGAGTTCATACATAATATCACGCCTGTAATCCCGAACGATTAGGCAGAGGCGTAAATGTTTAAGCCCTATGTATTAGGGGCGAGCCTATTGCCATCAACCGGGCATAAATCCAGAATCCGTGGCTGCTACTGAGAAATTCCGAGTGAAGATTTCACAACGTTTTGCCCGACCCGAGAATCAAAACCAGGAGCTCATGATCAGCAATTACGCTTGCGACAAAGCGACCAACGACGCAGTCTACTAAGGAATTCTTGGTGGACAAATCTCAAAAATACAACCTGTTTTTTTTTTAATATCTCTTGACTCTAGGATATGATTGAGAGCATTTCAAAGAATCAACTGGCATATGAATTATGTTTCAATAATACTTTTTTTTGGTTTTTTCGCATTTTCTTAGCTTTAAATATAAATAAAAAGAATTACTCGTATCAATCAATGAAACTACTACTATTTTAGTACACTACTGCGAAGTTTGGCAACCTCGCAAAAGTCAAACTCGTCATACCTACTGGTGACAATCTTTGACCTAATTTAATTATGATTAATGATATCTTTTTTGGACCACCTATTCACCTATCACTTATTTTTGTTTTAGTATTATTTTTACCTACAGAATATAACCCTATCCAATGGGATATAAAAAAAAAACAGGTTAAATTTTGCCCTACCTGGGATTCAAAGCCGTCATGCTCAGCAGCTCTTACTATCACTACCAAGACAGTACTAATAGACAATAATTATACAGGTGGATGAGCAAGATTCTTGTTTATAACTACAAGTTTTTGAAGGCCAAAACTTCTGTTCGAATAGTCCTTTAGAGAACTATCGAGAATCTCAGATGTTCAAAGCATTTATGGAATGCATAAATTAGAATAAATCAATGTTTACATTATGTTGGGTTACGTAGAATTACTTGTTATTTAAGGATCGATTATTCTTTTAAGGTAATCTTGTATGTAATGGCAATGTTACCTATACGTTGTAAGGAGATTATCTCATCATCTGCCTAGCCTTTTCCCCAACTATCTTGTGGTCGGCTTCCAGTCTAACCGGATGAAGCTGAATACCAGTAATTTACATGAAGCGACTGCCTATCTGACCTCCAGAACCCAGTAACTGTGCAATACGATACGCCTTGGTAAGACTGGATGTCAGATTTTTGGCTTCTGTCTACTCGTATCGACTGTCAAAGATCTACAAAAGCCGGGACCAACGGCTTAACGTGTTTCCGTAACACGGAGGAAATTCGGTATGTAATTATGGTCACCCATCTACGGACCAACCTCGGCAAGCACGGCTTAACCTTAAAGATCGATGATGCGGCTGTAATTATTTAGCCACGAGCTCCTCCAGCAGATTATCTAGGATGCTTTAATGAATTATACATTCAGCGGTTACCTACCATTTTAACTAAAAAATCTATCAACGTAAAGAAAGGTAAAAGATAAACTTCGGCGTTTTCTTGTACCAAGCGTTCTAGCGAACGAAAAATGACTTTTTTTTTTAATGAAATTTTTGAGATTGCTTGTTGTTATGTTACTAGAACCTTTTTTTAACTATGTTGGGTAGGCTCCAGTCTAACTGGATGCAGTCTAATGCCAGTGTTATACATAGAGCGACTGCTTATCTGTCCTACACAACCAAGGATCAAGCTTCATGGACGGATGTCAGATCGTGGAAGGATGAAGATCTTTCATGATTTTCTAAATAAATGCCACTCCACTCAGTTTTGCACAAACACTCTCGCAAATAGTTTGAAAAGTCATAACGATGTTATAGAGTTCAAAATAATTAAGTCATCATCATCATCATCATCAGCCTATATTGTTCCCACTGCTGGGACGCAGGCCTTCTCTCTATGAGAGGGAATGGGCTACCGCGGCCCTGGAACACAAAGGGCGAAGAAGGAACATGGGTGGGTTTTAGTCAGTACAAGTCTGACACTCCCTCCCGCTCCGCCCAGAGCGGGAGAAGTCATTTGATGATTTCCAATCCGCAAAAAAAAAAAAAAAGGGAATGGGCTGTAATCCACTACGCGGGCCCAGTGCGGGTTGGTAGATGTCACATGTCTTCGAATTTTTAGTTCTAGGACATGCCGGTTTCCTCACGATGTTTTCCTTCACCGTTTTGAGAGCAGCGGTGATGAAATAAATTACACAAAGTAATGCGCCTGCCTGGGTTCGAACCTACGACTTACTGCTCGTAAGTCGGGGCTGCTACCACTGGACCACCGCTGATCCTTAATTATTTACCTACCTACTTAATTATCTCCAATAATTAAGTAGGTAGGTATTATTTTCTTTTCCCTCAAAACGGTGAAGGAAAACATTGTGAAGAAAGCGGCATGCCCTAGAACTAAAAATTCGAAGCCATGTGACATCTACCAACCCGCAATGGGCCTGCATGGTGGATTACAGCGCACTCCCTTTCATAGAGAGGAAGCCAGTGTCAGTGCAGTGGGAACATGGGGCAGCAGTACGCAGAGAATGGTGATTTAGTTAGTCATTTGCATATTGATAAATCAAAAATACTCAGCGAGCTGAAACGGTTGGACCCCTCTAAGGGGGCAGGACCCGACGGTCTTCCTGCAGCCTTTTTTAAGGCTACGGCTGATAATATTTGTGAGCCGATCTATATCCTTTTTAATAGATGCCTGCATGATGGTGTGTTCCCGGCTGTGTGGAAGCAAGCTAACATGTGACATCTACCAACCCGCAATGGGCCTGCGTGGTGGATTACAGCGCACTCCCTTTCATAGAAAGGAGGCCAGTGTCCCAGCAGAGGGAACATTATAGGCTGATGATAATGAAGTATGTAGGTATTATTTTGAGCTACAATCCGCTAAAAAACAAAACAGAAATAACTCCAATGTTTTTGGTATTACATCAAAGCCCACTTTTAAACAAATGAAAGCTCCTGATCAGCAATACATAAATCTGAATAATTTATTAAGCTTTCTCCACATAAAACAATATATCAAAGACGCTTCTATAGTATATAAACGTATTAGGTTAATCAACATAATCAACTATGTCAGTGGGTACGAGCGGTGACAAAAAACTAATTCTATTCAAGACAATCAAATGCTTTGTGGCTAGGAAATAAGCGGATAGAAGATAGGTTTATTGTTTAAGCTTTTGCTCGCTAGTTTGCCACCGTTATGTTCGGAAATTAACCCAGGAGAACGTTTTCAAATGTAGCCTGTGACACTCGGCAATAAAGTAGACCGTTATTGAAAAAAAAAATCGGAATCAGATAAGCAGTTTTGAAAATTACCTCCTACATACAAACTTTGCCTTATTTATTCTTTGTCCTGTTTTAAAATAAAACTCAAACTCAAAGCATTTATTAATCAAACCATTACAGGCACTTTTGAAAAAAAAAAAAAAAAACAAAATAAAACGCGAAGCTACAGTCCCAGTCACAAGGCATAATAACTTGTGAAAGTACTGTAGTTGCCCATTCCGTAGCGTAGATCTCTATGGAGAAGAATGGGCAAGAAACTCCATGGACACTCTTTTAAATCAAAATATGTTACAAAATCTTGGTTACATCATTCATGTTAAGAATTACAAATATGTGAGAACGATGTAGAAATACGGGCAAGTTAAGAGCGTCCAGAGTAAAAGATGAAATCAGTAATTAAAAAATAAAGTAGGTAATTAAAATAAACCGTAGCAGCTAAGAGAGAGAGAGAGATGACCAGTCACAACTGACAGCGCCCGTTCACGAACATGACGCATGTATCAGCCATCATTCAACTCAACCATTTTGAAATATTAGTATAGCTAAGGGTTGGTTGGATGCGGTGGCCCAGTGGTGTCAGCCCCGACTTACGAGCAGTAAGCCGTGGGTTCGAACCCAGGCAGGCGCATTACTTTGTGTAATTTATTTCGTCGCCGCTGCTCTCAAAAACGGTGAAGGAAAACATCGTGAGGAAACCGCATGCCGGTTTCCTCACGATGTTTTCCTTCACCGTCCTAGAACTAAAAATTCGAAGACATTTGACATCTACCAACCCGCACTGGGCCCGCGTGGTGGTTTAGAGGCCTGTGTCCCAGCAGTTGGAACATTATAGACTGATGATGATGATGATGATAGATGAGGGGCACATGGCTAAGTCATAACAGTAGCACAAGTTGGTCATCTACGCTGAGAATGCTTACTAAGGTCAGTTATCGATAAGTGACAATCTTTAAAACATGCCGAAGACCTTCCTTGCCTCGGAAAGTACGATAAACAGTTTATCTTAACAGACATTTGTAAGTATTTGACAGTCGCCCCAGATAGTGAGAAGAATGAAATTCAGACAGCCAGTCTCAGTCCCCAAGGGTTATCGAGTAAACCAGTAGTTGGAGATCAGAAAAGTAGTCGTGTAAAATACTGGTATTCAGCTGCATCTACTTCAATCGTAAGCTGGCCCCAACCAATTTGAAAGAAAGCTAGGCAAATGATGATGATACTCATGAAATTAATATCATACTGCTGTTTTTTTGTGTTTATATATAAACTTGACCTAATAACGTAATTTTGTCAAGGCCCTCAGCGTTCTAAAATCATGTAAAGATAATCTTTCTATCACGTCGAATACAAAAAATAAAACGTATTGAAGATAAAGCCTTATTTATCAGCAAAACTGCAATTCCCAGAAGTTCCCAACAAATGCATAAACCAGACTCGAAAATGTCCATCCAAAATATTTTTATCGCTCCACCTGTGCAAATTGCCCAAAATTATCGTATGTGTATCGTAATCAGCGTAACGGCATCTGAAATCACATTAAGCACTTATGTAAAGCACGTATTTATGTGATCACCTTATGTAAGGGACAAGATACTGATTATTACTTGAGAAGTAACATCCGACTGGATCCTTAATCTGTTGGTGGTGGACTAAGAAGATTTGAGGCAGAAGGCTCGTGAAATAAGAATAAAGTGTGTTTTATGGAAAACTTCTAACAGAATTTTTCTAGCTAGATTTTTATGGTCCAATGGAGCCAAGGATAGGTGTTGTTCTCAGTCTATAAAATCTTCACGTGGGTAAGGTTTTTCAGACAACTGAGCAAAATGCAATGTTGCTTTATACGTTTCCCAAATCTTGCGAATAGTTTGGGAAACGCCAAGTACTTCTTTTTTATAATATGGTTAATGCCTAACCTGCCCATATAATAATAATACCCATCCGTTTGTGTACTTTGACATCATGAATCTTTGACAGATTGCCCTTCTTTTTTTTTCTTTTTTACTGACATCTGTTGTGATTACCGATTATTTGACATCTATTATTGATATGTTTTGATGAGCTAAAAATGTATGACATCTAATTTAATTTTGAATGACGAATTTTAACTTTTGCTATTTAATTGTTTTTTTTTTCCTCTCAGTTATGCTATTGTTTTAATTGTCATTTTATTTTTGCGTGTAATGCTACTTTTTATTATCTGTAATAGCTATGTTATAATAATCAAAACATTATGCATGGAATACTTACTGGAAAAAACTTTCTACATTAAGACATTTATTTGTAACATCTCACACACAGTGTGAGCTACCTATGTTTACAAATAAAATATTCTTATTCCTAAAAAAAACTTGGTGTCAGAGTTATTTTGCCGCCCATGGGCCTCTGACTTGGCTTTACATGCCGTCGAGAAATATCTCTCAGGCTCACCAAGTATTGAGTACAGCCGAATTGCCACAGCCTGTCTATCCGAGCGAGGTGGGCCGTCACGTTTGGTTGGGAGACATATCTAGTTTTTCCCAGTAAAGACTAGAAAATTAGCAACATGGTCGCTGATTTACCACTCATCTTTGCAAGACGAATCAAGACCCTTGCAGAGGCAATCAATTTGTCTACTTCATAACTCAGTGGATATCTCAAAAGTCCATAAAGTGGGACTTCTTAATTCTTTGTTATCAGACTTAAGGTCAACAAACCTCGCGCATAAACCCTCCGGTTTCATGGCCCCAACATTGGACGAGTTCGTTCGTACCGGTATGTCAACTGAACGGATCAGCTAACGGCATTTTATTTTGTGTTTTAGTACTATAAAGTTTGTTTGTCGCTTATGTGTTACGAGCTATAAGTATGTGTGTACTTAGTTTGTGTATTATGTTATTTTTCAGGTCATGGGGGTAAAATTATAAGATATTTATTAAAATTCTCTTTTCAAAAATACTTTTGCTAACTTTTTTTTTTGTTAGCCTGTACTGCTGGGCATATGGCCACCTACAAAGCTTTTCAATTTTGTTTTTAATTTGCCTCCTCCAACGGATCTTTCCAGGAATGAGTTCAGATCGTCGGTTTGGATCGGTAAAGTATTCTTCAATTTTATTTGAACTGATCAAGAGCATCATCAACCATTCTCAATCACAATTCAAATTATCTAGAGTAAGCCACTGGGGTTCATATAAATACTTCTATTATTTCCCACAATGAGGATGATCATCTCAAAAATACTGAATTTAATTTGGATTAAATGCTTTAAGGCTAACGCACACAGCATCGCCATGCCAAACGTGTGCAGTTTGTTTTATTCGTTAGCGAAGTTCGCTTATAAATACGAGAACCTTGTACACTTCCTAACTGTGATGAGCTCTATGTCTATGTATTTTTTGTAATTTCTTGTATTCGGAACTTCCTTGTCCTGATACATATCATGAGGCCCGTAATCCACATCTTACACACATTTTGCCAGCTAAATTAAAGTCTCGTATAAAAATAAAAGGAAGCGACAACCAGTCTTACCAAGGGGTAACGTAATACCCACTACTTACTGGGTAGCGGAGGTCAGAAAGGCAGTCGCTTCATTTAAAATACTGGTCTTCAGATGCACCCCGTGATGCTGGAAGCGACCCCAAGATAGTTTGGGAAGAGGCTAGGCAGATGACGATAAAAGTAAAAGGGAGCTAGCTTGACATGTCTACCAAGCCCAGTAACTGGGTAATACGATACCCCTTAGTAAGACTGGATGTCAGACTTTTGGCTTCTGACTACCCGTAACGGCTGCCAAAGATCTAGGAATGACAGCTGGGATCAACGGCTTAGCGTGCTTTCCGAGGCATGGCGGAAACTCGGTGTGTAATTATGGTCACCCATCCTTTTAAAGAGATATCTGGTCGACTGGTTGACATTTCGCGAGACCAGAGGGCTAGCTATTTAATCCAAACACATAAATTATTCACACACAAAATAAATAATTGGTCGGCTTGATTATCCTACATTTCAAAGTTACATTAGATACATTATTGAATTTAATTAAAAAGTAGATAGTAAAATTAAAAATAAATGTCAAATTAGAATAAATGTCAAATTAAAATTAGTTTCAAATTAGAATAAATGTTAAATTAATGCTCGTTTCCGGAAGACAGCAATGCGGAGGAGTATTTTAACGCCTAAGCGTCCTGTTGTTTTTAAGTTAGTTTATATTTAGTTAGTTTTAGAAAATAATTTGAGTGACGATTGACTTACCATAAAAAATATTGTAAAATGTTTATACAATAACATTATTTCACGTGAGTACACAACATCCAGGATAATCTTGCATTTTCCTAGGTTGCCTCATCAGCCTTGAATCTGACTGCATTATTAGTCTAATTGATGTATGTAGTTGCAAAATCAATAATAAATAATAATTATATTGTTGTTGTTACTAGAAGCCTGTTTCTAGTAATGTGAGTTTATATAAATAAAGGCTGAAAAAGACCGTCAACAAAAACGAATGAGTGTATAATCCGTTTTTTTTTTAATGCAGAATATTTTGTTTTAAAGTTGAGAACTGCAACATAGTTGCGTGTAGTAGTGACTAGTATAAATAACCTCATCATCATCTAATTAGCCTTTTCCCCATATATTGGGAACGCCTTCAAATGTAACTGGATGCAGCTGATCAGCATTTGATATGGAGCGACCTCACTCCTCCTTCCTCCTCCGCTGGATTACCCAGTTAATACTGAGTAATATGATACTCCTTGGTAAGACTGGTTGTCAGACTTTCAGACCACAGACTACCCGTAACAACTGTCAAAGATCTACAATTGACAGCCGATACCAACGGCTTAAAGTGCTTACCGAGGCACGGAGGAAACTCGGTATGTAGTGAGTGATAAGCCATCCACGGAACAACCTAGGCCAGCGCGGCTTAACCTAGACATCGACCCGAGCGGCTGTTATTGTGTAGCCACAAGCTAGTATTCCTTAGTGCCCATATACAAGGTGTTGTTTTGCATCCTCGTCAAATTCAAGGAAGTAACTATGCTAATGATTCTCGTCCCGAATCAATAATAAAATGGGTAGATAATTTTTTCCTTATTTGCGGAAATCGGTAGGTGTGAATCAGCCGTGTTTTAAACGCGGCCCGTCTGATTCTCGCCCTATAACCGCACTTCCACTCATACAAACAATCTAAAAAGTTTTTCGATCATTTCTTATTCCCTAAACCATGTTAAGGGGGTTATTCTTAAACACTGACAAACATAAACAACCAAAAAAGTCAGCGTTTATTAATAATTAACTAGGTACCGTAACTTTAACTGATTATTTATGTATGTATGTTTTATGTATTTTCTGACAACCTCCTGAATTTTGACGAGGATGCAAAACAACCATGTATAATACTGTGAAATTATGCATGCCAAAGAAACGCCGTCTGCTGTGTGTAGTTTTCTTTCCAAATGGGAAGACCTGGGTCGGCTTGTAACTATTCAAAACATACATAGAATTCTTCTTATCCCGGTAACCCGTTCTTCGTTCTCTTAGCGTTTCGGTGGCAATCTTTTAATTATATCTGAATAATTCAGTAAACTGGGATAATTGAGCCTAGAGCAAAACCTAGCAAAAGACCATAGCTAACACTGTTAAAAAATTCGAGACTTGATTGGAATAATTGATTAATCCGTCTTAGTCTGCAGATAAATTAAAAACAATCATAAAATAAATTAAAAAACATTAGGTACCAGTTTTTGCTTAAAATCATAAATCCTGTTTTTAATATGCTAACAAGAAGATGCATCATAAAACGCAGTACTTTTTTAAATACGACATTGACATTGGAAACACGTCGTTCGGTCATCTGGGGGCCATTACCTCTTATACTCGTAAGCATAGTCAGCCAATAATGTTCCCACTGCTGGAACACAGGCCTGCTCACGATGTTTTCCTTCGACTTTTTGAGAGCAGTGGTGATGAAATAAATCTAATTATTTAATCTTACTTAACTGTGGGTATACGATGGAGCTAGACGTCCTGTATAGCTCCATCTTTTTCCCACACTAAGTAATAATGCTGGTACGGTAAAAATCCTAAAAAAAGTTGTCATTTTTTACGTCATTCATTTAGACACCATCTTTTTTTATTGTATTATAAACACATACAGATTATGGTTATAGAATGCATAAAAATAAGCCACGTGTTTAGTGCCCTCTGTAGCATTTTTTGTAATGAACAAACAATAGGCCACGCAGGACACGATATTAAAAGCACCATCGTTTGTGGAACAGCACTACATCTACACTCCAGGGCAGAGTCATTAATGAATCTCCAGCAGAGCAGGTTCTCCTTGCTACGTTTTTTTCCGGATGGGAAATCATCAAATGACTCTTCCAGCTCTGGGCGGAGCGGAAGGGTGTATCAGACTTGTACTGACTAAAACCCATCCATGTTCTTTCTTAGCCCTTTGTATTCCAGGGCCGCGGTATCTCTTTCGAACCGTCCCGCAGCCCTGGCAGGCATCGGCCCTCTCGGACCCCTTCCGGTTTGCGGAAATCTCCTTGAGGCGCGCGTGGAACACGAACACGCCGTCGACACGGCCTGTCGTCATGAAACGGACGGTGAGCTAGTCCATTACTCACCTTCCACAGGCTCGCGCCTACGGTGGCCGGGGGCCAGTGGGTGGCCCCGGCCAACCTGGGTTCGGATTCTATTGTAGCTTTTATCGGAACTATCGCCGCCATCATGTTAACACAAATTTTACAGTTAATTTTTCAACCAACAGCGTTCTCCTGTTAATATAATTTAAGCGCCATCAGAATGTATGCTGCGGTTTACTATAAGATTTGGCAAAGGTAAAAATATGGGATATGGACAGCAATATATTTTTAACAGATGACATGATAGGGTTCAATATGTGAGAGCTAATTTTCTTTCTTATTTTAGGAAACTGTGATTTTTGATTGTTTTTAACCGACTTCTAAAAAAGGAGGAGGTTCTCAATTCGGATGTTTGTATTTTTTTTTAATGTTTGTTCGCGCATTACTCCGTCGCTTGCCAACCGATTTGGAAAATTCTTTTTTTTGTTGGAAAGGGTATACTTCCCAAATGGTCCCATAGTCACCAAGTCGGGATCTGATGATGGAATCTTGGCGAAATCGAGGGAACTTTTCAAATTTTATAGGAAAACGTACAGTGATTTTGGTATTTTCTACAACAAGTGAAGCATTTGCGTCCAATAAGAACCATTCTACTATCAGATCTGGTGATGAATCCAAGAGACAGGTTTTGGAACTCCATAACAAGGCAATGAATCTTAGCTGTGTTTGGGCTTGTTGGAATTATAACGGTATGCTCTTTCCAGGTGTATACACCGATTACGCTGAGATTTATGATCCGATTTGCGTGATTCTTCTTTAGTTTGATGTGGAATAGCTGCCATTTGGTCCCATAAAAAATTAATATAGTTTGGCCATATAGTTTTCATTTTATTACATTTTTTTTTATATGTAAATTTTTCACGTATGTACACCGATTTCTCCGTGATTACTGGACCGATTTAGACGATTTTTCATTCATTTGGTAGAGAAAGCTTGCCCGGTGGAGCCATATGAATTTTATTATCATTGCTTAGGTACTTTTTGAGTCATCCTCTTTATTATGCATTTTGACCTTTGTAGTATCTATGGACGATGTGCTGGTGTCTAGTTAAAATGTAAAAATTATACTTGACTAGGATTAAAGTGAGATACCACAACTGAAAAGGCTAAAATAAAAACTTTTTTACAAAAAAAAAAAATAACCGACTTCCATAAAACACTAAAAAGTGGCAAATAATTTTAGTTTCGGAAGTCGGTGGCAAAAAAGTAAATGAAACAAACAAGTCACCGACTGCCGAAACTAAAATTATTTGCCACTTTTTAGTGTTTTATGGAAGTCGGTTATTTTTTTTTTTTGTAAAAAAGTTTTTTTATGTGAAACGATGTACCAAGACCTGGTTAAAAAAAAAGATAAAGAAAATATTTTTTGTAAAAAACTTAAGGTTTTCTTTCCGTTAAATCAACGTTTTAATAGAAAATGAACCAAGAGAAACCCTATCGTTGATTTTTTTTCTATAAAATATTAAAAATAAATAGGTATAGTCAGTAGTTGTAAAAAGAGTAATGTACATCCAAGTTAACTCCAAATGACTCCATGTCCCGACCTGGTACACAATAAAAAAAAAAACAAAATCTAAAATGGCGACCGTACGTTGTTATCATACCGGTTCGCACGATTCTCGTTGTAAATATTTAAAATTATCGACGGAACTATATAAAGGCAACCTATTTAGTCAGGTCGGGCAGTGGAACAAAATAGCACAATAATTTACTCGTGTTTGTTGAGATATAAAAAAAAAACCTGGTACCATGAAGTTTTTAGTCGCTCTGTGTGTTTTGGCGATCGTCGCTTTGTCGTCCAGTGCGCCTGAGTCAAGAGGTTGTCAATATATTTTGGGAAGATGTAAGTTTGACCTTCAAAATTTATTCATATACAGGGTGTAACGGAAAGGGTATGTACATCCTTAAGGGTGTGCTAGAGACCGTCAAACTGAACATGTTTCACATCATAAAAAAAAATTGCAGCAAAAAAAAAAATATCAGCTGCCTATACATTTGGGTCGAATAGGTATTGCAATTTTCTATGGGGCAGCAGATATTATTTTTGCTGCAAAAAAATTTTTATGGTGAGAAACATGTTCAGTTTGATGGTCTGTAGCACACCCTTAAGGATGTATATACCCTTTCCGTTACACCCTGTATACTGTTAATGTTATGTTTTGAACTTTAGTGCAGCATGATACTTTTAGCGCTTTAGATAAAATGTCAGAAGAACAATGTTGGTAGAGTAATTAACTGTAAAAATTGTGTTGACAGCATGGCGGTGATGATTTCAACTAAAGCCACGCGCCAACGTTTTTGAAAACTGTCTAATTTACAGTGTTGCTAACCTTGAAAACTCGACTTTGATTGCCCTTTAAACAAAAAGCGACCGTAGCAATATTTAATATTTTAAATAGTTGTCGTACTAGGATCCTGAATAAAAATTAAAAAAAAAAATGTAAAAGCGTTATTTCGTGTTTACATCCGTGTTACACAATATATTACTTCTGTCAAACTGTAAACCAGTTTGTTGGCAGATGTAGCTCCCATATACAATTTTATACGTTCATGTAACTACTTGTTAGTACCTACTTTTCCATAAATAATAATTAATTAAAATTACGGTACCTGGTTAATTATTAAAAAACGCTGATTTTTTTAGCGCGGCTGTAGGTCGTGAATCAGACGGTCTGCGTTCAAAATAGGCGTGGTTCACTTACCAATTTCCGTAAATAAAAAAATAAAAGAGAATTAAAATAAACCTACCTGCGAGTGGAAAGATGGATTAGAAATGTAGACACAGTGTGTAGAAAAGATAGAACAGGAAAAAAATAGTGTATCTGTAGTAAATTGCAAGAATTAACATTACAAGTAAAATTCAGTTAAAGTGTAAACAGTTTTAAAAATAATGTCAAATAAGTTTTTAAACTGACATGGTCACTAACACTATTAATAACACTTGCAACGGGATATTTACCATGTGTATTATTTGTTTCGAGTTCCCGATATTTCGGCGCTGTTGCAAACGCCATGATCACGGATAAACTTTCGGTTTATCCGTGATCATGGCGTTATTAATAATGTCAAATAGTTTTAAAAATGTCAAAAGATTCTAAATTATTTTATAACGTCAAATGTAAATCATTTATTACTGTTTGAAATTAGTTCCGATATATTTATTATACAGTCATTTTTCTAACAAAAAGACTTTTCATTTTGTTTTATTTAGAACATAACACACACTTATAAATCAGGATCTTTAGCTCAGAAGGCAACTTATTAAATATCTCTATAGATTGGTACTTCCAGCAATGTTCAACTATATTAAATTTAGGTGCTATTGCTTGCTTAAAATTTTTTCTACGTGTGCTCCCCCTAATCTCACGTTCTTCTTGTGATTCAAACTCATGTAGATACTTAGCAAATTGTTTGTTGTGTATTGTCCATCAACTTATTTAACTAGATAGGTACATAAAAAAAACATTTGAAAATTACTGTTACGGCTTAAGAACTTATCATATTATGTACGTATGTACTTATCGCACCGGTTTTTGCGAAGCAAAGCTATTATTTATTTGTTTATAAACGATAAGGTCATCAGAGCTATATAAGACGAGTAATTTATCTAGCCGGGCAGTGCATTCAAATAGGTCACGCTAATAGACTGTGTTTCTTGAGCAATAAAAAATATTTTAGTAACCATGAAGTTTTTAGTCGCTCTGTGTGTTTTGGCGGTTGTTGCCTTATCAGCAAGTAGTCCTCAGAGATCGAAAAGGTGCATCTACGTTGAAGGGAGATGTAAGTGTATAAAACGCCTTTTATTTTTTTTTTAACGTCAATATGACATAATATTATGACAAATTTTTCTCTAAGATTTAGACATAGTGTTCTATTGTAATATCACATTTAGCCTGTTTTGTTTAAGTTCTATGTAAAAGGGGCCGTCAACCAGGCACATTTAAAAAAAAAAAACTTATATCTAGTTGTTTTTTATATGGCGCCATGTAAGACAATATGCTGTCATTGTTTTTTTGATACAGTAGCAAAGCTATCAATTTGTAGAGAAGCGAGAAGCTACTATCACCGATAAAATATTTTTTTATTTTATTTCGAACTAAAATAATATGTATAAAATATTTTCCATCGCTGATTTATTATTTCAATAATTAAATACGTATGAAATTAGTCAGTAATTGTTAACATAACAACAAAAGCAAAATTAATAATAAATAAATATATGAATATTTGGGATGGAAAATTTAAAATGCGCTATGTGCTTAATCGATATCCGTACCTACCAGTAAATTGATAGTTTATTCCTGTGATTTCTGTAGGACTTTCAATTAAAATTTAAAACAGATTTATACTTTTCGAAATTTATATTTTGTCATCATCTGCCTAGCCTTTTCCCAAACTATCTTGGAAAAAATATTATTATTAAATTAAATTATTATCGAAATTTATATTTTGTATTTAATGATTATTATTCCATTTAGCAACTTATGACACTGCGACTGCTACCGATGGCTTTCTAGGGTGGTTGTCGATAGCTTTAGTGTGCTTTCAAGTGTTTAGCATATCCAACTTTCATTCGGACATGTCAGAACACCATTGACGGCATTTAGGGTTAAGCTGTAGGTGGTCTAGTTTTAAGGTCATTTCGTTTTAAATCTATCTCCGACCTTCTTCTCCCTGCAAAGGCGTTGACCTGCCGATGTACATATTTAATTTATCGATAATATCAATTGACATTAGCCACAGCTCTACCAATAGTTTTTCATACTATATCCAACATAACAAATAATAATAACGACATTCAATTTACCTCTATCAGTCGAGACCAATTGGCTTAAAAGAGTATTAAGACTAGATTTTCAATCAGTTCAATCACAAACCTCACTGCAACCATACTTCTTTTTGGAACATTAAAAGTAAATTAAAAACTATGAAGGTTTTAGTTGCTTTGTGTGTCTTGACGATCATTGCTTTTGTGAATGGTACACCTCTACAAACTGGTTGTCAATATGACCCTTGGGGTCGATGTAAGTTATTTAACTGTTATAATTTTATTGTGCTTTTTAGGGTACCGCTGCCAAATAACGGAACCCTTATAGATTTATCCTGTCTGTCTGTCCGTCTGTTTGTCACAGCCATTTTACCTCGACTTTTTTTGAAATACTGCAGCAGTAACTTTATTTTTCATTAATATCCTTTTTTTGTTTTTTTTTTTTGGGTCTTTACTGTCCCACTGCTAGGTAAAAGCCATGCAGTTCCTTCCCAGAGCTCATTTCCTGTGCCTCCACCAGCCAACCAACGTTATATGAAAAACAAAGTTAGTTTTGCTATTACCTGTAAAAAATATATTGTTATTAAATATTATTTGATGATTTTGTGTGAGTCCGACTCGCATTTGGCCGCATTTTTATATGACTGCTGTACCCCTAAAAAATAAATAGGCGTGATTTTTTATAATTGTACCTACATAATTATGTCTGGAACTATATAAGAGAGATAACATCACTTACATAATCAGTATATTTACTGAATCTTAGTAGAACCATTTATTTTGAAGAAATAAATTGTGAATAATAAAGTTATAATGAAATTTTTTGTTGCTCTGTGTGTTTTAACAAGCGTTGCTCTCTCGTATGGTGCCCCAAATATTAATGGAGATTGCTACTATGATGATAGAGGACTATGTAAGTGTTTTTAAACTAACATGTTCACTAACACTATTAATAACACTTGCAAACGGGATATTTAATCAGAACCGGTTCTTACGTAGAGTCACGGGAGCCCCTTTTTATGTCCGTAATGACCGTCTACACGTAGACCTTAGAATGCCCACTGTCCTCCAGTTTATGAAACGGCTTTCGAGGCGTTTCTTCGATAACGCCATTAAGCACCGTAATCCCCTGATCGCAGCGGCCGCCCGTTACTAACCCTCGTGCATTAGTTCAGTACGCCGTCCGAGGCATACTCTCGTCACCCCCGATGATGCTATCACCCTCCTCCAGGAAAGTAGCAAAGAGACTAGTAGTCTTAAAAAGTTCAGACGCAAACCGCCGTCTTTCCGACCTCGCCGTCTAGGTCCGTCGCGACGTCCCGGTCCTTGCCCTCGCTCGAGCCAGCCCGCGATGCTGTGCCAGTACTTTGAAATCAGTCCCTAAATAATGACACCATTCAGATCCAGCCTGTCCCCATGCAGTCCTCCCTCAGCGACGCCCTAAGCCGAGGCTCGTACCACACAGGGGGTTCCCTTAGCGTGTAGTCGCTAAGTTTGTAAGTTATTATGCCCTGGCTGGAGGCCTTACTCTCAAGGCATCCACAGGATAGTCCGGAAAAATGCAAACGCCATGATCACGGATGAACTGTTTATCTGTAAACATGGCGTTTGCAACAGCTTTGCAGAAACTCGAAACAAATAATAAACATGGTAAATATCCCGTTGCAATTGTTATTAATATGTAAGTGTGTTTAAGTGTTTTGGAGGAGCTCGTGGCTACATAATAACAGCCGTACGGGCTTCGGCCTTCGGAAAAGGCCAGGCATCTACCTAGTCGTTTTCCTAGGCTTTAATATTGTACGTAGTAGTAGTAGATGTACCTAGTTGCTAAGTATATTAGTAGTATACAAGGTGTTGTTTTGGATCCTCGTGAAATTCAAGGAGGTAGGTAACTATGCTAATGATTCTCGACCCGAATCAATAATAAAATGGTTAGTTTTTTTTTTCTTATTTACGGAAATCGGTAAGTGTGTGATCCAGCCGTGTTTTAAAGGCGGACCATCGGATCCTTGCCTTATTATAACGTCGCTTAAACACATACATAAAATCTCAAACGTTTATTCGATAATTCCTTATTCCCTAAACCACGTTAAGGGGATTGTTCTGAAATACTGACAAATTTAATGAACAATAAAGCAGTGTTTTTTTAATAATTAACTAGGTACCGTAATTTATATTGATTATTTATGTCTTTTGTACATTTGATTTTGTACATTTTGAATTTTGACGAGGATGAAAAACAACACCTTTTATTAACGACTATTTAATTAGGTGAAAACATGTCTCGAAGAAATAACATTAAAAAAAAAACTAAAGTAACAAGCCTCAAAATGGCAAAAACCCTTTAACGCTGTCAACTGGTAATGTGCCCAAGAAGCTGGGGGTATTGCCACGTTGTATGGCAATGCTTGGCCTCTGGCCAAGGTAAAAGCCAGCCCTTAGGTCATGGGATGTGTCAAGTGGAAAAATAATATGTTCACCAACAAAAATAATGTACAAATGTATAAAACGACAAAAATTCATATAATAATTTAAAATAATTATAATATAATAATTTTGTTTTGCAACATACTCTGGACTTATCTTTTCAAGTTTATCTAGAGGGTCACTTTTAAACTGATATGTACAGACATATATTTGTAAGTGTACTTACCTAGTATCCACGAGTGAGATAAAAACAGGCAAAGTGCGAGTCGGACTCGCGCACGAAGGGTTCCGTACTATTATTTATAAAAACACAACAAAAAACCACTTTTTTGTATGGGAGCCCCCTTAAATATTTATTTTATTCTGTTTTTAGTATTGTTGTTATAGCGGCAACAGAAATATCTAATCTGTGGAAATTTCAACTGGCTAACTATCACGGTTCATGAGATACAGCCTGGTGACAGACGGACAGCTAAGTCTCAGTGATTGGGTCCCGTTTGACCCTTTGGGTACGGACCCCTCAAAATATGGAGTCAGTCAGTCAGTCTTTTTTGACATTATTCATCAATGATAATCTATTTGTTGTTCTGCTAAAGCTAAATTACTGTGCAGTTTCATAAAAATCCGTTGTGTTGTTTTTGCGTGAAATAGTAACAAATATCTATGCACGTCCTACTTAAATCCTTTCAAAAATTATTATTAACGGTAACATGTATGAAGGTGGACGAAGCGAAAGTATTATGTTAAGATCGCATAGGCGTTTGTCTGCCAACACCCTGAGACAGAGGCGTTAATTTATGAATGTATTTATAAATAATGAACATCACACGATTCAAACTGACCTTGATCGTGAACAAGTTTGTAACTTGAATGTGTGATTTATGACTCTAATACCCGTTTCTCTAACACTCGTTAACACTCGTCGAGGAGCTCGTAGCTAAATAATAACAGCCTCACGGGTCGATCTTTAAGGTTAAGCCGTGCTTGCCGAGGTTGGTCCGTGGATGGGTGACCAACATTACATACCGAGTTTCCTCCGTCCCTCGTAAAGCACGTTAAGCCGTTGGTCCCGACTGTCATTTGTAGATCTCTGACAGTCGTTACGAGTAGTCAGAAGACAAAAGTCTGCCATCCAGTCTTACCAAGGGGTATCGTATTATCCAGTTACTGGGTTGTGGAGGTATGATAGGCAGTCGGTTCATGTAAAATACTGGTACTCAGCTGCATCCGGTTAGACTGGAAGCCGACCCCAAGATAGTTTGGGAAAAGGCTAGGCAGATTTTGAGATGATGACCCGTTTCTCTAACACAAATTTAACCTATGTAAAATGCGTGTTTTTGGGTTTCCTATCTGCATTTAGCTATAAGCTTATAGAAAAACACGTGCTTTTATTTACGTATTCATTTAGGTCGGGCCTACTTCAGTGAAAACAGGCACAAAAGTCATGTAGTGGAAAAGGTCTTATAAGCTCCCTTCAAAATGTTTGAGTTGAATGATGGCTGATCCATTCGTCATGTTCGTGAACGGGCGCTATCAGTTGTGCCTGGTCATCTCTTAGTTGCCACGGCTTATTTCGAACAAATTATTTTATTGTTTTTAATTGTCTTTTTTTTATTTTTACTATGGACACTTTTAACGTGCACGTCTTGCTACATCGTTCTCACATAATGTACCATCTCAACATGAATGATGTAACCAAGGTTTTGTAACAAGATTCTGATTTAAAAGAGGTCCATGGAGTTTCTTGCCCATTCTTCTCCATAGAGATCTACGCTTTGGAATGGGCAACTACAGTACTTTCACAGTTATTATGTCTTGTGACTGGGCCTGTAGCTTCATTTTTATTGTTGTTTAACTATTCAAAAGTGGCTGTAACTGGCCTACTTGAAATAAATGAATTGATTTGATTTGATTTGAAGTAGGTTTCATAATCAATGAATAGGGATGATGACTGGGTAAAGAAAACAAAATTCTATTTTGTCCGTCAATCAGGTAATACAAAAATATTAGATACGTATTTTTTGTTTTATAAAGTTAACAAATAAATACTTAGTTAAAACGCATTAAAGTTGGAGAGTGGGGGCTTACTACGTCACAACTAGGTATAAAATGTACTGAGCCGTGACGTCATGCGCCATTTCAACTCAAAATATCTCCGTAATTTTAAAATTACGTGAAAAAAGAAAAAATACGTGTCAAATATTTTTTAATAATCTACCCGATAGACAAATAAAAAAAAATTAGTCACCATCCCTATTATCAGATTTTACAGAATCCACATAAAGTATGCACTTTTGCAGCATTTGATCCTTACCAACTACCTACACTATAAATTGATACTTAGTTTGATAGAAAAATAAACCTATTATGGTGAACAAATCGGGTACGAATCTCGGCTGAGGTTAAAAAAAAAACATGCAGTTTTATTTCCATCCAAAATGGAGGTCATTGTTTTCTCATTTGTTTCGTTCTTCCTTTCGTAGGACGTCCCAATAAGTATTCCTGTATATTCTGATACTAGCTGTCCCGCGCAACTTCGTGCGCGTCATATTTTCCCCGTTTTCGCAACATTTTTCATTGCTGATCCGTTTCTTTTGGTCGTAGCGTGGTGATATACAGCTTATAGCCTTCCTCGATAAATTGGCTATCTAACATTGAAATAATTTTTCAAATCGGATCAGTAGTTCCTGAGATTAGTGCGTTCAAGCAACCAACACAAACAAACTCTTCAGATTTATTATTAGTATTAGATGATGGTCATTATAAGTCCGTTTTGTATAGAACATGAATTAAAATATAATCACTAATAACTTCAAAACAGTTTCCGCAGTATAATGTCCAGATTAATTTCTTGAGATGGAAACAACCATAACAACATTAATAAGGAAATTATCTTAAAACGTAGAAAAATATGGTAAAGCAATTAAAATGTCATTCCTTAATGAATTGCCTTGATTGAGGAGCTAAGTTTGAAGACGTTAATGACGAATGTAATTATTTTTAATTATCTTGTCACTAACGAGATTTTTATTGAACATTTGGGTCACTCAATATTACTCAGATATTACAACCAAAACAACTATGTCGATAATAGGTTTACTTTGTTTTTTTTTTTTTAAAAACCTTGCCCCACACTTAGAATTTCTCCTGTATCGTGGGTGCGTTTACAAACATTTAAACTGACATACACAAACAGCCAGACCCGGAGCAACTATCTGTAGGCCATACATATATTTGTTCCGTGCGGGAATCGAACCCGCGCCACGCATCGGAGCAGTCGATTGCTCAACCACTGCGCCAACCGTGCCGTCAAACAGCTTTTCATTGGACGGCGTCAATGGTCTAGTGGTTGCAAACGCCATTGCTGAGCATGACGCCCCGGGTTCGATTTAACAAAAAAAAAATGCGTTTGTAGTTGCAACATAAAACTTCAATCAAAACAGTAGGATATAAGCGTTTTTAAAAGTTGCCAAGTGTTTACATATTGATGCTCGTGACTGTACATCTCTGCATACCTTTCGGCGATTACAGGCGTCTTGTTACGTAAAATTCGCTAGCAAACTAGCATCCTAATTATACTCGTAACGAGAACAATACGAAAATTTAGTTCAACTGTTCAAAACAGCCAACGGGATGTACTAAAACATTTTAAAATGAATTCAGTTTGATTACTAACTTTAGATAAAATAAATTTAAATGCATGGACAACTGTATGCTGTAGTTTAGTGGACAATCGGACATATTGTTAACATACAGTATTTCAACTTAAAGCAAAAACTTCGACTCCAAGACACATTCAAAGCTTTTACTCGAATTCGAATCATGCATTAGGTAACTGCTTACCTGGTTAGTTCACGCTGTCGCGGTCATTGAGACAAATAATTACTTTTTGTATAAAAACTAGCGACCCACCCCTGCTTCGCACGGCGCCACTTACCGGGTCCAAAATTATCCGATCTTTCACAAAATGTCATCAAAATCAAAATATTTTATTTTAAATAGGCCTACGAGTACATGGGCACTTATAAAACGTCGACATAAGGCGCACGGTTCGGGTTGGTCGTTTCCTATGGAGAAGAACCGGCAAGAAACTCCATGGTTACTCTTTTAGAATCATTTGGTTTTACAATGTTTTTATGTTACAGCGTTAGTACTTAAGTATGGAAATACTTAAGTACTAACGCTAGAGACAGCGTAAGCCCGACAATAAGTCGTTGCTTAACACTAACAAAGGGTAGAAAAAGGAAAAAAAAACTCGGTGGTGTAGTTTTAAAGATTAGCATGTACACACTGCGACATAATATCCAGCAATTCGTTTTCAGAATAATCTGGCCTCGCTTAGATTTCCTGTACAATGAGAAATCAGCATAAATTAGTTTTGTATAGCTAGATTGGTTTTTGTGCTTACGAACATAGTGACACGTGATTTTTATGGATTACGAAGAGTTTAGCTGGCAGCCCGCGTTTTACATTTTCACAAAAAAAAAAGTTGGTTTACTGGTTATCTTTACACTGTGATTGTAGCCAATGCAATTTGTAAATCGCAATTGTTGTTCTAAACGAACCGGTAGATAAATAAATTGATAATTAAATGAAGAACATTATATACAATGTTAATTACAACTAGAGTAAATAGCGCTAGTTTAACATGTTGGGCCGTTTTGGTTAAACAATTGAGCTCAATTTTGTCTATTTTACTTTGGTAAGGGGGTACAAATCGCGTTTGAAATTATATAATTAAAAATATATTACTTTTTCATCACAGTTTTTGCTGATAAAATCTCACCTTGTCTAAGCCTTCTGCTCTAGAAACCTTCTTTCTATCGTGTTCGTCCTCCGTGCCTCAGAAAGTACGTTAAGCCATTGGTACGGACTGATATTTCTAAATCTTTGACAGTCGTTACAGATACTGGCCTGAAAGTCTGACAACCAGTCATTCCAAGAGGTATCGTATTACCCAGTACTTACTGGGTTGTGGAGGTCAGATCAGTACGTCTACCATGAGTTGTCATAGTTAGATCGCTTGACGTAACTGCAACAGTTCCGTCAATACGCAAATACTTTAGTTAGCTTTTTCAATGGTACCATGAGCTGTGTTGGTGCTTACTACCAAATTCTAAGCAAATGAAGCCCAAACTTGCAGTCGCTGTAGTATAGTTTACTACACGGTGACGTAGGATAGATAACTATAGTGACTCATACTGCGCATTTTAGTACCCAACTATCCGCTAGGGGCGCTGTAAAAGTTTTAATACATTTTTTTAACTACAGACGCTAGCGAGTATGGATTGTTAAAACTCATGGTAGACGTACAGCAGTCGTTTCGTGAAAAGTTCTGGCATTTAACTGCATCAGGTTTTTTTTTTTTCAAAAATCAATCAATAAAAAAAAAATAAAAAAAAAAAAAACAAAAAAAAAAAACAATCAAAAAATCAAAATATTTTTATTTCACATAGACTGGAAGCCGACCCCAACATACTTTAGTTAGTGGGAGTGGATATGGCTGATAAAATCTCACATTATTTGGGTCTCTCACAATAACCAGATTCCTTCATAAAATCTTAACGGTATTTCTAATTGTTACAGGCTATAAGCAATGCGAGGAAGGCACCCACTCTTACACCACCGGCTGTGGATATCTGACTCCTGAAGCAAGCTGTGACAACCCCAGCCCTGTAGCTGATACTCGAGGGCACATCTGCGACTATTCGGCCTGTTATTGCGATTCTCCTACTGTCAGGGATTCCGTCAGCGGAAAGTGCGTGAAGCTGGAAGACTGTCCACCCAAGAAAGATGACAAAGAAAGTAAAGAAGATGATCCCAAGAAAGAGTAAAATGTAACGTCTTTTTCAGACGGTTCTGTTATCGAATGTTACAAAGATGCCATATTTTGAATATAAGTTTTGTAATTAAATTGCGTTTGGGATACAAATTAGAGTCTGTTGTTATTTATTTCCATGTCCTGTTATTAAAATTGTGGTATAACGTTTTAAAATCATATAAATACTGATTTGAAATAAATGGGCAAACCCGACATGGCACTCCGCTGTCATCCACCGTGGAGGACGGTCGTTGCGATCACATGGCGTTGGATGCACCCAAAATACAAACCTTGTGTTTAATTTGGGGTTTGGAGTACTCCACAAACATCATCTTATAGTCTGCAGTCAAATCTATTGGGGTCGGCTTCTGGCCTAGCCTTGCGCAACTGAATACTACTAGTATTTTAGATACCCTGTACAAATTCAGAGACTCTTATCTTATCATATCTTACCTCCACAATCCGGTATCACTAAACACTAAATCCCCAGGAAAGACTGGGTAGCGAGATCAGATAAAAGTGATTAACGATATTCTTGCTAATTCAGAATAACGAAAGTTACTGAAGCGCACAAAATTTCTGGGTAAACTGCACTTAAATTAGGTATGAACGTAAATTATAAAATCTATGGCACGGGTATCTACTCATAAAAATCTACTTTTCTCTTACTGTTACCTGGCCATTATGCTATTTGTCATTTTTATATGTACTGTAGGCCTGGGCCCTGGTCTATGTCGTCCTTGCTTTTGTCATATTGAACTATACAAGGAGAATTAATAATCCTCCCTTTTGTCGGTACCTATATTTTATTCACGAATATCTAACACAGACAGTCTAAAAATACGTTATTTATTTACGTATACTCGGATACATTAAAGATGTTCAGAATTAGACCATTTAGGTGTGTTTTATAATGTCGTCGGCGTTCGTTCACCTTGCAAGTGTCGAGGGTGACAGAGTTCAATGCTATTTTAAGCGGTAACTAAGTATATCGTTTCCTCTTAAAACGGTGACGGAAAAACTCGTGAGGATATAGGCATGTGTCTTAGAACTTAGAACAAAAAGTTAAAAGACATGTGAGATCTACCATCCGACTGCTGGGCCTGCGTGCTGGATTATAGTCCACTTCTTTTAACAGTGGAAGGGTGTCCCACGTATGAGAACGTTGTATGTTGATTATGGCGAGGTCGGCAGATGACATTGTTGCCGTCGCGGTAATATCCTGGATGAAGCCGGTACAAGAACGTGGAGCTTAACAAGCAAAGAGAGACATAAAAACTCTATACCTTGCAATAACTTTAAAGCTTAACTGCACTTTTGTGCTTTAACTTACTTTATTCCGAACCCAAGTAACCCTCATTTTGGTTTGTTCGAGAATATTGATCGAAAATATTTGAGGTTTTATCACAAATGTAGATATAACTAGATAACGCAAGAGCATCTACTTCGTGTACCTTGCTTAAGCATTTTATGCTTAAGGTAGCTACTCTCCCTCTCATAGAGAGGAGGCCTGCGTCCCAGCAGTAGGAACAATATAGGCTGATGATGATGATGTAGCTACTCTCGCAGCAAGCTAATTTGTTTAAAACAACTATGTTACAACTCAAGAATTTAATTAATTTAAGGTACAAAAACATAGTAAATTTTGTGTACTTTAGTTTATTTATTAATAATTATTAAAATAACATTTCAAGTTTCGGAAAAATCAATAAAAACACAAATCATTATACATTAAGAGCGTTTACGCCTTACGGCATTACATACAAAAAATTTCAAGTCCTTTTTTACTGCAAGATACAGTTTTTTTTTTTACGGATGGGAAGTCATCAAAAGACTTCTCCCGCTCTGGGCGGAGCGGTTCCTTCTTCGCCCTTTGTGTTCCAGGGCCACGGTATCTCTTTCGAACAGTCCCGCAACCCTGGCAGGCATCGGCCCCCTCGGACCCCTTCCGGTTTGCTGACATCTCCTTGAGGCGCGCGTGGAACAAGTACGCGCCGTGGACACGGCCTGTCGTCATGAGACGGACGGACGGTGAGCTAGCCCATTACTCACCGTCCACAGGCAAGATAAATAGGTCTAAAGAGTTACTAAAAAAAAAACCACATACTTTTATTAGGATTATTTGCTGTTTAAATATGGTGTATGGTGGTACTTTCTTGGAGTTATTATGCAATCTCGTTAAAATATGGAAAGTACCTATGGCTTACGTATTATGCCTATAACTTCAAAAAGCAAACACTTAGTGTTTAATATATCTTCGTCGATCCACGAGCTCTCAGTCTTTTTTTGTCCCACGCGGCTCATAGGAAAACAAGCATCAACCTTATTCTGTATTGAAATTATGATCGAGCGAGCTAAGGCGTCTGCACCCGGCCAGCGCGCCGCCACCTCTTCCCAGTCAACGCTGGCCAGCGATGCGACGAAGTTGTCCAAATTCATTTTGCTATAGTTCCGCGCTATATGTGGTCCAGCTATTTGTCACTTAACAGTAAATATAGTAGAAGAATTCCCTTGTACTCTTGTAGGAAAGTTAATTTCTATAGAATAGGCATGGGCCGATGGCGCGTCTTTCTGTCTATTTTGGCTAGAATTCATTGAAAACAAAAGGTCAACATTTATACCACTTAAAATAATGGTTTGTTCGTCATAGTTGTTCTTCGTCAAGCAGTGTTTCAAACAATTTAAAAAGTCGTTTACATTCGTCAAGTTTGACCTGTATATTACAAATTATAAGCAAATTAAAGTCAATTAATTTAATCCCTGAGATCTCACACACCTGCTGTACTGATAGTTTGGTAGATTAGGACAATCCTCAATTCTAACATCACTCCTTACATAAATACACGAACCTCCGTGAGCCTTGCTATGTCGACAAAAACATGAGCCTAGAACATAGTCACTAATGTTCACTACGTTAAGTTCATTCTTCTTCAGCCAATGCTTTATCAGGGCCAGCAGATAACATTTGAGTTCACTCCTAAGCAGTACTTCAAGTTGCCTCGTCTTGTCTTGACTTTAGTAATTTTGTTAGTACGTATGTTAATATGTAACTGTGGTATTCAATTTAAAATTAGGGTCTTTTGTTTGACTTAGGTACCTACCTAACTTTATTATGATTTGTATGCTCTCGAGTAAAATGTAGCGAACTAACCATTTTTGTATAACATCTCATTGTCGGATTAGTTTGAAACAACGTCATACGATTTCAAGGTAATTATAATCAAGCTATATTATCGTAATAGTGTTTAAAAACAACTCTTGAGTGTACCACTAAAGTAGAAAAATAAGAATAAAATACAGAACGCACTTTTGCAAAGATTTTCCTGTTATTTTTTTCTTGATTGTAAACAAGATTAGGGATGGGCCTTGTTTTAGTGTGCGGATAGTTTCGGATATCAAATATAAAAAAAAATAACTTTATTTCAGACTGAAGTTCATAGTTTTGTTTGTATTTTAGAGTTAGTAAAAATGGTGCTTACGTAAATAGTTTAGTTTTGTAAATATACGACAAACTGTTTTAAATAACATTGCCATGTTTAACTATTTGTGTGAGCTGGTATTTTATTATTTTGTAGGTACCTAATAAAATTTCTTTTTATTCAGTTCATTTGTTTAAACCAAAATATGCCAAGTGGAAGGAAATTGTTTGGTTTGGTATAGGAGATACAAATATTGATGGATAAAAGAAAGAGAACCAAAAAAAAAAGGTGAATTTCCTACAGACAAACTGACAGACGGACGGAGACAGACATTCGGTCTGTCTCCGTCCGTCTGTCAGTTTGCCATAAAAATGGGAGTTAATAATAGCATGACGGCTGAAAGGGGATAATTGAAGAAGATAATTGGTGAAAAACACGGGATAAGAGCAGAGATGGTGATGATTTTTCGAATATGCACCGATGAACAAATGTCTCGAAAGATTATCGTCCTTTTTAATAATTTTATACTTCTTTTCTACCTACAAAATTAAATGCGCAGTTATGATAAAACCCATCTTCAAAATTACACTCAAGGTGTTCATTTTTGAGTTTAAACTGCTATAAGCTTACCCTAAGAAGTTAAGAACAAAGTTATAATAATGAAGTTTAAAACATTGTTTTTCTTCGTGAGTTTAACAACTTTTAGCAAACTCCGGTATTAAGCAATTATTTTGGTTTCTACTCAATTTAATATTTGCGTTTCATTCGTTACATTTCAGGATGCACTATAAGTTAACTTATGAATAATCATCTGCCTACATTTGGAGCCCCGTTGGGCTCTTGGTCTCAAGCGAGACTGCGAAACGTAGGGCAGAAACCCACATTCAATTCCCAGGTCAGACAAACGTGTTTTTTTTTTTGTTTTACTCGACCCACAATCTTTAATCTGCTCCAGTTAAAGCTGACGGATATTAAACAATTGTAATAATTATTATTTTTAGTCCTCAAATTATTTTCATTATTTTTGTTTTGATTTTGTATTATTTTGTGTTCTATTTCAACATATTTATTTTTCTAATTACTTGGAACATTTTTTGTATTATTGTGACTTTTCCTTTGTTGAGATGCAAATAAATAAATATCAGTATTTTATAATGTATCCGAAATGGAATTCCGTGCATGGTACATCACTAAGCTCTCGGTAAATACTCTGAACATGCACACATCGTGAATGATATGCTTAAACACGATACAGGTTTTATATTTACATGAACGTGTCCATTGGTGAGACGTGACGATAATTTCTGTTTAAAATTAATTAAACAAAAATGTTTTGTCGTACTTCAAAATAGCGATTGCGGGGGTAGTACTGATCTAGCCGAACTGGGTATGCTCGACCCATCTCAAACAAAGTGCCAGTGTGAAGTTCCTTTGCAGGTTACCTCACCGCCTTTCATGCCCATCCGACACAACCACGCTGTGCAGGTAGCTACAAAACATAATATGACGCCACGGCTCAGCGAGCTTTTCGATGCAGGGAGAAAACTCGATTTGTAATGGGTGGTCACCCATTCTCGGACCAACCTAGGCAAGCAAGGCTTAAGATTGAGAAGTTGCCTATACACCGTGTAAATCACCTCATCACGAAGCCGTTAACCAAGCATTCTGTACATGAAACTAAGTAACTTTACGCAAAAATTATTGCTGGGAAACGACTTTTTTTTGGATGGTGTAAAATCATGTTTTGTGGTAGAACTCAATGTAACGCACTCAAAACATTGTGCTGATGGACGGATTGAATAGTACGGGGGTCGTGGAGGTGTTTAAAGTAAAAATCTTACATTAAAAACTTGTATTTAAAAAGAAACTTGTCAAACAGTTGGAACTTTAACCCCTAATATCTCCGTAAATAGAAGGTTCCCAGATATGGTGTAGAATAAAAAAATGATCGCAATGACAGGGAGAACCAGTGCCTTTCGGCTTCGTTAAGAGGTGTTTTACACCCTTTATACGTGAAAGTTGTGATGAAGTTACACAACATAAACATATTAATACGTTCCTAAATTTAAGTAATGATTACTGTATAAACGGCAAGGTTGGCGCAATGGCTGAGCGATCAACTGCTGCGTCGCGCTCTGCGTGTCGCGGTTTCGATCCCCGCACGGAACTTTGTGTATGGCCTACAGATTGCTATTCTGGGTCTGGCTGTTTGTGTATGTGAGTTTTAATGTTTGTAAACGCACCCACGATACAAGAGAAGTTCCTAGTGAAGGGGCAACGTTGTTTAAAAAAAAAAAGTTATATGGCTACGGTTAAAAACAGATAAATATGGATTGCTTTTTTGCATTTTAAAATGAACATCAACTTCATTAAAACAGAAACTTAAACTACTGCAACAATTCGTTTTACCTAACAGGTCTTTGAAGGGAGCAAAACGTAGTAATAATTAGTACCTAGGTCCTAGTTACCTAGATGTCGAGAAACTCGCCAGACTCCAAAGTCAAGCAAAGGAAAATGATTAATTACTAGCAAACGAACGGGCGACGGCAAAGTGAAATAAATAAAGAGCAACCGACAGTCGTTTCTTAGAACCTGGATGGGGTAGCGGCACCGGTTATGAGCCTGACAATAAATTTAGAGTTTATGGGATTAGTGTGTTAGTCAATTACTTTTTTTTTGTGTATGGCATCTCGCAGTTCAGCCTCTGAGGCTGGCTTCTGCTTAACCGGTCAATCCTGTGGATGCCTAGAATTTAAGGCCTCCAGCCAGGGCAAAATGCTTCTAAACTAAGCGACAACACGTTAAGGGCACCCCCTGCGGGGTACGGGCCTCGGCTTAGGGCGTCGCTAGGGGAGGGCAGCAAAGGGATTGGCTGGATCTGAGTGATTTAATTATTTAGGGGCTGATTTAAAACTAAAGGCTCAGCATCGCGGGCTGGCTCGAGCAAGGGTCGGGGGGGGTTAGTCAATTACGCTGAGATATTCTTATTTATAGTAAGTAGTGACATAACCAAAACATTGTAGTGACGTCTATGACACAAGATGAGAACTAAATATCCTGCATAACCCAACGAGTTAAGGATATATTACAAGAAACCGACAACAACTGTTGGGGATTAGCCAATCAAACCTAACACACGTCTGGTCGTAGAATTCTCCCTTTTTAATCTGTTCCTCTTACCTCTGGAAGTACCTACTTTGTTTCTATATTAAGTTTATACAACTGATTATTAAGATTTCTCACTACGGCGTTAGGTACCTGGTACCCTATATGAACGTGGTGTTGGCCTTCTGCAGATTCTCTATCTCCCTATCTCCATGGGAAAACCGGAAAAGTTTCATGTTACGTACTCTGGCTATTTATATATCTATATCTGTCGGATCCGGTCATTAGTACGGACAGAAAATGAATCGAAAGCGTGCCAAAGGTGTCGTCACGCGACCTACTTACCAGTCTACCTCCACCTAAGCGCGCTTTTACAGAGTCGTGATGTTTCTTTTGCTCGCTGCAAGACAGTCAGTGTCTGACAGCGGCGGAGTCAAGACGTCCCGAACCTGTACTCCGATTCATGGTGCCTAGTGTTATTGTGTGGGATAGTAATTTCAAGTAATTTATTTGTTAGTTCGATAAAAGCAGTGTACCGTGTGTAATGTGTGTTCTCATAGAACGAAACCCATGTTCTGCCCACATGGTGACCGAGTCTAACGGAATAAAATCACACCTAACTACGACATATCAATTAACTATTTTGCACTAATAACGCTTGTGGTAAACATTCATTCGGGTAAATAAAGTTATTAAAAATTGCCATATAATTACCCTGGAAAGTGATATACATATTTTTTGCGACGTCAGAAAACCACTTTACCTAGCTGATAACAGTGTCATCCACCCCATCTCTACCTTGCAGTACTTCTAAAGAATTCTGTAACGCAATACCGTTTACAATTTTTACTGAAAGATGTCTCGGGTTTCCCCTAAAAAGATATCGAATATTTCAGCATTTTATGTTTTTTTTTACCCAAATTACAGAGAGCAAACTTGCTGTCACACTTTTCCTTGGGTCTTTGAATTATCTCACCCTAAAGGTTAAGTTATATTCTATCTTTATAGAAAGCCCATAATTAATAATTATTTATTAATTCATTAAAATTAAAGATTAATTACAATCATTAAATTTGGTTTATAATTAAAATTATTGTTGCGTTTATTCATTTTTAAATCTCCCTTTTACATTTTTAAATATACATAATAATATACATCTTATATGAAAATTATTAAAAAAAACATTAAAAAATATAAAGAAATAGTAGCCCACCGGTATCGGGAACAGGGTCCAAGCTACCGGCGTTCAGGGCTCCCGAGAAAGGAACCTCTTAACAATACGAGCCGTGTTCAAGACTACCGCTTCCTGAATCAAGTCCTTGACCCAGCTGCCTAACGAGAGCCTCATCAGGTATTGGTCGAGGCTCTTGGCAATTAGGCCATTGACTGATACGATACCGTGCCGACACAATGATCGCTGAGTCCACATCCCACATGTCGACAATCTCGTGAGCCAAGTCAAGATACTTGATTTGCTTATCTTTCTCTGCTTTCATGAGGTTCTCGTCATGCGGAACCGTTATGTCAACAATCATTGCGCGCCGCTCTGATCATTCCACCACCACTATATCAGACTTATTGGCTACAATAGTCTAGTCAGAGAAGATGGATTGATCCCAGTACAGTGTGATATTGCCATTTTCGAGAACTGGGTCGGGCACATATTTAAAGTACGGCACTTCCGATTCCACAAGGCTGTATTTTAGAGCAAGTTGCTGATGGATAATCCTGGCTACAAGATTGTGCTTATGCAAGTATTCTCCGTTAGCCAGACGTGAACACCCGGAGATAATGTGACGGATTGATTCGCCCGGATAAAAATAAATAATAACTTATTAATTACCTATTATTACATTTATTTTGAATAAATTGCATTGTTTATAGCGAGGTTTGCAATTGCAATCTCTTAAAGGTCATGCAGCTGTGTACCTAATAGTACACCCACAATTTGCCAGTTGTGTTTAAGTCCCATGTAATAGGGGGCGAGCCTATTGCCATCAATAAGGTAAAAATCCACACTCCGTGGCTGCAACTGCGGAAATTCCTGATTGAAAAACCCAAACACTTTGCCCAACCTGGGAATTGAACCCAAAACCTTACGCTCAGACATCGCGCATGCGACCTCAGCACCAGCAAGGCAGTCTCTGTATCTTAATAGTAAAAAAAACTAAACTTTTATTATATAAGGCCGATATCCGATATGCTATGCTCGGAGTTTCCTTGCGTGTTCGAATCAGAAATGAGGACATCCGCAAGAGAACCAAGGTTACCGACGTAGCCCGAAGAATTGACAGTGGGCACATTGCTCGCAGAACACATGGGCGATGGGGCCGAAAAGTTCTGGAATGGCGACCGCGAACCTGAAGACGAAACGTTGGAAGGCCTCCCATTAAGTGGACCGATGACCTGATGAAGGTTGCGGAGATCCGCTGGATGCGAGGTGCACGGGACCGGTCAATTTGGCGTCACTTGGGGGAGGCCTATGTCCAGCAGTGGACGTCTTTCGGCTGAAATGCTGATGATGATATCCGATTGTATTACTAAATTTTATCAAGGGTGATAATTATGGTATATTTTAGTTCAACCCAAGGACAGAATCCTGAACTACGCTCAACAGTAAGTAGTGCTTGCAAGCACTAATTTTTCTCTATGCCCAATGTAGCTTTGTCGCAATTTAGTTGCAAATTTATACAAGGTGTAAAAGGATTCTTCACGAAGCCGACAACCAAGCATTCTGTACATCAAACTTAGTAACCCTACGCAAAAATTATTGCTGGGAAACGACTTTAGTTTTTGGGGTGTAAAATCACGTTTTACGGTAAATCTCACTATGACGCACTCAAAAAATTGTGCTTCATTGAATAGTAAACATGTCATGGAGGTATTTAAAGTAAAGTCATCTGCCTAGCCTTTTCCCTAACTATCTTGGGTTCGGCTTCCAGTCTAACCGGATGCAGCTGAGTACCAGTATTTTACATGAAGCGACTGCCTATCTGACCTCCACAACCCAGTAACTGGGTAATATGATACCTCTTGATAAGACTGGATGTCAGACTTTTGGGTTCTGACTACTCGTGACGACTGTTAAAGATCTACAAATGACAGCCGGGACGAACGGCTTAACGTGCTTTCCGAGGCACGGAGGAAACTCTGTATGTAATTATGGTTATCCATCCACGGACCAACCTCGGCAACTACGGCTTAACCTTAAAGATCGACCCGTGCGGCTGTTGTTATTTAGCCACGAGCGCTTCTATGTATTTATAGTAAAGTAGTAACCTTAAAATCTAGTATTAAAAAAAAAAAAAACAAAACTTGTGAAAAAGTTGGAAATTTGACCTCCAATATCTCCGTTACCAGAGGCTTTCTAAGTATAGTCTGCAACAAAAAAATTATCGCAATGACGAGGAGAATAAGTCCCATTCGGCTTCGTTAAGTGTCTATTTACACCCTTTATTTATTTACCTACAACATAGCCACTTACCCGAAACCCTTCAAAGATACTTAAAACTTACACCAATAGTATACAACAAAATTATTAGTTACATTCAGTGCCCCAAACAAGGGTCCGGGATGCGGCCTTCGAATCTATCCCATTGTCATAAACTGTACTAAGGAAGGAATTAATAATCTTCCCACCGTTTCTATACATTTACGAAAACCTGACAAATTTAAGGTACGATTCTGAGACCTGCTCCAACTAAAATCCAGCAGTAAAACTGATTTCTATGGAACTACATCATCAAACAAGCATTTATTTCAACTAGACCATCACAGGCACTTGCATCCTAGTCACAAAGCATAATAACTTGTGAAAGTACTGTAGTTGCCCATTCCAAAGCGTATATCTCTATGGAGAAGAATGGGCAAGAAACTTCATGGACATTCTTTTAAATCAAAATATGTTCCAAAATCTTGGATAAATCATTCATGTTAAGAATTACAAATATGTGAGACCGATGCATCGTCATTCTCTTGCCCTTGTACCAATTTATTTGTGGTCGACGCAGTATGTCTTTTATTACTTGTCATCTCATCAGACAGCTCTTTTGTTGCTATATCATCCTTCACACAGTCCATCCATCGTTTCTTTTGGTCTACATTTACTCTCTCTCTATGTAACTAAATAATCATATGAAACGTGTGTGTTAGATGGTGGCGTTATCGTCTGACGCTACAGTCGAGCGGTGACAGAAAACCGCATATTCACAAAAGACTTTTTCTTGTTTATTAAATGATAAATGTCTTTTACAAATCTAGAGGAGAGATGCTGCTAACAGCAAAGTAGTGTCGTCGTGTACCGCAGCGGCATAGTCGCTAGCAGTTATTGTTGCAACGTCGCCGTCGTTTGCTGCCTGCCAACATCTTCGGAATTGTACCTTAATACTGTATTTAATAAACGCCCGACAGACATCAGATTGTCAAGAGAAATTACTTTTTTCACCTTTATTATTTTCTGACTGGTTGTCAGTTGTCAGGGACACAGTGAAATGCGAGGAGTGTGTTAACTTCGTACGAAATTTGCAATCACGTGAGGTTACAGAATATTGTGGCGTAAACCGTACTTAGAACACTGGTATATAAGTTTCAAATCAATGCCCAATTTCTCCAACTAGTAGATCATACCTTAGTTAACAGGTATCTCTGTTAAAAGTAAAACCTAAGTTTTGAGTACCTATTTAAAGTTAAATTATTACATTTATTTAATTCTCACTACTATTAGAAATACGAAAGTTTGGATGGATGGAATATATGTTTGTTACTCAATCACGCGAGAACCGCCGAACGAATCTGGATGAAATTTGGCACAGAGATAGTTTATAGTCTGGAATAGCACACAGGCCACTTTTTTTCTCACATTATGCTTATGGTATCAAAATTTCCAGGCGAATGAAGTCACGGGCAACAGCTAGTATCTACATAACTAAAAGGTTCAAAATGTAGTCCAGTGAAAACAAATAATTGCAATGACGGGAGAACATTAAGTGAGAATTGGTTTCGTTAGATGTCTTACATCCGTAATTTCGGGCTCATTTAAAATAATATTCTCTCTTATTTTGCATATCAATAAATATTGTTATACTTCTAAGCTTGCACTGCGACACGGATCAAGTCCAGGTTTAATATAAGAATATTTGATGGCACAAATATCACAATATTTGGGGACTATTCATCTGCCCGCATTGTGTGACGACTGAAGATGTCTCTTTGATTTGGCCGGTTTTAAATCTAAAAAGAATCATTTCTTTCCTGTTTTTTTTTTTACTTTAATTTGAATTTCTTAGCTGAACCTATTTTCGTATTACATTTCACTGAATAATGATCTTTATTAATAAGTATAACAAAACCAATTCCTTTATTGCTCGTTAGTACAGTGGTCGCAAGCGCGACTATTGGGCATAAGGTCCTAGTTTCAATGCCCATTTCAGGCAAGCTATCATTGGGTTTTTGCGCCTGGATTTTTTTAGTAGCAGCCACGGAGTCTGAATTTGTGCCCTATTGATGGCAACAGGATCACATGGGACTTAAACATAACTGCCGAATTGTGGGTGTTCTATTTGGTACACCTCTGCCTAACTCTCCAGGAAAGGTGTGATGTAATGTTAATATAAATTAATTAATATTAATTAATTAATTTTCCTCGTGACCGTCTTTTTTTCCGTGGAGGGCAATCTCAGCAATAGGACGGCAATCGGAAAAGACCAGGCGCAGGACTAATGGCTTACCTTAGTTATATGGAGCTATCTGGCCTCCACAACCCAGTTAGTACTGGGTAATACGATATCCTTTGTCAAGACTGGTTGTCAGACTTTCGGGCCACTGACTACCTAGTCAGACGTTCGGGCCACTGACTACCTAGTCAGTGGCCCGAAAGTCTGACAGCCAGTTTTGTTTTAGGTCTAACGAGTGTCAAAGATCTACAATTGACACCCGGGACCAACGGGTTAACGTGTTTTCCGAGGTGTGGAAAAAACTAGGTATGTAATGAGTGGTCACCCATCCTCGGACTAACCTAGGCAAGAACGGCTTAAGCTGAAGATAGACCTGAGCGGCTTTTATTATTTACCCTAACGTAGCAGTAGGCCAATACTTACTTACGTACTTACTTAACGTTAAAATCACAATATAAATCGTCTCCTACCCACAAACAACTTGCTTTTCAATCGCTGACGCATCTCATCTCTCTTCGATTCACAGTCATTACATTAAATCGTGCAGGTTGCGCTCAAAGCCAAAGACTCTAGTGAACTATTTCTGTTTCATGGAGTTATTTCAATGGATTGATGTATTTGTAACTGCGAAAGTAAGAACTTAACAGTTGTTTGAGCGTTTTCCTAAATTAAACCCTTGGTTTCAAAACATAACCAATAATAGAGGTGATATAGGTCATTATAGAGGTGTACCTAATAGTAAACCAATATTACGCCAAATATGTTTTTTAAGTGCCCTGTAATAGGGAGCGAGACTATTGCCTTGAACGGGGCACAAATCCAGATCCTTGACTCTTTATTATAGTGTTGAGCGAAGTATATTATTAGCCATTGATCCTGCTACAATCTTCCTCTAAGCGTGTCGACTCACAATTTTGAAGCGAATTTAGCACCGTTTCAGTAGCGTCCATCAGTTTGAACGTGTAGATGACAGGGCTAACCAAGACACGATATGAAGTGCCCCATGGTTTCTGAAACTACACCACATTAATTTATACTCCAGTTTAAAGTCATCTGTTTCCTCCTGAACAGTTTTCTTTGCTACAGCATCTTGGGCCTCAAGTCTGTTAATTACCTTGCTGATTTTCAAATATTTCATCATGTCATGAACCATTCTCTGATCATTCATCCAATACAAAAGGCGAACCTCCAGAAATAGAAAACAACTTGACATCGCAAAATCAATTCCCTGACATGACGTTTTTCCCAAGTTCCATGTGGAACTCCAATTGATTACATTAAATCGTGAGGGAACTCACAGGTAACATGCTTGTTTGTCTTACGCCTGTATCATGGAGATCACAAAACAATTGAATGCTGAACGCTCCCGCTGAGAGAACGCTTCGAAACGGATTATGAGATTGTGGTACTGTTGGTTCTCGATAGTAAAGAAGTGAGTTTGTGTAAATGTATGTGGTACTGATATTTTTTTTTATTATTTGAGATTGGTTTGCTCTTGACTCTAGTCTAGGTCAGAGATGACAGAGACAAAGTCGACAATGGTACGAGCTTGCCCAGAAGAAGACTGTTCACTTTAACTTTGAAGAGATTAGGGTTGTAAGCGTTCGGAAACACGGATATTGCAAAAAGATGTTAAAAGAAGCGCAGAACCAGTGGAAAAATCTCCTCTGAGACCCCAAACATGAGCGAATGCGGTGTCAACATAACGAAAATATGTCGATTTTTGAATAGGGATGGTGACTCATTTTTTTTTATTTGTCCGTCGGGTAGTTTATTGAAAAGAATTGAACACGTATTTTTTCTTTTTTCACGTAATCGTAAAATTATGGAGATATTTGGAGTTGAAATGGCGCATGACGTCACGGCTCAGTACATTTTATACCTAGTTGTGACGTAGTGAGCCCCCACTCTCCAACTTTAATGCGTTATAACTAAGTATTCTTTTGATATTTTGCGCTACGGAATGGGCAACTACAGTACTTTCACAAGTTATTATGCCTTGTGACTGGGACTGTAGCTTCGCGTTTTATTTTGATTTTCGACTTTCAAAAGTGCCTGTAATGGTCTAATTGAAATAAATGCTTTGACTTTGACTTTGATAAAACAAAAAATACGTATCTAATATTTTTGTATTACCTGATTGACGGACAAAATAGAATTTCGTTTTTTACCCAGTCATTATCCCTATTGACAATACAGTTATCCTGCAGCATTTTTGATAAATTGTTTGCAACAAGAACAATCAGTATCATCCGAGATAATTATGAATGAATTTTTGAATTTATAAATAATATACTTAAGTGAAACAAGTACCTATTTATAATTTTAAAATCTTTGAAGTTACGATACGTTTACTTACACCGCCCGCTCGTTCTAGGGCCTCTGGTCTTTTTATTTTAGTTATATAAAAACAGCAACAACAAACTGCAGCAGCATAGTCGCTTTGACAGACCGCAGCGACACGACTGGTTTACATTACTCTACGAAAACGACAGCAGCTGGCAATGTCGCTAACTCGGCTAAATATGTATTGGACTATGCTACTAAAAAGCCAATCAATCAATTCATGTTGACTTCTTCGTCACAGTTATCGCTGAGAGTACACGCAGTCATGTGGTCTAGGAGCCTTTTAAATTTTGGGGCAGTAGGCTCTTTTAAAAAAAAAAAAATGCCCCACACTAGTCATTACTGCTGTATCGTGGGTGCGTTCACAAGCATTTAAACACACATACACAAACAGCTAGACCCGGAACAACTACTTTTAGGCCATACAAAATATTTGTTCGATTGTACGACAATCGAACAATCGCGCTAGACCGCGAAAAGTGGCAGGAGGGAAGGGAGGTCTTTGCCCTGCAGTGACAATATAGGCTTATAATAATAATAATAAATAAAATATTTGTTCCGCCAACCGCTCAGCTACTGCGCGTACCGTGCCTTCAAATGCACATTTGACAGGTTTAACCCTTATTGTTACAACAAGATCGCTACTCTCTTCTTTACAAATCTAAGTGCACGCAAAGCGAGAATCGATCGACTTCACAAACCAGCAGTAGCAGCCAACTCACTAGTATATCACGTCTTGCGTTGATCATCACGCGCTGCCGAACCGCGGCCCGGCGTGTCGATTTAATCGCGACGACAAATTGTTTTGAAGTCGAACACTTTCTGTTTGTCTTGACAACTTGGGGAACTGAGTGCTGGCTTTGAAGGTGGGTTTATTTTTTATTCGGTGATGTGGTAAAGGTTGGTTCGTATTTGACTAGTGGTTTGTTTTGACAAAAACCTTTCACAGCTTCGTTTTGAACCAATATGTCTTGGTTCCCTTCTGTATGATACATTCCGAGGACCACCACTCTGTCAGCGATTACGCTTATGGAAAAATAAAGAAACAATAAACTTTTTTTTTAAACAAGCTTTTTTGTTAAATGAGAATAACAAAATTTGCTTTATTCTATTGGACACGTATACTAAGTTTCGTGACCTTGCCGTTGAGGAGTTCTCTCGAGAGGAGGCGATCCTGGCTGCAGGATCATATCATGTCTGTCATTAAATTAAATTGTCACCAGAACCAACGTTGTACCAAATTTGTCACCAGAATCAATGGAGTAGGTTGGAGGAGGCCTTTGCCAACTGGCAAACGGACTTACAGAAAGTACAAAACCACCAAATACGCGAATAATTTTAAGTTTATTAAACTTTGTTGTTAATAGTGTAAGAAACGTAATAGTATCTAAAGTCTTTATTAATATTACATATGTACATTATTTACAGACTACAAATAAATATAAAATAAAAATAAAATATGTACAAGTATCAAAATTACAGGGCGTCAAAAAATTATAAATGAAAAAAAAAAAGATTATATTATATATCAAAAAACCAGATGGTATGACCATAATGCCATGGAAGTTGGGTAGGCCTTTGGTGTGGGATGCGACTTGCGTCGACACCCTTGCGCCATCCCATCTTCCTAGCACAGTGAGCTGCGCTGGTGCGGCTGCTGCAGGTGCTGAAAACCTTAAACGGCGCAAATACAATAATTTAATTGGTAATTATGTATTTGAGCCGTTTGGGGTTGAAACACTAGGGCCATGGGGTCCGAATGCCCATCTTGTGTTTCGGGATATCGCCAAGCGGTTGGTCGATGCTTCACGGGACCATAGGGCTGGCCTCTTTTTTGGTCAAAGAATCAGCATTGCCATCCAACGTGGCAATGCGGCCAGCCTTCTGGGCACTTTTCCTGTCGACAGCGATGTCGACGAATTTTTTGACGCCCTGTAATCTAAAGTCCGAATAAAAGGCTTTATTTTTATATTCGTTTTTTTATCTATATAATATTATTTACATTTTTAAATATTTTTATAAAATTATATAATGTGGTCAGATCTCTAGAGAGAAACCACCTAACAATACGTGCCGTGTCCAGAAGTACTGCTGTTGCTGTGTTGGTCGAAACTTTTGGCTATTAAGAAAAAGTCTTTATTATTATAGTAAGTATTATAAGTACTATCTACAACTATTCTACTATCCACCAATCGGCTTTAGCCATCAATTTTATTAACCTTAAAGAAAAACTCAACACAACATTAAAACGTCTAGGCATGGTAACTAAAGGAGCCAAAACCTGCTCCTAAAAAAAAAACAATCTACCCTACGTACATTTAGGCAAACCCTTTCAAATTACTGCTGGTAATAACATTGTGAACCTAAAGGCTGGCCAGCTCCTTAGAGCCTATTTAGTAAACTTTATTGCCACGTTAACATTTTTTTCGAATGGTATTATCATAAAAAATGTCTTGCCATTTGAAAATAAAGGATTTTTGGCAAATACACTGTATTAGGGCCTCTTTTGTCTCTCTAGCTCACCGTCCGTCCGTCTTATGGCGACAGGCCGTGTCGACGGCGCGTTTGTGTTCCATGCGCGCCTCAAGGAGATGACAGCAAATCGGAAGGGGTCCGAGGGGGCCTGTCAGGGCCGCGGGACTGTTCGAAAGAGATACTGTGGCCCTGGAACACAAAGGGCTAAGAAGGAACATGAATAGGTTTTAGTCAGTACAAGTCTGACACTCTCTTCCGCTCCGCCCAGAGCGGTAGGAGTCATTTGATGATTTCCCATCAGAAAAAAAGGGCCTCTCCTGTCTAGCTGTGTCCGATAGGGGACAATGACCATGTCTTTGTGCCCTACCATCTAAGTTCAGTTTGTGGAATGTTCTAATTATCATGGCTACTAACAATGATGCGAAAGTTGGTGTCATGAATCTACTACGTTTCATGACCATGGAAAAAATTCGGAGTATTAATTAAAAAATATCTTCTTATCTTACACGTTTTGGTTTCCTCACGATGTTTAATTATACAATACTCATGTGAAGTCAGAGGTGCGTGTCTTGGGTTCGAAGTCAGTCACTCAAGCAATCTTTTCACTACCATAGAGCAAATCACAAACAAAATACCTTGGACCAAAACCAAAAAGTCCGAACACATCAAAAGCTTCCATAAATACCATCCAATCACATTTCAAATCAAACCGTCCGGCTTCCACTTTTCGAATATCAAAACGAAAATAATATTCAGCATCGCGAAAGTCGCATTTGATCGACATCCACACATTAACTCACACTGTTTACGAGCCTAGCTGATGCTGGCCACAATTTGGGGTTATAAGGCCACACGCTGGGTCAGAATTCAATAAACTTGTCAATAACTTATATGAAATAATGCGCCACCGATGACCCTAGGCGCTAGCCTGAGCTTTGGGGCAAATAAATGTGTACAGTCTGTTTTATTTATTGTAACGGCTATTTTGTGACGGTCATTTTTACTGGTCGGAATCGTAATTCGGGTGGGAGTTTTTGTGACAGATTATTATATTGACGGTGTATAATACTTACTACTTTCAATTTTAAATTTTATCTTGACATATTTTTGCAAAAAGTAAAAGGTTTATTTCTAAGACCGAGAGGTGATCTGTAACTCAGGATCTTCCTATTTCACACACCTTTCTCTACATAAGATTGTACATATGTGAACCAGCGCCTTTAGTTCTTGATTTCAAGATAAATAAAAGATTTATGATTATGATTGTTGATGTTTTTATTAGTTTTTTTTTTCTTTTAGGTTACGGTTGGGTTTAGTTAGGCATTTCTTTCTACTGAAAAGCTGATACTACTGCTTTTTTACTTTTTTTACCTTACCTCATCATCATTTTTCTAGCCTTTTCCCATTTTCATTGGGGTCGGCTTCCAGTCTTACCGGATGTAGCTGAATACCAGTATTTTACATGGAGCGACTGCCTATCTGACCTCCACAACCCAATTATTACTGGGTATTACAATACCACTCGGTAAGACTGGTTGTCAGACTGACTACCACACTGACTACCTGTAACGACTGTCAAAGCTCTACAAATGACAGCCGGGACCAACGGCTTAACGTGCTTTCCGAGGCACGGAGGAAACTCAGTATATAATCATGGTCACCCATCCACATACCAACCTTGGGAAGCACGGCTTTAAGCTTGAAGATCGACCCGTGCGGCTGTAATTATTTAGGCATGAGCTCTTCACATACAAAACCTTACCTACTTTAACGAATTAAAATAAACATTTTGCGGAATTTTATGTTTGAGTTTTTTTTCTATAAAAAGTATCCAATATAAGTTAGGAAATGATTAATTAACGACTGTTTCATGAAGTAAAACTTGAATACTCCGAAAAGCTGTCAATAACCTTGTAGTGTTTTCACCCATTTACCCACCCATGTGTGTAAAATGTGACTCATATTTTTCAAATATTTCATGTTCTCTTTTTAAAAAGAAATGTAAGTCGTATTTTTTCAGAGTTTTCATATATTATAGGAACAGAAAGCTCTCAGGGATCACATTTTTCTTTTTAACTTTAAATATATTCATACTTTCGTGTCATATCGTATTCGTATAAAAAAACAGCTTTAAGTGAAAATGTGTGGCTACAATATTTATGTAAAATTATGTCTTTATCAAATTGACTTGGTACATTACCATTCTATGACAAATGTTTGAAATTAGATGTTTTGAAATATTTATTTAAAAAAAAACATATAAAAATATATTTAAAAAATATTTAAACAAAGTAGCCCACCGGTTTAGGGAACAGAGTCCGACATCATGTCATCTAACCAAGGTCTGAATCCAGGTCTTGGTCTGCCAATCGAGAGCCTCCACAGATGTTGGTCCAGGCTATTGGTCATTATTTGCTGAAGTCACATTCTTTCTCGCTGCCCCCTGACGCAAGTGTGCGAGGGAACACCGGTGTGGTGAGTCTGACAGACCCCTCCGCTCTCCCAATGGCGGGGGACATCCATCAAGGATATCCACATCGTCAAGAAAAAAAAGGCTATTGCTATTAAACCAGATACGAGCATCAGCACAATGTCTGCTGTACTCACGTCCCACATGTCAACAAATTCGCGAGCCTATATCAACAATCTATCATTGCGCGACGCTCCAAACGATCTATGAACAGTGTCAGTGTTCTGTCAGTGATGATAGGGCGATCCCAATATATAGCTAGCCTGTATCGTCCCACTGCTGGGCAAAGGCCTCCCTCCATTCCTTCCAACGGTCAGGATTCTGTGTTGCTTCTTTCCAATTCTCAAGGAAAACATTCAGTTCGTCCCGCCATCTCCTTCGTGGTCTGACGCGACCCCGTGTCACTGTTTCAGGGCACCAATACAACGTGATATTACCATCATCGAGAACTGGTTCGGGGCGCACTTATATCTTAATAAATTCCTACCATGAATAGTTAAATAAGATCTTCAGGAGTCGAAGCTTAACGACGCGTGCATAATTCTGGCCCCGCAACTTCCCCCAAGCAAGTCCTATTGAACTGTTTAATAATTCATTAACTGATCACTGACTTCCGGCAAAGTTTCCTTAGTCGATCAAGCTTATTCAAAACTGTTCGTCAAAGCTAACTTTTTGACCTCAAGTGTAAATTATATGGATTACTGTTTTAAAGTTCCGGGTGTCAATTTTATTGTATTTATAGTAAAAGAGATTTCAGATACTATATTGCGAGGCTTTTGAGGAGCTCGTGGCTAAATAATAACAGCTGCACTCTTAAGGTTAAGCCGTGCTTGCCGAGGTTGGTGCGTGGATGGGTGACCATAATTACATAAAGCACGTTAAGCCGTTGGTCCCGGCTGGCATTTGCAAATCTTTGACAGTCGTTACGAGTAGTCAGAAGCCAAAAGTCTGACATCCAGTCTTACCAAGGGGTATCGTATTCCCCACTTACTGGGTTGTGGAGGTCAGATAGGCAGTCGCTTCATGTAAAATACTGGCACTCAGCTGGTTCCGGTAGACTGGAAGCCGACCCCAAGATAGTTTGGGAAAAGGCTAGGTAGATGATGATTGCGAGGGTTTTAGAAAGAAATGTCACAGAAAACTGTGATTGAGTGGCAGAGCGATTGGCTGCTGTGCTGCGTGATACGGGTTTGCTTCTTGCACGGAACAAATATGACCTACAGGTAGTGGTTCCGGGTGTGGCTGTTTGTGTATTTGAGTTAAAATAAACTGACGATACAGGACAAATTCCTAGTGTGAGTGTGATCCTAGCTGACCAAAATTCTGCGAGTGCAGGGTCCTAAGTTCTGAGTCTACTGAATTGTGATGTATGCAGTAAATACTTATAATCGGTTTTGTTGTTTAACAAACACTGTGGAACCCGAACAAGAGCGTCTGGCATCCCTGAGGAAAAAAAAACGTAAGTATTCTTCAATTTGAATTTTCCCTCTCCTAAGAATTTCATTTTTTCCTGAAACGTTCGATAGGAAATTTAGAGGATCTTAATACAAGGAAACGCCGTAAGATATTGTTGGGAAGGCTAGAAAAATGATGAGTTCGCTATTCGGAAGCTTTAGCACAATATCCCGGGAAGTATTTGCAGCATCTAAGCATCGCACTTTATGAAGGTAATTTTGTTTTATAAGAATTTCAGTTTCTCTTCAGTGTTGAGTATTTTGTAAGTGAAGTTGTTTCTTTTTACAATATAGAGGGCTTTATAGCTGCCTATCTGAGCTTACAAGAGAAATGATGTTAAGTACCTTCAAACGGCCTAAAAAGTAACTATCACGTTTAATGAATTTCGTGTTTACGAGACAAGAGTACATGTCTCGTAAACACGAAATTCTTTGAACGTTGAACTTGACTTCCATACGTTCTTTACTTTTCCATCGTCTTCAGTCGTTGTTAGTATCTGTAAAGTGAGCCTGCAAATTCCACGTCGGTAATAAATGTAATTACTTGTGATCACTCTTTAAATGCCTTATAAAACTAACATTGTATCTTGGCAAACCACAAAACGCTGACCGATTGACTTCTGCGCTGCGTGGCGGTTCGATCCCCGCACGGAACAAATTTTTGCATGGTCTACAGAAAGTCGTGCCGGCTCTGGCTGTTTGTGTATGTGAGAATTCCTAGTGTGGGGCAAAGTTTTTTTTTTGTAAAAAAAAAAAAAAAAATACAGGCCAAGTAAATGCAGCATTGCGCGGGAACCAAACTTTAAAATTGTAGCATAGAAGCCTACAGCTCAACCACCGCGAAACAGCAACACCATCAAAAAATATCACGCATAGAAAAGCAACTACGTTTAAAAACATCATAAAAAAAACAAACAAACATTTTCAGGAAAAAGTTACGCTCATTCACTGTTTTTTTTAGTAAAAACATAGCTCAGTTTATCATGTTTAAATCCGTTGTCAAACAGTTTATTTTCATTAACAATATTTTACGTTAAAAACAGGCAAATAGGATGTCGACAGAGTATTTAAGTGCATGTAACTACTTTGCCTGCACGCCGCCGCTTACTACATGGTTTCCGTTTCGTAGGGGACAAGTTATGAGAGAATCGAGAGAATAGAATAGAATAGAATAATACTTTAATGTACACCAAAAATCAAACATAACGGGTTTACAAATTTTACAATGTTATGGTTACAACGGCGGTCTTATCGCTTATAGCGATATCTTCCAGACAACCTTTGGATGGACATTACGGCATTAAAAATTAAAATGAAAAAAAAAAAAAAAGAGAATGTGGAGCTCATGGCTAAATGATAACAGCCACTCGGGTCTTCTTTAAGGTTAAGCCATGCTTGGATGGGCCGGTCCGTGGATGGGTGATCACCACACCCGTCCACGACATACATACCGAGTTTCCTCCATGCCTCGGAAAGCACGCTATGCCATTGGTTCCAGCTGTCATTTGTAGATCTTTCACAGTTGTTACAAGTAGTCAGTGGCCAAGCAAACTCTGACAAGCAGTCTTACAAAGGGATATCCTATTGCCCAGTACTAACTGGGTTGTGGAGGTCAGATATAGGCAGTCACTCCATGTAATATACTGGTGTTCAGCTACATCCGATTAGACTAGAAGCCGACCTCCGGGAAAAGGCTAGGCAGATGATGATGACATTTAGTATACAGGGTGTAACGGAAAGGGTATATACATCCTTAAGGGTGTGCTACAGACCATCAAACTGAACATGTTTCTCATCATAAAAAAAAATTCTGTAGCACACCCTTAAGGATGTAAGTATATACCCTTTCCATTACACCCTGTATTTAAACTTAACTCGCCACCAATAGTGCAAATGTTCTTACAAATACGCAACTTTGCTAATTCTTTTTTTTTTCATATTGTTATTCAATTCGACTCAATTCCTTTATTCAATCAACAATTTTGGATCATATAATAGGTACATTAAATAAAAATTATTAAAAAATAAATAAAACCAATTAACACACTTTCATTATTAATTAGAATTTAAATTGGCAAAGTCAAAAAAAAATTGATATAATCATAAGTCATATAAAACCTTGTTATTTAAAAGAAAAAAAAAATGTTTATTATCAGTTGGGCCTGCTCATCACCTCGAATTCGCGTCATATAAAACGATGGAACAGGTCTGTGATGTGAAGTTTTTTTTTTCGTACATATAAATAAAATCGTTGTAAGTTTATGTCTTAGCACCGCGTGAAAATCAGATACGATTAAATACTTAATAACACCGTGTTTACAATCAGTGCAGTGATTATATACTTTGTTATTTGTTGTAAACATAGCTCTTTATTATTACTAGCTGTCCCGCGCAATTTCGTCTGCGTCACATTTTCCCCGTTTTCGTTACATTTTTCATTGCTGCTCCGTTCCTATTGGTTGTAGCGTAATTATGTATAACCTATAGCCTTCTTCGATAAATAGGCTATCTAACACTGATAGAGTTTTTCAAATCGGATCAGCAGTTTCTGAGATTAGTGCGTTCAAGCAAACAAACAAACTCTCCAGCTTTATTATTAGTATTCTGAGATTAGCGCGTTCAAGCAAACAAACAAACTCTCCAGCTTTATTAATAGTATTTAATTTATGCTCCGTTACATTATTGTCTTGACTTTTGACTACAATCTTTGACTGCAATCTTTGTAAACATTTTTGTTTTAATATTTTTTTAACACGGTTTATGTTATTTTTCTGGCATTTTGATGATTAAATTGTATCTAACTTTTGACCTAATGTCTGATTGGGAGCAAAGATTTAGTTGTTATAAAAAAGTATAATTATAAACATACTCGTATTTTGCGTTACTTTATGCAAGTTATACACCTAATATAGTCTCTCCAGATTATAGTGAAAACGGTATCAAATCAATCTGTTGAACGCTTAGATGAACTACGCTTTTGTTCATAAATAAACTCCGGAGTTATAGGAGACGAATTTTCTCTTTCACAGACATCATCATCATCTGCTTAGCCTTTTCCCAACTCTGTTGAACTCGGCTTCCAGTCTAACCGGATGCACTAAATACCAGTATTTTATATAGAGCGACTGCCTATCTGACCTCTACAGGAGGACTCTCTTCCTCTTCATTTCGTTCACAGCAGTATCATAAAAAAAACTGGTTTCAGAAATCCTCTTATTAAGGATACGCCAAACACATGTGCATTGGTAACATTGAAACCAATTTTACCAAGAGCAACCTTTCTATTGTCTCCTCAAACCAATTGTGCATCCCCCTAAATCTAGCAGCGTCCCTTCCAACTGACCGAACCATGGTACATAACCATAAAAACCATTTTATGTACCACAACCACCCGATTTTCTTACATTACCCAACTAAAGGACAATTTGCTGGTACATCTTTGGCCTTATACAAGGTAAACGCATGGTGACGAGCGGTAGCTTGTGCGAGTGTTTCACGTAGTTGAAAGGATTTGTGGTTCATATCAGTGAGAGCAGCGGTGGCACAGTGGTGGCAGCCCCGACTTACGAGCAGTAATTCGGGGGTTCGAACCCAGGTAGGCGCATTACTTTGAGTAATTTATTTCATCACCGCTGCCCTAAAAAACGGTGAAGGAAAACATCGTGAGGAAACCGGCATGTCCTAGAACTAAAAATTCGAAGACATGTGACATCTATCAACCCGCACCGCGTGGTGGATTACAGCCCACTCCCTCTTATAGAGAGGAGGTCTGTGTCCCAGTAGTGGGAACATTGGCTGATGATGATGATGGTTTGGTCTAGAACAAAGAAATGATCGCAATGTTGAGGAGAATAACTACTTTCCGGCTTCATTAAGGGTCTTTTTAAATCCGTTATAAGTACCGTTTTGACTGAAGATGTTCTAAAAACGCTCCCGGTTCATCACCCGGTCTCGCCTGTCACTCTGAACGAGCCCTAATAGAACGATAGTCTGTTATTATAGTAAAGTAAATCGATAGGCTTTTCCAGATTGCAATTTATGGCGCTGAGATAGTAAGGAAAGTTTTTATGTTACGGAACCCTTGTGCGTCGTTTGGGTTTTTTGTGTGCGACTACGGAACCCGGATTTTTTGGATTTCGTAAGAGATTATGAAATTATAGCGAAGTGTTTATTTTTGTTATGTTATTATTTTGTTTTCGAATCGGGAAGAATGTTTTCGGGTTCAGTTATCAATGTTTACTACATTGCTCGTGATTGTTGTTTACGTTGAAAATATATTTTCATCAAATTAGTTATTATCTACTATTTTTCATCACCATCACAGAGATCAATGAAGCTCTGAGCATAAGCATCTATATACCTACTAAACTGTTTTTCGTCCGTCACGTCATTATCTTGGTCCAGTTGACTTCAGCGTCAGGCACTAGCTGTTTGGCAGTTTGCTGAACTGGGCCTTTTGGCGCAGCCGTGAGACACACAATATTATCTTTTTTTCTGTTAGGTTTAAATTTTAACTATTTTTTATTTTTGTTGTGTGCGCTTGTGGCATGTGCCAAATAAATATGTTTTCTTTCTTTCTTTCATAAGAATTGTAAAGGAGATTTAAAACTAACTGGGAGTATAGCCTCCCGCAGACTGAAGCGACGGTGTTTCTACTAGAGTCGTGTCGCGCGTGTTAAATATAAAACTCGGCTGGCTGTAAAATCACCCAAATAGCTACCGCATTATTAACTATAAGCTTCACTAAAAGACTAAAACACCATGATGCAGAAACTTGGTGACAGATGTTAAGGATGAGGTCTACTTTGAGACGATAACTTTCCATTGTAATTAAAGAAAATCGAAGCCACTGTTCGTTATAAATCACTTATACTGTACAAAGTCACCTATAGCAATAACTAAACACGTGGGTTTAAATAACAAACCAAATTACACGAACTTAAATCACATACATTGCCAATAAATATTTTGTTCCCTATCTGTAAGCAACTCGATACCACTCGAGTAAAGCTCTCGATTTATTGCGAGAATCGAATAATTGATTCCAATCGATATGGAGGGGATGAATAAATCACTCCTGCCAATGCCCTGGGATTTGAATGACGGAGTCTGATCAAAATATAATAGAATCAAAAATGTCGTGTGTATTCTTTTATTTTGTTTACTTTTTCATATTGTTTTATCTTATGTTGGTAGATGGATGTTTGTGCGTATGAGTATATTGACCTTTATTTTTTTATTTGCACCTTAAATGTAATATCATGCCAAATGGTTAGTCAGAGGAGTACCTAGTAGTACGTTCGTTTAGTACGAACGTTTCTCCAGTTATGTTTAAGCACCATGTAATAGGGGGTGAGCCTACTCATAAATTCCTGTTTGAAAATGGAAACAAATTTTTTGAACTGTTAGTTAAACATTTGAGAGGGTATTACGATCAGTTGAAAAAAATAATGGGCATTTTTTTTAACGGTGGTTTGTAAATTTGTGCTCCTGGCTAAATAATAACAGCTGTACGCGTCGATCTTTAAGGTTAAGCCGTGCTTGCCGAGGTTGGTCTGTGGATGGGTGAACATAATTACATACCGAGTTTCCACCGTGCCTCGGAAAGCACGTAAAGCACGTTGGTCCCGGCTGTCATTTGTAGATCTTTGACAGTCGTTACGAGTAGTCAGAAGCCAGAAGTCTGACATCTACTCTTACCAAGGGCTATGGTATTACCCGGTTACTGGGTTGTGGAGGTCAGAGAGGCAGTCGTTTCATGTAAAATACTGGTACTCAGCTGCATCCGGTTAGACTGGAAGCCGACCCCAACATAGTTTGGGAAAAGGCAAGGCAGATGATGATGATGGTAAATTTGTGCTACAGTAAAAGAAAAACAGTAATAAAAAAAACAATTGGCCGGTTAATTCGTCTAACAATGTCAGTACTAAAATACGTAAGCAGACTAATAAATAAATGGACAAAAAAAAAAAAAATAAGTAAAAATTTCTGTGGCAGTTCACTTCAGTGTTTTGTGAGGAGCGTGGGTCGAAGGCCGGCGGAGCGACGATGACATGGTTGTTGGAAGATAGGGGGCAGCTTTTTTGCTCGACCCGGGAATCGAACCTAGGATCTCATTCTCAGCAGTCGCGATTAAGACCACTAGACCAACGAGTTATTTTAAACAAAATTATTGTTAGGATCAGGGACAACCCCTTGACATTTTACACTCTTTTCGTACCAAAGATGGTCTGAAAAAGATAGCCGATAACGATAGAACAGCCCCTTTGTCAGCACATGAACGGAACAATCTTTTTATAAATCTCATTTTTTGGTAATACGGGGCGTGTTTTTTTATTTCGATTTTAGATACTTATTATATCGCGAGTTGATTATATATGTACTTACTCCTTTTTAGATAACAAGTAAATAAAATCCCTGATTTTAGATAAAATGTACTAAAATGAGGAAACTAACATGGCAACACAAGGGTGCGAGCGACGACACTTCGGTCGCTTCTTGGGTAGTGAATAAGCAAATAATTTACGATCGAAAATACTGAAGTTGGTGATGGTGTAGTCACGTTTTAAAAATTTTGCTAGATTTTGGTGAAATGTTGGTAATTTACTATGAATAGAAACGCGATATTTACCATGTTTACTATTTGTTTTGAGTTCTTGATATTTCGGCGCTGTCGCAGACCCCATGATCATGGATAAACTGAAATTATTGCGGATGGTTGTCTAAGAGCAGACAAATCGGCCTACCCTCTTTCTTTTTCGCGCTACGAACCTACCACTAGCACTGTCACTCACAACTCGATTATGTTCCCGACAAACGAAACGTACTTTGTCTGCTCGCGAACTTTTTACGGTCTTTTCTGGATTTTATACAGTTGAACCACTGGATTCCAGGCTCTTGAAAGTTGAAATCGATACTCCCGGTTGAAGTTCTTATATTTGGTAATATCAATAGCTTCTCTTACAAGTCTGGGTGTTTGGGGCAGTCTTGATTGTTGGTAATTTGGGCACTGTTGGGAATCGCACCCAACAAATACGCAGTCGGCACGAGCAGCGACACGCGCAAGCGACGTGACCGACCTACGCGTCATATACAGTCCACTATTATTTTCTACCCAACGAGTTATTAAACATTGGTCCTTCGAGCCGGATCAATGTTTAATAACTCGTATAAATAGGTATAGGCTGATGTATTGCCGATTAAATTACAATATTACAACTGTCCCGGACAAACAAAGAATAATTTAGAAGGCGTTTGAGAGGATCGTCCGTCGCGGTGGTGTCCGAGGAAGCGAGTGTCCGCAGGCCGCCCGGCGCCGCCCGCAGCTCCCCTCGCTCGCCGATGACGTTGACGATGACGCGTAGGTCGGTCACGTCGCTTGCGCGTGTCGCTGCTCGTGCCGACTGCGTATTTGTTGGGTGCGATTCCCAACAGGCACAGTAATCGTGCATTTTAAAATCAATTATTAAGTTTACTTTTATGAATATTGTATGTTTCGTGTTTTATTTGGTAAATTTATATGCTCCTTTCGGATCGGATAGGGTTTTTCTTAACATATTACGTCATCTGCCTAGCCGTTTCCCAAACTATCTTGGAGTCGGCTTCCAGTCCAACTGGATGCAGCTGAGTACCAGTATTTTACATGAAGCGACTGCTTATCTGACCTCCACAACCCAGTAACTGGGTAATACGCTACCCTTTGGTAAGACTGGATGTCAAACTTTTTGGCTTTTGAGTAATCGTAATGACTGCCAAAGATCTTCAAAAATTACAGCCGGGACCAACGGCATAACGTGCTTTCCGAGGCACAGAGGGAACTCGGTATGTAATTATGGTCAGCCATCCACGGACCAACCTCGGCAAGCACGGCTTAACCTTAAAGATCTACCCGTGCAGCTGTTATTATTTAGTCACGAGCTCCTCGTCGCGTTTTTTAACATATTGTGTACTATAGTTACAAAACCGAATTGATTGAGCAAAGTCAATTTTAACACTACCTCCAGTCCTAACATTATCTAATAACAATACTAACTTAACTTCAACTTAACTGCAATAACTTACAACTAGTTACTACCCCTCATTCGATGTAATAGCTCTCCTGCTTATCATTGGAAAACCGATACATGCCGGCGTAATTGTTTGGGGCGTAGTATCCGCTATTAGAAACAATGTATGGTTGGTATGTAACATAAACTAGTATGATAGCTATCTCTGGAGAGAGATCCAATTGTTATGATGATTAAGAAGTACGTAGGCTCGTGGCTAAGTAATAACAGTTGCACGGGTCGATCTTTAAGGTTAAGCAACTCTTGTTGAGGTTGGATTGCAGATGGGTGACCGTTCATCACATAGTAATTTTCCTTCATGCCGTTTTTTTTTTTTTTTTTTGCGGATCGGAAATCATCAAATGACTTCTCCCGCGGAGCGGGAGGGAGTGTCAGACTTGACTGACTAAAACCCACCCATGTTCCTTCTTAGCCCTTTGTGTTCCAGGGCCGCGGTATCTCTTTCGAACAACCCGCAGCCCTGGCAGGCATCGGCCCTTTCGGACCCCTTCCGGTTTGCTGACATCTCCTTGAGGCGCGCGTGGAACACGTACGCGCCGTCGACACGGCCTGTCGTCATGAGACGGACGGACGGTGAGCTAGCCCATTACTCACCGTCCACAGGCTCGCGCCTACGGTGGCCGGGGGCCACTGGTTGCCCCCCGACGCCCGGGGCGTCTCCCGCGGCGGCTGGGACGTGAGGTTCTCTCCCTCTCACGTTCCGCCACCTCCTTCGCTAGCATGACTGCTTCGCAGAAGGAGGCGACGGCTTCCCATTCCCTCTCGCTCCGGACCATGGATTGAACCAGGGCCGGACGCGAGAGGTCACCGCCGGCAATCGCCGCTACGAGGACACGCCGGTGCTCAGCCCAAGCGGGGCAGAGCTCCACGGTGTGCTCCACCGTGTCCTCCGGCCGATCCTCGCAATGGTAACACCCGGGCGTTTCCTCCCGCCCGATTCGGTGCAGGAACCTCCCGAAACAAAGGTTAAGCAACTCTTGTTGAGGTTGGATTGCAGATGGGTGACCGTTCATCACATAGTAATTTTCCTTCATGCTTCATAAAACACGTTAATCTGGCTCTAGGTGTCATTTGTATAAGATCTTAGATGTGTTATAGGTAGTCTGAAGCCAAAAGTCTGACAGTCTTACCAAGGAGTTCTCGTTTTTATCCAGTAACTACGTGCGGAGGCTAAGTTAGGTTAGGTTAAATCTTACCCAGATTTTGACAGTTTTTTTTTTGCTGTTTTTAGGGTTCCGTACCCAAAGGGTCAAACGGGACCCTATTACTGAGACTTCGCTGTCCGTCCGTCCGTCCGTCTGTCACCAGGCTGTATCTCATGAACTGTGATAGGTAGTCAGTTGAAATTTCTATAGATTATGTATTTCTGTTGGTGCTAGAACAACAAATACTAAAAACAGAATAAAATATTTTTTAAGTGGGCTCCCATACAAAAAAGTTTTTTTTTTGCTCGTTTTTATAAAACAATGGTACGGAACCCTTCGTGCGCGAGTCTGACTCGCACTTGGCCGGTTTTTTTAAGTCCCATGGAGTAGGGGGGCGAACTTAATGTCATCAATCGGGTGCAAATCCAGACTTCGTGGCTGTTACTACGAACACATGAAAGAAAAACCCAATAACCCGCTTTCCAGAACCAGGAATCGAACCCAAGACCTCATGCTCAGCAGTCACGCTACTGACCACTACTAACTTAGAGAATTCGTAGGTTTCAAAACGATAATTTGACAATGATGTCTTAAGACAACTTCAGGAGCTCGTGGCTAGATAATAACAGCTGCGCGGGTCGATCTTTAAGGTTAAGCCGTGCTTGCCGAGGTAGGTCCGTGGATGGGTGACCATAATTACATGACGAGTTTCCTCCGTGCCTTGGAAAGCACGTAAAAGCCGTTGTTCCCGGCTGTCATTTGTAGATCTTTGGCAGTCGTTACGAGTAGTCAGAAGCCAAAAGTCTGACATCCAGTCTTACCAAGGGGTATCGTATTACCCAGTTCCTGAGATGAGGAGGTCAGATAGGCAGTCGCTTCATGTAAAATACTGGTACTCAGCTGCATCCGGTTAGACTAAAAGCCGACCTAAATATAATGATGTCTCAATACAACCTTGCCAAAATATCGTAAACCCAAAACTTGGCTAAAACATCTTACATATTATGACAGTACACTTCAAAACATCCATAGTTTCTCCCTATTATCAACCCTATACTTCCTTAACGGTTATGAAACAAGCCACGATATTATACTAGTTTATGTATCACGATAAGCTTAAATCCAATCATAAGCCTAACTCCCTGGGGCAACTATTCAATTTTATTTACTCCGTTCTTGGAGTATGAGGGTATGTCAGTAGCGAATGTGGGGTGGAAGATGGTTTCAATTTTGAATTGTTGTTTGTTGTTATGTTTCCCTATTGTCACTAGGTACTATTCAGGGACTCAAACTGTAACCGTAATAAGTGTTTTAACACTGTTTTTTAAAACAGTTGTAACAGAAAAACACTTTAAATGTAACAGATACAATAATGTTACCGAATCAAACTGTAACCTTTTATATGTGTTAATAAGTGTTAATACGTGTAACTGAAATAATCAAATAAAGCTTAAGTACGCTGCGTTTACCTGTTACACTTATAAACACTGTTAACACTTTTATATCTGTTACAGATATTATTATGTTACGGTTGAAAACACATTTAAAAGTGTTACATATTTGATTCTGTTACCAATTCAACATGTAACACTTATAATTCTGTAACCTTCACGAAGGTGTTTTTAAGTCCCTGCTATTATCTACATACTACTACTTTTGAAAAAATCTGTTCGTTTTTTTCATTACTATACCACTTTGCTTGCCGCGTTGGTCTAGTGGTTACAAGTGCGACTGCTGAGCAGGAGTTCCTGAGGTTCGATTCCCAGGTCGGGCAGTGTTATTGGGTTTTTGGGGACGACACCTTTGGCGCGCTTTCGATTCATTTTCTGTCCGTACTAATGACCGGATCCGACACCTGTATTAATTAAAAGCTGGCATCAATACAAACACGTTTTGTATGAGATAAAATATTCTAAAGCATCACGTTTCACAGATAAGCCATCAAAGTTAGACATGGCCATCAGTAAAACATCATCACCTAGGTAATTTTTTTTTTTTAACCACTGAAACCGTCTTTGCTGACTGAAAACAATCGATCGGGTTTAGACCTTATTGAAATCAAAATAGCGTGACTTTTTATTTACCGACGTATTGCCGTACACAATGACTTTCTTCAATTCAAAAATGTAAAAATAGAAAGAGGCCAGAGGGTGACTGTAGACGAATGTAAGCGAATGTAGACTAACTTTTGCCCGCGACTTCAGCTGCGTGCACGAATACGAACGGTCAGGATAAAAAGTTCTATCTCCTATATCTATAGTCCTATATCGAATGTCGTAACCCAGGTTATGTTCTACCTCATGTCCATGGTCATGTGCGCCAAATTTATTCAAAATCCATTCAGCCGCTAGGGCATAATAAGGTAACAGAAACTCAGACATACCAAACAACAGTCACTGACAGATTTGAAAGTTTTTCAAAAAACTTTGAAATCGAAACGAGAACACCTATACAAATGATCTTAGACCTCGCAATGGATTGCGATTAGGTGGGCTGAAAAAATAAAAAAAAATATCGATATCAACTTGTGGCGTCCATTTGTTACCGTGTGGTGGCACTATAAAAGAACACAAATTGTAAAACCAATGCAGTAAAATCTAAGGCATGGGGCACAAGTATCTTCGAACTTTAGTATCTAGTACTTTAGTGCAGGGTGCTTCAGTATGCTCGATGAAATACTCATTCATGGCAAAGTTGAGTTTTCTGCTCTTTAGTCAATTGATCCCGCACAGGTGGGACCCGCGGGATCAATCGACTAAGACCATTTTAACCGACTTCTAAAAAAGGAGGAGGTTCTCAATTCGGATGTTTGTATTTTTTATGTTTGTTCGCGCATTTAACTCCGTCGATTGCCAACCGATTTGAAAAATTCTTTTTTTGTTAGAAAGGGTATACTTCCCAAATGGTTGCATGAATTTTATCACTCCGCTACTGAATGTCGAAGTTTGAAATGTCGACGTATATTAGTTCTAAAGTACAAGTTCTCGATGTACGCCAGTTCGAAAGTACACTGGACCGAAGTATGCAAGGCCGACGTATCGTTAGTCAGAAAGCATAATTGTTAAAGAGCGAGCGAAGCGAGCTCCGGACTTGGGGCACCCCGACTCGAGTGTATAACGTGAGGTCGACACACGGAAGCGCGATTAACGCTTGTGCGACAAAACTGTACTGCGACTCACTATAGGTAGAATGCACGCTTGTACGACAAACTGTAGCTCTACATCACCCTAGTGCGACAAACTGAAGATCGACATCACGGTGGTGCGACAAACGCTTATGCGACATTAGTTCGACACTACTCAAGTGCGACAAACGCTTATGCGACACTATCGCCTATACAGGGTGTAAAAGGATCCTTCTCAAGCCGTCGACAAAGCATTCAGTACTTGAAGTACCAAGCAGCATCACTCAACAAATATTAAGAAGTTTTAATCGATGTAACAATGCTCCGCTACATTCTAACTGACATGCAAAAAACTTAACATTAATCAAATATAAGTGCATGTAATTGCATATACATGCCAACAAATCATGGATGGGTCCAATCATTACATACCTAGTTTCCACCATGTCTCGGACAGCACATTAAGCCGTTGGTCCGTTGGCTGTCATTTGTAGATCTTTAACAGTCGTTACAGGTAGTCAGTGGTCTGAAAGCCTGACAAACAATCGTACTAAGGGGTATCGTATTACCCAAGAATAACTTTGCTGTGGAGGTCAGATAGGCAGTAGCTCCATGGAAAATACTGATTTTCAGCGGCAGCCGGTTTGAGTGGAAGCGAACTCAAAAACATTTGAGAAAAGGCTAGGCTGATGATGATGAACCATTAGCAAATATTTATGTAATATTAGCTGTCCCGCGCAACTTCGTCTGCGTCACATTTTCCCCGTTTTCGCAACATTTTTCATTGCTGCTCCGCTCCTATTGGTCGTAGCGTGATGATATATAGCCTATGCCCTTCCCCAGGTTGAAATCTATCTTCTTGCCAAATTTCATTAAGATCCGATCAGCCGCTTAGTCGTGAAAATGTAACAAACAAACAAACATACAAACACAAACAAACAGAGTGACTTTCGCATTTATAATATTAAGTATGGATTTTATAAATTAAATGTATATATTATTTTTCCTCAAGATAATCCCAAAATACATATTATAATCTAGAAAGCGCGAACAGCAGCATAATTAAAAGCTTTTTTTTTATAAACAAAATAATCAATCATCAATCGATTGAACGTTGCGAATCAAGTTCCTTTAAATTATTTCTTAGTACTTTTTACGTCCATGATTATTTTACATTTGACTACTCTGGCCATCCACTGACAAATGACAGACAGGTAATAAGCCAAAAAATGACCAAGGAGGTGATGCACCTCGTACAATGCAGGGTTCCATAGTCGGAATTAATATTTACGCATGCACCGCATTAATTTAATCATAGCAAAATTATATCCTTCTCTCCAAGTTTCATAGATGTGGTGCCAATTGTCTCCAAATATACCGGCTGTGTGCAATTCTGAATCCAGTTTTAGCTTCGGCTACGGAACCCTAAAAAGCGACAATAGTTCGTTTGTTTTCATTCCTTTTCCTTTTACTATATTCCTTAAAAGTCGATTCCTTGATTGATCTCACAAAATTTTCAGTGAGAACTTGATAATATGTCCTCTCTCAAATAAGCTGACTTTGATTTAGTTATCACTAGATTCATGTCCCACCACCGTGATGTCGATCTTTTGTTTGTCGCACTAGGGTGATGTCGAGCTACAGTTTGTCGCACAAGCGTGCATTCTACCTATAGTGAGTCGCAGTACAGTTTTGTCGCACAAGCGTTAATCGCGCTTCCGTGTGTCGACCTCACGTTATACACTCCCCCGACTCGGACAGGTTAGGTTCGAAGGGGATGGCGGGGTCTAGTGAGCGAGCGGAGCGAGCGAACTAAGAACCCGACATCCCCTTCGTCTTAGGTTACTGTAAACCCTGCAGGCAGAAATAGGGCTACGTCGACTATGCTTTTAGGGTTTTTAACTAACGATACGTCGGCCTTGCATACTTCGCTCCAGTGAACTTTCGAACTGGCGTACATCGAGATCCTGTACTTTAGAACTAACATACGTCGACATTTCAAACTTCGACATTCAGTAGCGGAGTCGAATTTTATTATGCAGTAACAATTATGCTGTAATTCTCGACTACATTTATTGTTTTAGAAACGTTTGTTTCAGCAGATCGCACGTTGGTAACACTGATCTTGTGCGTGTCCAGTGTAGCACAGACTTTGAATAGAAGAATTACGGATAAAAACGGCCATTTTCTAGCAAAACATGTTATCCGTTCGTCCCGGCAAACATTTTATGTTAGGCCACGTCCCGTTTATGTTAGCAAACAATGTTTTGTGTCATTTAAAGACGACAACATGGTGCAGCAGACCCGGGTCAAGAAGTCAGCTTTTCCTACTGATGTTCGTTAATCCACCGTCTAATGCAAAAATCGATGAGTTTCTTTCCTAGTTCATCCTTACCTTTTCTTTTTCACCGGTCACAACAAAAGACAGCAAGAACCTGTCCTAACATTTTATCGTCTAAAAGACTGGTAAACCACATTTCTTAGAAGTACTGACTCGCTTCGAATAATAAGCAGCACTTCGTAATTTTCTTTTCATTGCAGTTCTAAGATAAAATCCTGAAGTTAGATGTTCTTAAGGTAGATTTTACTGGTTGATATAAATTCGGTTTCAGATTTCTTTGAACAATGCTTTGACATGAATTTTTCACTTGTATTTTTTTTCACTTGAACTTGTTTGTGTGATTTTCATTTATCTTTAACCGACTTCAAAAAGGAGGAGGTTCTCGATTCGATTGGTATTTTTTTTTTGTATGTTCACCGATTACGCTGAGATTTATGATCCGATTTACGTGGTTCTTCTTTAGGTTGATGTGGAATAGTTGCTATTTGGTCTCATAAAAATTTAACATAGTTTGGCCCAGTAGTTTTTATTTTATGAACATTTTTTTTATTTCTTTATGTAAAATTTTCACGTATGTACACCTATTTCTTCGTGATTGCTGGACAGACTTAGATGATTCTTCATTCATTTGGTAGAGAAAGCTTGCCCGGTGGGCCTATATGAATTTTAATATCTCTGCTTAGGTACTTTTTGAGTCCTCTTTATTGTGCATTTTGTCCTTTGTCGTATGTATGGACGATGTGCTGACCTGTCTAGTTACAATATAAAAATAAAATAATACTTGACTAGGATTTATGTGAGATACCACAACTGAAAAGGGTAAAATAATTTTTTTTTTTACAAAAAAAATATAACCTACTTCGGTTATATTAATTGCATTTTTTTTCTATGCAAAATTTTTGAAAGTGAGAAATAAGTAAGTACAACATCTTTGAAAACCGTAAGTTTATTTAATAATCCAACGTTCATTATATTAATCACATAATTCACATATTTTTATCTTAAAAATAACTTTCAGAGATAATGGATCCTGAAGGCGTTTTTTAACTGAAAACGAAACAAAAATGATATTTTAGTGAAATCGTTTTTTTTCTTAAACCAGTCATGATATTTATTTCTAGATATGTATTTTTTGCGATATGTTAGAATTATTATTTTTGATAACTATGCATTATCGAAATATATCATACCTTATTTACAAAATCAATGATGATATAAAAAACGCCTCCTAGAGTAAAATCTCAATTAATTTACAAGTATTTAAATTGATATGGAAGAGTTTGTCTATAAATTCTATAATTATCTTAGTAACTATTAATAATTGTTGGCATCCTTCGAATTTACAATTTATTTATAGTCTTTGGAACATTTATTTACATAATTATCACTCTGGATTTGATCCGTATGCTATCTTTCCGGCATCTGAAACAAAAGAGATATTATAATTAATTGCCAGTTTTCGAATCGAATGATGGAATCTATAAGTATATGTATACAGGGTGTAACGGAAAGGGTATATACATCCTTAAGGGTGTGCTACAGACCATCAAACTTATGATTTTGATGGGACTTAATAAAATAAAATAATGGCAGAAAGCTGATGTTATAAGACGTTGCTGAAGCTACTACTACGTTTATTTTGGAAAAAAGAATAAGGGTTCTGTGCAAAAAAATAAACCATTAAATTTTTTAACAAAACCCGATTCAAATAGGGGAAGGGACGAAGTTCGCGGGCAATAGCTAGAGTTAGTAGCCATTAGATAAAATTTGAAAGAAACAACTCAGTTTACAAAAACTATATTCGATAATCACTGCATTTTTATAAAACTGCGTCGCAGTCATTAAGGCTCACCTCTATAAAGACCAGAAAAACCAAAAATATAAACTAAAATTAGCAATATTTTCGCTACGCAATTTTATGTGAGATTGTGTGTTTGTGTGGAAGGATTGGGTATGTTTTGTGCAAGGAGTGTATGTGTGTGAATGGGAGAGGGGTGTACGTTTTTGTAGGGGGGTGTGTATTTGTGCACACCTCCAACCCATTCTTTTTATTTCGGATAGTTGTTATCAGCATGTCTCCCTGTTCCATACTTCTCTATCAGCCGACATCTTAGAAATCCTTTCTAGCCCATTTTTTTCGTTACCATTCATTTGTAGAAACAAGTGAATATACAAATAAATACGAAACTAACTGGTTACAAAAGGTAAATTAACCATTTATAAATAAACTCGATGTTGTTGAAGCAAATGAACGCGCGTACCTAAGGCATATGTCTCACCGCCGCGAGGAAGCGACTATATAGTTTTAAGCTGGCAAAACAGGATACAAGGCAATACAGGACCTATGTTTTACGATACGCGTGCGATATGATTTAAAGCGACAGTTATCGTTTTAATTGCGCGTTTTCTTTTTGTTCACATTCTTGCCTTGTTAAAGTGATTTGATTGTTGATATAAGTATTTTGGGGCTTGGATCAGCTCACAGTAGCCTGCAAGATCTTCCGGGGACGTATCGACTGCCCAGAACTCAATAGTCTTCTCTGCCGGCTATTTGTGCCCGACAAATACATCAGACACCGTCAGAGCCGCCGGCATAATCTGTTTGCGAAACCTTTCTCCAAAACTGTACATCGAGGTCCACTATTATATGTTAGTTATTATTGTTAGTAACTTATTGAATGTCGTCAACTTTATGTTCTACCTTTTTCTGTTTCCATGCTAATTACTGTAATTGGTGTTATACCGTTTTATTTAACTATAAATATTATATAAAATATATATTTAGATTTCCTTTACAATGAGAGATCCGGGTAAACTGGTTTTGTATAGCATGATTGATCGCCTTCCGTACATCCATCGTATCTTTGGTAAAAAAAAAATCCTCATTCCTCAGCATACGAGAACTCAGTTAAACGAATTAATCGTTTTTAATTTCTAGTTTTCCCGCTTCTCGCTTATCGCCGACGATGGGACCAATGCCGAGCTTGCGTTAAATACATTGAAGTATTGGTTTCGGGGCGCTACAATGGCAAACAATAGCTCTGGCAGATTTGGGGTTAATAACGTTAGATATTTATTGGAACTTTGTCTACAGTTAATTTTGGTGGAGTGACGATTGTTTGGTTAATTTGAGATGATAAGTGAGTGGTTTGTTTTCGTTTAACTATGTTATTGTTTTAACAAATCTGCTTAGAAGTTTTGAGGTCATGATAATGTGATTGCGATGTGCCAAAAGCAACAATTTGTGAACTAATAATTAGGCATCGTTTTTAGTATTTTTTGTTAAAAACCTAGTCATATTTTTTGCTGCGAAAAAAAAACAAATCCAATTTGAGCTTATAATATCAAAGTGTTGTTCTATTTCTCCTACTTTTATTGATTGTATGAATTTATGGGTGATTTTGAACCATGGCAGAAGCTGTTATCGCATTATGCTCAAACGTAAACCACCTCTTATCACAAGAAGATATAAAAGCCATCCCTATCTATCTTGCTAACTGTTCCCTCTTTCCACCAGAACATGAGCTTCTCTTTGTTTAACTCCTGCGTTCTCTTTTAGCGTGTCAATTGCAATCTAACTCCTGATAAATTCTGAGAACAGATCTACTACTACTAGTTTCTCAGATGCTGTCTTCTCTTACCATATTCTCAGCTGTGGCCGGTGGGCTGTACGCTGACTTGTGTGGCTCACTGCTCGCCTCCCGGATGTTGTAAGTCTTGCTGTCACATGACTCCAGGACCACTCGGGGAGGCTCGTTATCTAGACAAGAAAAGCAGTTATAACAATCCACAGGAAAAAAAAAAGGTAAGCTAAGATCCCTGTGGCAAGAGAGTAGTGGAAAAGGATCGCAAAAGCAGTAAATGCAGTTGTGGGCGACCCTCTATGACCACGACCACTCTGTCAAGAACGACGAAGAAGAAGAGAATTGTAGGTATAAAGAATATTTTATTATATCTGGAGCATCCTAAACAGACACTTTTGATAGCAGTGAAGAGGAAATATAAAAACATCCTGAGAAAAGATCTGCAGGTATCGAAGATCTACTTAATTTGTCGTAAGGAACCATAAAAATAAAGTCAAAGTTAAAAACTATTTATGTAAGGAAATAAACCAACGGGAACATCTTAAATGTAGCCTACATATGACACGCGGGGATAATGTAGCTTATTTACGTTTTTAGGTTAGTTGAAGAATTTTCAGAATCGGATCAGACGTTCTGAAGATAACCCCCCTATATCGGGTGACTGGTAATTAGTGACCGATACTTAAACACGTGATTGTACTCATGATAACAAACTACTCTCCCAAAGAAACATTTTTTATTCTCTTTCACTTAACTAATAACACAACAGCCATATGAAAGTCGGGGTTGGAGCCGTGCGGGTGCTCTGCCTACCCACTGTAGCACGGTAAGATAGTAATGTGACAGAACGGCGTCACGCGGCTAACACCTGATAGGTCCCAGACGCACGAGCGCGCGAATTTCATATGGCTGTTGTGTTATTGTGATAAAAGTGAATAAGTAAAAAAAAAATGTTTCTTTGGGAAAGTGGTTTGTTATCATGACTACAATCATGTGTCTAAGTATCGGTCACTAATAAGCAGTCACCCTATAGGTACAGGGTGTAACGGAAAGGGTATATATATCCTTAAGGGTGTGCTACAGACCATCAAACTGAACATGTTTCACAACAGAAAAAAAAATTTGCAGCAAAAAAAAAACAGCTGCCTATACATTTCGGTCGAATAGGTACTGTAATAATCTATGGGGCAGCAGATATTTTTTTGCTGAAAAACATGTTTTATGATGAGAAAAGTGTTCAGTTTGATGGTCTGTAGCACACCCTTAAGGATGTATATACCCTTTCCGTTACACCCTGTATACAAACATTCAAATAAATTTTACTTCCTTATAATATAGTATAAAGACAACCCGGGCTGTCAGACTTCCTGCCAGCTTTTAGCGACTATATTGACTAGCTCTTTTATCCGGCAAAGAAGGTAACCATACTCACCAGCCTTAGGATTCAATATGTCAGGTTTGGTCTCCAACTTGTCTGCGGGCGCAGGGTACGCGATGAGGAACCTCCTTCCCTGCGCATCCACCTGCACCACGCTCTGTGAGGGTCGCTTACTGCTGGTCGTGGTTTCACCTCGCCTGGTAACAATGAACATAACATCACGCCTGTATCCCGAATGGTTAAGCAGAGGTCTTGGTAAACCCACATTTTCAAAGTCACATGTAATAGGAATAAAATACATTAAAAGTGCAATCTTCAGTGAAAGCCGAACGTATAGTCACTAGCATATCAGCCTGCCTAAATAGTGCAGCCAAATTTTGCCAGTTATGTTTTAAATCCCAGGTAAGGAGGCATGCCTATTGCCATCAGCCGAGCACACGTCCCCAGACTCCGTGATTGCTACTGAGAAATTCTTGATGGGTAAACCTAATAACAATTTGCCTGACCACCACCACCAGTAATCGATCCCAAGACTCATGCTCACCGCACTTACACTTCTCGTGTACTTATACTGCCACTTTATTCAACAGTTAACTACTAGGCACTGTAACATAGTTCATCATCTGCCTAGTCTTCTCTCAACTATATTGGGGTCGGCTTCCAGTCTAACAAAATGCAGTTGAATACTCGTACCAGTATTTTACATGGAGCGACTGCCTACCTGACTTCCACAAACAACTTAGTATAAAAAAAATTGGTTGCCTGTAAAGTCGGTATACGGGCGAAAGTTTTACGTGACAACGACTTTGAGTGGTAAAATAATTTTAATGTGAATATTCATTCGTATAGTAGGAAGAAGGATGAAATAATAGTAACAATTTAAAACATTTATTTGCGCGTGCCTTTCACTTTTTATGTCTGTCTCTCTCGCTCTTAGGCGGGCTAACCATGCCCGAGTGGAAGGGACGCGTGCCTCTCACTCGCTCTCATTGTGAGCGCATAACGTGAGCGGAGCGTAACGCAGTTTCTTGAAGTGTCACCCGGCAAACCAATTTATAAGACGTTGTCACGTCAAAATGTTTCTTTGGGAAAGTTGTTTGTTATCATGAGTACAATCACGTGTTTAAGTATCTGTCACTAATTAACAGTCACCCTATATATGACCAAAGAAACGATGGATGGACTGTGTGAAGAATGAATGGCTAGATAGGAAGTGACTGATGAGATGACGAGAACTACACTTTGTTTTTTCTTTCTCCAAATTAGCTTACTGTTATTATATAACCTCGCGCATAGTTTTTTTTTACTTTTTTTTTTTTTTCGTTTTTTTTTTATTCGTCTGTGTGCACGTGTAAGCGAGTACGCCCTTTATGTCTGGAGGCTTTATTTATTCTTGAGTATATTTTTAAATATTTTATTTTATTATTGGTGTGTGCTAGCTGACATGTGACATTAATTTGATGTAATCGATTCCTTGTTTAATATAAACTTGAACACTATTGTATAGAATCTGGTTCTTCTAACCTAACAGACAGATGTGTTGCTGGGGAGTTTGTTCCGCCACTTCTTCTACCCAGCTAAAATACTAGGAAGTGGCGAAGGACGGGCGTTTTGGGGGACTATCTCTTGTAATTTCGACGTTCAAAAAGTGCTGCAGCCTAGTTTGAATAAATGACTTTTGATTTTGATAAGAGAAATATGGAAGAAGAATATATGCTGCGCCAACTCCAAATTATTTAGGATAAGGCCAGGAGAATGATGATGATACTAACATAAAACGCAGTCTTGTCATATTAAGAACTAGCTGTGCCCGCGACTTCATCCGCGTGCAACTTAACAAAAAAAATATTTATTTTATTTTTCGTTCTTGCATTTCTGTTTTAATTATTATTTATTTTTCTAAAATATAAGTAGCCTAAGTTACAACTTATTACATCAGGTATCTGCCAGTGAAAGTCCCGTCAAAATCGGTCCCCCGTTCCAGAGATAAGCCGGAACAAACAGACAGACAGACAGACAAAAATAAAAAATATTTTGGTATATGTTTGGTATATATAGGTTTGGTATATGCATGTAGCAAAAAGCGGTTATTTTAATATTATAAACAGACGCTTCAATTATATTTATTTGTATAGATGTATAGATAACTTCGTACCTACGACTACCTAGTTTGTGACCACTGACGTACGCTGCCCACCATACACTAAAGTGCAGTAACAGCAAAATCACGATTTCGAGTAAAACGCATTTAAAATAAGAATTGATTTTAAAAAATCAACAGAATGTATAAGCAAAAAAATTTGAATGCAGAAAGGTTGTAAAGGCATAGGTTCACACGTTAAAGCAATAAAAAAAAAAATATCTTAATAACTGAATTTATTATGGCCATTTATTCTTTTTGGTGCCTATTACTGCATAGCCTTTTTTGTAAAAAATACCATTTTAAACTTAGTAAAATGCAGCAAAAAGCCCTATTACTGCGTTTGGATCGGTTATTTTGTCAAGAAACCCAACTAACATGCAGTAAGGTCAAAAAAATACTGCATTTTAGTTAGTTTTTTAAGAAAAAAGTGTTCAATTTACTAGTGCAGTAAGAAAAATAGCTAGTTCACATTTTAAAGACCGTTTATTTCTTATTATTTAATCACAATAATTCAACTCACTTATGTAAAATTTACATATCAAAAATAAAAAAAAACATCTAATTAATAAAGGACCCTGCGCAGAATGCACAACCTCCTTTGACAGTTTTCTCTTAATATTAACATATATAACATAATGTATCTTTATGTTTAACAATTACTGCACTTTAGCTAGGAATAATCATATCTGTGTCATTATGCTATCCAAACTAATCTGCAGTAATGCTGTATTTTACTGCGTGTTAGTCAGTTTATAATGATAAAAGAATGTTAAGTATTCACAACTAAAATGCGACAAGCTTTGATTTTACTGCATTTTAGTTGGGAGTTCGTGACAATAAATTGTATTTTCTTAATTTGCAGTAAAAATAGCTTGTATGGCGGTAAATTTTACTGCGTATTAATTTTTTTTTTAATTTTTTTCCAGAAATATAAAACTATCTAAAGAACTGTAAAATTATATTGCTTACTGCATTTTAGTTATGAAACCTTAAAATTTAATCTGCAGTATAATTTATACTGTATTTTAGTTGGGAAATCACGCCAAATTGTTAATTTTTTTCGTTTGCAGTAAGTGAAAACTGTTAAATAAAAACCATTCTAATAGTCTTAGAAATAAGTAAGTTAATTCAATAGAAAGCTTAAGAAACCCGCTTTCAGAATCACTAATAAAACGAAAAATCACAAAAGGGCTGTTACTGCTCTTTAGTCTCTGGTGGGCAGTACGGTGGACTGTACTTTCGGTTTTTCAGGTTTACCTACTTATAAATACACAACGCAAAGGAGTCCCTAATAGTACGTAGGTACATTATGCAAGTTATTTTCAAGTCCATGTAATCGTGGATTTTAAACATTTTGAGAAAACCTAGAACATTTCAAAAGTACTCTCTCGCAATGAACTAGCCTGAAGATGCTTTTCTGAGATACCGTGGCCCTGGATCACAAAGGGCTAAGAAGGAAAATGGATGGGTTTTAGTCAGGACTAGTCTGACACTCCCTTCCGCTCCCCCCAGAGTAGGAGGGATCATTTGATGATTACCCAACCGTAACAACCGTAAAAAAAGTATAAGTAAATATGCTTTTCTTTGTTGATAATGATTTTCAGTTTATCCGTACTTACTCTGTTCCAAAAGCAATTAGGTGAATATGTAAAGAAAAATGTCAGAAAACAATTTTCTTTAAACAATAATTTTTGGAAACAGCGGTCAGATTTAAAGTTTAAAACTTCTAAAAACAAAAATATGAAGGTTGTACTACTTTCTTTTTTTTAGGAAACATATTGCGTACGAACTCATCCTAACCAGAAATTATTTACAATTTCATCAAAAAAAATTTGAACAGTTTATTGGCCCGCGTGAACCAGAGAGAAGCCTTAATTAAAGCAAAGACACTATGGACTTCTAACCACAAACTCCTCAGGTTTCCTAAAATATACTAGTTAAGACAATAGCGACCTCTGCCGTCCTAACTATAAAACGTATGGTCCGCACAGAACTTGGCTGGAGTCGGTTGGCTAAGCGCCAAGGAAGGCATTTACAAGACATTATCTTAAATAACAATTGACTAATAATGAGGCCATTTCAGGAGATCTTGGTGACTGTGGCTGCTGCAGGGGTAATGCAGGTTTTTGGGGTAAGCAGTAGTTATGGTCTAAAGATAATTATTTACTGTTACTTTCAACCTGTGTTGTGGAGAAGCTCGTGGCTAAATATTAAAAGCCGCTTGGTTCGATCTTCAAGTTAAGTCGCGCTTGTCTAGGTTATAGTCCGTGGATGGATGACCACCCATTACATACCGAGTTTCCTCCGTGCCTCGGAAAGCACGTTAAGCCGTTGGTCCCGGTTGTCAATTATAGATCTTTGACAGTCATTAAGTAGTCAGTGACCTGAAAGTCTGACGGCCATTCTTACCAAGGGTTATCGTATTAATCAGTACTAACTGGGTTATACAAGGCGTTGTTTTGCATCCTCGTCAAAATTCAGGAGGGTGTCATAAAAGACATAAATAATCAATTAAAATTACGGTACCTAGTTAATGATTTAAAAACTTTGATTATTTTGGTTGTTTAAGTTTGTCAGTATTTCAGAATAACGCCCTTAACGTGGTTTAGGGAATAAACGTTTGAGATTGTTTGTCTGTGTGGTAGCGCGGTTATAGGGCGAGAATCGCCGCGGCCGCGTTTAAAACACGGGTGTTTTAAACGCGATTACCGATTACCGATTTCCGTAAATAAGAAAAAAAAGCCTGCCTATTTTATTGTTGATTTGGGAGGAGAATAAGTAGCATAGTTACCTCCTTGAATTTGACGAGATTGCAAAACAACACCTTGTATAGGTCAGATAGGCAGTCGCTCCATGTTAAATACTGGTATTCAGCTGCATCCGGTTAGACTGGAAGCCGACCCTCACATAGTTGGGATAAGGCTAGGCAGATGATGACTTTCAGCCTGAGTCATCCCACTGCTGACCAATGGCTTATTTATCTCTCCTTTCTCCAACGGAAGCTATTTGTCCCAGAAATATGTCAAATTTTCTCTTGGGTTTAATGTCGCAAGCTTGGCATGCGATCTCGTTTTTGATTCTTAGGCCAGTCGCTTTGTACGCAAGCGACGTCACGCAGCGCCTGACAAAATCATCGTACCAACCAACATTACCAAAACAGTCTGCTATTTTCTTTTAATTTTATTTATGAGAATACCTAGATTGAAGACAGTTGGAAATAGTACATTGTTTCATTTCAACTCGTAGGTAACGTTTTGTTTTTTAGTTTGGTAACGTTTGCATTCTCACTTCGTCTCATACTGATAAAAAACATTTCCCTTTTTTTTAAAGGTTTGACATATTGATTGTCTCCGAGATGAGATTAAGTGATATTTTGAACGCTTTTAAATACGGACTTGGGCTTCAACTTTTAAAATACATATCATTACGCTTGTAATGGATAGGCAGAGTTGGGCCTAACAGTACATCAATTTTTCGTCAGTAATGTTTAAGTCCCATTTAATAGGGGGCCAGCCTATTGCCATCAACCGGGCACAAATCCAGACTCCGCGGCTGGCACTGAGCAATCCCTGATGGAGAAACTCAATAACATTTAGGGGTATGAGGAACAGGGTGTATAGTTCCTTATCCCCCGTAGTTAAGGAAGGCTCCTCCGACCAGACAGGTGTTATGTCTTAGGTCGATGTAAACTTTGCTTGCGAGATTCAGACCATATTAATTCTTCAGTTCGTTCATAGATGGCGCTGTAGTACTTATTGTTATAAGTTACTCTTTGCTACCCGCTGTAATGTCCAGGTGACTATAGTTACCCAATAATTTTTCCGGTCAAGTGTCCAGGTAACCATAGTTACCCATTTGTAGTGCGTTCGAATTGTTCCAAAAAAACGTTCTAAAAAATGTCAGCTGTCGAGAATATCAGGACAAATTTATTCTCTGTGTTGCTCTATTAAATTACGCGTCAAACGCTCAAAACCCGAGTGTCCAAGTCGGCATATTTGTTGAGAAATAAAATGTCAAACTTCAATTTCTCAGTGTCAAATTTTATTGCTCTGACTCAAAGTGATCGCCGACTTTAAAATGTAAGTATAATTTTATTTGTAACCCAATACATATAGTGTATTATATCAAAATAAACCTCAATATCCAAGCTTTACAATTAACTATAAATATCGTAGGTTCAAAGTATGTTGAAACGATAATATTAAAATGAAAATGTGAAAAAAATCCGCCATGTTGACCGTGGTGATTTTCGTAAAGTTTTTTATTTGTTTTTAATGGATTTATTGCGAAAATCGTTAATATAATGCTCGTAATATGGAAATTAGTTCATAATTAGTATTTACACACAATAAAACAGTAAAATACAACGAAATTTTGCAATATTTTATGTGTTAAAAATTTTGTTCCCCAAGCAATTTTTAGAACATTTTTAAAAACCAGATTTAACGGTTTTTACCTGTGTATTTACACAAATACGATAAATAAGGCTGTTTTACTACTCATAAAAAACTGCGTTTTGGTTTGCCTAACTACGTCGAACGAAAAAGGAAGGTTATGATTTTTGTTCTTGTATTTGGTGTTTTGTTATCCTCTGTATTGTCTGGGTAGCCACAGCTACCCAATAATAATAATTTCAATGATTTTCGAAATGGAATTATAGACTCCAGCAGGTCAGGCTACCTGAAACTCAAATTTTCTTTCAGTTCTTCAGACTTGTGTGTGGCCCTGTGTGTGTGCATGTGTATCTTTAAAAAATAAACTATAGAATCTATGTCTATGTTTTAGGTCTCATGATGAAAGCCGTGATTTGGGGCAGGCGTTAGATGAAGCACCAGCCCGGGGACCGGGGTGTTGTAGAAAGAGTGGTGAGGGAGAGGCATAGGTGGATGCGCAGCCGTATGTATCTTATTCAGTGTGTTTTTAAGATAATTAATATGTGCAAGTTAGTATGTTTAATGTCGTTATGTTTTAATGTTGCATATAATTTTTGGCAGTGCCGTTCTGGAGGATCCGCTCGCTCCAGTTAGGGCTTCTTACACCGGGTGAATGCACTCTCAGCTGAAGCCTGGCAGGAGCTTAAGGAGTGGAAGCAGCGCGCTCAGCTTGAGCTGATGCTTATGCCCGATGTCAAACCGCGCAAGCGGGCAACATGGTAATTTATTTTTTTCTTTATTGTCCAGCTATTCGCTGAATCCTAGCTGCAAAGAAGTTTGTCAGTTTTTTTTTGTTTAACGGACAACCATCTCCTGAACGGTAGCCATGTATTATGGCTGCTGCTAGCCCACCGGTAGCCGAAGGTATACTTTAGACGCCCAGGCTGTCCCATTCTTCTAGTAAAATAGTTTTTTAACTGTATCATCCTTAGTAACTTACGTCTTGATTGTTATAGATCTCCCCGCCATTGCCAACATAGAGTTTGTGCCATAATAAGACTTTGTAAGAATGAGGTTATAATACAAGTTTGTTTGTTACAGCTGATGAAGCTGGAGCTCCAGTTACAGCAGATGAGCCAGCCCCAGGCTGCTCTCACTGGCCTAGCCAGGTGTCTCAAAGCGGTCAAGTCTCAACCTACCTACCATACCCTACCCTACCTACCTACCTATCCTACCCTACCTACCTACACTACCATACCCTACCTACCTACACTACCCTACCCTACCCTACCCTACCCTACCCTACCCTACCTACCTACCTACCTACCCTACATACCAATTGAAATTGAAATGCAATCTTTGTCTACCTGGACGTTTCGGTGTAAAATTATTGGGTAGCCGTGGTTACCCGGACATTTAAGCGGAAAAAATATTGGGTAACCATGGTTACGCGGACATTACAGCATTCCATTTTCAATACCTACTTTGTTGTAAAATATTAAATAAATACAATATCCCATCAGTGTCTCATTTCAACACAAATCACAACATGAAATTCAATCCCTTTGTAAACTAGCCTTAGGCGGCCATCTTTCACGCACACATACACACGCTCACGCACACATACGCAGGCCGCCGCCGGCATCGAATCAATGAGGGAAAGGGTCTATTGTTTTGGTTCATTGTGCTACTCAGAACATTCCAAGTAAGGACATATGGGTATCAAAAAAAAGGTTATATAGTCTAGTTTCATTATAAATAGGTTTTATTGACACAAACTACAAAATTATTGGTAAAAACTTAGTAAGAACAAATATTTTACTGATATTCAACACATATTCTCAAGTTTACATTTTTTTCTAAGTAATTCTCTCGAGTTGTTGGATATAGTTTTAGCATATGTAGATTCCGTATAGTTTCAGCTATACACCGTATTTTTTATATTGGTGTAGCTGCAGTAGTTTACGAGATAATAAGCTTTAAATGGGAAGCTGCCCGGGGGCGCTTGCGCAGCAAAGTTTCCGAGTGGGCGTGGACATGCGCAACGGGTAACTATAGTCACCTGGACATTACAACGGCTACAAATAATTACAAGGTTACTAAGTTATTAACTGGCACACGACTTAACTGTATCCAGTGGCGGGTCTATCATACAAGCTGAAAAGACCGATTTGCCTAACAATCAAACTCAACAAATTAAAAAACAAAATATTATGACAATTAATAACATCTAACGCTTAGGTTCAGTCTGTACCTAAGCCCAGCAACATCCATTGATGCAAACACCTAACTTAGTCCAATAAAGGTGTCTCCTAGCACTCAAGAGAACCAATAAATAATAACTTTTGAATTCAAAGTTGACAGAGTTGGAAACTTTGAAGTTTACACTTAGTTGCATACGGGAAGTTATCTATGCATGTGTTTGAACGGAACTATTGGTCCTATCTGAGATAAGATATTATCTTTGCTTTAAGTTGCAAATTCAGGTGGAAATTCCGTGTGAAAATTTTTTGTTCTTTCTCTATACATCTATACACATAAATTAAATTGAAGTGTCTCTTTGTTATATTAAAATAACCGCTTTTTACTACATGCATATGAATGTTTGTACGGTACATATACCAAAATATTTTTTTTTTACAATTTTCGTCTGTCTGTCTGTTTGTTCCGGCTAATCTCTGGAATGGCTCGACCGATTTTGTCGAAACTTTCACTGGCAGATTTCTGATGTAATACGGAGTAACTTAAGCTACTCCTATTTTATAAAAATAAATAATAATAAAAATGCACAAACGAAAAAAAAAACTAAATAAATGAAATAAATTTTTGTTAAATTCCACGCGGACGAAGTCGCGGGCACAGCTAGTACTACATAAGTCTAAAACCAGGAATCCCTAAGAGATACTGTAAAACTTTAGCTCTTTTAGTAGTTTAGGAGCAGCACTCCGTCTGAATGTGTGTCCCAATTATAAAAGGTGTAAATGGAGCCTTCACGAAGCCGTCAATCAAGCATTTTGTTAATTCAAATTAAGTTAATCTACGCAAAACGATTGCTCGGAAGCCACTTTTTAGGGTTCCGTAGCCGAATGGCAAAAAACGGAACCCTTATAGATTCGTCATGTCTGTCTGTCTGTCCGTCCGTAACACAGCCACTTTATTCCGAAACTATTAGGACTACACAGCTGAAACTTGGTAGGTAGACGTATTCTGTAAACCGCATTATGATTTTTGTACAAAATTAAAAAAAAAATATAGATAAGGATATCCTCCCATACATGGAACTAAAACGAAAAAAAAAAACGATTAAACCTATACGTGTGGGGTGTCTGTAGATAGGTCTTTAAAAATGACATTGAGGTTCCTAAAACTATTTTTATTCAAAGTCAATCTTTTGAAAGATAGACACTTCCAAAGTAGTAAAAAGTGTGTCCCCCCCCTCTAATTTCTAAAGTAAGAGGATGAAAATTCTGAAAAAAATATGGGGATGTAGAACGTAAAAAAAACGTTCAACGAAAACTGGTTTGAATAAGATTTGATATGTAGTTTTTGAGATATGGGACTTTTTCACCAAACTGCAGCAGTAACTTTGTTTTTGATTAACTTACTATGAAAAACAAATTTAGTTTTGCGGTTGAGTGTAGGTTTACTAATGGGTCGACGGTCATTGTTCAAAACATTGTTATTATATTGTTTGGGGCTATGGAACCCTGTGTGCGAGTAAGACTCGCACTTGGCCCGTTTTTTTAAAGGGTGTATAATCACGTTTTGCGGGAAGACTCAAACGCACTCAAAACCATGTGTGGATGGATGCATTGAACAGTATCGGTCGTGGAGGTATTTAAAGTAGAGTTTTAACATTATCATCTTGTATTTAATAATTTCAGCCGAAAGATGTCCACTGCTGGACATAGGCCTCCCCCAAGTGTTAACACATTGACCGGTCCCGTGCGACTCGCAACCAGTGGATTCCCGCAACCTTCACCAGGTCATCGGTCTACCTAGTGGGAGGCTTTCCAACGCTTCGTCTTCCAGTTCGCGGTCGCCATTCCAGAACTTTTTTGCCCTATCGGCCATCCGTTCTGCGAGCAATGTGCCCTGCCCGCTGCCACTTCAGTTTGGCAATTCTTCGGGCTACGTCGGTAACCTTGGTTCTCTTGCGGATGTCCTCATTTCTGATTTGATCACGCAAGGAAACTCCGAGCATAGCCCTCTCCATTGACCTTTGAGTGATTTTGAGCCTTCTGATAACGCCCATTGTGAGCGACCACGTTTCAGTCCCGTATGTAACTGACAACACACACTGGTCATAGACTTTCGTCTTGAAATACTGCGGTAAGTTGGACGAGAAGATACCACGCAACTTCCCGACCGCTGCCCAGTCCATCTTGTATTTAAAAAAATGAAAAATAATTGATGCTTTGACCACCAATATCTCTGCAAAACAAAAAAAAAACACAGTAACGGAGAGAACAAGTGCCTTTCGGCTTCGTCGCACGTATTTTTACACCCTGTATAATGTACTGGAGTATCTGCCAGATGTCTGGGTATCTGGAAAAGGTTCGCAATCTGTCTCAACACTCTACCGCCTCTTAAAAATACGTCCGTCAGTTTTGACAAATATTAAGCGATACCTAAATTAATGCCTATATGTTTTTGCACTGTTGTCATTTCTTTCTAGCGTTTAAAATCCATCAGAGCGCAGGTATTTAGGCGTCACCAATTTTGTTAATGAAAACGGGTAGGTAACAATATCCATAATATAAAATTACGCCTGTAATCCTCCAAGGGGTAGGCAGAGGTGTACAGTCCAGTACAGTACATATTTTAAAAGTGATTTTCTCCTACTGTATTGATTAACGTTTTCAAAAACATAGAATTTTGGAAGCCATACTATTACGGAATAGGTCTATCTCAATGTAGAAACCATAATTTCAAGTGAAAATCACTTTTGAATTTTGCTAAGTGTATTCATATTATTGCTCGTGACTGTACCCGTTAGCACACCCAAATTGCGCCAGTTATGTAAAAGGGGGCGCGCCTATTGCCATCAACCCGGCACAAACCTAGACTCCGTGGCTGCTACTAAGAAATTCCTGATGGAAAAACCCAATAACATTTTTCTTGGGAATCGAACCCAAGAGCGTGTTCAACAGTCGCGTTGCGACCACCAGACCAAGGAGACAATTTAACCATATTCGTTTCTATTATACAAGGAGTTGTTTTGCACCCTCGTCAAAATTCTGGAGGTTGTCACTAGAGACATAAATAACCAATTTAAATTATGGTACCTAGTTAATTATTAATATACGCTGATATTTTTGGTTGTTTAAGTTTGTCAGTATATCAGAATAACCCTCTTAACGTGGTTTAGGGGATAAGAAATTATCGAATAAACGTTTGAGATTGTTTGTTTGTGTAAAAGCGCGATTATAGAGCGAGAATCAGACGAACCGCGTTTAAAACACGGGTGTTTCACACTTACCGATTTCCGTAAATAAGAAACAAAATAAAAATTACCTACCCATTTTATTATTGGTTCGGGTCAAGAATCATTGGCATAGTTACCTCCTTGAATTTGACGAGGATGCAAAACAACAGCTTGTATTTTGTTTAGTTTTGGTACTATCCATATTCTAAATTTGAATTTCTACTTACTTTCTCACAGCTAAAACGACGATAGCGCCTGCCGCTGTCAGAATAGCAGCGAGTCCTGCGAACGCAGCTGCAGTAGGAAACTTGGTCTCCGCTCGAGTTGTGCTCTCTGTGTCAATGGAAACGTTGGATTATAACAAACATTTTCTTTAAAACCTTGCTCCACACTAGGAATTTCTCCTGTAACGTGGGCCGTCCTTTAACAAACGTTTTAACTCATATGCACAAACAGACAGACCCAGAACAACTACCTGTAAGCCATAAAAATATTTGTTCCGTGCGGGGATCGAACCCGCGACACGCAGCGCAGCAGTCAATCGCTTAGCCACAGCGCCAAACGTGCCATCCCGTCCCGTATTAACGTAAACATAACATCACGCCTGTAATCCTCGTGAGGTTAGGCAGAGGTGTTCCTAATAGTACGCCCACATTTCGTCAGTTATGTATAAGTCACAGGTGGCTGAGCCTATAGCCATCAATCAGGGCTACCGGGACGTAGCGTGGCTGATACTGAGAAATTCCTCATGAAAAACCCCAATTACTCGACCCGGGAATCGAACTCAGGACGTCATGCTCAGCAGTTGTCCTTTTCAAATATTTCTGTAGTATCTAGTATTTGCGGAATTAAAACTAAATGTTCTTGCATAACATTTGAGGAGCTCGTGGCTAAATAATAATAGCCACCCGGGTCGACCTTTGAGGTTAAGCCGTGCTTGCCGAGGTTGGTCCGAGGATGGGTGACCATAATTACATACAGAGTTTCCTCCGTGCCTCGGAAAGCACGTTAAGCCGTTGGTCCCGGCTGTCATTTGTAGATCTTGCACAGTCGTTACGAGTAGTCAGAAGCCAAAAATTCTGACATTCAGTCTTACGAAAGGGTATCGTATTACCCAGTTACTGGGTTGTGGAGGTCAGATAGGCAGTCGCTTCATGTAAAATACTGGTACTCAGCTGCATCCGGTTAGACTGGAAGCCGACCCCAAGATAGTTTGGGAAAAGGCTAGGCAGATGATGATTCTTGCAAAACATTTCAGTTCATTTCAATTTTCATTTAGGTATCATTATTTTTTGTACACCTAGTTTACGTCCTATGTCATTCGGAATCCAATACAATATAATCAAAACAAAATAAAACCACTTCCCACAACCTAATTTGCCTTATTAAACTTAAATCACTTATATGCTCAATAATCATCGCATGTCTTCCTGTTTTTCTTACATTACGAGTAGTGGAAGTGAAGTTATCGTACAATAACAAAGAAATAATAAGTTACTGATAGCTCATAACGACTGAGAGAAAATACAACGGAATACCACCTCGTACCATCGTGGACTTGTCTATGTCATCTCTGACCTAGACTAGAGTCAAGAGCCAACATATCTCAAATAAAAAAAAAACAAAATCTATCAAAATCAAAATATTTTTAGTTTACATAGACCTACATGGGCACTCAAAAAACGTCGACAAAAAGGTGCGCGGCTCGGGTTGGTCGTTTCCTATGGAGAAGAACCGGCAAGAAACTCCATGGTTACTCTTTTGAAATCATTTAATTTTTCAATATTTCTGTTACAGCGTTGGTGTTTAAGTAAGGGAGCTTATTCTCGATGCTAAGAAAGTTCACATTATTTTTGAACCTGTATTTGAAAAAAGTTTTTCACTCATTGTTTATAGTTACATTTTACAAATAGGGTTTCACGGACTCGTCTTGATATCTCTAGCGAACATAGTCTGTAAATATAATATCGATTTTAATTAATCGATAATATTTTATTCTCATGGTTTTATAAAAAAATAAATATGTGGAATGGAAAGTGGGGTCACCAACCAACCGAGTCGGCGTTTGCCCAATGAATGAATGAATTTTGACGGCAGACATGGCCTGCCCAGACCAATTTTGGTCTCGCACCTTTATAAGCTATGTCGGCCATTTGCATTCTAGAGCGCAGTGTGGTCTATCTTATCCGGTTAGGTCCGGTCGGTTATTTTAACATTCAGTATGCTGCGCTTCATCGCTCCTAAGCAAACCTAGAGTTTGGACTTCTGGATGTTAGTCAAATATGAAATCTGTGCACCTCAAGGCTTGCTTCGTTTTGCCAGTTCCGCAGCTGATGGAGGTAAGACTACAATGTAATCAGCGAAGCGTAGATTGATCAACCTTGCCTCACCGCGATACATACCTCTTTCTTCCCAGGTGGTCGCTAACGTTCTAAACCATTCTTCTAGACTACTGGTAAATAGCGTAATAGTTCCTAGTTTAAATTATGTATCGAAACATAGAGAAATGGACTTTAAAAAACAATTACTCTACTCAATTACAATTCTGCTACTCGCTCCAGAAAAGCTTTTATCAAAAAAAAAAAAATGTTCGATTGCCGACTAAATCGCTGTTGAACCAAAAATAGCTAAAATCCAATTTTTATTTGACTGCTTTTATTAAGACAAATTTCTAGAGGTACTGTGAACTTAGACAAAATTCCAAATGAGTATTCTCTCGTCGTAACCTAAATATAGCGAAAGAAGTTACCTTAATACAAGAAAGGGGTAAACATATTTGAGGGTGTTATTCATACCATCAAATTGAACAACTTTTTCTAATGGTGCAGGTACGTAATCGCAAAAAATAAAATGCAGTCCCATTTAAAACATCAATTTCCAAAGGAGATGTTCCAGAAATGTATGGAGCCCGGGCCAGCACAATGTACACTATATGTAAATGTTGCTAAATAATACTGTAACCGTTTTTTATCGTCAATTTTCTTTAATTTCACTTCGTTTCAACGTACAGTCAAATTAACTTGGTCAAATAGTGCAACACAACATAATAATTAAACATGGTGGATCAGATCACGAGCAGGCGAAAAATGTCATTTTGACAATGACATTTGATTGACGTGTCCAATCTCAACGCAAAGAAAGATTCAAAGACGGCACTTCTTGAAACTGTCAAAGTCGTCAAACGCCAAACAACTGTCATGGCTGCCCTAAAAAAGGGTTAACGTAGTAAAAAACTTTTTAAATGATAATTATTAAACGACTGTACCCTTCTTCAAATTAATTTGTTAGTATTTTTATGAAATTCCCCTATTTTTTTCCTTTTTATCTATCTAGTGTACATAGTGGTAGCCCAAAATTAAACATCTCCTTTGCGCTACGAGGTTAAAATTTTTATCTGTAGTCGTATAGCCCAAAAGCCAGGCAGAATCCGAGATTTGACCCCGTTTGAACCACACTTCAGTTGTCAATGAATGATGGGAGCATTTGACATTTATAAACGTCAAAACTTCGAACGAACTGACGTAAGGACGTGCCAACTGTCAGTTTTGAAAGGAGAGTGTCATCGGTCGATGTTAAAATGAAGAATAGTGAAACTACAAGGAACTAAGTGAAATGGGTTTTATTTATTTTTCAGAATACGATTGATATAAAAGTTTGTATCATAGGTATTGACTACGGGAATTTGTTTTTGTATTACCTACCTACATAGGCTACCTATTATTAATTCTAGAACAATTGTTTTTGAGCTTTAATACTTTTATACTGGATTTTTTTTTCGTTGTAAGTAGTAATCGGAAGATATGGCATGAATTTTATGTAAAGAAATTAAATGAAAGGTCTCTGACAGTCAGACATAGGAATCGCGATACTAATATGCATAGAAAAATCATTTGTGAACCTACAAATGATCGTCCCACGAATCTTGAAATTTAAATCCTCATGAAAAATAGCTTGCAATATTCTTGAAATGGTTTTTAAACTGTTTATAAGTTATGTCCTATTGAATATAAAATCCTACTAATATTATATATATAACACGAAATTGTAATACCAAAATTTAGATTAACAAAAACTAGCAAGTCATTTCTTATAAACAGTATACGCTTTTATAATAAGTTGCCGAAGTCAGTTACAGAACTGACCGATGGAAAGTTTAAAAATTATATCAAACGTGTCCTAATTAAAAAAGCATATTACAAAATTAAGGACTACGTTGAAGATAGAGAAGTTTGGCCTGAGCCCCTACGCACATGCGGCTTCCCTGGTAGCTCATAAAACGGCACAAATGTGTGGATGTCTCTAACTATTCTCAATCTTATTTTTACTTTGTTTTTTTTTTATTTTTTTTTTTATTTACTTTTTTCCATTATTTATAATCAGATGTTTTACAATAGTTTCTTAATCATTACACCATTTTGTTTAGAATAGTTACAGCACGGATGACAACATTTGTGTCACTTGTTTAATCTAGTCTTTTTGCAATATCTTCTTTTTTTTTTTGTATAGACTCTTTTTCTTATTTACCGATTGTTTGTAAATGTATGGACATTGTAGGCCTTATAGATTCCTAGATCCTTGGTAACTTTTTATCTTGTTCTACGTTTTGTAGTAATCAACGACTTATTGTCGGGCCTACGATGTCCACTCATACTTAAGTGCCAATGCTGTAACATAGAAAAATTGTAAAGCCAAATGATTTTAAAAGAGTAACCATGGAGTTTCTTGCCGGTTCGGATAGGAAACGACCAACCCGAACCGAGCACCTTTTTGTCGACGTTTTACAAGTGCCCATGTAGGCCTATGTGAAATAAAAATATTTTGATTTGATTTGATTTGATAAACGCGAAAGTTTGTAAGTATGGATGGATGGATGTTTATTACTCTTTAAGGGTCAGTTCACACCGAGACGCGACGCGACGCAACGCGACGCTGCGCGCACACTTTTAAAGAGCGATTCAAAATATAGCTTTATTTTCTACACGAAAGGATACACATTTCTTTACAGGCGTCACGCGGCGCACGCAGCGCTGCGTGGCGCAACGTATTCTCACAAGGAAATGTGTATCTTTTCGTGTAGAGAATAAAGTTAAATTTTGAATCGCTCTTTAAAATGTGCGCGCAGCGTCGCGTCTCGGTGTGAGCTGACCCTTACACATAGGATAATTTTTATCCCGATAGTACAGTCCCGTGGGACAGTGACTGAACTGCACGCGTGCGGGCATAATCTAGTTGTAGAATAAAAGTCTATTGTGCTTTCAAAAATATTTTGTTTTATTTTATGCCTTCTCCCAACTATGTGCGGGTGTCATTACATCCAGATGCAGCTTAATACCAGAATTTAACATTTAACGACTACTTAATCTTGTTTTCTTCTACGGATGGGAAATCATCAAATGCTGCAATGACACAAAGGAAGCGACTATACTTTCAAACCCACAAGTCGTGGCTGTTACCAGAAGGCCACCACTGCTCTCTCTCTTTCTCTTTTAAAGTCTCTCAGTCACTCTCACCTGCTCTCTTCTCCGCATCTCGAAACACCAGGTCTCTCAGTAGAACAGGATCCGAAGACCCCTTACTGTTGTGGGCTGTCACCGCTAGGTCCTCATCTTCCTCCAAATATTCCACCGCTGACCAGCTTATGTTGAACCAGACTATGAGATCTGAGGAGAAAAGAACTTTGTAAGAACACTGGCTTTTGCCCCGCGGCGTCGGTCGCGTTATAGTCGGCCCTAACTACTAACCCATGAGAACGGTTCAAATAAAGCCTATGACATTTGGATATAATGTATCTTTCCATTAGTGAAATAGTTTTCGGAATTACTGTCAATAGTCAGGGAGTAAAAAGTCTGACCTACGGACGGACCGACAGATGGACAGAACGAATCTTTACCGGTCCCGTTTCGCTTACAATATTATCATGATAAAAAGAATTTATTCATATCTATGGATGGAACTGATTGTGCTGGTTGCAAAAAAAAACTTAATAGTACATTATGATATAAGTGCGGTAAGTTGAAAATTACAGCCGAGGCGATATTGCTAGCCCGAGCCGTAGGCGAGGGCTACAAGAAAGCAGAGGCTGTAATTATCAAAGCGCACGTATGTCATACGACGTTTTATAACACATTTGCGAGGAAATAAATAAAATTCGGATGACACTTTCAAACAAAAACAATACAGCGTAAAGAGAAAGCGCGCGGAATAATTTTTACGCTTTTTTTAAGGCAAAGGCACAAAAACAGCCAGTATTACTAATAAAGTAAATTAATATTTTTGTGTTTTGTTACAGATAAATGGTTGTAATTTATGGTCAAAATTGATTAAATTAAAGAATTAAATGTTTATTTATTATATTTTATCTCCCAACTTAATTTTATTCATAAAATGTTGACTACTTTTCAAACAAAAACTCTTTGCTAAGATTTAAAAAAGTACCGTTCGTTTTAGACGGAGCATTATGATAAGCCCTAGTAAGTAAGCACTAGTGCGTAGTGTGATGTCATTACGATACTGAACTTGGTGCAATAAGAGACCCTTTACGAGCAAATGTGTTATAAATAATATAACTTATTTGTATTTTTGCTACGCTCTAGGGTCTCATTATCTTTGTGGTTACATGTTTAAATAACATTAAAATCGTCTATAACTAATTGTTTGTTAATAACAGCAAACATGATATTTTAACAATACAAAAACCTGGTCAGCTTTTGTGAGCCGGGAACAATAATCCATTTCCATGTCTGCATTTAATACACACAATATTTTGTTACATTTCCAGCAAAATTAAATGAAACTCAATAATATAACAGGACGTGCACATCGTCACATCTGTCGGATATTTAATTCCATCTCATTATTGTAAACGTACATTTTGACATCGATAACGTATTGATTTTGGTCTACAAAACCAATTACTGGCAAACGACGCCATTTTATAATATTAAACGTGCATTTTGTTACTGTTCTTTTATGTTTTTGACCCCTGACCAAAAAAAAGGGGTGTTATAAGTTTGACGTGTGTATCTGTGCAGGTATTTCTTAATCTGTGTGCCTGTCTGTGGCATCGTAGCTCCTAAACGGATGAAGCTATTTTGATAAAATTAGTTACGTTGGAAAGGTGTTTTAACGTTATGTTTCTAAAAAATCTACTCAGCCGTTTGAAGGTCATCACCTCTTTCTTGTTTTTTTTTAAAAAACATTGCCCCACACTAGGAATTTCTCCTGTAACGTGGGTGCGTTTACAAACATTTAAACTCACGTACACAAACAGCCAGACCCGAAACATTTGTCTGTAGGCCATACAAATATTTGTTCCGTGCGGGGATCGAACCCGCGACACGCAGCTTAGCAGTCGATTGCTCAACCACTGCGCCAACCGTGCCGTCTGTTGATGAAGGGATATTAATAACTTCTACGGGTCTGGTCGATTCGAGGAGAAGGCCTATGTCCATAGAACAAGAACAAAACAATGCGGATCTCTGACTCCACGACGGTTGGGTTAATTTATTTTGGTTTTTTAGAGGTTTTCCTGTCGAAGGTTTTTAAAAATTTTAATTTAATTTTTTACCTCTGATTTTGCGTTAAAGTGACCTTTGTTCTCGTCAAGTGGCTAAACGGCCTGTGAATGGGTGATCGTCCATAACATAACGAGTTTTCTCCGTGCCTTTGAGATCACGTAAAGCCATTGGTCCCGGCTGTCAGTTGTAGATCTTTGACAGTCGTTACAGGTAGACAGTAACCTGAAAGTCTGACAATCAGTCTTGTCAAGGGGAACCGTATCACTTACTGGGTCGTGAAGAAAACTCCTTTTAAAATACAGGTATTCAGATTTTTTTATATGGCTACTCGCAGATCAACCAGCTAAGGTTTTTACTGCTTAACCGGACTATCCCGAGGTGACCTCAAATGAATTTAAGGCCCCCAGCCAGGGCTTACTAACTAGATATTTAAACTAAATGACCGCTCGCTAAGGGCACCCCCTGTGGGTTTCGGACCTGGGCTAAGGGCGTCATTGAGGGGTGGGCAGCAAGGGACAGGCTGGGTCATATTATTATTATTTAGGGAATTTAACGCTACATGCTCAGCGGCGCGGGCTGGCTCGTCGGGCAAGTAGGTATTCAGGTGAATCCACGCTTTTGGTTAGACTGGACGCGGTCCCAAACGTAGTTGGGATGAGACTAGACTGACCTTTATTCTGATCGACTTTATTTTTACCCACTGATCACGATATTGCCTCACTGACCATCATCATCATTTTATTTTTTCACTTTCACTTTTTTATTTTCCGATACCGATTTCAAAAAAGGAGAAAGTTCGATGTTCGGCTGTATATACAAGGTGTTACGGAAAGGGTATATACATACTTAAGGGTGTGCTACAGACCATCAAACTGAACATGTTCCTCAACATAATTTTTTTTTTGCAGCAAAAAAAAATGTCAGCTGCCTATTCATTTGGGTCGAATAGGTATTGTAATTTTCTATGGGGCAGCAGATATTTTTTTTTGCTGAAAAACATGTTTTATGATGAGAAACATGTTCAGTTTGATGGTCTGTAGCACACCCTTAAGGATGTATATACCCTTTCCGTTACAACCTGTATATACAGCCGAACATCGAACTTTCTCCTTTTTCAATATACAGGTATATATAGATTTATGTATGTTCATCGACATTATTTATGATTTCCGTCCATTAAAGACCGTTTTTTAGTCCACTGTCCACAAATAAATAGGATACTCTACAAAACAATTACCTAAATAAAAATTCTTAGTAAGAGTTAGTAGAGACTCAAATGTTGGAAATAGCGATAAAATAATATAAACGCAGTATATCTAATTGAATAAACATTCAATTTAAATTAATGAAAGCTCCGTTTAGTAAATTTATCATTTTGATAATTAAAAGAATTTCATTAATTTTATGAACTGACAACTAAATTTATGAAAACTATACTAAGAGCTTACGTAAAGGAGGCTGGCGAAAATGGACCCAAAGAATCTGAAAATTAACTAAACTCCGTTCCAGTGTAAATATAAAATAATTATAACTACAATTTTATGAGATATTTATTTTCAAAATATTGATTCTTTAGGACACGGGAATCAAAAGTTATAAATAATTTTCAATTTACTAAAAATAAGTAATCGTGCAATTACAAAACGCAACATTTTTACGATTACGTTCCAATCCAATGACATGTGTTTTTGTTCATGGGTTTATTACCACAAATAGCTCTTTCTCTTAGTTTTTATACATTCAATTATGTCAAAAATTCATAAAACATAACATGCAAACCTGATATTAAAACGTCAATTAACAATGCAAAAGCATCTAATAAAAATGAAACTGTGGCGATTTTATAGTATTTCTAATAAAGGAACGTTATCAATGATGATCAATTGAGTCCCGTCACTACTGTCACTGTCAGATCTGATATCTAGTCCATCGTTATGTTTGTATTTTTGTCTGGGATTTTATGTTTATCATTGCGATTTTGTAGATTCTCGACGACTTGGCCTTTACATCTTGAAATTTAGATAATGCACCCTGTCTTAGACTACCGCATTCTTCTCTGGAAATTGGACAATAAGTTGCTTTTGATTTGGACTTTGATTTTAACCACAAACATGCGTTGCGTTAATTTCTTCTTCTCTTACGACTTGCGCTCTTACGGGGGCGTCGTCTCTCTGATGAAGGTGCTCAGAGCTTTGAAAAAGTTCAGATATGGGTGTATCCACGTGATGTAAGTATATTCGTAAAAGAACATGTATTTATATCATCAGTAAAGAACTTATTTAGGATATCTATCTAAACAACAAACTAAGATTCGTTTAGCTTTAGTTTAGCTATATGCATAAATACATACTGTTGTAATCTTATATTAGGCTCATTCTTACTGTTGCCCTATACTTTATCGGAGTAAAACAGTATACAGTAAGACTAGCCGAGGCAGCAGTAGAAGTAGTGTATTTTACTGAGATGTTTCAGTCATCAAAATGTTAGATGGGTGGCTGTTGCATGTTGTCTTGAAATATTTATATACCGCTCCACAGGTATCAGAGGTCATATTATCTTTCATATCTAACGACATTTCAACGTTGTTTCTGTGTTCTGTTGTTGTTTCTTTTCGTGGGGACCTGGATACACTCTGCGAGTCAGGCACTTTTGTTACTTATACATGGAACTCTTTATGTTTATTACACTAAAGGTGAATTTATTTATTATAACATAATTAATTCCAGATAACAGGAGACAACTACCTTTGTCACTCATGTTGGGGGCTGATAAGCTACGACCCTGAAAATGAAACCTGACAGCAACTTGGCCATCGTAACGTCTGTGTTGCATAAAATAAAAACTATGTAAAAATACCAAAAAATGAGATTTATTACTCATAGTTTTTTTATTCAACAAACCCTGCTTTTCAATAGCTGTACATAGCTAGTCAGCTCGTAAAACAATATTATCTACTCTCAGCGTAATAAGAATCGTTTTACTTGACTATAATTCGCTTATGGATCAAAATCGTAACGACATAGTTTTAATAGTGATTGAACTAATTACAGGGTTGGTAATCAGTTTAGTCTCTAGCTGCAGTCTAGCAGTTTTATGATTCATCAATTAGGTACAGGCAATGAAGTAAAAATTCTGGTTTTGGCTTATGACGAGAAGCAAAACACGTAATGTCAGAACTAAAACTGCGAGGGAAATACAGTAGTTTATTCGAATCTTCTTTTATGAGTCGTCTTAAATATTATTATATTTTGATTCATCTTAATTACGGAGTCATTCCACTGTTAAAAATCTTAATCGTAAGATTTTTAGGTTATCTTGTGAATAGACGTATATCTCTTTTCTCCCAACTTTTCCGTCTTACTTTCCATTTACTTTTTTGATAGTCTTTAGTCGTTTTACAACTACGTATAAGTTGTTATGATGAATGCTACCTCTAAGAGTGGGTCCCAAAATACATGTAGTCTCGCCCGTCTCCTTTCAAATATCAATTGTGAAATAACATGGGTGACTGATGAAATCTCACTTTCTTAACATATTGCAAAGCTTATTTAATTAGTCATATAATCAAATATATAAAATTCTCGCTTCGCGGCGTTTGTTACCAAACTCCACCGAAACGGCTGAACCGATTTGTATGTAATTTTGTGTGCATTTCGGGTAGGTCTGAGAATCTGCCAAAATCAATTTTTCATACTCCTAAAACCCATAAAAATTTCCACGCGAACGAAGTCGCGGGCAGAAGCCAGTAATTGATAAAAACAGCCAAGTGCGTACCGTACAATATTTTACTTTAAAAAACCGGCCAAGTGCGAGTCGGACTCGCGCACGAAGGGTTCCGTACTATTATTTATAAATACGAGCAAAAACATAACTTTTTTGTATGGGAGCCCCCCTTAATTATTTATTTTATTTTGTTTTTAGTTTTTTTTATTATAGATTCAATAGAAATACATAACCTGTAGAAATTTCAACTGGCTAACTATCACGGTTCATGAGATACAGCCTGGTGGCAGACGGACAGCGAAGTCTCAGTAAACGGGACCCCCGTTTGAAACTTTGGGTACGGAACCCTAAAAATGCCGAATAATAACATGTTTCCTGCACGAGGACCGCCCCTTTATTTTTTAAATTTATTTATTAATCTTTACTAATATTATAAAGAGGTACAGTTTGTATGTAGGGGTAATCTCCAGAATTCGTATTCTGAAAATTCTTTCACTTCTGGAAAGCTTTATTCATTATTTTTTTAATGATTATTAATTGATATTTCTATAATTATTTGTTATTAGTGTGATGTATTTCTAATGGCACAAATCTAGTGGCACTTTTTATCATATTTTCTTTAGTTAATATAGATGGATAATGTAGTGGGCTGCAATATTGTTAATATTTTGTGTCATCTCCCCTACACATATTGTAGCTGGTTATTGGCCCTGAATTAATAAAATAAAAATCAAAGCTAGATATTGCCAAGTGTATACAACCTGTTTTTTTTTATATCCCACAACTCTAGGAAGGATATGATTGAGACCATATCAAAAAATCAACTGGCATATGAATTATGTTTCAATCATACTTTTTTATTTTTTGTTTTTTTTCGCATTTTCTTAGCTTTAAAGGAGGCTGGCGAAAATGGACCCAAAGAATCTAAAAATTAACTAAACTCCGTTCCAGTGTAAATATAAAATAATTATAACTACAGTTTTATGAGATATTTATTTTTAAAATATTGAATTTTTAGGACTCGGGAATCAAAAGTTATAAATATTTTTAATTTACTAAAATTAAGTAATCGTGCAATTACAAAACGCAACTTTTTTATTTTTCAGATTACGTTCCAATCCAATGACATGTGTTTTTGCTCAAGGGTTTTCTTAAGTAACGACATAGTTTTAATAGTGATTGAACTAATTACAGGGTTGGTAATCAGTTTAGTCTCTAGCTGCAGTCTAGCAGTTTTATGATTCATCAATTAGGTACAGGCCAAACCAGAATTTTTACTTCATTAGTAAAAATTCTGGTTTTGGCTTATGACAAGAAGCAAAACACGTAAAGTCAGAACTAAAACTGCGAGGGAAATACAGTAGTTCGAATCTTCCTTTAGGAGTCGTCTTATGTGTTATTATATTTTGATTAATCTTAATTACGGAGACATTCCACTGTTAAAAACCTTAGTCGTAAGATTTTTAGGTTATATTGTAAATAGACGTATATCTCTTTTCTCCCAACTTTTCAGTCTTACTTTCCATTTACTTTTCTGATAGTCTTTAATCGTTTTATAACTATGTATAAGTTGCTATAGTGAACGCTACCTCTAAGAGTGGGTCCCAAAATACATGTAGTCTCGCCCGTGTCCTTTATATGAATTATTGGTTTGAATAAAAAGATTTACTTTATTTAACAATTAAACTACTACTATTTTACTACACTACTGCGAAGTTTGGCAACCTCGCAAAAGTAAATATTCGTCATACTGGTGACAATTTTTGACCTACTTTAATTATGTGTGATGATATCTCCGAAACTATGCATTTTTGGATCACCTATTCTAGGAGTTGTAGTATTATTTTTACCTACAGAATATAACCCTAGAGTTATGGGATATAAAAAAGAAAAAAAGCGTTGTTTAAGTAAAATTTCCGTGGTTTTAAATTTCTAATGAAAATTTTCTATGTGGGTCTCCACCGGAATGATGTACTATGTACGTGCTAATGATATGTGCATCGATGTCCCTTCTACCCTGAATAAAGTGTTGGCTGAGGCCCCCATCGTACCACATTTCATCATCATCATCATCAGCCTATAATGTTCCCACTGGGACAAAGGCCTCCTCTCTATGTGAGGGAGCGGGCTGTAATCCACCACGCGGGCCCAGTGCGGCTTGGTAGATGTCACATGTCTTCGAATTTTTAGTTCTAGGACATGCCGGTTTCCTCACAATGTTTTCCTTCACCGTTTTTGAGTGCAGCGGTGATGAAATAAATTTAACAAAGTAATGCGTCTGCATAACAAACAAAGTAAAGCGTACAGATCGCGTCAGGAACACCACTCTGCGTTCCTTAACCCAAGTTGCAGATGTCGGAGATAAAACAGCCAAGTTAAAGTGGGAGTGGGCTGGCCACGTAGCGCGAATACACCCGGTGAGATGGGCAAACATCGTCACTCACTGGACGCCTGACGGAGGAAATCGCCGTCGTGGTAGACCGCGGCGAAGGTGGTGTGACGATCTGATCTTGTTTGCCGGGCGATCATGGCCAGATATCGCACAAGATAGAGAGTTTTGGAAGGAGAAAGGGGAGGCCTTTGCCCAGCAGTGGGAAACAATATGAGAGGCTTACAAAAAAAAAAAATGCATCTGCCTAGGTTCGAACCCACGGCTTACTGCTCGTAAGTCGGGGCTGCAACCACTGGGCCACCGCTACTCTCCTACGTACCACATTTAAAATAAGTTAATTATGTGAGAAAGAAAGGAATCCTTTGCCCAACAGTGGGACATAACAGGCTCATAAAATGATAACAAATAATCTAAGAAGGCAGAATAAACTTACCAACAAAATTAGCAGTGGTATTCCCCAATACCCTTGCATGCTCCCCCATCACGTCTAACGTGAAGTGTTGGTTGAGGCCCCCGTCGTACCCCGCCGCGCATTTGACGGAGAGATGTGGCTCGTTGCGCAGCAGCATCCGCTTGGCTGTGCAGTTCCTGGGGGGTGACGGACGAGCTGTAGAAAAAAATACTTTTAGAATAATGTTCTTGTAATTTGTCGTTGTGTTGTTTGTTGGATGGTATAGTTTTAGGGTGCTGTGGCGATTGTTCCGATTCTCAGCACCTTTAGCATATTTTCTGTAGGTATACACTAACCGAGGACTGCGTATACTATTAACCTTTGAGGAGTGGGAAAACAATTCTGGCTGCAAGATGAGGTCATGATAATGTTCATCATCATCTACCTGCCCTTGTATTTTTTTTTTTTAATTTTTTTATTTGCTAATCTAGGTCAGAGATGACAGAGACAAAGTCGACGATGGTATGAGCTTACCCAGAAGAAGCCTGTTCACTCTAACTTTGAAGAGATTAGGGTAGTGTAGGGAAATAACATGGAACATGTTATTTGGGGTCGGCGCAACACATTTTTTTCTTACATTCTCCTCTGTCTTCTCCTTTGTGTCTCCTTCATAATATGATAATGTTGATGATGTTATTATAAGTTTGATTCCTTAGATTGATAAGTTTTTAAGTTTCCGTAACCAAGGGGTCAAACGGGACCCTATTATTGAGACTTGGCTGTCCGTCCGTCTGTCCGTCCGTCAGGCTGTATCTCATGAACCGTGATAGTTAGCCAGTTAAAATTTTTATAGATTATGTATTTCTGTTGCGGCTAGAACAAGAAATACTAAAAACAGAATAAAATAAATTTTTAAGGGGGCTCCCTTACAAAAAAGTGTTTCTTTGCTCGTTTTTAGTAATAATGGTACGGAACACTTCGTGTGCGAAACCAACTCGCACTTGGCCGGTTTTTTGTTTTAGTATCCATCAGACCAATATTGTAAAATTAATAAATTAAAATTGTGGAGTTGAATACTCACTAGTTACCATGTTGTGCAGAATTAGCAAGGCTGCCACACCATGCGAATCATCGTGAACATATTACAGTTTTAATTTATTTATTATTTATTCCCAATTAGTACCAAACTATCTACACCAACATATCTATCTTTTCTTATAAACAATCACTTCATCATAATTACCAGATTATAGTCTCACAATTTAAGCCTAAAGATAAAAAGAAAATTCGTCACCCACTCAATCAACGTATCGAACTTCGAAATAGAAATCTCAACGTCCACCAATTTATCAAACTTCATCGGACAGACTTTGGCAGATAATTCCAAGAAACTGAGGTACAGTTAAGACCATCAGCATTTGGCTACATTTGACATGTCAGTTTAGTTTTTTATTTCATACATATCATAAATTAAAAAACTAAACTGTCTCTACTTGCGGAAGTCGATGAATCTGTTTGTTTCAAACAAAAAAAAAACCTTTATTTCAAGTCATTGGCCCGTATTAGTTACACCGCAATATAAATACACTTTTGTCAGTATTACACTATTGATGCAATAAAATGGCATTGGTTTTTATTTTACCCATTTTAGTTGTACTATAACCACACTAATTCGGTGAACATAACCAAACATAACATAACTTAACCCAATTACTGCATTCCCGAAAATCACTATATAAAATGTTTTGTTATTGTGTGTACGCATGATGCCTTAGACTTTTCTATTTTATTATACTAATTTTTAATTGTTATTTTATCATCATCATCCTATAATGTTCCCACTGCTGGGACACAGGCCTCCTCTCTATGAGAGGAAGTGGGCTGTAATCCACCACGCGGTCCCAGTGGGGATTGGTAGATGTTACATGTCTTCGAATTTTTAGTTTTAGGACATGCCGGTTTCTTCACGATGTTTTCCTTCACCGTTTTTGAGAGCAGCGGTGATGAAATATATTACGCAAAGTAATGCGCCTGCCTGGGTTCGAACCCACGGCTTACTGCTCCTAAGTCGGGGCTGCCACCACTGGGCCACTGCTGCCCTCATTTAATTGTTATTTATAATCTATAATTGTTTTTTATAAACTCAAATGATATCTAATTTTTATTGATCCTGTACCTTTATTTTTAAATTTAAGTAAGTCATATTTAAACTGAAAGAAACTCATAATTTTAGGAGTTTATTTAATTTCTGTTCTTATTTTAATTTTAGTTGTTATCACTTATTTTTGTGAATGCTGGTTGACTAGTAATTGACGACTGTGTATGACCAGGACAGTACAAACCTTTTTTTTAAAGATAATTTTGTACATAGAAGTTTCTTTTTTATTTGCGATGGGTAGGTCTTGACTCTAGTCAAAGACAAAGTCGACGATGGTAGACTTACCCGGAAGAAGGCTGTTCAATGCTGTTGGTAAACCAACAACGAACAACACCCAAAGGTTGTCTGGTAGAAAATGCCTATGGCATTAAGTCCGCCTCTGTACATTGTACTTGAAGTGTTAAATAAATAAATAAACAACAATAAATAAACAAACACGAAAAAAAATGTTGGTGAAACACATAGGTACATAATCTCCTCCTTTTTAGGGTTCCGTTCCTCGAAAGGAAAAACCCTTATAGCATCACTTTGTTGTCCGTCTGTCTGTCTGTCAAGACCCTTTTTCTCAGGAACGCGTGGAGGTATCAAGCTGGAATTTATATCAAATACTCAAGTCTACCGTCCTTGGAGCTGTGAAAAAATCAATCTTCTAAGCCATACAGCCGTTTATGCCGCAAAATTTCGCAAATTTTCAACACTCGCAAGGGAATCAAAACCTACGAGGTACTTCCCGTGAACTCAGAATCTTGAAATTTGGTACGAAGCAACGTCTTATAGCACAAATAAAGGAAAAATTGCGAAAACCGTAAATTTTTAGTTACATCATATAATAAAAATATTTTTAATAATTTTAAACTTAATACCCTTTCCTCATGAACGCGTAGAGGTATTAAATTGAAATCCATATCAAATACTCAACTCTATTATACCTTTAAGCTGTAACAAAATCAAACTTCTATGTCAACGCAATTAAAAGAAACAGCAATTTAAGCCGCATATTTTTGACTCGCAACTACTCGCAAGGGAATCAAAACCTAAAAGGTACTTCCAGTCGACCTAGAATCTTGAAATTTGGCATGAAGCAATGTTTTATAGCACATATAAAGAGAAAATTCCGAAAACCTTAAATTTTTAGTAACATCACATATTTTTATTTATTCTCTTCAGTAATTGTTTGTACGGTACCCTTGGTGCGCGAGTCTGACTCGCACTTGGCCGGTTTTTTTAGAAGTCCTATTTGACGATCAAAATTAGTTTTGACTGATTAACAGTTTTAACTCTATAATAAATAAAAAGGTGTGCCCGCGACTGTACCAGCCTAGTGTAAATTAATAATTTCACCAAGTTAATTAAAACATTTCAGTTTTCCTAAATTGATCGGTGGCCCGACTTCGAAAGTTCCGTTTTAAAATACGGTCGAAGTTTCGCAATCGCGACTTCGGATCGTATACGGTTTTACGTCGAAACTTGCACTACAAGCAAGTCCTCATTTCAACTATTTTGAATGCGATCCGTTTTTCTGTTCCGTTTTAGTTTACGGCTCATTGGTACTTCTTTTAGATTGTGGAGTGTATGTGCAAAGAAAGTTTGTTTGTAGTACAATAATGATTCTCCTGCTGCTATCTGAATTTATTTGGGGTCAGCGCAGCACGTCTCCTTCTTCTATACTTCCCTCTCTATTACCTATCAGCACAATCTGCAGCCGTCCATCCATCACTTTTTTGGTGTTCCGCTAGTCTTTTACTGATCCGTATTAACTCAAGTTAAAAACTTTCTATCTTCTCTCGTGTCCAGCTAGCTTCTCATCTTTTGATCTTCTGCCATATTTCTCTACAAGTTGTTGTTTTGGATCCTCATCAAATTAAAGGAGGTAATTATGCTAATGATTCTCGACCCGAATCAATAATAAAATGGCTAGGTAATTTTTATTTTTTTTCTTTTTTACAGAAATCGGTAAGTGTGAACCACCCGTGTTTTTAAAGCGGCCCATCTGATCTTCGCTTATAAATCGGTTAAAATAGCTAATTGGCTATTTTAACCGACTTATAAAACAGGAGGTGGTTATGTATACGGCAAGCTCCTTTTTTTTCATGTTTGCAAGATTTCTCCGTGATTATTGGTCCTATTTCAGTGATTCTTTTTTTATTTGTTAAAAGAAACTCGCGCGGTAGTCCCATAATAATTTTATTAACTTTGCCTTTGTTCTTTATGACTTTTCCTTTATAATATGCATTTTTTCTTTTTCGTCGATGTGGATGATGTGCTAATAACTTCTAGTTACAAATTAAAATGGACACCTGACTTGATTTTTGTGGGATCTACCACAGCTAAAGAGTCTAAAATAAAAACTTTTTGCAAAAAATAAAGTAAAGTTTGATTTAGGGTTGGTTAGCGTTTGGAGACGGGAGGAATAAGATTTTTATAGTCAGTGCACAAAAAAAACTATCATAAGATGGTTCAAAAGATTAATAGGACTTGGAGTTTAAGACTTCAGATTAAATCGCTTTCATTATCATCGCTCTCTTGCCCATATGCCAATCTATTTAGGGAACATGTCTTCTATAATTTTCTATTTCTAAGGGTGGATTTCACCAATGATTGAGAACGCGATTATGTCATACGGAACGCGTTCAAGCTCTTAGCAGAGTTTTCATTTTCTAATTTTGATTTCACATGCACGACGCGAACCCGATTTGAGCTAAAACGAGTTCGTCATCTGAACGTCAGAACTTCGGCATCAAAGTGTTAATTAAATGAATAATAATAAAAAACCGTTTATTCCATATTTCTAAGTTCCATTTTAATTTCGTTAGTAGGGCATTAGTGAATTTTCCTATTGTATATTGTTAATATGTTTAGTGTTTTTTTTTTTTCAATATGGATCCCCTTTATGGCCTCCTCCAGCTTTCTCAACAAATACCTGTCCCTGTCTATATTTGTCCAGTCGATTCCTGACACATGGATAATGTCATCAGCCCACCGTCTTATAGGTCTGTAGTGTCACTATTAAAAGTACCACAACAACATAGAACAAAAAGTACTACAGTGCCATCTATAACACACTTGAAGAACTAACATTTATGTCTTCATCGCGCAGTCTCCGTCAGGATGAACGGTCACTAGGCGTATTTAACGTTGAATTTATGCCTAGCAATTGCTTCCCTATTGCTTCTATTTGCTTCCTATTCTCAAACAATTGCTTCCATCGTATTTTAGAAGAAAAAAAACATTTTAAGAGTGACCGTTCATTCTGATGTCAGGACGGACGGTCACCGGGTCGTAGTGTCCTTGTTAAATAGAATTATTGAAATTCACGGAGGCCATTAATTACTTCCCGTTCGCTTCTCTCAATGTTTTAAAACGATGATACTGTAACTATCATAGCAATAAAGATATCGACAAAAGTGTTGTATAACAATATTTTTACTGCCTGACAAAAAAATAAAGGCAAAACTCTTATTTAACATTGCAGTTACGCTTGATTAGGCGATAAATCTTTGGTATTGTACCGGTGGCCTACAGCTAAGTATTATGTTATTAAAAATAAGTGCCTATCGTATTTAGTGACAAAAATTTATACAAATGTAATAAACACCTTTAAAGATAGTATTTCAATTCTTAACTTCCCAGGGTGGGTTCTTATCGGCGCTAGCCACTGTTTGCTACCCCCCAAGTTTTAAAATGTTACACTGCTATAACATTGAATTCGTTACGAATAATCGCAATAGTAAAGTACGTTTTATTGAAGAAGAATAATAACAACGGACTTTAAAAAAATAAATACTAACATAAACTTATTTATTCACTAAAACAATAACAAAAACAATAGGTACATTATATGAAATAAACTGTTTTTGCAAAATACAAAAACGAAAAAAAAACGTCAAAAACGAAAAAAAAACGTATCACGGATTTGAACCTACATATCTTTTGGGCGGGGGGTAAGGACTTAGTAGAGCCCTGTGAACCTTATTCATTTATTAATAACCGAGAGTAGATTCTGTTTTTTTTTTCCTGCCTGCCTTTATTTTTTTGTCAGGCAGTAAAAATATTGTTATACAACACTTTTGTCGATATCTTTATTGCTATGATAGTTACAGTATCATCGTTTTGAAACATTGAGAGAAGCGAACGGGAAGTAATTAATGGCCTCCGTGAATTTCAATAATTCTATTTAACAAGGACACTACGACCCGGTGACCGTCCGTCCTGACATCAGAATGAACGGTCACTCTTAAAATGTTTTTTTTCTTCTAAAATGCGATGGAAGCAATTGTTTGAGAATAGGAAGCAAATAGAAGCAATAGGGAAGCAATTGCTAGGCATAAATTCAACGTTAAATACGCCTAGTGACCGTTCATCCTGACGGAGACATCGCGCAAGTAAACTTATCAATGTACTAACGACAAAAACAGTCAGGCAGTACCCCGTACACCCGTCTGATCGGAGGATCCTCTTCTATGAGGATGAAGAACTTTACTGCCTGTTCTTCATACCCCAAAACCGATGACCCCGAACCGATATGAACACGCATACCGCTAAAGGTCTACTAGCATTCCTCTTTTCCTGTGGACCTTTCAAAATCAAAGTCATTTATTCAAATTAGGCTGATAAGCAGCACTTTTTGAAAGTCCAAATTACAAGAGGCAGTCCCCCAAAACGCCCGCCCTTCGCCACTTCCTAGTGTTTTAGCTGGGAAGAAGAAGTGGCGGAACAAACTCCCCAGCAACACATCTGTCTGTTAGGTTAGAAGAACCAGATTCTATACAATAGCGTTCAAGTTTATAAAATAAGGAATCCATTACATCAAATTAATGTCACATGTCAGCTAGCACACACCTTTAATAAAAAAATAATATAAAAAATCTTCCATCGTGTGGTCTCAATGTTAGCTAGTTATTACTATTTTTTACTAACGTTGACAACACCCTCCACAGACCTAAGTAATGCCTCAACAAACTCACTTCTCGATGTTGACATACCCTTTCAGCGAGACGAAAGCAGACCCTCATGTTTTCCTTACATTACGCCCCCAGTTTGAAAATACACATTCAATAGTAGGAATGTGTATTTTCAAACGAGACGCGGTTATGGAAGGACTGGTTGATTCCTAGTTTACATACTCCTACACACCTACATACCTACGTACATAATTTCATTCGCATATTCGTAGAAAATATGTCAATGGTTTTGCCATTAGCGGCATAAAAACTTGGACTCCAGGTTTGGCATTAGCCACACGATAAAGAAGAAGAGAATTTGCGACTAGTAACTGCAGTTTTTTTTTTGTACGGGAGGTAAAGTTAATCTGATAAAGTCTTTTTATACCGGCTGAAAATAGTTTAAGGAATCTGTATCTTGACCAATCACTCTGTATAATCTAGGGATGGGTTTGAACGGGAATGTTATACGGGATTTTGTCTGCTCAACATTTAAGCACTAATTAATACATTTTTAAATGGCAATTACGAATTAAGTATCATCATCAGCCTTAATGTTACCACTGCTGGGACAAAGGCCTCCTCTTTATGAGAGGGAGTGGGCTGTAATCAACCACGCGGGCCCAGTGCGGCTTGGTAGATGTCTCATGTCTTCGAATTTTTAGTTCTAGGACATGCCGGTTTCCTCACGATGTTTTCTTTCACCGTTTTTAACCGACTTCTAAAAAAGGAGGAGGTTTTCAATTCGGATGTTTGTATTTTTTTTTTATGTTTGTTCGGGCATAACTCCGTCGCTTGCCAACCGATTTGAAAAATTCTTCTTTTGTTGGAAAGGGTTCCATATTCACCAAGTCGGGATCTGATGATTGAATCTTGGCAAAATCGAGGGAAATCTTCAAATTTTATAGGAAAACGTACAGCGATTTTGGTATTTTCTACAACAAATGAAGCATTTGCGTTCAATAAGAACCATTCTACCATCAGATCTGATGATGAATCCAAGAGACAGGCTTCGGAACTCCATAACAAGGCAATGTATCTTAGCCTTGTTTGGGCTTGTTGGAATTGTAACGCACTTTCCAGGTGTACCACTAATAAGTTTTTTAACCGACTTCCATAAGGAGGAGGTTTTCAATTCGATTTGTATTTTTTTTTATGTATGTACACCGATTACACTGAGATTTATGATCCGATTTGCGTGAATCTTCTTTAGTTTAATGCGGAATAGTTGCCATTTGGTCCCATAAAAATTGATATAGTTTGGCCATGTAGTTTTAACTTTATTAACATTTTTTTTTATTATGTAAATTTTTCACGTATGTATACACCTATTTCTCCGTGATTACTGGACCGATTTGAGATTCGAGATGATTTTTCATTCATTTGGTAGAGAAAGCTTGACCGGTGGACCCATATGAATTTTATTAGTTTTTGCTTAGGTACTTTTTGAATCATCCTCTTTTTATGCATTTTGTCTTTTGTTGTATGTATGGACGATGTGCTGGTGTCTAGTTACAATGTAAAAATTATACTTGAAAAGGATTAAAGTGAGATACCACAACTAAAAAGGCTAAAATAAAAACTTTTTTACAAAAAAAAATAACCGACTTCCAAAAAAAACACTAAAAAGCGGCAAATAATTTTAGTTTCATAATTTTATTTTTTTTTGTAAAAAAGTTTTTTTTAGGGTAGCGCTGATGAAATAAACTACACAAAGTTATGTGCCAGCCTGGGTTCGAACCCACGGCTTACTGCTCGTAAGTCGGGGCTACCACCACTGGGCCACTGCTGCTCTCTGTATTATGAATATGAATTAAGTATAATACACAATTTTTTTATATTATGTAAGGAAGAAATAAAGGCTTTTTTATTTTATATATTTTTTATAACGCACAAAATCAATTACGTATTCAGATTGAATCAAAAGCTCCTTTGTCACTTGGAAATTACAGTTTAATATAATATTATATATTTCAATTTAATCATCAAATTCAAGCGGAATTGGTACACCGATCGAAAACAAAATGGCGGCCACTATTCAGCATTAATTTGAAACTAAACTAATCGAACGATAGTGTGTTTATTCAATTCACTTTGTGTTGGATTGCCATTTTCGACAGGACACTGTTTGATAGAAAGTTACTTTTTTTTTTATTAATAATTCAGTTATACTTTTGAACGAATATTTTTTTTAATGTGATGGGTTAGAACATTGAGGAGCTCGTGGTTAAGTAATAACAACCGCACAGGTTGATTTTTAAGGTTAAGCGTACTTGCCGAGGTTGGTCCAAGGATGGGTGACCTTCCTTTCATACCGAGTTTCCTCCGTGCCTCGGAAAGCACGTTAAGCCGTTGCTCCGGCTGTCATTTGTAGATCTTTGACAGTCGTTACGAGTAGTCAGAAGCCGAAACTCTGACATCCAGTCTTAGCAAGGCGTATCGTATTACCCAGTTACTGGGTTGTGTAGGCAGTCACTTCATATAAAATACTGATACTCAGCTGCATCCGGTTAGATTGGAAGCTGACTCCAAAATGTTCAAAAAGTTTGGGAAAAGGCTAGGCAGATGATGATGGCATGGAACATGGACTGTTAGCCTTCCTAATAGCAAGTGGTCACTGACAATATAACATCCAACGAAATTTATGGAAAAGTCTTTGGTGATTTGTGTTTTTTCTTCAGAAGCCTCAAAGTCTGACGACCAGTCTTCGGTAAGGCGTATCGTATTGCCTCGTACCTAGGTTGTGGAGTTCAGATAGGCAGTCGCTCCAAGTCGCTCCGCTCCAATTTTATAACTGTACTTTAAATACCTCCATGTCCCGTTTACTATTCAATGCATCCATCAGCACAATGTTTTGAGTGCGTTTTATTGAGTTTTTCCATAAAACGTGATTTTTTCTCCCAAAAAAAAATCAGTTCCCAGCAATATTGTTTGCGTAGGGTTACTTAGTTTGATATTCAGAATGCTTGGTTGACGGGTTCGTGAAGGGTCTTGTGGCGTACCATGACGTCTTAAAACATTATTTTTCCATTCTCATTCCAGAGTGAAAAAGAGACGGAGCTATACAGATCGTCTAGCTCCATCTCTTCCCACTTTTGAATAGGAATGGAACAATAATGTTTTAAGCGTCTTAGTACCCCCCTATTTACACCTTGTATACCAGTATTACAAAAAATAGTAACCTTTTTACACGTTAGTTGTACCTTAAATTTCTCCACTTAATTCCTCTTTGTCCGATGAATCGGACCAAAAGGAAAAAATATAATGCGTTGTCCGACCGATCGGACGATGAGAATTTGTAATTCCACTTGGTCCGAAGAATAGGAGCAAAAGGAAAAAAAAGTTCACGTGGTCCGATTGATCGGACAAAGCGGTCGGACCAAGTGTTCACAGGGCTTTATTCCACCTAATTTACATTTTTTAGGCAAAAATACAACACCGACCTCGTTAAACTGCGTGATTTAAACACCCAATACCAAACTAGTTCCAAACACCGTGCGAACATTCGATAGCCTATAAAATTAGTAATTTCCTCAGTTATTTGCCCCGCTATAAAGTCGATTAAATTCTCTACTTTACGAGCAACTACGTGCGACTCCACTAGTGGCGCGGGGCCGTGTCTGGCATTCCTTAATGTCAGATTCTTGATGAAAATTACTGCATTTTTGTCGGCGTTTCGGGAGTTATATACTTGAATTGCAGCTGTGTTTTTGTTAGGGCTGCATTTTGTAGGGGTGTTAAAGTTTATTTTAGTTCTGTTTTTTTTTTTGTTTTTCTGTGTTGGATTGGAATTGATCTTTTTATTAATAAGTGTGCTATAGTTTCGGTTGGCCAATTCTTTTCAGGAGTATTTGTTAATCAATCTTGAATTCATCATCATCATCATCGGTCTATAATGTTCCCACTGCTGGGACACAGGCCTCTCTTTGAGAGGGAATGGGCAGTAATCCGCCACGCGGGCCCAGTGGGGGTTGGTAGATGTTACATGTCTTCAAATTTTTTGTTCTAGGACATGCCGGTTTCCTCACGATGTTTTCCTTCACGGTTTTGAGAGCAGCGGTGTTGAAATAAATTACACAAAGTAATGCGCCTGCCTGGGTTCAAACCTACGACTTACTGCTCGTAAGTCGGGTCTGCCACCAATGAGCCATCGCCGCTCTCAATCTTGAATTACAGCTGTTTTTTTTAAAGGTACACTGTGTGTTAACAGTGTGTTAGTGCTTATTTAATGTGATGTCTATGAAACGATGCTATACGTACAAGTTAGAATCAATTGGGCACAAATTCAGACTCCGTGGCTGCTACTGACAAATTCCTGATGCAAAAACCCAATAGCAATTTGCTCGACCCGGAATCGAACTCTGGACATCAAGTTCAGCAGTCGCGCTTGTAACTACTCAGCCAACGAGGCAGTTATGATCCTACGGATTAACGCTGGACGTATATAAACAACCCATAAGAAATAAAGAGTTTGATCAATTTCATTCTAAATGTTTTAATATTCTGCAAGACAGAAAAAGAAATATCTCTCCTCTCTATTATCGAAATAAATTATTCTTATTCTTCTGATTTTCAGCCAATTACAATGCTGTTTTCATACAAAATGTCGGAGGTTATTTTATAATTAACTCAGGCAACGGGCACGGGACGGTCGGAGTTCAATATATTATTTTAGGATAATTCTTTTCCTCAGCAAAAACAAGGCTCTATTAGCGGCCCTCTTCGTAATGGGCGAAAAAAATTAAAAGGGACGATGGACCATGGATCGTAGAAAAAAGGTATTTTTTGTTTTGGAAACGTTGAACGTTGTTTTGTGCATTGTTTTTTTGTTGTGTTTGAAAATTGGGTATCGAAATAGAAATAAACAACGTGTTTTTTTTTACGTTTATTAGCGAAGTGACCAAGACAAAACAGTATAGACAACTACCTTCTACTTATCAACAATTTTCTTAATCATATTTTACACAATTACCTTACAGTATTTTTTTTTCTTTTTTACGAAAGTCGGTAATCGTGAACCACCCGTGTTTTAAACGCGGACCGTCTGATCCTCGCCCTATAATCGCGCTTTCATACATACAAACAATCTCAAACGTTTATTTCGAACCATGTTAAGGGGGTTATTTTGAAATACTGACAAACTTAAACAACCAAAAAAAATCATCGTTTATTAAAAATTAACTAGGTACCCACCGTAATTTTAATAATTGATTTTTTATGTCTTTTGTGACATCCTCTTGAATTTGACGAGGATGCAAAACAACACCTTGTATAATTTATTCAAAACAAAAGCATAATCAAAGAGGTTCTTGAACTTTTACAACAAAAGATGATGGAAATAATTCACGGTTTAACACGAAAAAAAAAGACATGTTGCTAAAACAATCATCATTCTCTTTTTCGTTGGTCAACCAATGATGCTGGCTTCTGCTTAACTGGAGTATCCCGTGGGTGCCTTGAGTCTAAGGCCTCTAACCAGGTATTTTATTATATGGCCCTTATCGTAATATATTCAGTTTTTCTTCTTTCATACTTCTCTATTATTATTAGTGATCAATATACTGCAATGTTTATTAACCATAAAAATTGCTACATGCATTTTAAGCCACAACAAAAGATTGTGCGCACTATTGCCAGAACTTCAAATATATTTTTTAATGTTTTTTGGCAGGTAACCTATTTGCTTTCATAGTAGAATAGCCAATATTTTGGCTCCGTATTAAAACGTCCTATTAGCACAACGACCTATTATCAGAACGACACTTTAGCAAAATGTCCTATTAGAAAATCTTCCTATGAGCAAATGGTCCTAAAAACAAAAGAATGGGATGTGCAGTGTACTTTCTAGGTGTTCATAATACGAGTATACAGCGTGTATCAGAACAGATGCGGCCATATTTTAGGGTGTCATTTAGCCTCTCAAACTGAACAACTGTCTCCATAGAAAAAACATCGAAATCGCGAAAAAAAAAACATTTAGGAGGTATTAAAATTTTGTACCGGACAGCAGATATTTTTCTTTGTGATTTCGATTGTGGTCCCATGAAGAAAGTTTGAATATAAGGTAGATTTTTCAATTATATCATTTCATTGTCTGACTAATAAACAGTAATAAGTTAGTTTTCACAGCACATCTACTCCTATTTTGTTTCTAAACTCTATGGTACCTGTTCCGGGTCGGCGCTGACTTGATGGTGTCCTGACCATGAGCTTTATGGAGCTGGCCTCTTGAGAAATGGGAGGGCAAGGTGTTTTAATGTACTAAAGTTAATTAGCCTGTCTAATAGGAAGGCAGTAAATCTTTCGAAATAATTTGTTTTAAAGTATGAATTCTTAATTGTGATTGACGTATCGTATACATAAAATTAATAATTTTCAAGTGAGAACGCTGGTTGAATTATTTAACAACATACTTTTTAGCTATTAAATAAATAATGTGTTCTTGGTAGGTAGGTATTCGATTAATTGTAGACATAAGGTTATTTAAAAAAATGAAAATTATGTTTTTACCAATTATTATTGGTAGAAAATATATTACATTTTTAGGTCGTCGTTGACGGGGTCGTCGATAAGAAGATGCCACGCCTTTTTTTACGGTTGGGTAATCATCAAATAACCGCTCTGGGCGGAGCGGGGGGAGATCAGACTTGTACTGACTAAAACCCATCCATATTCTTTCTTAGCCCTTTGTGTTCCAGAGCCACGGTATCTCTTTCGAACAGTCCCGCAGCCCTGGCAGGCATCGGCCCTCTCGGACCCCTACCGGTTTGCTGACATCTCCTTGACGCGCGCGTGAAACACGAACGCGTCATAAGACGGACGGACTGGCGGGACGCCTAGGATGGCTTTCTCGTTAATTGGCGAGAAGAGGGAAAACAGAGAAAAGTGGAAGGAATGGGGGCCTTTGCCCAGGAGTGGGAAAAATCTGGTTAACTAAAAAAATAGGTAGGTATATATACCTATTTGGCATTATTTTCTATTGCAAGATCATTATGCCCGTCAAAGCGTTAGACAATCCTAATATGTATGTTTAGATTGATAAGCAATAACTCGGTAAACATGCTGAGAGTCTACTTGGTGTGAAAGTGTTTAACTGCACCTAAACCTAAAAACTCGTCTTCCCAAACGATATGCAGTATTTAAAATAAAACACACACACAACCAATGCTACTATCACAGTATTATTACTTCCACTGTCACACATAATCTATATAACCTCCTCTTTTTTTAGAAGTCAGTTAAAAATTATGGCGATATGTTTTTAAGGCTATTATTTTGTGGTCACGCTCACTCGCCGCTTTGTAACGGAGTGACATGTAACTTATAACCCGCCCGAACAATCTGGAACACACACGGTCTCTTCTGCCTGCCCATCGCGTTGGTAGCGCGCCGTAGTCACGCTCACTCGCCGCTCGCTAACGGAGTGGCATGTAACTTACCCGCTGCAACAATTTCAAACGCACACGGTCTCTTCTACCTGCCCACTGATTTGATAGCGCGCCGTAGTCACGCTCACTCGCCGCTCGGTAACGGAGGGACATGTAACTTACTCGCTGGAACAATCTAGAACACACACGGTCTCTTTTGCCTGCCCACCGCGTTGGTAAAGCGCCGTGGTCACGTTCACTCGCCGCTCGGGAACGGAGGGACATGCAACTTACCAGCTGGAACAATCTGGAACACGCACGGTCTCTTCTGCCTGCCCACCGCGTTGGTAGCGCGGCACAGTAACGCGCCGTAGTCACGCTCGCTTGCCGCTCGGTAACGGAGCTCACTTGATGTACCACCCGTTGATACTAAAGAAGATAATGAGAAGAACTGTATTCACAGTTATTTAAACAATACCAATTGAAGAATTTCAAACATTTTTGCTTGCATTAATTTTGATCAAATCTGTCGTCTTGAGCAGCTATAATTACACTAAGACTTCGATAAACTTGAACATATATATATATAAAAACAATGTGGCCACATCGCTCTCTTTATTTTTTAACTTAAAAAAAAGTAAAGCACCGAATACTCTGTTAGTTAATTAGAGATTAAACGAACTTACCTGTGAGTGAAGTTCGATCTTAATTATATGAAGGCTTCGTCCGAAGAGATTAGCATTTTATACACTTGTAGTATCGCGTAGTACACACCATTCCACACTATTTTGAGAATATTTGATTTCTTCTACCTCCAGTTTTAAAATAATTTTGATATTTATTTTGCTGAGGGTAGATTAGTCCACTTGATTCCTGCGCTCGCAATCCGTCTCATTTAGTTTAGAGTCTAGCCCATTCACTTCATATTTTACGATTGATAGGGGCAGAGACTGAACTATGGGTGGGAGGGTTGCTAATCTCTTCGGACGAAGCCTTCATATAATTAAGATCGAACTTCACTCACAGGTAAGTTCGTTTAATCTCTAATTATATTTCAGGCTTCGTCCTCGAGATTAGCATTTTATACACTTGTAGACTTTTAGAGATATGAATCGTAAAATATAATTGAATCAAAAAACAGGACATATAAGTTGCAAATTATTTAATATGCTGTTAACGAAACAAAAAATATGAATACTTATAATAATTACCTAATCTTACAATTGTTCCAATTACTTGAGTAACTAAACGGTTTGCTTGTTAATTGAATCATTCATTATAGCCATACCAAAATCATTGTTAGATACATTATTATTTATAGGTCTACTATAAAATTTTGCAAATGCCTGTGAGTTGTGGCTCCAACCAGCAGTTCTCCTAATCTGGTCAATATTAACGCCTAACCTCTGCGCAGCCGATGTGGCAGCATGCCGAGTACTATGCGCAGTGAACGTGGAAGTATCAATTCCGCTTAAACTTAGCGTATGCTTTATCCATCTAGATAAAGTTTGTGCACCTACGGATTTATGAGGTTTTATAAAACTGATGAACAAAGTGTCAGTATTGATTCTAAGTCCATTAGTCATTTCAAGGTAAGCTAGTATAGCTTGTGCTGGGCAAATCTCTGGCTTTTTATCAAAAAACGGAATAACTAGCATCGGTTGAGATGTACCAATTTTAGATGTTTTTATTAGGTCGGGAATTTTAATTTTGATTTCTTTAGGAGACCTTTCAATATTACAGATTTTTATTTTTGATAAAGTTTGCACCCTATGTGCAGTGACGAGAGCTAGCAGAGTAACTAATTTCTTTGACATTTTTTCAAGGCTTAGGTCTTCGTTAGGGTACCATTTTTCAAGATAATTTAATACCAGAGACGTGTCCCAGGTTTCGTTATATTTAGGCAGAGGGGGTCTAGAGCGAAATACCCCTTTAAAGAATCTTTTTATATCTTCATTCCCGGAAATGTTTTCTTTAGTAATTAAACTTAAAGCCGACCGGTACGAATTTAAAGTTCCGTATTGGGCACCATCATTATACGCTACTGTTAAAAAGTTTATAATATTTGGAATTGATACCTCATACATGTTCAATTTATTCTCATTACAATAAATGAACCACTTTTTATAGCACCCTTCATATTGTTTATAAGAGTTCTCCGAGAGCGAGTTATGCATTATATCCATAGATGAAGGTGGGATACCTCTTCTTATCATCGCCTCGCGGATAAGATCCCTGCCACTAGTGTAATGCTGTTGCGCATGTGGCGCCGACTGCAATCGGAAGATAAAATTAAATTTTCATTAGCCTTGAATATTACCATTTCGGATACTAAAAGTCTTTTAAATAATGGGTACCACGGCTGAGTTGGCCAGTGTGGGACAACCACTATACCTTTGGCGTTGTCAGACTGAATTTTCCGTAATGATTTTAATATCATAGTAAACGGAGGAAATGCATAAAAATAAAATTCTGACCAAGAAATTGTAAAAGCATTTACAGCGTACGCATCCGGATCTCTATGCCAGGAGACGTATCTTGGGCATTTATTATTTAACCGACTGGCGAATAAATCTATGTTTGGGGGACCAAATATTGTTACAATTTTACTGAAGGCATAGTTTGCAAGTTGCCACTCAATATCTGGATGCGTACGTCTTGACTCCTGATCTGCTTCAAAGTTCTCAGAAGAGCGAATATATGAAGCAAATACATATAGATTTCTATGTTCGCACCATTGCCAAAGTTGCCTCGTAACGTCTGTCAAATGGGGGAACTGGATGCCTCCCATCCTGTTGACGTAGGAAATCGCGGTGGTATTGTCAATCCGAAGAAGAATCTGAGAGTTAGCTAAATCCTTGGCAAATATTTTAAGGCCAATATAAGCAGCCATAATTTCTAGATAATTGATATGTTGGCTGAGTTCATCATCTCCCCACAGGCCACTAGCTCTCTGATCACCACACGCAATTCCCCACCCCGTTGTTGAGGCATCGGAGAAAATTTCAAGGTCGTATTTATCTACTTTAATTTTACAAACAGAATGGTCGATAGCATGATTCCACCATTCAAAGTCTAATTTTAATGAATTTGGTATATTCATAACTGATTCGTAATCATTATCTGTATTTTTCAAACAAAGGTATTTACATCTTTCAAATAGTTTTGTATACAGCCAGCCATAATCCACAGCTGGGCAGGCAGACACCAAGAGACCAACAAAACTTGCAAAAACTCTGATTTTACATTGTTTTAGTTTTGCCATTTTGGTGATTTCAAATTTAATTTTATTAATTTTATCTTTTGGTAATGTGACCTGAAACTTTCTCGTATCTAAGACATATCCTAAATATCTGCAAGTGTGGGAAGGATTAAAATTACTTTTTTCCTTATTTATAATAAAACCAAGGCTCGTGAGGAGATGTTCGGTTTCTTGCAGGTTCTTATAACAAGTTTGATAATCATGACCAATAAGGCAAATGTCATCTAAATATATTGAAGATAAATATCCACGTGATCTTAATAATTTCATGACTGGTTTCATAACCTTTGTAAATACATACGGAGCAGTATTTAAGCCGAAAGGTAAAATATTAAATTCATAAATAGATTGCTCAAACTGGAACCGCAGATATTTTCGATAGTCCTTATCAATCTTAATTAAATAATATGCGTCCTTTAAGTCAATAGTACTTAAGTAACAATCTCTTGATATCAGTTTTAGTACAGTTCTCAAGTCTTCCAGTTTAAAGTGATTAGTATCGATAAAATTATTTAATGATTTTAAATTTAATATGAAACGCATCTTTCCATTGGTCTTGGGTATTAAAAAGATTTTTGACAAATATTGGTCTGATTCAGCTTCACATTCTGAGATAGCTCCTAACGATAATAAATTATCGATAACTTCAATGAAATGTGCCCTTTCTGACTCGGAATATATCCGAACACCAGGAGGTACTACTTGAATTGGTACTCTAGAAAAGGGGATTTTATAACCCTTTATATATGAAAGGATCTTTGGATCATGAGTGATCATCGACCATTCTTTATAAAATAAGGACAATCGACCAGCAGGTTTTACCTCGTTTAGCGACGTCTGTAGTTCTGTCGCTGCTGCGGATGCTGAGACTGCTTGAATGAGCTGGCCGGCTGACTGCGAGTCGATGTCGTCGCAGGCTCCTTCATCCTTGGTGGACCCTTCGGCCTGCGCGTCGGACCCGGATTCCTCCAGTTTAAATTCCTTGGAGAATTAACTGTGTTCTGAGTAAATTTCTTATTTGGAGGTTTAGTTGCCGGTGGTTTAAGGTCTGTACCAGATTTATTTATAGCTTTCGCAGTTTTAATGGTTTCGGCTAAGTTCTCACCGAAGAGAAGCTTATCAATCTTTGTATTTTGTAGCTGCTCTCTAACTTCTTTCTTTACCGCATTCAACAGGAAGTTTCTCCGTGTCATAGAGTCAGCGTGCTGGCAGTCGCAGATGATGCGCGCAGAATCCATCAGAAGTTTGAGTAGATCTGTATTTTTCTCCTTCGCAGACAATATAAGCGTGATGGCGTCTCCTAGTGAAGTAATGGCTAAGGTAAGCTGTTTTTGTTTACTTTCAATAGCTTTATCGCGTTTAGCAATAATATCTGAGACAGCTGCTTTAATTTCTGCATTTAATTCAGGAGGGTCAATCAACTTTGCATTTTCGGGAGTTAAATAATTTTCTTTAAGTTCCCTACGCAGCTCTTTTGTGATCCCCGTTGTAGTCCAATGTTGAAATCTTGTCGACAAATCTTTATGTATATAATTTCCGTATTTTTTGTCTGTTGTAGGATCTGTGCCTAATATATCCAACAGCTCATTATTAAGTCCCGAGTTTTCCGTTGCAGGTATCATCGGGTCTGCAGCTGGAACAAGCTCAGGGGCTGCGAGTGGCGAAGGGTCCCTAGGATCCGGCGCAATTATCACGACAGACGGAATCTGGACCGAGTTTTCATCTCGAGATGTGCCGGGGATTGGATCTGGTTCCAGCTCCACCTCAGGCTGCGTTAGGTCTACATCTGTTTGTAACTCAGGAGAAGGCTGATATAGGTCTGACATGACCGCTTCATCGTTAAACAACTCCATATGTTCTCCATCTGAAAATGAGACGTAAAGTCCCATGTAGCCTGGCAATGCGAGTCAGTTATATTGTAAGTGACAGTCCCCAGTTATGTTAACACGTACTGTCCACAAACAAATTTATCTAGCACCATGAAACAGTCCCATTGTACTGATATCGGTGGGCCGGGAAGCGACTGCATTCGAGTATCATCGTAAAAATAAAATGTTTAGAATAAGTTGTTCAATATTACTTGCTTGTGAGTTACGTTACTAATAGTCTAAAAGACTATACTAAATTGTAAGTAGGAAATTAACAGTAAGAAACAGTCCCAATGCAAGCAAGTACTGTCCGCAAACTATTATTCCATAAACAAAGAATAATTTAATTTGATGTCTAACTCGTATTAGTGAAAAAACAGTCCCATTGTACTGTCCGTAACACTAATTACTCGAGTAGAAATAAAACTATCAAGTATGTATCCACCATATCTGGTTGTCGTGGGTACCTACCTATATTTGTTTAAAAACTAAACAAGGTGTCTAATATCTCGTACATTTAAGTAATATAACAGATCATTATAGGTACAATCTAATTGAAATGTAATAAGTGCGTAAGTAGGTCAAACACTGATTCTTAATGAGTCATGAAAAAACATACCTTGTGACGGTGAGCGGCGGCGTAAACTTGTTGACGATAACTCTGAGTCATCCGAGTAATAACGATCACGCGACCGACGCCGCTTGCGTCTTAATTTTCTTTCCAATCTTCTAATTTTTTGTTTTATACGATCACAATCATCACCTTTTCTTTTAGGCATTATTTTAACACTATAAATTGATAATAACTTTTAAAATAACTTTTTCGAGCGAGCGAGTGTGGAACGGCGCGGCACTAAAAAGCGAATGAGACGGATTGCGAGCGCAGGAATCAAGTGGACTAATCTACCCTCAGCAAAATATATATCAAAATTATTTTAAAACTGGAGGTAGAAGAAATCAAATATTCTCAAAATAGTGTGGAATGGTGTGTACTACGCGATACTACAAGTGTATAAAATGCTAATCTCGAGGACGAAGCCTGAAATATAATGCAGCATTCTGAGTGGAGGTTGTATATCAAGAAACTACTGATTTTGGCCAGCATTTGATAGTCCTGCCTGCAAGCCTGCACTTTTAATGTGTACGTCTGACCTATGGAATCAAACAAGATTCACTACTTTGACCGATTATTTAGCAGCCTGCCAGGCTTCCTCAACTCACTTAGTGTCTCCATACTGGGTATAACGGACACCGACGCGATACGGATACCACTTGCTGAGTACTTTCAAAATTCTGATAATTAATATCGGCATATCTGTTTATTTCCACAAGAGTGCAAAACCTACACGGTCAAAATGTATAGAACAGCAGATTTTTTTTCTACCCTGACGACTACATACCAATTACATGAAATCTCCAGCAGAATAAGCAAAGAGTTCCTTCAGGGATCTCACATACATACCAGGTACTCAACTCACCATATCTTGCAGGCGACACCTGGAAGCTCTCGCCGCTGTTGTTGAATTGCCAGTAGAACGTGACGTCAGCAGGGTCCGCGTTCACAGTGCAGCGTACGCGCAGTGGCTCGTCCAGGCGCGCGCCGATGAGTAGTGGAGACGGTTGTGCGCAGACTGGGGCGTCTGTGTGGTAGGAGCAGAAAAGAAAAAAAATAAAGTTTTGGTGTAGTATTGTGACTTTCTTGATTAGCCTGACATTTTGAAGCTGGCGAGTGTAATTTTCGCTTAGTTATCGGAACGACTACTTAATTTTACTTTTTCGTGAGTCGTGACCTGGTGTCAGAGTTTTATTCCACACATGGGCCTCTGACTTGGCTTTACATGCCGTTGAGTCATATCTCTCATGTTTAGTTTTCTCACGATATATTCCTTCACCATTCAGTGAAAGAAAACATCGTGAGGTAGCTAGTGATAAGAATACAATACGCAAATGAATCCAAAAAAAAATAAACTCATTATCGATTGCTTCAATAAAACTAGCGCGGCCCGGACGGGGCCTCTTTGGTGTTTAAACCGCCTGGATTCTACAAGCTAATCTTGTCTGATCCTGACAAGAAGCAAGGATGCAGGTTAAGAACTTACACTGCACTCTAAGATACACCGCCTGACTGCTGGACTCTCCCATCTGATTGGCCGCCCTGCAGGTGTAAAGACCGCCGTCCCTCTTCGTCACCCTCTGTAGAACTAGAGACTTGGTGCTGATGAACACTCCCGAAGACATGTTCTGGCTTACTTGAAGGTCCTAGGGGAAAAGGTATGGTTAAATGGGTATTTTAACAACTATTGTACCGAGCTTCACAGATGGATCGGTAATTATTGTTTCTCAACAAAAGTAAATGCTAAATTGCGAAACTCACTCGTAATAATTTTTGGCTTTATTCTAAAGAGGACTTACAATCCACTGCTTGAAATAATTTAAAAATTCGTCAACAAATGCATCAACTATAGCTCGTGGCTAAATAATAACAGCCGCACCGGGTCTATCTTTAAGGTTAAGTTGTGCTTGCCGTGGTTGTTCCGAGGATGTGTGACCATCATTACATACCGAGTTTCCTCTGTGCCTCGGAAAGCACGTTAAGCCGTTGGTCCCGGCTGTCATTTGTAGATCTTTGACAGTCGTTACGAGTAGTTAGAAGTCAAAAAGTCTGACCTCCAGTCTTACCAAGAGGTATCGTATTACCCAATTACTGGGTAGCTGATACTAATCTGCATCCGGTTAGACTGGAAGATAGTTCGGGAAAAGGCTAGGCAGATGATGATGTCAACATATGTATCAAAATAAACAAGAGATTCAGATTGTGAGTGTGTTTAACAATCAGGCAACTTAATTCTCCTGAAAGTTTTATTTTATGACTTCAATAGGTGAGATTACTTCATCTATACAAGATGGCACGGCTGTTTTTTTATTTCCTTGGCATGAACTTTCGAGAATTTGAGCTGGGTTATCCAAAACAACGTTTCCATCTAGTAGGTATAAATTGCAGTTAACAGAACCATTGCGAGGCCACTTCGGCGAATAGTAATTTAAACCCATTATTTACTCAAACATCACTAAACGAATCATCAAAAAAAAGTTCCTAAACTCAACAAAATGGTGATCATTTCATCCAAGATGGCGACGGCGGTTGAAGTAAAAAACTTTGAAACAGTAAGTAACGTTCCAATGAATCGTAACGTAAATACTTGAGCTGAACTCCAAAGCTCTCCACTTTGACCCACACACTCGAAGAGGCTCGTTGAGATGAACTTAGCTCCTAAATTACCTTAATCGAGCTCCTCGACTGTTTTGAGAGCCTTAACTTTTTTCGTTTGGGGTTTGAATTTGATATACAATTTACTGAAATTATTATCTACCAATATACCTTCATATAAGGGATTGAATTATTTAGCATGTTACAAAAAAAAGTTTGGGGGTCTCATTCGAAAACCAGTGTCTACACGGACAAAATGTTTGGAAAAAATGATTTTGTTTTTAAACGAGTAAAAACTGCTTCGTGAAGTCAAGAATGAAAAGAATAAAATACATCCTAGCTCCATATCAATGTGCCAACTGAGATGCAACTTGTTTCAAGATATCCGTATATGTATTTTAAATGTCTACATTTAAAATGTATACGTTTTAAATGTCTAATACTACAGTCCCGGTAGGTGCCAGGTTTTCGTGAAACTGACTGTCCATAACGTTTGTTAACATTCGTTTGACAACCAGTAGAGACGGCTAAACGTGCTCTTTGAGGCACGAAGGGATCTCGATATGTAAAGCAATGTTACCCATCGATACATTGACAAGTACTGTTTGACAACACAATGTGTTGTGATTCCTTCTCTGTCTATTGATCTAGCTTATTATGCTCGATAGCATCCTTCGACTCTTTTTTCTACCATGTATATATCGATATATACAGAGTTGATATGACAGAGGGCATTAAATTACGCTACGTATACTATACGTGTTTAGTATTAATCCGATACGGTATAAAAATAATAAGCAACCAAATTGAGTTTTTTTTTCTTTCAAACAAACTAAATAGCTTACAAATCAGAATAAAACGCAACCACCCTTTGTAAATTTTCACTGACCTACCAAAGCGGAAACGTCGCGCGCGCGCGTCTTCTTTTACGCACGGGATGTTTTGCAATGACTTGCGTCAGAGCGGCAACAACGCATCGTAGGTTATACTCAGATTTATCGTTTTAAGGTGCATGACCTATGCGTAGACATAATTAGCTGTTAGGAAAGATACATCGTGTTCAAACGATGTAAAAACTTAAAAAATCATTTGGGACTAAACTACTGCTCCTATTTAATTGATTTTTGGTACAGAGCTTGGAAATGGTACCTAGTATGGGCAGTTTAAAGGAAATCCCCTCTGTCGTATCAACTCGGTATACATGATAGAAAAAAGATTATATAATGCCGTGGCAACTGATGTTGTTAACATGATTCATGTTGAGTTTATACATGCCCCTGCCATGCACCTGTGTCGCAAACGCAACGACAAGCAGCAAAATCAAAAGGGGGAAAGCAGAGTCGCTCAGCATATAGCGCGACTAAAAGCGCTGTGATGGACCACGAACAGCAGGCTCCACAGAAGAACACATGCGATGCGGACAGGAAGCCTACGTATCGTAACCAGTGTAGAACAGCACCGGCTGGATCTAACATGCTGCTGCACTACGTCCTGCAGTACCGACGACGCAGCTGTACGTTTCCTGTTTGCACCATTCTACGAAGACTGAGGACATTGTAGAGTACATAGGTTGAAGACCAACTGGACCTTGAGGGTGGAGAAGCTGGACGCGCGCCATAACTCCAATTTCAAGTCGTTCGTGGTGCGAGTTCCGACCCACCATTTGGTGATCCTCCCTAAAGGAAGAGTTTTGACCGAAAGGTTTGCTGTATCGGCGTTTCCGCAGCCAGCTACGTGACACCTCGCAGCGTAACTCGACGCCGTCACTTCTTGTGCACTACAAATGACAGGCAGGACTTTCTGAGGCACGGAGGAAATGCGGTGTCTAACGGATGGTTATCCATCCAAGCACCGACCTTGGCATACGCTGCTTAACCTTAAACCTCTTCTAATAAAAATAATCCTACTTAATATCATAAATACTAATGTTTTTGAGGATGTTAATTGTTTGTTACTCTTTCACGCAAAAACTACTGAATGGATCTGGATGAATTTTAGCACAGGGATAGATAAAGGTCTGGAATAGCATTTACTATAGTTTTTATCCTGAAAGTACAATTTCGTGGGACAATTGCCAAACAAATCCCGGGCGAAACCCTATGCATTAGCTAGTGATAAAGATACATTACTGTACGCCACGACTCACTCACGTTATGGTACCAGGAGATGCGGTGTTCCTTGGGGTTGGCTTTGATGTTGCATTCGAAGTACACGTCATCTCCCTCCTTGATGTCATTGGGGTTCAGGGTGCTGCCTAAAGACATGGTCAGCACTGGTCTGTCTGTGGGAGAAGATTATGGGTGAATCTGTATATTTAATCAAACAAACAAAATGGTGTCTAGGTGTATGCACCTTAAGTCTCTGCGCTTGAGGTGGATGCGCCAGGGTATCCCGCAAAATTATAATAAAATAAAATAAATAAAAATAAAATTCGATTTTTAAATCGTGAAAAAATTGAGAAAAGTGAGTGAGTGAGATTTTTATTTTATTTTATTACATGGGCCCTTATAAAACGTCGACAAAAAGGTGCACGGTTCGGGTTGGTCGTTTCCTATGGAGAAGAACCGGCAAAAAACTCCATGGTTACTCTTTACTTTGCTTATGATTCCCGTCCCGAAATAATAAAATCAGTAGGTATTTTTATTCTTTTTTTTATTTACAAAAATTGGTAAGTGCTGAACTACCAGTGTTTTAAACGCGACCCGTCTGATCCTCGCCCTATAACCACGCTTTCATACATACAAAAAATCTCAACCATTCAATCGACAATTTTTTATTCCCTAAACCACGTTAAGGGGTTATTCTGAAATACAGACAAACTTAAACAACCAAAAAAATTTTGCGTTTATTAATAATTAACTAGGTACCGTAATTTTAATTGATTATTTATGTCTTTTGTGACATCCTCTCTAATATTGACGAGGATAGGCAAAACAACACCTTGTATTATCAATATCTATGCCAAGACATTCATGCCCCATGGTTAAATAAAAACCCCTAATGTGATCAAATAGGGTTTGAAAATTTGTATAGACATACGCTATTTTTGTCGATAGGAAACCCCACTGGTTTCACGAATAAATAAAAAAAAAAAAACATGTTGAGTACTTTACTACTTCAGTAAAAGTGGCTAAGTTTTTTAGCAATCGGTATGCTACGACAAAGTTCCAGCAGTTTGCAACCAACTTCGGAAGTAGATTCATCAGGTCACTTCATTGGCTTTAAGTTCTAGTTAGCAGGGAATTAAAATGTCGCATTTTGTTAGGTTTCTTGTGCGTCATTGGAGTTACCGATTCGGTTTTCTTCACTAGGTTGAGAGTACAAAACTGGAAAAGTAACTACGGGGAGTCTATAATTAGAACAATATCTGTTAGATCGGGTTCAATGGAATTGTATTGAAGGAAAACCTTTACTGTTAACTCCAACTTTATAGAAATGTTTTTTTTTTATTTGCCTAGAATGTAAAAAAAAAAAACAGAAAATTTGTGCATTACCGTTTTGTCTTATTGCAAAGTTAAAAAAAAGGTGTAAAATATTTGAAAATATGTGTTCCTCGAAGGTTATTGACGAAATCATTAATTTAAACACATAAATTAACATTTTTAAATGACAATGACAAAATTCTTAAAAATAATCCACAAACCGTTCCATTCCCGTCTACTTAATGCATTAACTGAAGAAAACAAGTGGAGCAGTAAACATCAACACTTTTGTTATCATTCAGATGATTTTATAAACCTGGATACAATGATAACATAACATAACGCCTGTAATCCCCGAAGGGTTAGGCAGACGTGTACCTTATAATTCACCCACATTACGCCAATTATGTTTTAAGTCCTATGTAAAAGGGGCAGAGATGTTAAAAATGGTTTATTAAAAGTATTTAAATACAAAATGCAAATGCATTGGTACATTAGTATTTAAAATAAAAATACAAAATAGTTTTAAATAAAAGTATTTAATTACAAAATGCAAAATATGTATTTCAAAATAGGTTTTCCAAATAAAATACCTTATTAATTATTTAACTGATTTTAATACTAGTATTTGTTCAAAGAGTTAATCTTTCATGTTACGTCTATGGGGCCTCGTAATCATTCCACCGAATGAAAATAGTCGTTCAACAGGTGCAGAACTTGGTAAGCAGGTATTATATTTGAGGAAGAGTTTTTTTACATTTGGAAATTTGTTCAAGGATTCTAAAGTATTGTCTTCATCTTTTAAATATTGTAGTGCTTCCAAATCTATTGTAGTATTGGCATTATCACTGGCTGCTGAAGAATCAGAGTCCTCAAAAAACATATACGATTCTGCTCTCTCCTTCTTTTTATTAAAGTCAGTATGTTGGACTTGGGAACTCTTTTCACGTAAAATGTAACAAAACTATTTTGTATTTTACAAATACTAAATATATTATATTAAGTATTTCAAATAAAATACTAAATACATTTCGAAAAAAGTATTTAAAATGTAAAATAAAAGTAGGTATTTTGCATTTTGTATTTGTATTTAAAATACATGTATTTCAAATAATTCACATCTCTGAAAAGGGGGCGAGCCTATTACCATCAACCAAGCACAGATCCAGACTACATTGCTGCTACTGAAAAATTCCTGATGGAACAAACCAATAACAGTTTACCCGTCCCGCGAATCGAACGCAGGACCAACAAGACAGTCACATACATTAATATCACTCATAAAGCACAAAAGAACTCTCAGTCACTCCACAACCGCTTACAACAACACTAATTTGTATGCGTCCATGTAGATCATTGCATGTAATCATGCCCACACTGCCCATAGTCCTTTATTTCAGCACCCATTCGCAGATAGGAAGCGGTGTCCGTGGCCTAATTACAGACATGCGGTCTGTCAATACGTTGGACTTAGTATACAGGTACCTAGGTTCGTGGTTAGTGACCGCAGTACGTAGGTTATCTATTCTGATGTAGAGGTTTTTTTCATGGATGATTTATCTTTGTTAATTTGGAGATTTGTTTTCATGATGTGTGTGTGCGTTGTGTTTGAGAGGGCTTAAAGTCGCCTGTGTCTTTAATGTATAATTGCTTTCCATGGATGAATGCCAAATTTGAAATAACTAGCAAAACCGGCGAAACGCGCAAAAGGGATGGGAATCAATATCTATATAAACGATTAAAAAAAAAACTGATTTAAATACTTTAATTAATTACACAACAGGGTTTTTATTGAAGTGCCCCAATTCATTTTGTGCGTTGTTAATAAAATAAAACCCAAACAAATAGTGAAAACATCATTTTGTTTTATTAATTACTAGCTGTGCCCGCGACTTCGTCCGCGTGGAATTAGAATTTTTCTAAAATAGAAGTAGCCTAAGTTACTCCTTATTACATCAGCTATCTGTCAGTGAAAGTCCCGTCATAATAGACAGATAACAGACAGACCAACAGATACATAGACAGACAAAAATTGTGAAAAATGTTATTTTGGTATATGTACCGTATATACATTATATGCATGTAGTAAAAAGCAGTTATTTTAATATTACAAACAGGCACTTTAATTTTATTTATTTGTATGGATGTTTGGATTCAGTTGTTTCATATAGCTAGCGCAAATTAATTAAATTTGGCCTTATATAAGTGCAAAAAAACATACAAATCACTTGTGGCATGTTCGTACACGCTTTTTTCCGAAACCATCGAATCGATTGAATTTTGTATACATTCAATATAAGTTTGTGGTCCCTAGTATTTTGTGACCCACGGATTTCCCTCAAGTTAAAGAGGAAAATATACAAGTCCGTGATTAGGCCTGTCGTACTGTATAGATCAGAATGCTGGGCTGGGAAAAAGATGGATGAAAAACGATTGCATGTAGCGGAGATGAGAATGTTGAGATGAATGTGTGGAGTGACATGGCTGGATAGATTAAGGAATTTGTATATTAGAGGAAGTTTAAAAGTGGCGCTTGTTACAGAAAAATTGAAAGGGATTCGTTTGTCTTGGTATGGACATGTAATGAGGAGGGATGAAACGCATGTGACTAAAAGAGATGATGAGGAATGTGAATGTCGATGGATGGAGAGGGAGGTGAAGGCCAAAATCTGGCTGTATGCACGTGTAAGTAAGTGGGCACGCCCTTTACGTCTGGAGGCTTTAATAGGGATGGTGACTCATTTTTTTTATTTGTTCATCAGGTAGATTATTAAAAAGTATTTGACATGTATTCTTTTTCACGTAATCGTAAAATTACGGAGATATGTTGAGTTGAAATGGCGCATGACGTCACGGCTCAGTACATTTTATACCTAGTTGTGACGTAGTGAGCCCCCACTCTCCAACTTTAATGCGTTTTAACTAAGTATTTTTTTGTTAACTTGATAAAACAAAAAATACGTGTCTAATATTTTTGTATTATCTGATTGACGGACAAAATAGAATTTCCTTTTCTTTACCCAGTCATCATCCCTATTATTCTTGAGTATATTTTTTAATATTTCATTTTATTATTGGTGTGTGCTAGCTAGCATGTGACATTAATGTGATGTAATGGATTCTTTGTTCATATTAACTTGAACACTATTGTATAGAATCTAGTTCTTCTAACCTAACAGACAGATGTGTTGCTGGGGAGTTTGTTCCGCCACTTCTTCCCAGCTAAAACACTAGAAAGTGGCGAAAGGCGGTTGTTTTGAGGGACTTTACTACGTGTTGTAGTAAGCAACGACTTATTGTCGGGCCTACGTTGTGTACCTCTCATACTTAAGTGCCAATGCTGTAACATAGAAACATTGTAGAGCCAAATGATTTAAAAAAAATAACCATGGAGTTTCTGGCCGGTTCTTCTCCATAGAAAACGACCAACCCGAACCGAGCACCTTTTTGTCGACGTTTTACAAGTGCCCATGTAGGCCTATGTGAAATAAAAATATTTTGATTGATTGATTGACTTTCTTTTGTAATTTTGACGTTCAAAAAGTGCTGATTATCAGCCTAATATGAATAAATGACTTTTGATTTTGTTTTTCTTTTGCCAGGTATGATATGAAAAAGAAAGAAGTTAATGATGCCGTGACGTCTAACAGGGAAGAATGGAAGGAGAAAACGTGATGCTCCGACCCTCAGTATAATGATTTATAACTTGTTATGCCCCTTTGAGACCAAAAACTTCAAAGACAACGCAATGACCAACCCTAATAAACTGATGAGCCCTCTTCATAATAGGGATGAAGACTGGGTAAAAAACGAAATTCTATTTTGTCCGTCAGACAGGTAATACAAAAATAGTAGACATACGTGTCTACTATTTTTGTATTTTTTGTTTTATTAAAATATCAAAAAAAAACTTAGTTAAAACTCATTAAAGTTGGAGAGTGGGGGCTCCCTACGTCACAAGTAGGTATAAAAATTACCAACATGTGACGTCGTGCGCCATTTCAACTCAATATATCTCCGTAATTTTATGACCACGTGAAAAGAGAAAAATACGTGTCCAATACTTTTCAATAATCTACCCGACAGACAAAGAAAAAAAATAGTGATCATCCCCTATTAAATGAACAACAGCGTGCAAATGCAGAACACAACGGTGGCTGTGTTGCTGTCATCTGATCAGATTGTCCACGTCACCCCGGACACCAGGACACCCGGACACCCGGACACCCGGACAACCCGACAGATGGTCCAGATACGCTTTGTTAAATGTTAAATACGTCCCCTGTATTCAGAGATGAATTACAAATTTGGACGACCATTTTGGGAGATTTTTAGTTTTGCCTTCACGCCTCAGAATCAGCTCACACCGAGACGTGACGCGACGCGACGCTGCGCGCACTTGTGAGAATTCAGAATACATTACGCAAAGTATTCTGAATTCTCACAACGAAATGTGTATCTTTTTGTGTAGAAAATAAAGTTATATTTTGAATCGCTCTTTAAAAGTGTGCGCGCAGCGTCGCGTCGCGTCGCGTCGCGTCGCGTCGCGTCTCGGTGTGAGCTGACCTTGAGAAGTTTAAACAAAAATAAACGGATTTTACAAAGTAATACGTATTTAAAATAATTTACCGGCGCGGCCATAAATAAATCTAACTAGTTTTTATTTCATCATGTTCCTCAGACATTTCCCTTTTATTGGTTAAACTATGTATAAAGATATTAATACAGCAAATATCTCGACAGCGGCAAGCGGCGGTAAAGGGCAAACGTCTCGTTAAAAAAAAATAACGTACTAAAAACATACCACCTTGAACAATATTGGTTTTTTTTTCAAACTAATATTTATATTAATGAAACGGTATGAGCAGATTATAAGCATTCCAAAAATGAATAATACTTGTCCATTTATGTCAAAAACTTTCGAGTAATGTGGCGTTAAATTTTAGTAACGTATTGCGTCAAAATTACGATATTGAACATAAGTCAGCTTTGATGCTTAGTTAAATATATTAGGATTAACAAAAAAAGTAGCGAAATGAAATCTTATCTATTAGACTATATTAATTTATTATTTCAATTCCATAACAATAATTTTCATTTAAAAGGGTTTTGAGACGGCGTTGTATGGGACTTGCCCATAGTGCGCCGACCCCAAATAAATAGGGATGCCTTTGAGATTAGCAGAAAAATGGGTACTCAAAATCTACTTACAAACTACACCCATCCTGAAGGCGTCTTCCAGAGCCACCCTGAGCACCGGGTTATCAGCTCTGCACCTGATCATGGCGCCATCGTCTTCTGGCTGAGGTAGCATGGTCAGCTTGCTGACTGTGGTCGTCTCGTTTGTGAACTCGCTGTGCTGTTGAGAAATGAAATTTATTTTGAAACTGTTAAGGTTGATTTTGTAATATGGACAGTGTGATTTTGGATTTTCGAAAAAGGTATTTTTTTTTTGTTCTTTACGTTAGATTGGCCGGAGAAAACCGCACGGAGGAAGAGTGGAAGGCTGGGAGTGGGGGGAGCTTTGCCCAGAAGTGGGAAAATTTTGGTTGAAGAAATAAACGAGGAATTATGAAGTTCTGATGAATTTTGCTAATAATTAAGTTCCATGAATACTCATGCAATAATAGGGATGATGACTGCGTAAAAAAACGAAATTCTATTTTGTCCGTCAATCAGGTAATACAAAAATATTAGATACGTATTTTTTGTTTTATCAAGTTAACGAAAAAATACTTAGTTAAAACACATTAAAGTTGGAGAGTGGGGGCTCACTACGTCACAACTAGGTATAAAATGTACTGAACTCAAAATATCTCCGTAATTTTACGATTACGTGAAAAAAGAAAAAATACGTGTCAAATACTTTTTAATAATCTACCCGATGAACAAATAAAAAAAAGTGAGTCACCATCCCTATTGTTGTTACAGCTGAATAATAATAACTAATCAAATTAATGAAAACCAATTCACAACAAAAACACATTTAAAAAAACTGAACCGATTCTATACAACAGTTAAATTTCATTAACAAGGAAAACTTATGTGAGTTACTAAAATACTCCACAAAATTGTTTATTTCTCATACAGTTAGAAACTAAAATGCACTCGAACAAATGCAACAGTAACGAGGTTTTAACCTAATTGGAGGACACATCCGAGGATATCTGCTAAATCATCCATGTATTCAGTGTATTCTCTGAGAATGTTTTTATTTATTTAACTAATAATAGGGGATCGGACTGGGTAAAGAAAACGACATTCTATTTTGTCCGTCAGACAGGTAATACACAAATATTGGACACGTATTTTTTGTTTTATCAAAATATTAAAAAATTACTTAGTTAGAACTCATTAAAGTTGGAGAGTGGGGGCTTACTACGTCACAGGTAGGTATAAAACTTACCTACATGTGACGTCATGCGCCATTTCAACTCAATATATCTCCGTAATTTTATGACCACGTGAAAAAAGAAAAAATACGTGTCCAATACTTTTCAATAAACTACCCGACGGATAAAGAAAAAAAAATAGGATTATCCCCTATTTAAGGAGCTCGTGGCTAAATAATATCAACCGCACGGGTCGATCTTTAAGGTTAAGCCGTGCTTGCCGAGGTTGGTCCGTAAATGGGTGACCATAATTACATACGAGCTTCCTCCGTGCCTCGGAAAGCACGTTAAGCCGTTGGTCCCGGCTGTCATTTGTAGATCTTTGACAGTCGTTACGAATAGTCAGAAGCTAAAAGTCTGACATCCAGTCTTACCAAGGGTTATCGTATTACCCAGTTACTTGGGTTGTGGAGGTCAGATAGGCAGTCGCTCCATATAAAATACTGGTACTCAGTTGCATCCGGTTAGACTGGAAGCTGACCCCAAGATTGTTTGGGAAAAGGCAAGGCAGATGTCATCATCTGCCTCGCCTTTTCCCAAACTATCTTGATATCATTATCAACAGATGTATCAAAACTAAATCAAAAATAAAAACTCGAAGAAAAGTGTCACTTACCAACCTGCATTGGGCCAGTTGGCCACGAGTCCCTTAAATATTCCCACTCTGTATTGGGAATATTTAAGGTACATAATGCTAGACGAGGTCCCTCTATAACAAAATATTGTTACCTACTAGACTTTCCCAAACGCTACCCTTTCCAGTAACACAGTCGAATATGAATATTCTCTCAATAAAATAAATTTAGCACCCCCAAAGGAAGCCACCAAAGTTTTTATCACAAGAAAAGAATAAAAAAACTGTAAAAAAAGTACCTAAAGACGCAGTCCCAAGTTTGTATGATAACGCCCTGTTTATCCTGTTTCGGAGTTAGATTATGTAACAGATTAGCAAACACCTAAGTTTACCTACGGAATTAGCTGGGTTTCTCACAGGAGACAGGACAACGAAAATTAATGACGCTCAGTTATCAAGACTCTAGTTTAGTGCTTGAGTTTGTTAGAATTAAGGGTTTGTTCTGGTAACGCGATTTTGTGTGTCAAATTTTGGTCAGCGTGTTTTAAACTGTGAAGTTTTGCCGTGTGTATATTTCGTCAAAAAATAGAAACATAATAATAACGCTTGGTTAGGCGTTGGCAAGAAATCTTATATAATATAATAAGTTTATAATGTTTCAAGAATCGCATTCTTCAACCTGGAAGTTATTAAAAAGGTGGCGCACTCAACATGGTCTCATCGCGTCATGTTCGTGAACGCGCGCAGTCAGTTGTGACTGGTCATCTTAGCTGCCACGGTTTATTTTAATTACTTTATTTTTGAATTACTGATTTAATCTTGTACTCCAGACGCTCATAACTTGCCCGTATTTCTACATCGTTCTCACATATTTGTAATTCTTAACATGAATGATGTAACCAAGATTATTTAACATATTTTGATTTAAAAGAGTGTTCATGGAGTTTCTTACCCATTCTTCTCCATAGAGATCTACGCTTTGGAATGGGAAACTACAGCACTTTCACAAGTTATTATGCCTTGTGACTGGGACTGTAGCTTCGCGTTTATATTTTCTTTCAAAAGTGCCTGTAATGGACTAATTGAAATAAATGCTTTGAGTTTGAGTTCTCCTATGTATTCTTTTGTTTGCTCATTATAGGAACAGTTGGTACCAAACTCTTAGCGAAGTTCCGGGCCAGCTCAATTCACGCTTTATAAGAAGATGGCACGTAAATCGCCGCATCAGAACAAGACCTTAGCTGTGAAAAGTTCTGGTCCCAAGTTGGTCCTAAAGTCTAACGAAGATTGCGCTAGAACTTTATCTAGTTATTTTTGTGTTTTTTTTTTAGTAGAAGGTGTAAGTGGGTTGAAGTACTAATTGCGTTGGGATTACTCGAAGATAGTTTGCAGAGTATAGGGCCGTAGTGACCCGTTTCCCTAATTAAAGAAAATAGCAAGAATAAATGTAATTTCCTTTGAAATAAGACTAATTATTCCGTGGCAGGGATTTCGTTACCAGCAATACTGTTGGTACAATAGGTAATACAGAGTGGTGATTCTTAATAACATCTCGAGTCTGAACAGTTTAGAGTATGTATGTAGACTAGCTTCTGCCCACGGATTCGCCCGCGTGGATTTCGGCAATGGCCCACGTATGTGTTAACCCCCGCAAAATAATGTAGGTACATGAAATTTCAGCCTTCTACCTTTAAAAATTTCTTTAAGTCCCTTAGGGGTTGAATTTAAAAAAATCCTTCCTTATTCCTCATCTACATTATATAGGGAACCTTTGTGCAAAATTTTCAGCTTTCTAGGTCCAAGAGTTTGGGCTGGGCGTTGAGTCAGTCAATCAGTCAGTCATCAGGAATTCTATTTTTATTTGTATAGATTGAGGGATATAAGAGCTGAAGAAGACCAAAGAAACTGTGGATGGACTGTGTAAAAGATGATATAGCTAGAAAGGAGGTGACTGCTGAGATGACGATTAATAGAGAAGTATGGAAGAAGAAGACATGCTGCTAACTCCAGATCCTAGTCATATAATGTGCACACACATTCAGACTGCGTGCTGCTACTAAAGTACTTAAACGAGCAAAAGTTTTTTCAGTATTCCTTAGGGATTCGGTTTTCCCCATCCATACTAATATTATAAATGCGAATGTCACTCTGTTTGTTTGTTTGTATGTTTGTATGTTTGTATGTTTGTTTGTATGTTTGTTTGTTTGTTTGTATGTTTGTTTGTTTGTTACCTTTTCACGACTAAACGGCTGATCGGATCTTAATGAAATTTGGCAAGAAGATAGATTTCAACCTTAGGAAGGATATAGGCTATATATCATCACGCTACGACCAATAGGAGCGGAGCAGCAATGAAAAATGTTGCGAAAACGGAGAAAATGTGACGCAGACGGAGTTGCGCGGGACAGCTAGTGTTGTATATACTAAGAATATTTTTGTAATTAACGATATTATTCGCCTTACAATATGGTCTACAGAAAATTACTTTTATAAAGAAGCTTTGACATTTTTACGTAGGCCGATTAGCAAACAAAACATCTGATGCGGAAACTCACTAATGAAATCTCATCATAAGTACGCAGTTTTCTAAAGAAAATCATAAGTAGCTCAGCTTTTCTAGGAAAATAATAATTTCTTTTTACAATGATTTCCATCATCTCTTCATAAGAATTCGAAGTAGCTCGTGGCTAAATAATAACACACGCACGAGTCGATCTTCAAGGTTAAACCACGCTTACCGAGGTCGATCCTTGGATGGGTGACCATTCATTACATCCCGAGTTTCTCCCGTGCCTCGAAAAGAACGTTAAGCCGTTGGTCCGGGCTGTCATTAGTAGATCTTTGCGAATCGAAAAAGGTAGACGCCCAGAAGTCTGACAACTAGTCTTACCAAGGGGTATCATTATCCAGTTCTTACTGGGTTGTGGAGGTCAGATAGGCAGTCGCTTCATATAAAATACAGGTATGCAGCTGCATTCAGTTTGATTGGAAGCCGACCACAGCAATTCTATTCAAAACAATGTGCTGATGGATGGATTGAATAGTACGGGGGTCGTGGAGGTGTTTAAAGTAAAAATCTTACATTAAAAACTTGAGTTTAAATAAATAATTGTCAAAAAGTTGGAACTTTAACCCCTAATATCTCCGTAAATAGAAGGTTCCCAGGTATGGTGTAGAACAAAAAAATGATCGCAATGACAGGGAGAACCAGTGCCTTTCGGCTTCGTTAAGAAGTGTTTTACACCTTTTATATCAGCACGCTACGACCAATAGGAGCGGAGCAGTAATGAAACATGTTGCGAAAACGGGGAAAATGTAACGCAGATGAAGTTGCGCGGGACAGCTAGTATTATATAATTGATCTTTTTGCCAACACGGAACGTGTAAAGTTTTTACGGTTTAGGTATGGTGTAGAACAAAAAAAATATCGCAATGACAGGGAGAACCAGTGCCTTTCGGCTTCGTTCAGAGGTGTTTTACACCTTTTAGATATAGATGTTAAAAGCATTGATTGGTCTCTTACCCTTACCTTTCCCCTGGTATATCTTCTGTTCTCTCTGAACCAGGTGACCTGGGCCGCTGGTCTGCTGCCGTGGGTCACGCAGATGATGGTGATTTCGGAATCAGCAGACATCTGTCCAGGCTTGTTGGTGATCATCACTGAAGTTGGACGTACTAGGGACAGAAGAGGATGTTAGTTGATTGAGAAGAAAAATCTTAATGTTTTGAATCTAAGCCTAAGAAAGAAAAAGTATTTATTGATGTCGTACAAGACAGAAAAAAAGGTTAAAATTAACAAAAAAGAACGAAATTAAAAAAGTAAAACAGAAAAAATTCACAATGCATTACACCTTATCTTTCATCGGCCGAACGATGCTTGTACACACAGCATTACATCAAGGTACCAGTCTATGCGGATCTCACATTGTACGGTAAATCTATGCACAGTGAGGCCATGTTACATGTTATACTGGAATGTATAGCTTGTTATGTCACTGCGTGTACGTTAAGTGCTGAACTTGACCGATTGAATCAAAATGCCGTGTGAAACCGTGCCCGGTCTCACAATAGATACGATTTTCAATTTGAGTGAACGAGACAATATGGAGTTATAGAATCTATAATATAGAGTCAATTTGAGTGAGCGAGACAATATGGAGTTATAGAATCTATAATATAGAGTCAATTTGAGTGAGCGAGACAATATGGAGTTATAGAATCTATAATATAGAGTCAATTTGAGTGAGCAAGACATTTTGAGTGAGCGAGATATTGAAATATCAACGAGTGCGGAACTCTTCCCTTTCTCAATTGACTTCCAATATCTCTTGTTGGCACGGAGGAAGCAAATCAATGATTTTATTGATTTATTTAACACTATAAGCACATAGTCCAGAGGCGTACTTAAAGCCATAGGCATTTTCTACTAGTCAACCTTTGGGTGATGCAGAGACAAACAGTGGTAGGTGTTTATCTAAATGTGTGATGTGTTTTTGATATCATCATCATCATAAAATATCAGTCCGGAACCACCCACTGCTGGGTTTTTTCTGCCACAATTCCCGGTTCGCTGGGTCCCTTATCCAGGTGTTTCCCGTGACTTTGACAATATCGTCGACCCAACGAACTTTAGAACCGTCCTGTTTCTTCCCGAATTATTTGGCCTAACCTTTGCCATCAATAGGTCAAAACCTTTGATGATTTAATTATTTTGTACATTCGGCCAAATTCGGTTGACAACTTACGAGCTCAGTTCGGCGGATTAGGTGTTGTGCGAACCGTAAACGTTTTTCTAAAAAAAATATGTAAGCTAGAAACAAAATATGTTTTCTTTTAATATTTAGAGTAACAAAAAATTTTTCTTATAAAAACTGAAAGAGACAAGATTCTTGGAACTGGGACTAGAAAATAAACACGATTTTCAGATTATCTACTTCGTCCCTGCAGAAGGACATAAATGAAGATACATCGTAAATTGACCTTCAAAAAGATAAGTTTTAGCTGAGAGATTAGTTAGATCGCAGACTAACAATAAAGGTCGATGCCTTTATTGTTAGTCTGCGATCTATTGCTGGATTGCTGTGGAACGATTTCCACAGCAATTCCTGGCAAAACCTACGTATGTGAACTGAAAATGTGGGCGGGATCATCCACCCTACGCACGAATGCGTTAAAGACAAAGAAATGAAAATCGCATCTAGCGTGACCAACTAATCCATACACATCCTCCATAAACACAGCAAAGGATGGAAAAAAAATACGCCAAAAAAAACAACGAACTTCCAAAAAAAAACACATATCATCTGCCTAGCCTTTTTCCAACTAGATAAGAGTCAGCTTCCAACCTAAACGAAACCGGAGGGGGCAAGCCTATTGCCGTCAACCGGGCACAAATTCAGACTCCATGGCTGCGACTGATAAAGTCCTGATGGAAAAATCCAGTAGCATTTTGCCCAACGCGGGAATCGAACTCAGGTCCTCATGCTCAGCTGTCACGCTTGCGAACGCTATACCAAAGATGAAGTCATATTTTTAGAATTCAGTTAAAAATGCATTGTTCTGAAATGGGCTATTGAAAAGCTTAGTCAGTCCTGTTAAATCCCATGCTCAGTTCGCACATGCGACTAAAACAAAATTATGATGTAAATGTCTGACAATAATTAACTGTGTTACTTTATCTTCATTTTATTACCAAAATACTCCAGCAAGAGTGTAAAGTTATGTTTCCTTTTACACTTTATAAAGTGCTCAAGTAACATGTTTGTAAATCTAATAATTATGTACAGTCGAGTCGCTAGAACCTTTCGAATTATTTCCCTAATAAACTCAGGACACATAATAACTTTTGAAATTACAGCTAGTGCTTATAAAACTATATTAGGCGATTATTACACTGCCACGCATCACGCTGCATTTTGCATGTCAACGCACCTACGCGCGTATTTGCGGGAGTGCAGCGTTTTGTGGATTCACGGCAGATCCGACTCATTTCATTCAAAGCCGTTCGCTGTGGTGATAGTGCAGTGCAGAGCCCATCCAAAATCACACACGGCACTGCGAGACTCGGTGTGCCATACCTTGCGTTTCGCCCCGCACCCACGCGCGTGTGCGCATGTTTCTCTGCTTGTAGGCGCGTGATCTTAATGAACGCGCGTGGATGCATGCATGTTTTCTATACAAATGGAGATACTTACAAGCAACGTTAAAACACGCATTCACACGCTACGCTGCGTGGTGCGTGGCAGTGTGTTAATCGCCTTAATCCACTTGATGCGAAAGGCCAAGATATTCTTTAACGTGTTAGCTGTATTTTAGGCAAAAAAAAAAAAAAAACGATTTTTTGACAAAGGAATATAAATTAAATCTGTTTAATTTAAACACTGTTAGCTTTCACACGGGAGATATCCGTCAGTGTCAGTGTAAGTGAAGTTAGAAACTGTGAAAGCTTAAGGGCAGGTTGCAGTACTTTTTAAGATTTTTGAACGTCTGAAAATCTTATAATATATGAGAGAAAAAATATCCACATATAAAAAATGAACATACCCTCCAGTAAATCGTAAAGATAGAAACGCGATTTAGAATCACTCGGGCTCGATAAAAAAAAAAAACAAAAATGACACTAAAACACAATTTTAAACGCTGCTTAGAGATTCTTTCATGAATTATATGACAATTATATCAATAGGTTGAGCTTTTTATTTTGAAGTAAATATTGAATACAAATATTATTATTTCGTTATAATTTTTTTCCAAGAAGAAAATACAATCAAAATTTTGGATTATATCGCTCGGCCTGCGAGCGCCGTTCGTTCATAACTACAATCTGTACAGCATCCTCGCCTCAAAACAGTGGAAAACAAATTAATGGACTGTAGTGTAATTCCGTGAAAATTTGATTATGACAACACTGAGTTTCTAAAGCGGTAAAGCAGATTCAATCGTGCACTAAGCAAATAAAATACACCTTAAGAGCATTTACGCCTTTCGACATTTCATACAAACTTTCAAGTCTTTATTTTCCGAAATGGCTGAACCGATTGTAATGAAATTTCATACGCATAAGCAGGATTCATAGATCTAAAAAGTTATTAAATACTGTAGCGATAAAGTTGAAAATTATTAAAGAAATTCCCACCCCCCGGCACCGGCGCCCGTGTTAGGTTTTTTTTCGTTACGGAATTTCTTGATTCGGTCGCCGCGCTCAAAGCCCGCGATAAAAGCTATGCAATAGCTTAAAAACATTTTTCTATAGTATCCTGCTTATGCGTATTAAGTTTCATTTAAATCTGTTCAGTTATTTAAAAAAATAAGGACTATAAAGTTTGTATGAAATACCGCTGGTGTCAACGCTCTAGGTGACGAGCTATTTTTAATAAGACTGTACTCACAATGCATCTCAACTCTGGCTGTTCTTTCATGAGGGCTCAGCAGAGGAGTGTTGGTAGCTTGGCACCGTATACTAGTGTTCAACCAACTCCTCTCGGCTCCTCCTATGCTGATCTTGCTGACGATCACCTTTCCGTCGTTCTTGAGGATCGTGTGGTCATCTATTTGCTTGTTGTTGATCAGCCAGGTTAAGGTTGGTTGGGGACGACCTGGTGGAAGAAAAAAAATATTTTTTATTTTTGTGAATTGCCATTGTATAGCTGTAGTAGCTATCTTCAATATCATGTGGTTAGTGGTTAACCTGATGTCAGAGTTTTTACGCCATCGAGAATAACTGTCAGTGATGCTGGTTTCCTCACCATGTTTTACTTCACCGAAAAAAGTGATAATTATGGTATTGGTGGTTGAGTGAATGTCATGCTCACTTAAATGTCACGCTGATGGTGGTGTGTCGGGTCATTTAGTTCCCTTCAAAATGGTTGAGTTGAATGATGGCTGATACATGCGTCATGTTCGTGAACGGGCGCTGTCAGATGTGACTGGTCGTCTCTTAGCTGCCACGGTTTATTTTAATTACTTTATTTTTGAATTACTGATTTAATCTTTTACTCTGGACGCTCTTAACTTACCCGTATTTCAACATCGTTCTCACATTTTGTAATTTATAACAAGAATGATGTAACCAAGATTTTGTAACATATTTTTATTTAAAAGAGTGTCCATGGAGTTTCTTGCCCATTCTTCTCCATAGACATCTACGCTTTGGAATGGGCAACTACAGTAATTTCACATGCCTTGTGACTGGGACTGTAGCTTCGCGTTTTTTTTTTGTTTTTTGACTTTCAAAATTGCCTGTTATGGTCTAATTGAAATTAATGCTTTGAGTTTCAGTTTGAGACCTATGACCTATGACTTGACAGTCCGACAGTCACACAACTAGGCTATCACTGTTGTATTAGCTGTTAATCAACAATTGGTTGGAATTACCCAGCCGATGTTGAATAAATATTGATGTGATTTAACGACTCTTAATTACTCAAAATTGACGTCTATTGTGCTTACTCTGGTGTGCGTGCATGACCAGATGTATGAACGTAGACGAGGCAAAAGGAGTTGGTAATATCGTAGCAGGTGGCGTTTTGTGGTTTCTGTCTACCCCCCCCATGGGGAAAACTAGGCTTGAGTTTATTTATGTATGGTATGCTACTCCGGATCCTCTGTAGGAGATCGTTGTGCTCCTTATATTATTAAATAAACACGGACGATAAACGTTTTCGATTGGCACGCGGCCTTATTCTTTCTTTTTTTTTTTTTTTTTAAAACGTTGCCCCACACTAAGAATTTCTCCTGTATCGTGGGTGCGTTTACAAACATTTAAACTGACATACACAAACAGCCAGACCCGAAACAACTATCTGTAGGCCATGCAAATATTTGTTTCGTGCGGGGATCGAACCCGCGACACGCAGCGCAGCAGTCAGACTGCTCAGCTATTCGGCTCTATATGGTTTATTCTGCTATTCGGGCTCAGACTGAGCTCGTAGACATTAGAAAGTCTCCAATTCTAGCCGGATTCCACGCAAATAGTGCTATCATAACACCATTATCTTCTTAATCATCAAATTCAAAACACAATGCTTTAAAATCTTCAACAAAGACCCAATTAAAACCAATAATTAACGAAGCTCTTAAAGCCAAACTCGAAGAAACTTTAAATTATAATCGAGAAAACAATTATCTTCAGTAAAACCACGGAAATTACAACTTGAACATATTTCCAACTTAAATACAAACAAAAAGGTCTGGTAAAACTATCAAACAATTACACTAGGTCGAAGAACTTGGGTCTCGCTTGTAAATTTAGCAAATTTTGCGCTGCAGCGGAACTTTTAGCCGAGTTTCTCAGCGCTGCAGCGTAAACAAGGGTAGAGACCAACGAGGTTAGGTGAACAGTCAGACGTTACTACAAGTTTGGAAACCCTCCCTTATCTAACTGCGAAGTTTAGATCCTTTTGAGCTAACTATAGTGACCTGAGGTGACTTTCTGGAGATGTTAACTGGTTGGAAAGTTTTGGAAGCGTTTAGTAGGTTACTACCGTTTCGTTTCAGTGGGGATGTGGCGTTGAATGAGTGAAAATTCAACGGTGGACTGTTATACTACTGTTTTTTATTTAAATGATATTTATTGTGCAAATAGTTTCATTTTTTCTTTTTGTTTCGTACCTGAGTAGAAAGTATCTACTATTTAAGACCCTAATGTTGTTGATTGAAATTCGGCACTTTTTAAATCCAGTTTATCTGATGATACACGATTTTTTAACCAAACACATTTTTGTTTAGAAAAATTGTGTTTACAGTTTAATCTACTAAAGTACTAAGCAATAGAAAAACGAACGAGACGCACAGGTATTCCGTTTAAACCAAGTCATCTCACAAAATTCAGAAAAATCTAGTCCAAAATTTGAGGTGCCATTTTTCCGTAGAAAAACAGAACGAAAATACAGCGCTCCAGGTCAAAATGATAGCAGACTAGAAAAATTATGTATTCAAATATTCATACAAAAATATTCGCCAGATATAAAAAGGATTTTAGGGCACAATAACCAGATAGTGTCCCAAATACCAGAAAAAAAAAAAACAAAAAGGTGGACTATTAATTGGATTTCCATTTATTTCAGTGTGAAAGCGTAAATATCGGAAATTGTAGATACCATAAAGTGACCAAACTTTTTTGTTATTTATGGGGTATGATCTCCAAAATTGTTAGTGCGAAAAAATAAAGTAATAAAATAATGATTTAGTTAGGTTTGTTTTTGTTTTCGGAAAAAGTTATTGGATTCGGGTGTAGTGACAATGTAATGAATAAATTATTCGGTTATTACGTCGGCTGCGATGTGTTGCAGTCGCGGTCGATATGCAATTTTGTGTTTTTTAAGGATCCGTACCCAAAGGGTCAAACGGGACCCTATTACTAAGACTTCGCTGTTCGTCCGTCCGTCCGTCTGTCACCAGGCTGCATCTCATGAACCGTGACAGTTAGCCAATTGGAATTTCTACAGATTATGTATTTCTGTTGTCTGTTGTTGTTGTTGTTTTTAGTATTTGTTGTTGATATCAACAAATACTAAAAACAGAATAAAATAAATATTTAACACCTTAAATATTTATTTTATTCCACACAAAAAAGTATTTTTTTTTGTCCGTTTTTATAAAAATGGTACGAAGGATCCGTCCCTTCGTGCGCGAGTCCGACTCGCACTTGGCCGGTTTTTTCGTTATTTTATGAACTGCCCGTAGCTATGCTAGAGAGAATATGAAATTGCGTGCTGTGTGGGACTTCTTTTAGTCTGTCTTATTCTGTTTTGAGTAGTTAGTACCTAACTTGGTGTCAGAGTTTTTATGCCGATAATGGGCCTCTGACTTGGCTTTACATGCCGTCGAGAATTATCTCTCAGGCATGCTGATTTCCTCTTGATGTTTTCCTTCAACGAAGCAAGTGATAATTTTACAATACTTATACAAGGTGTTGTTTTGCAACCTCGTCAAATTTCAGGAGGTGGTCACGAAAGACATAAATAATCAATTAAAATTACGGTACCTAGTTAATTATTAATTAAACGCTGATTTTTTTGGTTGTTTAAGTTTGTCAATATTTCAGAGTAACCCCCTTAACGTGGTTTAGGGACTAAGGAATTATCGAATAAACGTTTGAGATTGTTTGTATGTGTGTAAGCGAGGTTATAAGGCAAGAACCAGACGGGCCGCGTTTAAAACAAGGGTGGTTCACACTTACCGATTTACGTAAAAAAGAAAAAAAAAGAACCCATTTTATTATTTATTCGGGACGAGAATCATTAGCATAGTTACCTCCTTAAATTTGACGAGGATACAAAACAACACCTTGTATATTGCACATAATTATATTTATAATTTTATATAAGTATTGCACATAATATATTGATAATTTTATATATTGCACATGAATTCAAAAAATCAACCTTGGTTTCGAACTTGATCCCTGTGACTTGGCAGTACAACGGTCATACCTGTACCATAGTACTTTTTTCATTTTACTAGGTATTCAAGTTATTCCATTTCTTAGTAATGAGACGCATAACAAACGACACACTTATTCAAATAATACTGAATCAAGTTACAGGACAATCAGAAGTTTTATTTCAATAAGAACGTTGTTACACATAGTTCTAAGTTTTTCTCCGAAAGAACTCGGGGCGCCGGCGAAGTTAGTTTACTAACAAGAATAAGCGACTGCATAATATATGATATAATATCGGGGAGAAGCAAAGTGTAGGTATGTAGGTCTGGTGGAACTGTTTGGCATTTAGTAGCTAAAATTTGGACTATTTTATTAACTAAATGCTGCAATGAAACATACGTTTTTAAACTGGCATATACACTAACACACTTGCAGTTCCTTGCCCATACTTCTCGAGATCTACGCTTTGGAATGGGCAAGTACAGTACTTTCAATAGTAGTGTCTTGTGACTGGGACTGTAGCTTAATTTTTATTGTTGTTCGACTATTCAAAAGTGCCTGTAACTCGCCTTCTTGAAATAAATTAATTCGATTTTGATTTGATTTGTACACACTCGTTTTTACATTTTAAATATCCCGTTATCAGTGTCAATGGTAGAAATGTAATATATTTAAATTATGAATTTTGATATTCATTATCAATATCTGAAAAAGAACGAAAGAAAATGTTTATAAAGTTAAAGGAGGAAGAGGATTTTAGAAAATTGATTCTGAAATATTTCCGTCTAAAAGACACACAACATTACATACTGCTGTTTTCGCACTGTGGCATTACATACTTTTCTGTTTTAAAACGTTTTCAACATTATTTACCTAAACAAGACTGTCCTCCATTCCCCAGAATCTTAGTCACAACACTTGGTGCCATTCGGGAAAAACTCGACGGCAAAATTGTATAAATTTTAACGAGCGATAAATATCGACACATTGCCTTAATCCGGAACTGGAAGTAACTGGGCCAAGGCACAGCCTTCTTAAGTCGACTTTTTAAATGCGACACCCTTTTTTGGTCTTATTTGTTTTGCTGGAGCGAGAATTTGTATGGAATTTCGAGCAAGAAAAGTGAGAGGCTTATTGCTTTGGTACTGCGCTGCGCAAAATCGAAGAAGACGGAATGGTTGTACTTTAATCTCGCATTTAACGAGTCATGAAATCGTAATACAGATTGATAATGTTGTAATAAGGTGTGTATTAATCAAGCGCAAATCCTTCTAAAAGTGCCTTTATAGCAAACGAGCTCTGTTCCCGTATTCACATTCGCTTAGTGTAAAAACATATAGAGCATTTGTTCGATGTTTTATCATTGTTCGCGTCGGTTTTAGGGAAGATGACGACTGATATAAATGTAAGGAAAAAAAAGACGTCATTTTGCAGTGACTCCAACTAAAGCAAAACCCAGACTCTTGGCAACAAGGTCCACGTGGTGGTATCACAGACATTTCAATGCAGACCTAATATCTGTGAAACGTTGGCAGAGAGGAGGCCAAAGTCCCAGAAGTGAGAACATTGTAGACTGATATCTGTTCAGTCGCCGCCCGACCAGCCAGGCCCATAGTGGTGGTGAGCAATAGTTCCTGCGCGCCTTCATTGAAGTTATAGTTGCTGGATAGGCCGCAGTTCGGATTAGGCCTGACGGGAATGGCTGGCTGATACCATTCAAGGGTGCGTGCGAATTTACTTGTATCTCCCGGGCCCCCGACACTTGGTATCAGTAAGAACAGTGGTTTTTTAGTCGGTTTGAGTCCGACATAACCCTCCGCTCACTCCATACGGAGGGTATCCATAAAGACGCCATTTTTTGAAGTGAAACTTCTTATGCGACTTCCAACAAGTTTAACGTTCTAATGGAGGGGGAATATTTTCTATTACCCAATAAGAGATGGCGCTATTACAAGATTTGTGACTTCGTAGTTCTACTAGGTACGCAAGATGGCGTGCAAACAGTCATGCATTCGACTCTTCGGTGTTACCAGCCTTCGCTCAATTTCCATGAGTAGAATAACCTCGATAAACTTATGTAATAAAAAGTGTACAACACAAAACAATAAAATATTATTTAGAAGCTCAATAAAATAACGAGAGTGAATGCGTGACACTCGAACGCATGCGTTTAGTATTACGAAGTTTCACTTCTTCCGCGCGTAGGGACTCCAAGCACTATTTTTTTTTTTAAAAAGGCTGATTTCTTTTTAGACAGCAACCATCGAAGCAATTTACCTAAACGACAGATCACTTATAAGAACAGCTATCATTCAATTTTCAACCTTAAAGCTGCAATTAGAAAACGACTCGTTTTTCGGAAAAAGCTTTTCCATCAAAAGTGTCGGAGTTTTTATCAAGTTCCAAAGTCGTTTGTTCAGATTAGTGTGCAAAGCTGTGACGGCCGAGTTTAATGGTATAAAGTGATATACATGGTCACCCGTTCAGCCTGCAAACATATATATTCATTTGCGAGTCCGGTGTCGTCTCATCTCGACAATTTTTCAAGGAGATATTGTTGGGGTATGGTGTTACTTCGTAGTTTATGATTGGTTTTGCTTTTTTTATGGTTTATTACAGCAGCCGTAGTTCAGTTGTTACGGCCCCAACATAAGTAGATATCATAGATTGTGGCAAGCTTTGTGTAATTTATTGTATCAGTGAGTGGCGGTGGCCCAGTGGTGGCAGCCCCGACTTACGAGCAGTAAGCCGTGGGTTCGATCCCAGGCAGGCGCATTACTTTGTGTAGTTTATTTCATCATCGCTACTCTCAAAAACGGTGAAAGAAAACATCGTTAGGAAACCGGCATGTCCTCTAGAACCAAAAGTTCGAAGACACGTGGTATCTACCAAACCGCACTGGGCCCGCGTGGTGGATTACAGCCCACTCCCTGTCATAGGAGAGGAGGCCTGTGTCCCAGCAGTAGGAACATTATAGGCTAATGATGATGATGATGATGATGATTGTATCACTGCTCTGAAAACGTGAAGTCGAAGGAATCGTGACAAATGTCCTATAACCAACAATTCGGAGACATATTGTGACAATCACAATAGGCATGTGTCCACTACTCTACGTGGGGGATTATGGACCATGGACATTTCCACCTACTACAGTTTATACTAGTACATGGAACAGAGTGAATTATTAATAATTATTAGTTCCGTGCTAAGAAATACAAGGTGTTTTTTTGCATCCTCGTCAAATTCAAGTAGGTAACTATGCTAATGATTCTCGTCCCGAATCAATAATAAAATGGGTAGGTAATTTTTTTTTTTCTTATTTACGGAAATCGGTAAGTGTGAACCACCCGTGTTTTAAACGCGGCACGTCCGATCCTCGCCTTATAACCGCGCTTTCACACATACAAATAATTTCAAACGTTTTTTCGATAATTTATTACTACCTAAACCACGTTAAGGGTGTTATTCTGAAATACCGACGAACTTAAACAACGAAAAAAAATCAGCTGTTCCGTACTTTATGTTCACATAACTCGTCAAAATGTAGGGAACAGCAAATTTTTTTTCACGATTTCGGGTTTGGTCTCATAGTAAAAGTTGTTCATAATGATGAATAGAATGACCTCTTAAGAGGTTGTGGTCCCCCGGCAGATGTGAAACATATTTGTTTTATTAGAATTAATCATTAATAAAAAATTGGTTGCCTGTAAAGTCGGTATACGGGCGAAAGTTTTACGTGACAACGACTTTGAGTGGTAAAATAATTTTAATGTGAATATTCATTCGTATAGTAGGAAGAAGGATGAAATAATAGTAACAATTTAAAACAATTATTTGCGCGTGCCTTTCACTTTTTATGTCTGTCTCTCTCGCTCTTAGGCGGGCTAACCATGCCCGAGTGGAAGGGACGCGTGCCTCTCACTCGCTCTCATTGTGAGCGCATAACGTGAGCGGAGCGTAACGCAGTTTCTTGAAGTGTCACCCGGCAAACCAATTTATAAGACGTTGTCACGTCAAAAACCAGCGTTTATTAATAATTGACTAGGTACCGTAATTTAAATCGATTATTTGTCTTTCATGGCAACCTCCTGAATTTTGACGAGGATGCAAAACAACACCTTGTATAGTAAGTGACGCTACATACGCTCCATCTTTCTTCTTTATCGTGGTGTTTAGTGCTAAACCTGTTGTCAGAGTTTTTACGCCGCTCATGGGTCTTTGACTTGGCCTTTAAATGCCGTCGAGAAAAATCTCTCAGGCAGGTTTCCTCGCGATGTTTTCCTTCACCGAAAAAAAGTGACAATTATATACAATACGCACATGAACCTATGACTTGATAGTCCGACGTTCACACCACTAGGTTATCACTGCTTACATACGCCTTAACATTACGCTGATTATGATTTACAATAATAATTTCGTGTTTAGTTTAAAAAGCCAAAAGGTTGAAGGAAGGCACGCTACTCTAATTAGTTTTTTTTTTAAGACTAATTCATGTTCTACACCCACACACAACTATATACAATATTATAATTCAAACAAAGTCCGCTGCAACTAGAACCATACCCACTACGAAAAACTTTCATGTTTTATGTCAACTTATTTAATTTATACTCACGTATGAATATAAGTTATCATCTGCCTACCCCTTTCCAACTACATATGTTGGGGTCGGCTTCCAGTGTAACTGGATGCAGGTGAATACCAGTATTTTACATGGAGCGACTGCCTATACGACCTCCACAACCCAGTTAGTTCTGGGTAATACAGTCTCTTGGAATGACTTCTTGTCAGACTTGCAGGTCAGTGAATAAAATGAAAACATCGGTATGTAGTAATGGGTGCTCACCGATCCATGGACCAACCTAGGTAAGCGCGGCTAAATATGGAGCAAAGTGGCTGTTATTATTTGGCCACGAGCTTCTCCAACTGGGTTGTGGATATCGTTGTTTGTCAAACATACTTTCGAGCTTCTGGCCAGTCGTAACGTCCTATGAATGCTATCTTAAATCTCTTTGAGAAAACATTGTACTTCTTTACGCTTCACTAACATCTGCCTAGCCTTTGCCCAAACTATCTTGGGGTCGGCTTCCAGTCTAACCGGATGCAGCTGAGTACCAGTATTTTACATGAAGCGCCTATCTGACCTCCACAACCCAGTAGCTGGGTGATACGATACCCCTTAGTAAGACTGGATGTCTGATGACTTCCGACTACTCATAACGATTGTCAAAGATCAACCAATGGCAGCCGGGACCTACGGCTTAACGTGCTTTCCAAGGCACGGAGGAAACTCTGTATGTAATTATGGTCACCCATCCACGGACCAACCCCGGCAAGCACGGCTTAACCTTAAAGATCGACCCGTGCGGCTGTTAATATTTAGCCACGAGCTCCTCTTTCTTTTCGCTTCATCATAGTCGGGTAAAAGCTTACAGCCTATTAACATAACCTGTAATTTTTCAACTTCTGTGACTGTTTCTTAATTACCTGCACATAAGACGCAATGCTTGAGCAATAATTGGTCAATTATAAACGTAAGGGCTTAATTATTGGAATTTAATGAGGCAACTCAATTTAAAGTTCTCATTTGCATTCAAAATTACAGTTTCGAACTAGTAACTAAACGCTTGATTGTTGCATGAAATATTTACTTTCAGAATTATGAATTGGGCTATCGACTATGATTACAGTACTGCACTAGCACTCCTTGATATTTTAAAAATAGAACATAGACTGGACTATATTTGGATAGGCTAGTTTGATTCGATTATTCCGAACCAGGAGTTCTACTCTCTAAGCACGAAATCCGTAGTTTCGGCCGAAGTTACGGACGTTTCCTACTCCGTATCACTTCCGGACATGAGATTCGTTAGGAGCCCGAACATAAAATGAATGATAACACGATTAGACAGTTGTCTTTACTTCCGATGTGTTTTCAAAACTCATGAACCCGAAAACAGTAGGAAGTAAGGTTCATTTCGAAGTATAAAGCTAGTTACGGACGGATCCGTATTTTCGTTGACGGAGTTAGAGAGTAGACCCCCTGACCCGTAATCCTAACACGGTCGCGTGTTTTTGGTGCAACAACGACTGCTTCTTCTTTCTTTATCGTGTAGTTAGTGACTAACCTGGTGTCAGACTTTTTATGCCGCCCACGAACCCCTGACTTGGCTTTACATCATCATCAACATCATCATCATCATTTCACCCGAAAGATGTCCACTGCTGGCCTCCCCTAAGTGACGCCACATTAACCGGTCCCGTACGCCTCGCATCCAGCGGACTCCCGCAACCTTCACCAGGTCATCGGTCCACCTAGTGGGAGGCCTTCCAACGATTCGTCTTCCAGTTCGCGGTCGCCATTCCAGAACTTTTCGGCCCCATCGCCCATCCGTTCTGCGAGCAATGTGCCCTGCCCACTGACACTTAAGTTTGGCAATTCTTTGGGCTACGTCGGTAACCATGGTTCTCTTGCGGATGTCTTCATTTCTGATTCGATCACACAAGGAAACTCCGAGCATAGCCCTCCTTATTGCCCTTTGGGTGACTTTAAGCCTTCTGATGAGGCCCATTGTGAGCGACCGCGTTTCAGTCCCGTATGTAATCACTGGCAATACACACTGGTCATAGACTTTCGTCTTGAGACACTGCGGTAAGCTGGACGAGAAGATACCACGCAACTTGCGCGCGAGACGATTCGTGATGACTCTTGAAAACAACTTATAGACATGGCTTAGAAGTGAGATGGGCCTATAGTTCTTCAACCGGGCATTGTCGCCCTTTTTGAAGAAGAGTACCACCGCACCCCTGCACCATGCCTGTGGCGTTTTCCCCTCGAGTATGACGGAATCAAACAGCGTCTGGAGGGCATTAAGTATCGGTTTTCCACCCGCCTTCAAAAGTTCGGCCGTAATTCCATCATCACCAGGTGCCTTGCTGTTTTAAAGCTGTTTCAGATGTTGCCAGGTCAAGTCGTCGGTATAGGCAGCCGGATCCCTTCCGGACATTCTTTGCTCCCCTTGCCTCGCCGTAACCTCGACCGCTACCATAGTCGAGGGTAGACGGGCTGCCGGGTACTAGGGGCCATTTTGGTATTGCGCTCATAAGGGGGGTTTTGCCATAATCCCCACGCTTGGCAGACGGGTTGGCGATCGCAGTACGGTTGTTGCAAAAGCACAGGGAACGCTGCTGCCAATCCCTTCCTCGTCGCCCAGAGCAGGAGGGGGTCATTTAATGATTTCCCATCCGTAACAAAAAAAAGGCATGCTGGTTTCCTCAAGATGGTTTCCTTCTACAAAGCACGTGATAATTACACAATACGCACATGAGTCCGAAAAGTCAGAGGGTACGAACTTCAGACTTATGAATGACTTGACAGACTACGACTGCTCATTTACCTACACAACCCAGTTCCTAGGCAGCATACATACGGCTTTAGTAAGACTGGTCGTCAGACTTTCGGACTTCCAACTACTCGTAAGAACTGACAAAATTCTACGAATGACAGCTGGGACCCATTTCCTGAGAGACGAAAGATCTCGGTATGTTTTAAAAGCTCTTCCATCCACAGAACAACCTTAGCAAGCGTTTCCGACCTATGCAAATGTTATTATTTAGCCACAAGCCCCGCATACTGAAACATCATTATCTGCCTAGCTTTTTCCCAGCAATGTTGAGGTCGGCATGTATTACGTACGTAGTAGTTAATTTAAGTTTTGAATGTACAGTTTTTGCACATACTTTTTGTTTATCATCTTTTGCAAATTTCGCAATCGCAAAATGGTTTGCTGTAAAAAAAAAACCAATTTTGGGTTAAGCTCGCCGTTGTACATAAGTTTTTACATTGCAATTTGTATGTATACACGGTGTAAATCACCTCATCACGAAGCCGTCAACCAAGCATTCTGTACATGAAACTAAGTAACTTTACGCAAAAATTATTGCTGGGAAACAACTTTTTTTTAGGGGGTGTAAAATCATGTTTTGTGGTAGTACTCAATGTAACGCACTCAAAACATTGTGCTGATGGACGGATTGAATAGTACGGGGGTCGTGGAGGTGTTTAAAGTAAAAATCTTACATACCTCTCCGGCCCGCGCGAGCCCATCGGGGATCGCGCCAAACCCTCCGTTGAACCCCGGCGAACCCAAAAGGGACCGCCTCGTACAAGCAAACTTAAACCCTTATCGTACGTACAGTAAGGTTCTAATTCGTTTGTAAAAATTTACGTCTCTGGCCAACTAGAGTTTGATTAAAATGAAACCAAACATACCAACCTAACAACTGCACAAAATTATTAAAAAAATAAAGAAACGCGTCTTTGTCGACTGTCAAAATGAGTCATGGCGGCCAGTGTGGAACGGTGGTGTTTTGTTTTGGAATGCAGTGAAATTTTTGTGTTTTGTGTTGTTAAACTTTGGTAAGTAAATGTATAGTATGTTATAAGTGTATAATGTAACTTTTTAGATAGTCATTTGCTGGAAAAAATATCTAAAAATTATGTTTTTGACCCAAAAATTTCTCCAAAAATTCCTTTGTTGTGAAGTTCGTCAGTCGAAATTGAAAATATGAATTTGACTCTTTTACAATGAAATATGGTCTTGGAAACATTAGTAATAAGCGAAAAAATAGTGATAATTCATAATTTCATGCATTCGAGGCATATTTATTCATATTTATTGATATTTCAAGTATTTTCATGCATTGAACTGCGCAGTTAGAAAATGGCCGATTCTAATAAGACGTTTGAATTGGAATCTTGCAAGAATAATTTATGTAGGACTCCTAAAAAACACTGTCATTAGATTACTTGTATATTTGTTATGTTAGATCTAAAGTTTCGTGTAAATTGATTCAGTAGTTTTACCAAAAAAAAAAAACAAACTACGACAACAGTATGTTTGCGGCGAGCTCTCTGAATTCTATGCGATGTTTATAATTCTCAAGTAGTTATAAAACAGTTGTTTATATTGTAATACATGGTCACGTTAATCATGAACCCGAAACTGTTTACCGCTTGGGATAAGAGCTAATAGAACTCGCGCGATAAGCTTTTTATGAGCGCAGGACACTTGACACGCTCGATGACGTCATTGTGAGGCCGGATGGGTGTTTTACCGTTAGAGCCGGAAGGTCGGAGAGGTTAAAAACTTGTATTTAAAAAAATACTTGTTAAAAAGTTAGAACTTTGACCCCTAATATCTCCGTAACTAGACGGTTCCCAGGTATGGTGTAGAACAAAAAAATGATCGCAATGAGATGGAGAACCAGTGCCTTTCGGCTTCGTTAAGAGGTGTTTTATTACACCCTTTATTTTTTTAATTTTGTGTGCAATAAAGCTAAGTATAAATTATTATTTTTATATTAATGATCTACTTTCACCAAGACCTTGTAATTTTCACCCCGAGAACGAATTACTTATTGTTATTTCAGCCTGCTTCCAATTGGTAGCTGTGTATAAGCTAGGCACAGAAAAAAAAAAACAAAATGGACGCGACTTATCTTAATCTACAAAGTATTTAGTCGCATTAAATCGTCTACTAATCTTTTTTCTCCTCACTGTAAAAGTTTCAGGCATAGCTCCCTTGTTTCAGGACCCTCCCTGAAATCTTAACTGAATAAACTTTTAGACAAATGGTGTACTGATACAAAATGTAGATGATATATTTTTCATTTAGACTTGGGGAAATTTAAACAAGTTTTACAAGTAGAATGAGAAAATTTAGGGCAACGTCTGTAATTGACATTGTATTTTGACTACTTACTTGCTCTAGTGAGAGCGCGACTGCTAAGGTCCTGCGTTCGATATCCCGGTGGTGAAAAGTGTTATTGAGTTTTTTCTATCAGGAATTTCTCAATAGCAGCGACGGATTCTGCTTTTGTACCCGTTTGATGGCAATAGGCTCAACCTCTAATACTTAGGCCTTAAACATAACTGGCAAATGTGTTTTTTTTTTAATGGACAATCGCAGGTCAATCTGCTAAGGTGCCCGCTAAACCGGACTATCCTGTGGTGATCTCAAATGTGAGTGTAGGTACTAATGGGTACTCCTCTGCCTAAGCTCTCAGGGATTACAGGCGTGATGTATAGGCATACAAAGATTTAAATATTAATAATTTTAATAAAAGCATTCAAAAAACTTCTAATAAATAAATGCTACTATAATGTTGACGACTATTTAAATGATGTACTTTAGACATTTTAATTGTTATTTTAGACATTTTTCTGTTAATTTATTTAAATAATGTATTTTTTTTTTTTTTTTTACTACTCGTAAGTTGAAGCCATTACAACTGAGCTACTGCTGCTTGAGTAACGATGAGAATGGTCAAAATAAACAATCAAAAAATGACATTAAAAAACTTTTTTACAAAAAAAAAACATAACCGACTACTTATAACAAAAAAAGTTGAAAATAATTTTACTTTCGGAAGTCGGTGACAAAAAAATAAATGGATCAAACAAGTCACCGACTGCCGAAAGTAAAATTATTTCCCACTTTTTTAGTGTTTTTTTTTCACGGAGAAATGTTTAAATACGTGAAAAATTTACTTAAATAAATTTAAAAAATGTTCATAAAATGAAAACTACTGGGCCAAATGGCAGCTATTCGGCATCAAACTAAAGAAGAATCACGTAAATCGGATCATAGGTCTCAGCGTAATCAGTGTAGGTACATATATTTAAAAAAATACCAATCGAATTGAGAACCTCCTCCTTTTTGAAGTCGGTTAAAAAGATAAACCTCTGAATGGCTATCGCAAGATTGGAGCCTTGAGACAGCTAGACAGGGTCGCAGACCGAGGAGTATATGACGGGAGGCCTTCCCCGCGCATTGGTAGTGAGAAGAACCACACCATTGAGAGAACTGGAAGGAATGGGGGGAAGTTTCTGCTCATGATCATCATCATCATTAGCCTATAATGTTCCCACTGCTGGGACACAGGCCTCCTCTCTATGAGACGAAGTGGGCTATAATCCACCACGCGGGCCCAGTGGGTTTTGGTAGATGTCACATGTCTTCGAATTTCAAGTTCTAGGACATGCCGGTTTCCTCACGATGTTCTCCTTCAACGTTTTTGAGGGCAGCGGTGATGAAATAAATTACACAAAGTAATGCGCCTACCTGGGTTCGAACCCACGGCTTACTGCTCGTAAGTCGGGGCTGCCACCACTGAGCCACCGCTGCTCTTTGCTCAGGAGGGGGATAATACTGGCTAAATACAAAAACTACCCAGTTAAATACATCGACTACCTCGTCGGCCTAGTGGTCACAAACACAACTGCTGAGCATGATATCGTGGGTTCGATTCCTAGGTCAAGCAAAGTGTTATTAGGTGTTTTTATCAGTACTTTCTCTGTACGAACCACGGAGTTTGGATTTGTACCCGGTTGATGGCAATAGGCTCCCCACTATTACATGGGACTTGAACGTAACTGGCGCAATTTGCGTCTACTGTTAGATACGTCTTTGCTCAGCCCTTCGAAGATTATAGGCCTAATATTTTGTTATACAGTGTATAACGGAAAGGGTATATACATACTTAAGGGTGCTACAGACCATCAAACTTGACATGTTTCTCCATCGGACAAAGATCGTACCTAGTAACGAAAAAATTATCTCCTGCCCCATTCAAAATTCGAATACCTATTCGACTCAAATGTATGGCGCAGGTAATATTCTTTTCGCTATTACGATGTTTGTCCGAAGGGAGAAACATGTTCAGTTTGATGGCCTGTAGCACAACCTTAAGTATGTATACAGGGTGTAACGGAAAGGGTATATACATCCTTAAGGGTGTGCTACAGACCATCAAACTGAACATGTTTCTCATCATAAAAGCTGTTTTTCAGCAGAAAAAATATCTGCTGCCGCATAGAAAATTATAATACCTATTCGACCCAAATGTTTAGGCAGCTGATATTTTTTTTTGCTGCAAAAATTTTTTTATGTTGAGAAACATGTTCAGTTTGATGGTCTGTAGCACACCCATAAGGATGTATATACCCTTTCCGTTACACCCTGTATATACCCTGTCCGTTACACCCTGCATAAAGAAAATAAACTCCCAAAACAATGCCTAAACCATTATTCTCAAAAAGATCTCAAAACAATTTATAGAAAACAATAAGAATAAAGACGAGCCAATATCATGGCGATCTTACTCACTGTGTTGACACGTATATTTAGCTTAAGGCTCTGCAAATCCCTTTAAAAGTATTAAGCCACTTATTTATTGTCGGCAAGGCTTTTACTAAGAACTGGGAAGTATTAGAGTATTATTTAGGTTTATCTTTATAGGCTAAAATGGCTTAAATGAGACAAGAGTTGGGTCTTCAATAAAGAATTTTAGGATGGAGATATTATCTGTTTAGGTGGCGTCGCGTAAATATAATTTTAAATTAAAATTAAAGGGTGGTAATAATATCTGTCTATAGGATTTAAAAACAAGGTCTCGGATAAGATGGCAGACGTTTCTCTAAACAAGTAAATAAAATTTAAGTGTCTGTTTGTAATTTTAAAATAACAGCTTTTTATTGAATGCCTATGTCTTATTTCAATTGCATAAAATCACATAATGTGTAAGTTACTTACTTGTAACAAATAAAGCCGTTTGTGTTGTTTTCTGGTCATTCGCTTGCTAAAAGCGGTTACTATAACGCGATTTTGGAAAGCTAATGAAGAAATAAGTCGTTCCGGTAATTTGCACTGCAAGTGTTTTACATTTCATAATCTGCCTAGCCTTTTCCCAAACTGTCTTGGGGTCGGCTTCCAGTCTAACCGGATGCAGCTGCGTACCAGTATTTTACAAGAAGCGACTGCCTATCTGACCTCCATAACCCAGTATCTGTAATACGATACCCCTTGGTAAGACTTTCAAGTATTTTACATTTATTTTTTAAAAACTACCTCGAAAAACAAGGGAAGTTTCAAGATAATTACAGAACATGACTTTCAGCTCACTTACTTTCTAACGGACGATTTTTTTTGACAAATTGGTTTTTAAAGGATGTATTCTTCATGAGCTATCAGAAAAGTATCAGTATAACATCCTGACTTGCGCGGATTTTTCAAAATCAGCCGGTTACGATAGGTGGAAAATTTCCAAAAAAAACTTTAAAAGCTCGATTTCTCCGAAACAATCCATTTTGAACCCCAAGTCATCGGGATCAAAATTGTTGCAATTAGATCCAGAAACACCATTTCAAGGAATGCACCCAATGACCAATCATCCTCTAAAGTGTCTATTACCATCATCCAGAAACCAACTTTAGTTCTAGTCGCAAACAAAACTAAAAATAGCTCACAAAACTAATCACACTCAATCAAAACAACCACTTCTTACAACAGACCCATCCATTCAGAACGATTTCAAACAAATAGCAAAAACTTATACATTTCGCATCTCCGGGAAAGTTGCGTCGACTCCGCAAGAAAAATGCCGGCGCTTTGTTACCGAAACGTAATTTGTATTACTAATAGTTCGTGTTTTCCGATCCCCCTTTCCCTCTTGGGAGCTAGCGGTTTTTCACGGTTATTTCCCGGGTTATTTCTCTGTTATTTCTCGTAGAGTGTGTTCTTTGTCCGCCTGTCTGCGTGACTAATATCATAACTACTCTTTTTGAAGGTTTCGGAGAGTACTTCGATTGTTCTGTTGGATGGTTGTTTAGATTAGTATTGTGGTTCCGGAGATTTTGTTTGCTGAAGTTTTGTTGGGATTAAATCTGTTATAGTTTTTTGGGGAACAATAAATTCATAGAGCATGTGTGCAGTTATGCGTGGTGTGATGCGTACGTAATAATAGTAGATTATGCACCAAGGGGATAAAGTAGTGTCTTATGTAGCGGGCGCCGTATTGAATCCCGAGCAAAACGAAGGATTCTAGCGTTAACTCCCGAGCGGAGCGAGGGAGTTTAGAGTTAACTCCCAAGCAAAGCGAGGGAGTTATGACAAGAATCCTGAGTGCAGCGTGGGAATCAAGGTCGCCCAAGACGAAGGCACCTTTATCCCCGAGGTGAATACTCTACTTTTCACACCATCTACGAGAGAATAAAAGTAGTAGTACTAGAATCAAGTATTCCGGAGTCAAATCACTATCGTCACTCAACATTTTTGTGAGAATTTGCAATATTTTAAGTAGTTTGTTGTTTATCAATGAACAAAGCAAAGCAATTTTCAGCATTCGCGCCTCTTTTTAATTTGTGTTCTATTTTTCATTTAATTATATTCTATCTCGTGGTGGCCAGTTCGATTTTTTAACAATTTATTTTTTTGTGCAGATAATAATGGTGAGTGCGTGAATATTCGTATGCGATTTATGTTCCAAATTCAAATCACATTATTGACCAGCGGGTCATAATGAAATTCAGTACAATTTTATTGCCCTGTTAGACCTCAGGTCGTTAATGACTTACTTTAGGTTAGGTTTGCATGACATATAATTTGACATTATCGAGCAGGTGGTGTGAAAAATTATTTGTGTTCCCTTACTTTTATAATATGAGCTGTGTCCACGAGAACACTGACCTGCAGTTTGGCAGAAGTTTTGTAAATTAATCATAAGTATTTAACTTTGTTGAAAAAAAAAAATTAATACTCTTTGAGGAAGTCTGAAAGTAGCGCTTGTGACTGAAAAGTTGTGTGGCAATCGGTTTTCGTGGTATGGACACAAAGTGATGCGGGAGTATTAGGAAAATGTTTAGTATGAATGTAGATCAATGACTAGTATTACTGTTTCATTTTTGCAATTTTAAATGAAAGTGTACACGAAAGCACGATTTATAATTCTGAAAAATACATATTTTATGCAATAATGAAGCGTTTAGTTTCTAGCTCCAAACTGTAATTTTGAATGCAAATGAGAACTTGAAATTGAATTGCCTCATTAGAGTCTTTATTTAAGCCCTTACGAGTTTATAATTGCCCAATTATTGCTCAAGCATTCAGCGTCATTACAACTCGTGCCGGCAATTTAGAAACAATCCAAAAAGTTGAAAAATTACAGGTTACGTAAATAGGCTTAAAGGCCAGACTATGGTGAAGCCAAGACAAGTTCGATTCAGTTTTCACAAAGAGTTAAGATAGCTATTAATGGGCGTTACGAGTGGTCAAAAACTCGCAAGTCTGACAAACAATAAGGAGTATCGTGTCAGCAGGTAACTGGGAGGTCAGATAGGCAGTCGCTCCATGTAAAATACTGGCTAACCTTCTCCCAACTAAACATGTTGGTAACGGCTTCCAGTCTAACCAGAATGATGTAGCTGAATACTAATAATAATACCAGTATTTTACATGACACGACTGCCTCTCTGACCACCACAACTCAGCACTGGGTAATACGATAGTTCTTGGTAAAACTGGAAACAAACTTACGACCTAAACTGACCACGTGTAACGACTGTTAAAAATCTACAAATAACAGGCAGGACTAACGGCTCAACGTGCTTTCCGAGGAACAAAGGAAACTCGGTCTATAAGTTAATGTAAAGATTGATCACCCACACCGTAGGCGCAGGCCTGTGGACGGTGAGTAATGGGCTAGCAGCATCTGCCTGTCTTATGACGACAGGCCCTGTCGACGGCGCGTTCTTGTTCCACGCGTGCCTCAAGGAGATGTCAGCAAATCGGAAGGGGTCCGAGAGGGCCGATGCCTGCCAGGGATGCGGTACTGTTCGAAAGAGATACCGTGGCCGTGGAACATAAAGGGACAAGAAAAAACTTGGATGGGTTTTAGTCAGTACACGTCTGACACTCCTTTCCGCTCCGCCCAGAGCGGGAGGGGTCATTCGATGATGTCTCATCCGTAAAAAAAAGGGGTGGTCACTCATCCACAGACCAACTAGATAAGCTCAGCGATTGATCCGAGGGTTTTTAATTATTTAGCCACTAGGTCCGAATAAAAAATCAAATAAAAGCTGTGATCCCTTGCATCAGACAAGCCAAATATCCAAGTGACTTCGCCAAGTTTGATATTTCACATTTGTACTGACAGCTACCAATTCTAAAAGGATTTATTTAAGATTATTGTTCCCTTTGAAACGTCTGTGGTAAGTATATTTAAATGTGTTTTCTGGTTGTTTCAAGAAAACATTTCTCTCATTTCTTCAGTCAATTTGAAAGTTGAGGTTCTTTACGTTAAGTAAAGCTTTGGAGCTTAAAATCGTTTTTGTGGGAAGATTCACAGAAGTAAGGTGAACAAAAACACATAATGTGGTTTGAGAGATTTCTTGAGTGAAATCTTAAGTGTACATAGTGTACCTACTTAAATTGTTACAAATTACATGCCTAATGGAAACTGGGTATAGTTTTTAGGTTTCTGAGTATTATAATAAGGGGATAACATACATACCAAATAGTCTTTATTCTTAATTTCTCTACCTATTTGCATGTTTATTTACTCATTTAAAAAAAAATAGGCTGCGAAGTACTTACAGAGTTATAAAAAGTACATTATCAAATCATCCATACTAATATTATAAATGCGAATGTCACTCTTGTTTGTTTGTTTGTATGTTTGTTACCTTTTCACGACTAAACGGCTGATCGGATCTTAATGAAATTTGGCAAAAAGATAGATTTCAACCTGGGGAAGGACATAGGCTATATATCATCACGCTACGACCAATAGGAGCGGAGCAGCAACGAAAAATGTTGCGAAAACGGGGAAAATTTGACGCAGACGAAGTTGCGCGGGACAGCTAGTATTAAATAAAATAAAATTAGATGAGCTTGTGGCTAAATAATAACATCCACTCGAGTCGATCTTTAGGTTAAGCCGTGCTTGCCTAGGTTGGTCCGTGGATGCATCATTACATCCCGAGTTTCCTCCGTGCTTCAGAACGCATGTTAAGCCGTTGGTCCCGGCTGTCATTTCTAGATCTTTGACAGACGTTACACGTAGTCAGTGGACCGAAAATCTGACAACCTCTTGTGTGCGTGTGGATTGAGAGATCTTTTCGAAAAACTCTTCCAATCCCACCCAAATTATAAGAGGATTTAGGAAATAATTGTAAAAACTTCATGGTAAGGTATAAAATTTGTAAAACCTAATCAAAGAAAGTTAGAATTCATTAACTGGATCTCTCAATCTGGACAACTGAAGAAAAAGCCATAACGCGTATCCAAGAATATACTGGCTATGTGTTTATAATTTGCATTTTAATTAATTGTGAAGGATTTGTTAAAGCTGCTAAACAAAATTTCAATTCGTTTCAAAGCCACGTTTAAGATTTATAACAGTTTATATGGATCACTCAGAGTGGACAATTTTCAATTGAGTGATCTTGTAAAACACGACCTAGTACTGAAAAAGTATGAATAATTATCATGTTTATTACAAATTATGCTTCTGGGAGAATTTGTAAAACAAAAATCGTGATTGAAATCTTACTGGTTCAAGGGAAAATGAAAATCTTGTTTTTTGTCGATCGTCCCAACTGAGAGATCTTTATTTTGAACTATATTTAATAAACCAAAACTTATATGTAGAAGGTAGATACATCAGAAATTGTTAAAAAGGTTGTACTAAAATGTGACGAATCAGTCGTCCCTGTAAGTGTTATACTTAAAAAGATAAATCATTTTTTACAATCCTTAAGGAAAACGTTGAGTAGGGTAGACACACTTTTTTAATTTGTCCGATTTTTTTTTTTGGGTGACGATTAGCCTACAACAAGACTTCTTTATCCCAAAGATGTTCGTATGATTTGTTCACTGATTGATCTAACGGTTGTAACTCATGGGTAGTGTTAGAGGGTAAGCAATATCGGCATCCACAATCCTAGCATCCAAATGCGAAGCAGCTCCATCAAAAACTAGCAAACATTTTCCAGGCGACTTGTAATTGCCAAGATGATGGATGAAATCTATAAATAATTCAGTAGTCATGCTACCTTTTGGTGCCATTTTGACTATAGTGCCATCAGGCAAATTATCGTTAAATTCAGGCCTTAGCCTTTTACCCTTGAATATTATCATTGGTGGTACTGAGTTACTTAAAGCATTGACACACATAGCGATGGTGACGTTTTCAGCATGCTCCTGTGCAATAAAATGTACTCTTTTACTGCCTTTTTGTTCAAGAACATGTTGCTGGTGGTTCAATGTTAATCGACAGCCTTTTTCATCTATATTATATCATATTATCTATATATAAACGTTCTGGATGCCGAAGAATTTCTAACTCATCATATATTTTTTTTATTGCCGTGAAATGCTGTTGCATAATGTACTTGTTCAATTTTTGAGCCCTTGCAGAGTTCATAAACTGTGCTTTGCGAACTGAAATTTCAGGGTTTCGTTTCAAAAAAATCCATAGCCATTTTCTACCTGATATGCATTTGACGTCATTGAAAGTATTTAGTATTTCATTGGCTTGACAAAATAAGTAGGCTTGCTTTCTTACAATCTTGCGAGTCAACGGAAAGCCTACTTGAGCAAGTATGTAATTATGAGTGAAATTATTTATTACCTTAAAATTTCTGAACTTTTTGTGTGTAAGATTTAGTTAGAATTAGAATTACGAACTTAGAATTCCTTAGTAAGAGCACTACACATACAGTACCTAACTTAGCAGAAACTTGTCATTTAAAAACGTAATTTTATATTATTTAAATTATGTAGTGAAACCAGACACAAACTTGTATAAAAACTTTTAAACTGCATCATAATTTGAATTGTACCGGTAATGATTCCGACCGGCGATATGGTCACCCTACTCAACTTTTTCCTCAAGGATTGTAAAAAATGATTTATCTTTTTAAGTATAACACTTACAGGGACGACTGATTCGTCAAATTTTAGTACAACCTTTTTAACAATTTCTGATGTATCTACCTTCTACCTATAAGTTTTGGTTTATTAAATATAGTTCAAAATAAAGATCTCTCAGTTGGGACGATCGACAAAAAACAAGATTTTCATTTTCCCTTGAACCAGTAAGATTTCAATCACGATTTTTGTTTTACAAATTCTCCCAGAAGCATAATTTGTAATAAACATGATAATTATTCATACTTTTTCAGTACTAGGTCGTGTTTTACAAGATCACTCAATTGAAAATTGTCCACTCTGAGTGATCCATATAAACTGTTATAAATCTTAAACGTGGCTTTGAAACGAATTGAAATTTTGTTTAGCAGCTTTAACAAATCCTTCACAATTAATTAAAATGCAAATTATAAACACATAGCCAGTATATTCTTGGATACGCGTTATGGCTTTTTCTTCAGTTGTCCAGATTGAGAGATCCAGTTAATGAATTCTAACTTTCTTTGATTAGGTTTTACAAATTTTATACCTTACCATGAAGTTTTTACAATTATTTCCTAAATCTTCTTATAATTTGGGTGGGATTGGAAGAGTTTTTCGAAAAGATCTCTCAATCCACACGCACACCAACCTCTTTTACAAAGGGTTATCGTATTAGGCGGTACTAACTGGGTTGTGGAGGTCAGGATATTCAGTTGCTTCATGTAAAATACTGGTACTCAGCATCCGGTTACATTAAACGCCGGAACCCGACCTAAACATACCTCTACTACTTCACTTGGGAAAAGGCTAGCCTGATCATGATCTAGACAAGTTATATTAATAATTATAATATTTGGCACGGTTGGCGCAGTGGTTGAGCGATCGACTGCCGCGCTGCGTCTCGCGGGTTCGATCCCCGCACGGAACAAATATTTCTATGGCCTACAGATAGTTGTTCCGGGTCTGGCTGTTTGTGTATGTGTCTTTAAACGTTTGTAAACGAACCCACGATACAGGAGAAATTCCTAGTGTGGGGCAATGTTTTTTTTTTTTTAAAAGAAAGAAAGAAAGAATTATTTAAGGAAATTTCTAAACGCCTAGTTGACACTTCCCGTGACCCAAGGGCTGGGTTTTACTTTGGCCAGAGGCTAAGTATTGCCATACAACGTTGCAACGCCGCCAGTCTCTTGGGCACGTTACCAGTTGACAGCGTTGAGGAGGAGTTTTTTGACGCCCTTTTATAATTTGTTGTTATTTTAGTTATCTAGTCAAATATAATAAATTAAAGTATAAGTAAAAGTGGAAGTATTTGTTATTTCAAAATAACAGCTTTTCACTGAATGTATACTGAATGAAATTATATACGGTAAAGAGATAGTAACGTTTTAAATAAATACTTAATTAAAACTGGATTTTACAGTAGCGTATTTTGAGTCTAACTTTACTTACTCTAATTAACTATAGTAAAGTTTAAAAACAATTACCTGAGTCAACATAAACAAGTAGGTATCTGCTTAAGTAAGCTGTTTGCTCAGGTTTAGCACTAAATGTTGTTTTAACAACGGTGCAAATATCTTAGTTATAAATGTTTGTTAAGTTAACTGAATTATTTGATTGTGTATCTCGAGAATTCTTAGGAATTCTCGAAAGTAAATGAAGCGTTTAGGGTATTTTTTTCTAAATCTATATCAGACAACATAAACACAGAACATCACGCCTGTAATCCCCGCAAGGTTAAGCAGAGGTGTACCTAATTAAGTAGTACCTACACCCACATGTTGTCAGTTATGTTTAACTAAAAGGGGTCCAGCTTATTGCCATCAACCGGGCACAAATCCAGAGTCCGTGTCTACTGAGAAATTCCTGATGGGAAAACCCAATAGCACTTTGCCCGACCCGGGAATCGAACAGAACCTCTTACTGGACAGTCGATCTTGCGACCACTATACCATCGCGGCAGTATAACAGACAAATAATTATTTAAAAAGTTGTGAGGCTGCTCTATGTCCCCTAGTTCCAAGTTCCCCAAAATGTAAAATTCACACTTGATCATTCCTCGTACTGACGTCTCCAAAAGTGTTAAAATATGTATAATAAAATCAGTACCTAGTTAAAATTAACTTTATTTTGGAAGGTATATTTTTTATGTATAATTTGTTCTATGGGGGAAAAAGATGGAAAATTTGTGTGTAAACATTGGTTTGTTCCATAGTAATATGTTACATCGTGTTGTGACTGTTTGAAAACGGCTCAGAACGCGTTGTGGTCGAAAATCGAAACAGTCACAGACCGAATTTCTGACTGTCGTTTGGTCGTTTTGTATTTGCCACATCGCTATGTACGGTCGTATTTAAAGAGCCACAACGCGAATATCACTTAATGGTTGTTTAGAAATTGCCACATCTCGATGTGGTTGGTTTTCGATATCAAGTAAGATTTTCGACCTTTGAGCCTAACATAATAGACATAATTGACTACCTAGTTTTAATAATCACAGCGTCTATGGTCCGTAATAATAGCACATTCAATCCGTGATTTGCCCGTACTACCAATACTACCAATCTTACTACCGCAATTATTAATTTACCGTGTACTAATACGGGAAATTAATAATTGCCCGTGTTACTATTTTCGGTTGCAAACAGAAAAAGAAAGAAAAGCATTACATATAGCGATAATAATAAAACATTAAAAAGACAAATTGAAAAAAAAAATAATAAATTAAAATAACCCAGCAAAAGTACAAGGCTAGCATAAATTGAAGGTAGTATATGAATATGAGTTCTGGGTAGGTAAGTAGAACTTAAACCACATCATCCGACGATGCTCTTGTCAGCGTCAACGTTCCCCTCCGGCCGTGATGGCAACTGAGTTTGGCAACCAGTTGCTTAAAAATATTGGATATTCTTTTTACTCAACCAGTTGCCAAAGACGAATGTCGATTCTTGATACGCACCTAGTTGCCAACTAAGATTTTCTCAAAAGGTGTGGTTACTTAAGAAGAATTACCACTCTCAGTTCGTAACTAACATCAGTTGTGGAAATCAAAATAAGGACTAAGGTCTGTATTATATTAAATTAGGATGTTTTCAATCAGATGCATATACAATTTTGTTTCTATTGAATTTGTTTGATTAAATTTCTTAAGAGTTGCGTCATCGAAAGGGAACAAGGGTAGGTACATTATGTTTCAAATAATAATATCGTGAAAACAACATAATATAGGTGTATATGCCTTTATTCCATGTAATTACCTAACTACAGCTTAAAGTTACTGAAAATTAACAACTAGGTTCCCCATTTGCAACAAAATTGAAATTATAAGTACACTTCGAATTTAGTAGGTAGTTAATATGTCTTTAGAATGGGATAACAAATGGACTGATAATTTCGAGACAGTGTCCGACACTAATTTTGTTTTCATTTAAAGTTTTTATCGCTAACCCAATTTCCTCATCGATCTCCTCGTACTCCTTCTTTTTTTTAGGTGTAATTTTTTTCAAATCATAGTATGTCGCTTCAGATTCTAAAACATCGAGTAGATGTGCCAACGTTGGATTTTTCTTACCAATAAAACTGTTGATCTTTCTATGCCATCCCTCTATATTGTTATTAGTTCTAAATTTTTCAGTTTCACAACAACAAGATTCAGCAAAAAAATCTTTATTAACCCACTGCTTTTGGAAATATTTATTAAACATATTGATTTCCTCACCAACAGGTCTTTTTGCCATTACATAATCATATCCTTCTCTTAAGTATTTTTTTGGTAACCGTGCAATTCCAATACATCTCGCCACATGCCTTTTTTTTACTCTAGTTTTTATTTGTAAGGCCTTCGCCTTTTTCCATAACGCATGGTTGAAGTGATAGTAACATCCCTTAAAAAGTATACCAGGAAATATGTCTTTAAATGCATTAATTGCTGCAATTTCGAAATCCAATGTAATTTTTTTTGGACTCCAGGTAGGAATTTGAGATTTAATTATACTGAACAAAATTTTATATGTGTTATTTCTTTTATCGGGAAGAAGTGCGAAAAATAATGGAGTTATGATATTGTTAATTTCATCATAGCCATGAATGGTATACAACTGTTTAAAGGCTTTTGGGCAACTTCTGAAAGTGCCATCAGCAAAGAAATGATTGAAATTACTCATTTTTGTTGTCACATCACGAATACAAAATACAATGATTCTAAAATCTCCATCTTCATATTCACAAAGATAAAAATGTTGGTACTTCATGGGTATTTCAACGTCCGTAGCATTTGAGAAACGCATTTTTGTGGTACCAACTACTTTGTTTCGCCCATTGTAAAGGTCACTTTTCACACTGCTGAACTTTGGTATATCGCCGACGAAATTATATCCATCGTTTTTTAAATCACGAACCATATTGTCGTATTGTTTGGGGATTGATTCAAAATTGCAACTACTCACTCTCTTGAGATCATCCAATTTTTTCAAAAATGTGGTTTTCGCAAAATTACGTCTGCAATCGGTTTCGTGTGGTCTTTGCATTATTATCTCATTACGAGTATTTAAAGTAATATTACCTCTGCATCCTTTTGTAAGGCTACATTTCCAAAATGAGTTTTTATTTACATATATTTTTTTACGGCTGTAACGCCTACCATCTTACAACGCAGAAACACCTCCTCTTCTTGAACTAATGAATTCAATGTTAGATGTATTTTGGTATACATTTAAAGTAGACATGTTGATGTCTCCGGAACAGACTATTATACTGGTCTTAAATCGTACACATACTCGTGCAGTAAATACAGTAATCTAATGTGTATTACACATATATTGCAATTAATCGATAACCTCAAGAGGCAAATAAAATGATAGATGTCAACTACGTCAGTAACAAAAGAAAATTTATTCTGAACATCTGAAAAAAGTTTGAATTCTTAGCAGATTTGGTTGAGTAACAAGAAAGTTTTTACTCCTTCGGCAACTGGTTGCGAAACTGCAAAGGTAAAATATTATAGGTGCGTATCAAGAATCGACATTCGTCTTTGGCAACTGGTTGAGTAAAAAGAATATCCAATATTTTTAAGCAACTGGTTGCCAAACTCAGTTGCCATCACGGCCGGAGGGCAACGTTCCAGCTGTTTTAGAACCCAATGGCTTGGCACGCGACGATGGCAGAAGACCGGATGGCATGTCTTTGTTTCCTTGGAAGATGGGTAGGCATTTAGTGTGGGATGAAATACATATTACATTTTACTATAATGATTCTCTAAAGTAATAACAAATAACATTACACAATACTTACGTAAGCATTGATTCGGCGACTGTACCATTCTAGATTTCGGTCAAGACAGAGTCGTAGAATTTTGTTTTTTTTTTTATTTACTTTTGGAAACTTGGAACTTGGGGAAATATATAGGGCATCAGCCCATTGTGATGCTGTTAGAAATGCAACACAATGCTAAAACGAAATTATATTTTTAGCTCATGCTACGGAAGTATAATGTTTTGTACAAAATTAAGAGTACTTTATAGATAAATAAATTGATCAACTTTTTTTTGTTAAATTCCAAAATGATATGACTCAAACTCTCATTTAGCTTGACCGCTCTCATTTAGTCATACGTCTCAAGTTCGAACCAAAGACAAGAACCTTTGTTTCATCGGATTCGTGCGTGTTATATAATTATCGCTTACTTCGGAGAAGGAAAACATCGTGAGGTAACCATTATGCCTGAGAGATATTTCTCGACGGCATTCGGCGTGTAAAGTCAAGACAGAGGCCCATGGGTGGCATTAAGGGCTTCTTCACACGTACCACAACCATACCACGACCACAACCACACCACGTGGCCGGACGTATATTTCGTATTAAAAATGAATAGGACTATTCTCACTTACCACATTTTGCAGACGTTACCGACCGTGTGTGTGATACCGACCACATCGCAACCACCAGCGACACTGCGAACTAGTGGCCAACCACATCGCATCGCATCTATTTCGACGACTACGCTGACATCGCCGCCGTCTTCTTCTTAATAATAGCCATGGCAAGGATGGCGATAACAAAGTTTCTTCTTTGAATTCCATGGTCAGTCAACACGTGTTTCCGCTGTGAAAATCGGAGTCGAACTGTGTCTGCATACCACGTAACCGCATCGCAACTACTGACGACAACGCAACCACATCGTCATTTTGTGGGTACCACAACGCAACTACAAAAAGCTGCAGTGACACTATTCACACGTAACGACATTTTGTCGTGGCGACGTGGTGTGGTTGTGGTACGTGTGAAAACGCCCTAAAACTCTGATACCAGGTTAGGTGCTAACCACACAAAAATGAATGAATAAGACATTTGTGGTACTTGATATTTTAATGTATTTAATTTTTAAAACTACGACATGAACTATAATTCTTCTGACATTTTGTATTTTAATCCTTTTGACATTTGTGGTATTTATTCTGAATTTATTATTATTAGATTTTCTTTTCGAACATGATAAGTTTGTAATGTTATAAAAGAACTATTGTAATTTCATTTGAAAAACTAGAATGCCTATATATTTGCACATCTAATTAGGTAATGATACAGTGCACTTTATATCTAATTGTAACATCTTTCTATACCTACCTGTATTATGCAAATAAATAATTTGATTTGATTTGATTTGATTTGATCAATTTTGAGTTCAAAATAATCTAACAACATCTACGGAACCCTACAACAACAATTTACCATTTTTTCAGCATAAATAACCTGAAAAAAAATTGCAACAAAACACAGTACATAATCAATCCTTGTCATGAACAGGTAAGCTTAACTTATCTGAACGTCAGGTACTGGTCATGGTTTCATAGCTGGCACAGAAAATATCTGCAATGCGCTCCACTGCTATTTTACGTCGAATGTGAAAATAACTCGCATTTAGATTTCATTATTAATGTTTGAATTTTCTTCGGCCATTTGTTCGAAGAAATTGCTGGTGTACGTTGCTCTTGTTTTGTTTGTGTGTTATTTGTGCTATTCTGCTTTGTTTTTTTTTAGGTTGAGAGTTAAGTGATGGATCTAATTTAGTAACAGTTTGTAGGAGACCCATTGAGGAGCACGTGGCAAAATTGTTACAGCCGGCCGATCTTTCGGTCTAGCCGCGCTTTCCTTGGTTGGTCTCCGGATGGGTGACCACCTTTTACATACCGAGTTTCCTCAGTGCCTCGGATAGCACATGGTCCCGGCTGTCATTAAATAGTTATTTGTGCAACAAGAGAGCAAAGTTGTTTTTTGCTTCTAGTGCTGATTTGAATTGATATTGATTTGATTTGAATTTATGTCATTTATTGAATTTTTAACTTATTGTTGTATTTAAACGAAAATAAGTATTTACTGCAAATAAAACTGATATTTAACCTGTAAATATTTATTTCTAGTTTCAATAATGTTACGTAATATAATATATTTTGAATAATAAAATATCATGGTTGCTATTTCCGAACACGCCTTCATTTAAATAAAAGAGCGGGAATAAAATTTCGTGTATGGCGTAAAGAGTTGAATATGTTAAAAATATTAAAATAATCGTAAAATATTAGTGAAACTAGCGACGAGAACAATATTTTAACACCGGATGAGTTAATACAACAAGTTATTAATGCAGAAATAAGTATCCTACCTGAGAAGTCTCGCAAGAAATATCTGAAAGCATACCATGTCTTCAACGATTGGAGACTTACAAAGGGCGCGCCTCGCAAGCAGTTTTTCGGAGACGGTGTTGTTATCTTATTTTTTAGATTTATCACAGACGAGGCGATCATCTACAATGCTAATTATTTTGATTCACAATAAATAGTTATTTGAATCTATTCCTGTTTATTATTTAATCTCCTAAAGTGTTCTCGCTGCTGAAGTGAAAAGTAATGTGTGTTACACGAGAGCAAAGTTTTTTGCATCTCGTGCCTTTGAATCCCTCGCCACACTCAGGATTCAAAATCAGCACTCGCAGCAAAAAACGACTTTGCTCTCTTGTTGCACAAATAACTATTTTACGTTCGTTCGTTCGTTACAGGTAGTCAGTGCCCCGAAAGTCAGAAAACCAGTCTTGTCAAAGGGTATCGTATTTAGTTGTGGAGGTCAGATACATAAGCAGTCGCTCCATGTGAAATACTGGTATTCAGCTGCATCCGGTTAGACTGGAAGGCGACCCCAACATAGTTCGGAAAGGACTAGTCAGATAATGATTAAGTAAATTGTAAAAGTGTAAGTAATTTGTAGACATTTGGTAGTTTAATTTGTCGAGATTTAATTTATTGACATTTGTACTTGATTTTCTGTTATTAACATTTGTATTTAATTTTTCTGGCATTTTTTAAAATCTAATTCATTGACATTTGTAAGTACTTGATTTTTCTGCCATTCTCTAATTTAATTTATTGACATTTTGTATTTAATTTTTCTGACATTTTCAATTTAATTTATTGACATTTGGTAATTTTGCACGCCGTAAGGCAAAATGTATCGGGACGCTCATCAAAATGACCATCATATTCTGTATACCTACATTATTGGCAAATAAACGATTTCTATTTCTATTTCTAAACTATTTTGTTCCTCTTGTTTGACATTGTTGACAAGTTTTCTATGTACGAGTTTACTTTAATACAAAACTTTTTTCACTCTTTTTTGGAGTGTGGCCGAGAAACTAAAACAATTAAAATTTACAATATTCCTACCTCTTTTGTCTTCATCGTGGTACAAAAGCCAAGTTACCACATTTAAGAAACTTAAAATGCATAATATTTTTTTTTCTGCTAAAAACAGAACATTCTATAAACACGCAGTCTTGCTCAAAGAACGTCTAAAGTGAGCTAAACGCATTGCTTGACAATTGTAAACTTGAAAGAAAAGTTAAGCTGTAACGCGCTAAACAAGCTGTTCTGTGTTCAGAAGAGGCAATCTTGTGCTGTAGTAGCGCAAACAAGGTAAGGGGACGGTAAAGTTTACAGTCGGCAAAGACTTTTTATTTTATTACTGTTGTCCGCGACCTTCGTACGCGTGAAATTATTATAAAAATATTACTTCCTTATTTGTATCGGATTTTGATAACAATTTCAAGTTCTTTTTGTTGGCACAGTAATCATTTTATGAAAAAAAAAAATAAGATTGAGTTACTCGGTATAATATCAGTTATCTGCAAGTAAAATCTCGTCCAGCCATTTCGAAGAGTAGCCCGAACAAACACACAGACAGACAGAAAAACAAAAAAACAAAAACTTTTTTCGTTATAAGTACCGTACGTACTGTAATAGGCATTCAGTAAAAAACTGTTATTTTGAAATTACAAAGTGACACTTTTTGAGCTGGACTGAAGCTAAAAATCAAAGTTGTGCACATTACCAAATGATAGCGTCCATGATTGGTCTTAGGGCTATATTTCACCAGGACACCATGGCGGCGCAACCAGTTGCGCCACCGTGGTGTCCGTAAGCTACCAAACTAGACACCAGAGTCGCCACACCATACTGAGACAGTATCAAAATGGACCTCGAAGAGATAGCACTACTGCTGTATGTCCAAACAAATCTACAACTTCCTCCCAACATTTCTTTTTCAAATCTCTATCGGAATAATCTGATGAGGAATTATCCCAAATTGATGGTCTACTTTGAATTTCGATAATAAACCTTTCTGTATCGAAGTTATCCATCGTATGCAATTAACAAACAATTAAAATATTAAAATAAGCAGTTTAAAAAACAAAACAACAGTACACACGTGTTGCATGCAATGACGTGGGGGCGTCACTGGCCGCCGGACTGGCGGCCGAGTGAGTGAGACACCATACAGCGCTATAGTAACTAGTGGTGGCGCGACCAGCGTGGCGGCGCAGCCAGTAACATTCTGCGCACGCGTCCGAGTTGGTCGCGCCGCCAAATTGCTTGCGCAACCAAACGGACACCAAGTGAGTAACTCTCTATAGAGTTGTATACATTTTGTTGGTAGCGGCGACTGGTTGCGCCGCCATGGTGTCCCGGTGAAATATAGCCCTTAGCCTTACTCTATTTATAACACTTTAAACCTGAATTTTCGGAAAGCAAATAGCTGGATATGAAAACATCCGCTGTATATTTCTAAAAGACAATAACTGCTTACCTCCTCTCAGCTCGCAGAGTAGCGTGAAGTTGCCCCCCTCCTCTAAAGGACCGACCACACCCGCGACGTCGCGGCCTTGCTCATCGTACAGAAGCAGCTGATGTGGAGGGACTGTTAACAAAATTAAATAAAAATTAAATCGTTTGCAGGAGCAATGACCTGGTGAAATTGGTAAAGATGGAATCGCGAGGGTCGCGAAATACAAATTTTCTTATGTTTTTTGCAATTAGTCAGTTTTTATCTATACTATATTTTATAAAGCTGAAGAGTTTGTTTGTTTGCTTGAACGCGCTAATCTCAGGAACTACAGATCCGATTTAAAAATATATTGCAGTGTTAGACAGCCCATTTATCGAGGAAGGCTATAAGCTATATATCATCACGCTACGACTAATAGGAGCGGAGCAGCAACGAAAATTGTTGCAGAAAAGGGGAAAATGTGATGCAGACGAAGTTGCGCTAGACAGCTAGTGTTGAATAAAATATGATACGCGGCCGTAACGAATATGGCTTTACTGAGTTTATAATCATTAAAGTCATAAATACAACCTCTTAAATTTAATTTAACCCCATACAATGAGTTTTTTAAGCAAAATTCATTCATCGGGATTAAATGAACTTAAAGGGGTTGTATTGATAATTTTAATGACCACAATAGGGTATAATCCAATTTTTATTTTCTTTGTCCGTCGGGCAGTTTATTGAAAAGTATTGGTCACGTATTTTTTCTTTTTTCACGTGGTCATAAAATTACGGAGATATATTGAGTTGAAATGGCGCATGACGTCACATGTAGGTAAGTTTTATACCTACTTGTGACGTAGTAAGCCCCCACTCTCCAACTTAATGAGTTTTAACTAAGTAATTTTTTGATATTTTGATAAAACAAAAAATACGTGTCTAATATTTTTGTATTACCTGTCTGACGGACAAAACAGAATGTCGTTTTCTTTACCCAGTCCAATCCCCTATTATGTAAATATGGACGTTTTACAGCCGCTTCCACCGTAACACGTTGTTCTTAGATTTGACTCGAATAAAAAAATCTGGTTAAAAACCTGATTTTTTTTGAGTCATTTCATCGCTCTATCAACCTTCCTTCTACTTGCTGCTGTCTAGAACCGACCAGTACTTTGTTTATGAAGAAGAAGAAGTAAGTAAGAAGTGTAAGTAGTAAGTATTTAGCCTATGAAGTCCCACTGCTGGGCAAAGGACTCCTGCATAAGTCTCCACTTGTTCTCGTGTTAGCGATTCAATTCAAATTCATTTATTTTGTGAACACAGGGTAGGTACATACAGTAGATGTTATAATAAATAGGATCCGAGCTGTGTTCCGCAAAAAAACATACAAAATTTCCAGTTCATCTCCCAAAAATATGATTAAGGCACGTTGAGTAAATTATTTCATTGCTACTGCTTTCAAAATCATGTTCTAGGCACTAAAAATTCCAAGACATGTGAAATTTACGAACGTATTCCGTGTCCGTCGTCCGTGTGCTTAAGTCCCATGTAATAGGGGGCGAGCCTATTACCATCAACCGGGTAGAAATCCAGACTCCGTGGCTGCTACTAAGAAATTACTGATGGAAAATCCCAATAACACTTTGCCCGACTCGGGAATGGAACCCAGGATCTCGTGCTCAGCAGTCGCTCTTGCGATCACTAGACATATTTATGAAAATCCATACTTTCATACTAATATTATAAATGCGAATGTCACTCTGTTTGTTTGTTTGTTACCTTTTCACGAAACGGCTGATCGGATCTTAATGACATTTGGCAAGAAGATAGATTTCAACCTGGGGAAGGACATAGGTTATATATCATCACGCTACGACCAATAGGAGCGGAGCAGCAATGAAAAATGTTGGGAAAATGTGACGCAGACGAAGTTGCGCGGGACAGCTAGTTATTTTTTTTTTTTTTTTTTTTCGACTGGAGAGCAGCGGTGGCCCAGAGGTGGCAGCCCCGACTTACGAGCAGTAAGCCGTGGGTTCGAACCCAGGCGGGCGTATTACTTTGTGTAATTTATTTCATTACCGCTGCCTTCAAAACGGTGAAGGAAAACATCGTGAGGAAACCGGCATGTCCTAGAACTGAAAATTCGAAGAAACGTGACATCTACCAAGCTGCACTGGGCCCGCGTGGTGGATTACAGCCCATTCCCTCTCATAGAGAGAAGTCCTGTGTCCTAACAACGGGAAAATTACAGGCTGATGATGAATATAATGTTCTATAAATACAATTGTTTCACGGAAAAATCTACGAATCAACTCAAATGGTTTTTAATTTACTTGCTGAAAATCTTCTCGGCCAGAGGGCATTTCTGATGACTCTTTGAGTCGCTCATGTCGAGTGTAGTTAAGATTTTTTTCCAAGAAAAGACTACGAATAAAGGTAACTAAAAAAATTTTCATTACTATCCAGTGCTTTGTTAAACCGTGCGTTTATTACAAAGAGTTTTTCATCCTAAGGCGATTGCGAAAGTCTTCTCTTTCTTGTCTATTGCAGAAAGCATTCAAATGATTTTACTTTAAATAAGAAATTAAATAAGCATTCAAATGATTTTATTTAATAAATATATTTTAATTAGAGAAGATCGGTTTTTATAAACTTAAACGTGTTTGATCTCGCATGAATAAATGTTGAAAAGTGAGGCACTATTCAAATAAAAATAATGTCATAACGAAACAGAAGTGTCATTTTTGTCGCAGTACACTGATTCTAAAACTATCAGATATCCTCAATAACAAAAATACACATGATGCTGAGAGGGGAGGAAGAGTACACGGTGGAGCACACCGTGGAGCTCTGCCCCGCTTGGGCTGAGCACCGCAGTGTCCTCGTAGCGGCGATTGGCGGCGGCGACCTCTCGCGTCCGGCCCTGGTTCAATCCATGGTCCGGAGCGAGAGGAAATGGGAAGCCGTCACCTCCTTCTGCGAAGCAGTCATGCTAGCGAAGGAGGTGGTGGAACGTGAGAGGGAGAGAACCTCACGTCCCAGCCGCCGCGGGAGACGCCCAGGGCATCGGGGGACAACCAGCGGCCCCCGGCCCCCGTAGGCGCGGGCCTGTGGACGGTGAGTAATGGGCTAGCCTAGTCCGTCCGTCTTATGACGACAGGCCGTGCCGACGGCGCGTTTGTGTTCCACGCGCGCCTCAAGGAGATGTCAGCAAATTGGAAGGGGTCCGAGAGGGCCGATGCCTGCCAGGGCTGCGGGTTGTTCGAAAGAGATACCGTAGCCCTGGAACACAAAGGGCTAAGAAGGAACATGGATGGGTTTTAGTCAGTCAAGTCTGACACTCCCTCCCGTTCCGCCCAGAGTGGGAGGGGTCATTTGATGATTTCCCATCCATAAAAAAAAGGGGAGGAAGAGTAGCCTAAAACCTCGCGACATATCATAATGGGGGGCGGGGATAAAAGTAGCCTAAAATAAAAACCTTACGTGATTAAAGAATGGCGCCTTAAAAAGTATCATATACAGGGTGGATTGGACACCGTAGCGAAAACATCAACAACCTGAACTTTTGTTAAGTTAGTTTTTTTTTTCACTTGTTCTAGTTTTAATCAAAAAGATGAACCCTTATCATTATTACAATCTAGCTTTGTATATAGACTAATTAGTAATTTAATTCAAACTTAAACTGCTATAGTGTCTTTACTAAGAATGTGTCCAATGGCACTTTTCTTACTGTCTCTATTAAGGCAAATACACTTTATTCTTGTATTTATTTGGTAACACTTATGAGCTACATTACATTATTAACTTTCACAAACACTAAACACTAACTCGAACGGTTTTGTTCTTTTTAGTCTTCTCACTATGTTTGTGTGGTCGAGAAGCTGGATCGCCTCGACGTTCACATGCTGATGAAGTCTCTGTTCGTGAGCTTCTGCAGATTTTTGTATCACCTTTTCGATGAACTCAACTTCTTCTTCCCAGCTAAAATACTAGGAAGTGGCGAAGGGCGGGCGTTTTGGGGGACTGTCTCTTGTAATTTTGACGTTCAAAAAGTGCTGATTATCAGTCTAGTTTGAATAAATGACATTTTATTTTGATTTTGATATTAGGTCCTTATGTAGATCATCAATTCTTATGCACCAGAGTGCATTTACAATTTCCTGTAGTACTTTGTTCTGGTTATGTTATGTTACTGATAAAACATTTCTTTGGTTAAGAAAGATGTTCTGAGTATGTACGAGTATGTGGTAGCCGCTTTCGGTTCGCTTTTTAATTTCGTTTTTTTTTTTTTAACCTTTTTGTAGGAGAGCAGCGGGGGCCCAGTGGTGGCAGCCCCGACTTACGAGCAGTAAGCCGTGGGTTCGAACCTAGGCAGGTGCATAACTTTATGTTATTCATTCCATCACCGCTGCCCTCAAAACGGTGAAGGAAAACATCGTGAGGAAACCGGCATGTCCTAGAACTAAAAATTCGAAGACATGTGACATCTACCAACCCCTCACTGGGCCCGCGTGGTGGATTTACAGCCCACTCCCTCTCATAGAGAGGAGACCTGTGTCCCAGCAGTGGGAACATTACAGGCTGAAGAAGAAGAACCGCTTTCGCGTCGGTGTCCTGTGCTTCCACCCTGTATAATTTTGAAATAGTCACATTGGTACTTACTGGGTTTGTATTCATAATTGAAGCACAAGAAGCTGGTAGGATAAGAAACACTCCAACACAACACGGTCAGTCATTACAGTAAAATATGTAAACGTAAACTCACCAACAACATTCAGCTTAATCTGGAAATTCCTGGTCGGAGAATTCTTGAAGTCCACCCTACACCTGTAGACCCCCTCATCATCCAGCTGTACGGTGTCCACCGTCAGGGCCGAGGGTCTGGACATGGTGACGAAGTAGGCTCGTCTACCGAAGGCGAGCGGGTCCGACCAATGGAGGGCCTTGTTGAAACTCCGGCCGCGGACGTCGAAACTGTGGACAAGGAAACATTTCAAGTTACAACAAAAATACTATCAGAGAGTTTTTTTTTTCATTTCAAGAGTTTACGATGCTTAATATTATAGACAGTGGTAATCCAACTTTCTGACCCTGGTATACTCCCATGAACAAGTTGTGTTGTACTTGTGGAGTAAATCTTAAAAAAAAAAACTGGCCAAGTACGAGTCGGACTCGCGCACGAAGGGTTCCGTACCATAATTAATAAAAACGAGCAAAAAAAAAACACTTTTTTGTATGGGAGCCCCCTTAAATATTTATTTTATTCTGTTTTTAGTATTTGTGTTATAGCATCAACAGAAATACATAATCTGTAGAAATTTCAACTGGCTAACTATCACGGTTCATGAGATACAGCCTGGTGACAGACGGACGGACGGACGGACAGCGAAGTCTCAGTAATAGGGTCCCGTTTGACCCTTTGGGTACGGAACCCTAAAAATAGTCTTATGTATTTTAGTGTAAACAATAAAACAAACAACTGAACATTTTGATATGTTGTTTGTGTGACGCGGGGTAATATAAAAAAGTAACAAAAAAAACTTTTTTTTTTATTATAAAAAGTCACCTTCAAATAATGTAATTTTTGACATTGACTACGAATTCCTAATTGGTCTCAATTATCTACAAACAAAACGAAAACACGAAAAAGAACAGCGACAATTTAAATTAATATGTATGTCTCACCTTCAAAACATCCCAATGACATGACGATCGATATCCCAATTAAAGTCCCCTCTAAAACAAGACCCTTCACCCTTTAACCGTAACATTTTTCATCAAAAACCACAAAAGAAAGCCCTTTTTTAAAACTCCTTATCTAAACGCTATGTATTTATCAATGTTCTGTCTGCGTTGCACCGTAACATCAACTATCAACACTGAAAATTCAACCTTAGAAAGTATTATCTAAGGTTCAAAATTCAGTGGTTGTGCAAACAATGGGTGTTGGGCCATTAAATCCGCCGTTGAGCGGGCGACAGCGATTCAGTTTGCGCTTTCCGTTTGTGTAGTCACGCCAAGTTTCCGGTTGTTTGCGACTAGTAGTAGGTATTACTAGATGGTAGATATACCTAGATAGTAATTGTAGTGTAACGGAACAATGGGCCTAGATTTATTGCCGTTTGTCTAAGCTGTAAGTATCGCTTTTGTGCTGCTTCAAGGCAAAGAAAAACTGTGTGTTTGGTTTTTGTTTGCTGTTTATTAGACTGTCTTGGGCGAGTTATGTTTCTACCCAGGGGTATTCAGTTGATTCCTTTTGGTGGACGTTTGTAAAAAGGAATTTATTTCACGAGTTTTCGTTACTGATTTTTTATTTTCTCTTACTTTGTAACAATAGGTCATGCTGTGTGAAACGTCAGCCAGGTGTAGCAGAGCTGGCCTGTCTTATTTTCACTGTACGTACGTACTATACAAGGTGTTGTTTTGCATCCTCGTCAAATTCAAGGAGGTAACACTGCTAATAATTCTCGTCCCGAATCAATAATAAAATGGTTAGGTAATTTTTATTTGTTTTCTTATTTACGGAAATCGGTAAGTGTGAACCACCCGTGTTTTAAACGCGGGCCGTCTGACTTTTGCTCTATAACCACGTTTTCTTACATACAAACAATCTCAAACGTTTATTTGATAATTTCTTATTACCTAAGCCACGGTAAGGGGGTTATTCTGAAATACTGACAACCATAAACAACCAAAAAAATCAGCGTGTATTAATAATTAACTAGGTACCGTAATTTTAATTGATTATTAATGTCTTTTGTGACAACCTCCTGAATTTTGACGAGGATGCAAAACAACACCTAGTATAAACGCACGTAGATACTAACTAAATTAATGATTATGTAATATTTGTAACAGAATTTGAAAAAGAGGAGAAAGAGACTATACTTTGAAATCAAAAAGTCCACTGCAAACATCGGGCTCTTAAATCTGTTTCAGATCTAAGGGGAATTTTTATAATTACCACGCTTGCTCAGAACATCTTATTCCTTAATTGCTTTTTCATTAACATGAACTCAAATTGGACAAAAGTATCTACAATCTACATGGGCACTTAAAAAAACCGGCCAAGTGCGAGTCGGACTCGCGCACGAAGGGTTCCGTACCAATATTTATAAAAACCGCCATATATGATCTGCAAATGAGACTCGTATTTAGTACAACTGACGCTTAGCGCCATCTATCGACATTTCTATGGAGTTGTTCGAAATTTTCGAGTCAAATACAATTGGTCGACTATTACACGTAAACTTGTAAAGTCCACTTAAGTGTGATAGTTTTCCTTTAAACTTCGTTATATAGAGGTACTACTGCCGTGACATTTGAATTTCTAACTACAACCGTTTAGTTGGTAGAGGGGGGGGGACACTTGACTCTACCGAAAATTGGTACTTTAAAGCTTGCTAGGTCACGAACGATTTACTTAATCAAAAAACGGTCTTTTCAAATCCCTAATATTTTTAAAAGACCTATTCAACGATATCCCACACTATGGGAAGGACGAAAAAAAAAATGATCATCCCTACTTTACATGTAGGGGAGGTACGCTAAATAATTGTTAAAAAAAAAAAAAAAAACACTTTTCCGGCATTATTAACGTGTATACTCATGCCAAATTACGACTTTCTAGTAACAACAGTTTTTGAGCTAAACCGCGGACAGACAGACAGACGGACATACCGAAACTATATGGATTCCTTGTTTACTACGGAACCCTAAAAACGTCGACAAAAGGTGCACGGTTCGAGTTGGTCGTTTCCTATGGAGAAGAACCGGCAAGAAACTCCATGTTTACTCTTATAAAATCATTTGGTTTTACAAAATTTGAAGTTACAGCGTTAGTACATAAGTATGGGAGGACAGCGTAGGCCCGACAATAAGTCGTTGCTTATTACAAAAGGTAGAAGAACAAGATGATAGCAGCTGGAAAAGAGTTGTCTCATTCACCTACCAGACGTCTTTCGAAGGTTGTCATTACACTCAGTTCTTATCTTTTCATAGTATGGTTAATAACATAGTGTCAGTCAGAGTTTTTATGCAGCCCATGGGCCTCTGATTTCACTTTACAAGCCGTCGAGAAATATTTCTCAGGCATGCTGGTTTCCTCACGATGTTTTCCTTCCCCAGAGCAAGTGATAATTTGACAATGCGCACATGAATCCGAGAAATCAGAGGTGCGTGTCTTGGGTTCGAACTCGAGACTTATGACTTGGCAGTCCAACGGTCACACCACTAGGTTATCACTGCTTTGTCATAGTTCTTAGGTTCTCAGTTCCATATACACGGTGTAAATCACCTCATCACAAAGCCGTCAACCAAGCATTCTGTACATGAAACGAAGTAACTTTACGCAAAAAATATGGGAAACGACTTTTTTTTTGGGGTGTAAAATCATGTTTTGTGGTAGAACTCAATGTAACGCACTCAAACACTGTTCTGACTGTTTTCACGGATTGATTAGTACGGGGGACGTGGAGGTGTTTAAAGATCTTACATTAAAAACTTGTATTTAAAAAAAAAACTTGTCAAAAAGTTGGAACTTTGACCCCTAATATCTCCGTAACTAGAAGGTTCCCAGGTATGGTATAGAACAAAAAAAATATCGCAATGACAGGGAGAACCAGTGCCTTTCGGCTTCGTTAAGAGGTGCTTTATACACCCTTTATTTCCCACATAACGCCTTTTCACCTTTGTTGGTCAGAAACTACACGAAACGGAAGTTTATAAATCTGTTTGTAACCAATACTTTAAACGCCTTCACAAAATAAAAAATAATGTAAAGAGCTTAAAAAGGAGGAAGTAAGGCTTAGAATTTATTGTCTTTTGTCAGTAATTAAATAGGTAAAGCATCTATCTTTTTACAAGCAAACACGAAGGCTTTTGAAAGTGATATTAAGTGAAAAACGGTACTTAATTTATTTTCAAGCACTTTTTGTAAAGAGTTGATGTTTTTACCTTTATTTAAATGAACAGTTTTTGTTCTTTGCGACACTAAACAGGGGTTTTAATAGCTGTTCTATCAGATTTTATGTATATTCTTTTACTTTGAAACGGGTTTTTTTATAGCCGCTGTAATAATTTATTACGAACGTAATATTTGTGTTCTTTTCTGCATTATAGACTAGACCATCGACTAGAAGTTGACGGATGGGTACTTCTATCTTTAATAAAAAAATAAAAGTACTCGCTAAGTTTTTCTGCAGTTTTGGGCACCTAACAGCAAAGCATTTTTTTATAACTGGAATCCAAGCCCTGTTAATGCCCGGGATGACAAAGAAATTTTGGGGGTTAATCGTGACGTGAAAACTTCCGAGAGGTTTTTAACGTCACATTTTATAATTATTTTAAAAATATTGTCTTGATTCACCCCTGCGTGCCTTCCCACAAAGGACTCATTTCTCTCCCTCCGCTGCTTGTATAGCCCAAACCTCAAGTGTGAGCATTATGCACAAAATAAACACAGGTGTACATGATCGGTATCGTTAGTGGCTGTCGAGAACAAAGCACTGAGACATCACTTCGCCATCTTTGCCCAGCAATGGGACAGTAATAGACTGGTACAACATTCTTTCCTACCGCCGCCTGTGGAGCCCACAGCTAAATGACAGCGTTGTGCACAACATAAACACGGATGTACACGATTGGTCTCGTTAGCAGCGAGGGAGCACAAAGACTAACACATCTCTCCGCCATGGTCTATGATCTGAGAAGGCTAACTACGTCATGTGGTTTTGGTTCATGTGGTATTCCGTTCAGTGTTTTTTTTCTACTGCAATCAGGCGTTTGGATTTGTGTCCGATTATACGGTACGACTCATTACACAGGATTTATTTAACCGGCAAAATTTGGGCATACTATAACACCTCCTCTCCTCTAAACAGGGCCTCTAAACAGGGTGGAAGAGACACCAATATAGAAACGGTTACCACCTATAAGTACATAGCCCACATATAAATTCTTAATCGGTAAGCTAATTTTGTTGACATTTTGTTGTTTCATTCTGTATAACCCTGCGGCCCCCGCTTCTTTACATGAAACTTTTGGTGCACCTCTGCCCTACCTTCCGAGGATTACAGCCGGTACGTTTTGTGTCTACACCGTTTATCTTATTTTGCACATTATCTACGATATAATAACGTTTTCGTGGACATACCCACGCATGTCCACGAAAACGTTAGCGGCCGTAAAGAAAAAACAAACAGAGACTTCACTCCGCCATGCTCCAAGAAGTCTGTCTACGTTGAACTGTTATGGAACACTATTGTAATAGCCTCGTCGATGTAGTGATTACAAAAACTCCGATGTATGGATCAAACGTAGGACCTTATGCCCCGCGCTAGCAACGACTCAACCAACGACGCAGCCAGTTAATCAAACAGTTTCATATTTGATGACTAACTTAATTAACAAACAGATGTGACGTTTTATCTCTGTCTCTATAAATAGCTCTTCATCTTTCTGCCCTTATCCCATGTTACTTGGGGTCGGCGAAACATGTCTTTTTTCTTCCATTCTTCCCTGTCTTTTTTTTTTGGTCTTCCTCTCCATCTCCATCCATCAACGTTTATATTCATCACATTAACACTTTTTTTGAAGTGAAACTTCTTATGCGACTTCCAAAAAGTTTAACGCTACCATGGAGGGGGAATATTTTCTAAAACTCACTAAGAGATGGCAGTATTACAAGATTTGTGACTACGTAGTTCTACTAGGTACGCAAGATGGCGTGCAAACAGTCATGCATTCGACTCTTCGGTGTGACCAGCCTTCGCTCAATTTCTATGAGTAGAATAACCTCGATAAACTTATCTAATAAAAATATTACAACAAGAAAACAACAAAATATTATTTAGAAGCTCAATAAAATGACGAGAGTGAATGCGTGGCACTCGAACGCATGCGTGTAGTATTACGAAGTTTCACTTCTTCCGCGCGGAGGGACTCCACGCCCTGATTTTTTTCTTCAATTCTCTGTCAACCGTCACGCTATACTTTACTCGTTTTTCATTCAAATCTTTTCTCACACAATCCTTGTATCGTTTCCTTGGTTTCAAAGCACAACAAAAACTGACACTCATTATTACAAATTGATCATTTTCGCTGCCCGTACAGCCCAGGCCTAATAGACAGCAACGTAAAGAATAAACCTAGGTGCACACGTTCTACCTCGTTAGCAACCGTCGACTATATCGCACTAAGCCCCCGCCCGGCGATACTCGATAATCTCTGGGTAATAAATAACTGAATCGATGTACACCTAACCTATAATGTACACATATAACGTGATTTATATAATGTATACATACTTAATACAAGCAACCCTATAAATTTACTTGTGCTAAGTCAGCTTGGAGATGATATTTTTGGCAATGTTGCATGTTTAGGGTTAAGTTATGACTTTATTAGTATTCAATAAGTAATGGTATGTTGGTTAAAGGTATGTATGGTTCTGCTGACAAGCTCACAGCAGGCCACTAAGTGCCATGGCTCGCCTGGAAAGCCTTAAAACGACTGTAGTGAAACGACAGACGGGCCGATATAGGTACAATTTAGTTCAATTTGGGTACTTCGTAAGGGAATCTGTCTTGGTATGGACGTGGGATGAAGAGGACCGAATCGCATGTGACTAGAAGAGGGATAAATATAAATTTTGATGGAGGAAGAGCAAGGAAACGGTGGATGGATTGCGTGAGAAATGATATGAAAGAGTAAAGCGTATTATGGCGTGACGGTTGACAGAGGAGAATGGAAGAAAAACCGGCCAAGTGCGAATCGGAGTCCGGCAAGGAAGGGTTCCGTACCATTATTTATAAAAACGAGCAAAATTTTTTTTTGTATGGCTGCCTTTTTAAATTTTTGTTTTTTTTTTTTTGTTTTTAGTATTTGTTGTTAAAGTGGCAACAGAAATACATAATCTGTACAAATTTCAATTGGCTCACCATCACGGTTCATGAGATACAGCCTGGTGACTGACGGACGTACGGACGGACAGCGAAGTCTCAGTAATAGGGTCCAGTTTGACCCTTTGGGTACGGAACCCTAAAAAATCCCGAGCTTGTGTTGCGCCGACCCAAAATAACACGGAACAAGGGCAAGAAGATAATGAATGGGTATTTCGATAAAACAAAGTGTGGCTACGGGGCCTCATCAAAGACCATGACCCACCTTCTGTCCCTGCTTTATGTGTTACTCCACCTGCACTTCGATAGACCTATCTTAAGTCACTGCTAACTCTTTGTGACACACATCTAAATGAAGCGATTGTTAGCATTAGGCAGTTCTCGCCTACTGTATTCTTTCCCACCTACGTTGGAAAGTACTTCTGTAGTGTGTCGAAGTAAACAGTTTTCTCTCAGCCTATTCAGTTTTGGTAGCGTAAATGGCACCAAACTAAGAAAAGAAGTTTTGCAAACCGTGAGTCGGCTTTTCTGTTTCCCGATCATTATAATTTAGATCTCTTCAAAGTTCGAGGTTTCTTCTAGGGAAGCGTGCTCCACCCTAGGCCGAAGGCGACTTACGGTCAAACGCAAGCCTATTATCATAAAAAAACCGGTCAAGTGCGAGTTGGACTCGCGCGCGAAGGGTTCATCACCATTATTTATAAAAACGAGGGGGGCTCCCATATAAAAAAGTAACTTTTTTGTATGGGGGCTCCCATACAAAAAAGTTACTTTTATATTTAAATATTTATTTTATTCTATTTTTAGTATTTGTCGTTAAAGCATCAACAGAAATACATAAACTGTAGAAATTTATACTGGCTACCTATCACGGTTCATGAGATACAGCCTGGTGACAGACGGACGGACGGACAGCGAAGTCTTAGTAAGAGGGTCCCGTTTGACCCTGTGGGTACGGAACCCTAAAAAACTAGAAAACGGTTTTCTATCACAAAAAGCGTAGATCTCAACCGTATTTCACTAAAGATTTTCCTAAATATACAGTAGGCTTTACTTCATTACTTACTACTTGAGATAGAACCCATCCACCGAGGGAAAATGAGCGTAAAAATAATTAAATTATTCATAATGCCCAGGTGTAAAGATGCCAAAGTAACCAGGCAAAGCGTTGTTTATGAATACTAAATTGACTGGAAATTATGCATATTTTATTAGTTTGTTAATTTTGGATATTTTTCTTAATTAAAAAGTCTCTTTATGGGTTATGGCGTTTGTAAATTTTGTTTAATATGCGTCCAGGATGCTTTCATTGGTATTTTAAGTTGGAAGGTTTGTTAATTGTTACCTACCAGTTCCTACCCATACGCATTCAGGAGTGGCGTGACGGCGTGGTGACGAGAACCACCACCACCAACCTATCAGAACTCACGTCAAACGTAGGGGAGATTGTCCCGGAACCTTAGGGGTACCTACCTACAACTACCGTTCGAAACAATTATTGACATTTCCAAGTAGAGATTTTGTTTAACTTCCGATAGTTCATTCATAGTTCATTATCCGATAGTTCATTGTCCGATGAACTTGAATTTTCACTGGACGAATATCGTGATTACATTTTAATACTAAAGTTAAATCTAAGTATAAATTCAGTGATATCTCCTACAGCTTTGTCAAAATGACATTGACTTTAGCTTTAACAGCACCTCATTGCGCAGTAAAAATAAAAGGCAAAAGTAAAAGTTAAACAGCTAAAATTGTGAAGAAACGAATTTAACCACGTGCTACGTTAACTTTACGACGTTACATTGACTTTTAGTTTTGATAAATAAACTGGCTGTTAAACAGAAAGAAAACCTATCAGTAATTTGCGCTTTTGGTTGCTATAGTTGGACAAAAATAGGCTGTTATTTATCCAATTTGATCCTTTAGTGTCATCAATTTCTTTGAGGTTGACTGCAAAGCTAAAACATGTCATGGTATCAACAATCGAGAAGTGTTTTTTATTGCACCACAAGTAACTTTATAGGAGCAGTGGTGACAACAACTTATCAATACCCGTGCATTGATGAGTTGTAGGTCACGGGTTCGAAGCCAAGCAGGCACTATTCTTTGTGTAATTTATGTGACCATTTCTGCCATAAAAACGGTGAAGGAAAAATCGTGAGGAAACCAACGTTTCCTAGAATCTAACCTCGATGGGTTCAGCACTCCTCCAATGCCACTCGTACTATCTCCATGGAGTAGGAATTTTATGTCAATATGAGTTTTGTTATTATTTATTGTAATTTAACTCTTTTTTTTTTACTAAGTAGGAAATGTTGTGTTTTGCATTTATTTTCATTTTAATGCTGAAAAAAATGTTTTGTTATTTTATTCTAATGTCTACCGTGTTGTTGACTTTTTTATATTGTTATGTTTTAATTCTTACTATTTTCGTGTAGTTTTACTAGTTTCTGATGTTTAACTAATAACTTGTACGTTTGGTGTAACTGTTAGTATAAGTTGGTTGTAAATAAATACATTCACCCCGGATTGACCAGACCTTTCATAGAGAGAAGGCCTCTGTCCCAGCAATGGGAATGTCTATGCTTATTTTGTGAAACTCTTTATTCAAATCCTTTGTCTTAACATAACGCCTGTAATCCTCGCAGTTTTAGGCAGAGATGTACCTAAAAGTACACTCACATTTCATAGTAATGTTTAAGTCCCATGAAATAGGGGACGACCCTGTTGCCATCAACCGGGAACAAATCTAGACTCCGTGGCCGCTACTACCGAGAAACACCCAATAATACTTTACCCGACACGGGAATCAAACCCGTGACCTCATGCTCTGCAGTCACGCTTGCGACAACGAGGCAGTCCTTTCCTTTGTGATTTTCGCAGAAAAAGAGTCCCCTAAAATTTAACCATCCTCCTCCGCAGTCATCAATTGAACAGGAATTATATTTAGTTAAATACAGCTCCATAGCTCACGTACGCGTTACGCTTCGTTAAACCGACGGCTAACGAACCGTTTTGAATCTTGGATGTCGGATGGGTGTGCGGGCTGCTGGAAAAATTGTGCGTGAAGGACTGGTCGGTGGTTAATTGTTGGAGGAAGTCTGGTGATCGGGCTGGTCTTGCCAGCAAGCGTGTCGTAACCGCTTCTACATCTGTTCTATGAAGAAAAGACATGTTTGTCTGTGAAACGTTCTACGACGGGCATGTTCAATCTTTTTGGTTTAGAGTGTTTTGGGGTCAGACTTATGACATTTTGAAGTTTTAAAAGTGCTGATGAAATTCAAATTGACGTAAATAGCGGATGCTAGACGCAAATGATTAATACTGTCTATTTATTCTGACTACCCATTTCTTTTGACCAATTTTCAAATAAAAGTTTTGTAATGCTTGCTCTTTTGACAACCATTATTTATGACTAGCACTTCGCCCGCGACTTCGTCCGCGAAAATTGTGATATAATATAGCTTATTTTACTCGGTGAAGACGTAGCTTACTAATGGTGAAAGTTTTTTTAAAATCGGTTGAGTAGTTCTTGAGCTATTTCGTAACAAACAAAACAATCAAATCTTTCCTCTTTACAACATTAGTTTAGATAACACGTTTTACAATATCTAATCATATTATACATAGTTTATTTTTATTTTTGATAGACATAAAATTTGATCACATTTAATCAAATCGTTAAAAGTAAATAACAAGAGAACCTTCCTTTTCTCGTAATGTGACCTTTTTTATACTCCGGAACCACACAAGACAGTCCCAAACTCCATTACCAGCAAATATCTATAAGATAACAATAAATCGTGTCAAATAGAGTCATTACGATGATTTTATATCATTTTTATAGTTCACAATTTAGTTAGGAGTTATGTCTTAAAGTCGGCTCGTATAAATCTTACGTATTTATGGAACCATTCCGCGAGGAGGAGGATGTTTTATTATTTTAGTTGAATATTGTTTTAGTGGGTGTGTTGTTTTAGGTAAAGATAGGGTTTTATTTTTCTCTTTATTCCATTATTATCTTAACATATGTAAAATAAAGTCCCTTCCCGCCGCCTGTACGCTTAGATATTTTAAACTACGCAACGGATTTTGATGCGGTTTTCATTAATAATGATTCACCAAGATGACCTAGACACCTAGATTTACTGAGATGTACCTAGCTAGGAAAACAGCTTTCCTCATCATGTTCATAATCAGCTTACAACAGTCTAACACTTAAGAGGGGACTCTACACCCGAGGAATTTGAAGAATAGGTATTTGAAGGAACTATTGCCGTTGCGCGGCTCACAACCAAACCCCCGTAAAGTGCGATAGGGACAACAGCAACTCCGGCTGATTCTACCTACAAAAATCTTGACCAAAAGACGTTTTGTATTCCGCTGTTTTCTTCTTCAAAACTAAACTGATCTAAATGATTCTCTCGATATCAAAATTTAGAAGAAAAGTATATCTATGCTTCTATTATTTTCTTTTTTGTTTAAAACTTATCTTATTTGTCTAAATAGTCGTCTGAACATTGCGGTAAAAATGTTTTTTTTTTTGGGGTTTTTGGATTTTTATAATTTTTTTAGTGATTATGTTTTAAAAAAAAGGAAATAATAGGGCCATGTATTAATAAAACATAGATTTAGTGAAAAACAAATATTGCTCTAGATGCATTATCCACGAAGAAAACAGTGGAATACGTTTTTATGGAGAAAGGCCCACTAGAGTGCCCTCTTAAACACTTAAACACTCAACTCTCGTCCAGTTGCTAACACCCTGCAAAGATCGTCGACCCCTGAGGCTGAGGGCGTCCCACCTTACGTTTGCCGTTTCACGCACACAGCTTCTTTATTAATGTCTCATAAGTGGTAGTTGATATTGACGTAACTAGCTTTCCTTCTAGTCTTTGAAAAGCTTTTACATTGCTGAAACTTTTCGCAAAACGTGTGCTATTTGGCGTATCTCTTTAATAAATTTTGACCTTCTGACAAAAAGTGATAATTCTATAAGTTCTATTTAAAATAAAAGATTTATTTACTGTAAAAAATATGCAATAATGGTCGCTCACAATGGGCCTCATCTATGGAGAGGGCTATGCTCGGACTTTCCTTGCGTGATCAAATCAGAAATGAGGACATCCGAAAGTGAACCAAGGTTACCGACGTAGCTCGAAGAATTGCCAAACTGAAGTGGCAGTGGGCAGGGAACATTGCTCGCAGAACGGATGGCCGATGGGGCCGAAAAGTTCTGGAATGGCGACCGCGAACCGGAAGACGATGCGTTGGAAGGCCTCCCACTAGGTGGGCCGATGACCTGGTGAAGGTTGCGGGAATCTGCTGGATGCAAGTCGCACGGGACCGGTCGATGTGGCGACACTTTTGGGGGAGGCCTATATCCAGCAGTGGACGTCTTTCGGCTGAAATGATGATGATAAGATGCTTTAATATCTTTTATTTTTTATACCTTTCCTTTGTATGAACCATCTATCTATCTTTCCCTAACTGAATACCGTCATCCCATGCCTCTGAACCCGTGCTATAGTCAAAGAGCGATATTCCTTTTCCTGCCAACTCACCTACCAAAACTCTTCGACTAAATCGCATCTCCTCGCGTTTAGCGGAACCCTTTAATCTCAGATTCCATTACGATTAATCTCGACCGATTTATCGCTCCTTGCAAATATAACTTTTGCTATCTTAAAACCCAATAAGTTATTGCAAACGACTTTCGATGTTGAGTTCGTGTTTGTGTTTAAGAGTTCTGTCTATGGTAATAGGGAAACTGCGTGATGTATTTGCAAGTTTGCTTGTTTTGCGTGTTAAGTTTTTAAATCAAAGTTTTAATGAAATGTTTGTGAGGGCTTTTTGTGTTTGAAATGGCTTTGACACTAACATACATTAACGATTTATATACATAAGATATAGACGTTCAGAAAAAAGAAAATGGAATGAGAATGTGCGGATTCTAGCAGTTCTGTCGTTTCTGCCTACCCAAAGTAAAAAGGCCGTGTGTTAGCTAGAGTATGAATCATCATCATTCTCTTGTACAACTTATAAAACCATCATCATCTGCCTAGCCTTTTCCCAACGATATTTGGGTCAGCTTTTTGCCTAACCGGATGCGGCTGAATATCAGTACTTTACATGGAGCGACTGCCTATCTGACCTCCACAACCCAGTAACTGGGTAATATGATAAGGTAAGATTGGATGTCAGCATTTTGGCTTCTGATAACTCGTAACGACTGTCAAAGATTTACAAATGACAGCCGGGACCAACGGCTTAGCGGGCTTTCCGAGGCACGGAAGAAAATCGGTATGTAATTATGGTCACCCATCCAGGGACCAACCTCGGCAAGCACGGCCTAACCTAAAGATCGACCCGAACGGCTGTTATTATTTAGCCACGACCTCCTCCCACTAATAAAATACCAGCTACAAAATTAGTGCACTAGCTAGTTTAGCCCGATTAGTAAGAATCAAATGGTAGCGTATCGGATTTATTCAAATCATCATCATCATCATCAGCCTATATTGTTCCCACTGCTGGGACGCAGGCCTCCTCTCTATGAGAAGGAATGGGCTGTACTCCACCACGCGGGCCCAGTGCGGGTTGGTAGATGTCACATGTCTTCGAATTTTTAGTTCTAGGACATGTCGGTTTCCTCACGATGTTTTCCTTCACCGTTTTGAGAGCAGCGGTAATGAAATAAATTACACATTGTAATGCGCCTGCCTGGGTTCGAACTGGGCTGCTACCACTGGGCCACCGCTGCTCTATATTATTCAAATACTCGTAAATAATTATGTTTGAAATACACGTTGAATCAATCCACAAAATCGTTAATTGAACACCGCTTGTGTAATATCTTTATTTGGAAAATTCCTCCTAGCTCAGAGTGTTTTCAATATTACGAGTGCTAGAAACACGAATCTCTATTCTTCCCTGAAATAAATTAAACGCGATCATAAATTCGAATTTCTGAGGCGAAAAGGACACCCTCCAACGTCGTAGTTACTGAAAATGTCTGAAAACGACGATTTTCTATAATTAATACCGGCAGCGTTACAATAATTAAAATGGTAGCCATTTTATGTGTATAGGGTGTGCTAAATGTACGTTTTGATATTAACTGAGAATATTATTAAAAATAATGAAATACCATATAAGAGCATCATCATCTGCCTAGCCTTTTCCCAAACTTTCTTGGGGTCGGCTTCCGGTCTAACCGGATGCAGCTGAGTACGAGTATTTTACAGAAGAAGCGACTGCCTATCTGACCTCCGCAACCCAGTAACTGGGTAATACTGGATAATATAATATCCCCTTGGTAAGACTGGATGTCAGACTTTTGGCTTCTGACTACTCGTAACGACTGTCAAAGATCTACAAATGACAGCTGAGGCCAACGGCTTATCTGGCTTTCTGAGGCATGGAGAAAACTCGGTATGTAATTATGTTCACACATTCACGAACCAACCTCGGGAAGCAGGGCTTAACCTTAAAGACCGACCCGTGCGGCTGTCATTATTTAGCGACAAGCTCCTCATAACATCATATAAGAGTAAAGCAAAAAAAAAAGAAACTATGTTGTGTTTTTCACATTATGTAACTTAACATAACCTAATGCACTTAATAGTACACCTTCATTTCGCCAGTTGTTTTTAATTCCCATGTAATAGAGAGCGAGCCTATTGCCATCAACCGGGCGCAGACCCAGACACCGTGGCTGCTCTGTGAGATTCCTGATGAAAAAATCCAATAACAATATACCCAGGAATCAAACCGAGGACCTCATGATCAGCAGTCACTTTTGTGACCACTAGACGAACCAGATAGTCACATTATTTTTATGTGAAACAAGTACTATGACATAGTATCCAGTCCCTCAAGCGTAAATAATTAGAAATGAAATCTTTACTCCTCCTCCTTGCGTCGTATTCCTCAATGCTGAGGGTCGTGACCTCCCTTCAGAATCACCTTCTCGCGGATGATCTTTCTCCAGCTGTGTCTGTCTCTGGCTGTGTGAAGGGCGCTGTGGACTGTGGAGTCAAGGGCAGTACGGATCTGGTGGGCAGTGGGCTGCGTCCACGAGGTCTTTTCCCATGCACCTTGCCGGTCACCATCAGTTTTTCCAGGTTACCGTCGTCCTTCCTCGCAATGTGACCGAAGTATTCCAGGACTCTGCGCAGGCACTCGGATGACAGCCGTGAGGACATTTTGAGCTCGGAAATCTTTACTACCAGAAATAAATTCATATACAACTTTTAAAAAAGACCCTCTCATGTATAAATAACTCAGACAAAGACGATTTTTTTTAAATACATAATTGCCATAATTTTAGGCCTCATTATGTGCTTGAATTCCCCACTTAAAGTTATTTTCCACTAATCATTATTTACAACAAAAACTTCTTCCAAAAATAGAAAAAAAAATATCATCGAAGAATAGGATGGCAAAAAAATATATATCGATAGCAGCCTATTATTTAGCACTAAGAAAATCGGTGCGTAATACCGACTATACTTCCAGGAAACAATTAATTTCAAGAAAAGAGGACCAGTTTCTGTAACTAAAATAACAACATAACATAAAAACAACTTTTCGGGGAACACAGGAAGGCCGTGAAGGAGTTCCGCGAAAAGATAGGGAGATGAGTATAACAACCACAGATTTCGTCAGCTACTAAAGAGGAGCTCGTGGCTAAATATTAACAGCCGCCGTGTCGATCTTTAAGGTTAAGCCGTGCTTGCCGAGATTGGTCCGTGGATGCGTGGCCAAAATTACATACCAAGTTTCCTCCGTGCCTCGGAAAGCCGTTGGTCCCGGCTGTCATTTCTAAATCTTTGACAGTCGTTACGAGTAATCAGAAGCCAAAATGCTGACATCCAGTCTTACCAAGGGGTATCTTATTACCCAGTGGCCAGTTACTGAGTTGTGGAGGTCAGATAGGCAGTCGCTTCATGTAAAATACTGGTATTCAGCTGCATCCTGTTAGACTAGAAGTCGACCTCAAGATAGTTTGGGAAAAGACTAGGCAGATGATGATGACATTTCCTCAGTATCGACCCAAATTTTAGTGAGCGAGATTATTGTCATCAATCTGGCATTGGCTGAACCTACTTAGATATTTATATTACCCGCAGAACTTTTTTTTCATCTTCTTGGCGGTTCGTGTGCCCAAATTGTGTCGGCCCAGAACTGAACCACTAATTGGGCACCTTCAGTAGCGTCCATAAGTTCCTATCTTCGAATTCTTACTTCTTTTTCTATCTAACAAACAACAGGACACGATATTAAGTGTCTCATCGTTTGTGGAACAGCACAACATTACACTCCAGAGCAAAGCCATCAATGAATCTCCACCTGAGTAGGTCTTCCTTAGTGTGGCCAACCTGGGTCCGGAGTCTATTTAAAGACTTCCAGGTCAGCCATGGCAACTTTCCAGGTGGGAGATTTCCAGCAGGTGGAACAAATGTGTTATGTAAGGATGCACTACCTCGCCACAACTTTGGTCACTCCGTAAACCGCTCGCCAGTGTATGTGACACACTTCAGAAAGGTGTTTCGTGTTTTGAGCCTTTGCGACACGAGGGTGTTTACACAAAACAAACATTTTAATCAACGATTGTAGACAATTGACGTGCCCCACGGTTTTATTTTAGTCTAGTCTATGCATATGTTTATAATTCCCACGACTGTATCTATTTTATTATTTTTTGGTTTTTAGTACATTTATCTTAAACATTGCAATGTATGTTTAACATAAAACCGTTTAACTTAAAAAGTTTTTTTACCTATTTTTATTTTCTAGTTTTTAGTTTTTTTACCATTTTGTTCCCACGAGTAATGTACATTTAAACGGTCGACCCCTCCAGAGGTCCAATAAAGGAGCAAGGCTATGTACAACAAGATGCGCCTGAGTTTTGAGGGGAAAACGCTAACGACATATCATTTTTATCCACCCTAATGCCATACAGTTCTCGGCGCGTTTTAACCTTTCACATTAACTTGGGTGGTGTACCGCTAACGACGTATCATTTTTAGCCACCCTAACGCCACACAGTCCTCAACACGATACAAAATCTTGACTTGGGTGGTGGATTCAGGCTGGATTAATCAGATACCTAAATTACAGATTCAATTTCTAAATTTAAATCTTATTATTATACGCCATTTGGTGGCTGCGCCCATCTTAAATATTGAGGTTGTATAGTGCACTGTATTCTTCTTGTCAAGCCCATTTATTTGATACCCATATTGGTGGGATTGATAAAAAATTGTTATCAGCCATTTGGTAGCGGCGGCCATCTTAGATTTCAATTTTGCATAGTAAATTGTATTCTACTTGTTGAGACCTTTCATTTGATACCCATGTTGATGGGATTGATAAAACCTAAGTTATCCGCCATTTTGTAGAGGCCGCCATCTTGGATTTTAATTTTATATAGTAGATTGTATTATACTGGTTGAGCACTTTCATTTGATACCCATATTGATGGGATCGATAAAACCTACGTTATCCGCCATTTTGTAGCGGCCGCCATCTTGGATTTCAATTTTTTATAGTATATTGTATTCTGCTTGTTGAGCCCTTTCATTTGATACCCATATTGATGGGATTAATAAAACATAAATTATCCGCCATTTTGTAGCGGCGGCCATCTTGAATGTATAATGATAATGAATAAACATAATTGTATTGTCACAAAAATCCAAAGTGTATACAAAATTTCAGATTAATCGGTTGACAGGAAGAGGGTGAAATTTGAATTACTAAATATGACCCAAGAATAAATAAAAAAACAAACGGGGTGAGCTAAATAATACCGTTTAAAAAACAAAAAACTTTTTTTTTCATGAACTCGAAAACCAACCATCCTGTATACAGAATTATATTATTAATAATGAAACGAATTATTGACCCATAAGTTGTGTTTTAATTGAATTTTATCTAATCTAATTAACTTGTGTCGCCTCTGATTGTATGACGGGATAATTAAAATTGTTATAGATTCTCTTAATTTAGTAGATTTTAGTGTGGGGCTGTTTCTGGAGACGTTTTGAACTTGAACTCGTTCGAGAAAACAATTACTTCTTAACTTAACATCACGCCTGCAATCCCCGAAGGGTTAGGCAGAATTGTGTTTAATAGAACACCCACATTTCGCCAGCTATGTTTGAGGAATAGCGGACGAGCCTATTTCCATCAACAGTGCACGAATCCTGACTTCGTGTGTGTGTAAATAAACAAATGAACAATTGGACCTGGTAGGTGGCGCAGCTGTCAACATCTTGAAAATTGTAAACTCGAGACAGGACGTCTGTCAGATCAGCCAGTATTTTTGGAGATTTTAGTGTGGGTCTGATTCTAGGACCTGTTTCTTATTTATAAAAACAACTAGCTGTCCCGCGCAACTTCGTCTGCGTCAAATTTTCCCCGTTTTCGCAACATTTTTCATTGCTGCTCCGCTTCTATAGGTCGTAGCGTGATGATATACAGCCTATGTCCTTCCCTCGGTTTAAATCTATCTTCTTGCGAAATTTCATTAAGACCCGATCAGCCGTTTAGTCGTGAAAAAATAACAAACAAACAAACATACAAACAAACAAACAGAGTGACTTTCGCATTTATAATATTAGTATGGAGTATGGATTACTTGGATGAAATGTCAGCGTAACAACAAATGGTAAGCACCTTAGTGTTCATACCACTGTTAAAACCACGATGGTTTGTGTGGTATGTTTACGTTTTGTCAAATAATTATAAAAACGTCTCTTTGAATAATAATAAAAAAAAATGTATGATGTATGAAAACGTAGTAGATATATTATATCGATATTAGAATCGTGTCGTTAAAATCCCAAGGATAAACAGCATGATATGGAAAGAAAGGAGGTGTCTCATGAGATGACAAGTGATAGAGAAGTATGGAAGAAGAAGACATGCTGCGCCGACCCCAAATAAATTAGGATAAGGGCAAGAGATGATGGTGATGATAAAACAGATGTATTGTGATCTAACAGATCTATGACTACTCATGTATATTCATAAGAAACTAGCTGTCCCGCGCAACTTCGTCTGTGTCACATTTTCCCCGTTTTTTCAACATTTTTCATTGCTGCTCCACTCCTATTGGTCGTAGCGTGATGATATATTGCCTATGTTACTTCTAATACCTCCAAGAATATGTGTACAAAGTTTCATGATGATCGGTTGAGTAGTTTTCGCGTGAAAGCGTAACAAACAAACTTTATAATATTTGTAGGAAATTTGGCTCACGAGTAAACCATTTTTACTTTCTCTCTATAATATGGAAACTGTATGCAACCTATTTGATCCCGGGAGGTTTCGAATCGTATATAATTTACTGTTATGTACGGTAATTTGTAACAAGTCTTCTTGTAATTTATGAAAATTCTAGGTTTGTTAAGATAATTCCTATGCATTGACATGATTACGAGTATATGACAATAGTCAAGCTTGGCATTTAAAAGTACAAAAATTTTCAAATGTTGGTAAGTCTGAAATAATACAACTAGATTGTATCATCTGCCTAGCCTTTTCCCAAACTATCTTGGGGTCGGATTCCAGTCCAACCGGATACAGCTGAGCACTAGTATTTCACATGAAGCGACTGCCTATCTGACCTCCAAAACCTAGTAGCTGGCTATATGATTCCCCTTGGTAAGACTGGATGTCAGACTTTTGGCTTCTGACTACTCGTAACGACTGTCAAAGATCTAAAATGACAGCCGGGACCATCGGCTTAACGTGCTTTCCGAGGCACGGAGGAAACTCGGTATGTAATTATGGTCACCCATCCACGGACCAACCTCGGCAAGCACGGCTTAACCTTAAAAATCGACCCGTGCGGCTGTTATTATTTAGCCACAAGCTCCTCCACAACTAGATTTCTATCTCAACTTTAAATCTAAAATGTAGTCTAGTATTAAGTCGTTAGTACATCCAGTTTGGGTCAATGTGACACGTGGGGGTAAGAGTACAGTCATTAGATAGGGTAGACAGGCGATTTTGTTTTAAGTACATGTGTTCCTACTGTTGTAACAATAGTGTTCGTTAGTCCAAAACAAAGAGGTATTATTAGTTAAGGTAGAAAGCATAAAGTTCTTGGTTTAAAAATCGTGATACACTGTTGGTCTGGACAGCTCAAACGGGTGGCAAAAAAAAAAAAAAAACGTGTGTATAAACACCTTTAAAGAAACCGACAAGTTTGTTTTTCCTGTCATTATGAATTTTGTAATGTTCTGGACCATGACTGGGTATTTTCTAGTTTAATAATAATAATTATGTTATTTATGTAAATCAAGAATAAGATCGGCCCTAGTATACTTCCCTGTAGGACACCAAACTTATTACATCTATATTTCGGAGGAGTGTACTTCTTTATTATATATAGTAAACATATAGAAGTTTTTTTTTTTATTATTTGCTATGGGTTTGGTGTTGACTCTAGTCTAGCTCAGAGATGACAAATGGTACGAGCTTACCCAGAAGAAGCCTGTTCACTCTAACTTTGAAGAAATTAGGGTTGTAAGCGTTCGGAAACACAGACGCAGGCAGAGAGTTCCACTCCTTTGCTGTGCATGCGTTTTCAGTTAACAAAGTCCATTTGAGCTGAATCTAAATAAATCATGATATAATTGAGTGGTAAATATTAATATTTATTAGAGGAGCAATATACAGAATATAAGCTTGATGTCTGATTCGTTTTCCTTGAAATTGATTCCATTACATTTTTTTTCTTACTCGTTCCATAAAATAATTAGTATTCATTAGCATCCAACTTTATAAAAGGCTAGGCAGATGTGTGCGTGGGTTGTCTCCAAACATAATTTCAACATCAAATAATTATAATGATTATATCAACCCAAATTACACATATCATCAAACTCGAAATTATACGAAACTGTACATATATTACAAAATCAACATTCACTTCAAATAACTTAATTTAAACACTCCAAGATCTTAGTAATCACTATTACACTGTGCTAAGGCATAGTGCCTCTACGGCGTAGCGCTACGGTGCTACGGCGTAGCTGCGTAGATCGGAGTAATGAAGCGAACAGCAAATAATACTTTAATTTCTGAGAAGGTATACAGAGTGTTCTCAATTTGTTGGGGGGATTATGTTTCGCTAGTGTGCCGTACAAATGCTATGATAAGGGTTTTTGATTTAGATCGTAAATGATATAGAACTTAGAAAGGTTCTCGTCTTCTAATATAAAAAGTTCTAAAAAATTGCAAAAATAAACCAATCACGAATCCGTGCTGATAGCTATTTTAAAGAAATCTTCTTTCGTGCCCATGATTCAATAATTATAATTGAGCAGTCATCAGCTACTGGACAACATTGCTCTGTGTGAGTTCAAGAATTCAACTACCTCAATATCTATGAGAGGGAGTGGGCTGTAATTCACCACGCGGGCCCAGTGCGGGTTGTTAGATGTCACGTGTCTTCGAATTTTAGTTCTAGGACATGCCGGTTTCCTTACGAGGTTTTCCTTCACCGTTTTTGAGAGCAGCGGTGATGAAATAAATTACACAAGGTAGTGCGACTGCCTGGGTTCGAACCCACGGCAAACTGCTCGTAAGTTGGGGCTGCCACCACTGGGCCACCGTTGCTCTCAATTCTTGTAAAACCAAGAATAAATTCAACCTGTATATTACATGAGATTGTGTTAAGAATCTTAGTGCAAATAAACTTCATAGTTGATTCGTCTGTGCTGGTTGGGAGAACCAACAAGATAGTAATATATGTATGTTTACATAATTATAAACTTGTAGGCTTGATTGTAATACTATACCATGTTCTCTTGATTGGACTAGGGATCTCTAAGTAGAGCATGATCTTATCTTCAAGCTGAAAATGTGTGTTGTACGCGCTAATTGTTACTGGCCATAGATAGAATAAGTTGATATAGGTATATCAACTTATTTCAACTTAATTGACGAGGATGCAAAACAACACCTTGTAGGTACAAGGTCTTTTGCATCCTCGTCAATTAAAGAGGTAACTATGCTAATAATTCTCATCCCGAATCAATAATAGAATGGGTAGGTAATTTTTTTTTCTTTTTAACGAAAATCGGTAAGTGTGAACCACCCGTGTTTTAAACGCAGCCTGTCTGATCCTCGCCCTATAACCGCGCTTTCATACATACAAACAATTTCAAACGTTTATTAGATCATTTCTTATTCCCTAAACCACGTTAAGGGGGTTATTCTGAAATACTGACAAACTTAAACAAGCCTGCTATAAAATTTTATAATCTTAACATCAGACACTGTTTTAAGTTAGTATACAGAAAATATAATGCAATGCCTATTTGAGACAAAACTAGCTATTTCCCGTGGCTTAGTGCGCTCTTAAATCGAAGATTATCCCAGGGGAAAAAAATGGGGAAAAAAGTAGGGGTAAAAAAATATCTTATTCAGGTTGTAAACTATTTGTGTGCCAAATTTCATATTTCTTTTTGGTGAAATGAAGACTATATTAAGAGCGTTTACGTCTTACGGCATTTACAAACTTGCAAGTCCTTATATTTATCGAAATACTGAATACGCATAAGCAGAATACATAGGTCTAAAAAGTTCCAAATAAAAACATTTTTGAAATGTCTTTTAAAAAAAAGATAATTGGAAATTTCTGTTTCTACAAATATTTTATTATCGATCTAATTTTTCGAAAATTTTTTCAGTAACTTTTTGCCCCAGCGTATGAAGTTTCATAAAAATAGAAAGAAAGAAAGAAAGAAAGGACGGAAAATAAGGACTTAAAAGTTTATACCTATGAAATGTCGTAATGCGTAAATGCTCTTAAATAAGCCGTTTTTCGTGAAAGAGTAGCAACGATCCATCCATCCATCCTCTCAAACTTTCGCATATAGAGTAGTTTTAAGATATTTATCTAAATCCGTATTTTTAAATAAAATACGTCACTGTTACGAAAAATAACACGACATTAAAAAACACGTTAAAGTTGTTGTAATCTTTTACACATAATTTTCTTATTGTTTTTAATCATACAAAACTTATACAACAACTCCTGTAAACCAACAAGTAAATTAAATTGAAACTTACGTTACAAGTTAACATTCACGTCACAGTAGTAAAAACATAATTAGCAAGCGTTGCTAGCTAAAGTGTTGTCAGCATTATGCATGCTGCGGCTCCAGTTCTGAGTTGGGGCTGCCATCATTTTGGTACTTCAAGGGACTGTACTTTGTGACTTTGATGTTTTCAGTAAGATGAAATGATAACTGCGTCGTTGGTTAAATAAAAGTGGTCGCGAGCACTGTTGCTGCACCTCATCATTAGCCTATAATGTTCCCACTGCTGGGACACAGGCCTCCTCTCCTATGAGAGGAAGTAGGCTGTAATCCACCACGCGAGATGTCACATGTCTTCAAATTTTTGGTTCTAGGACATGCCGGTTTCCTCACGATGTTTTCCTTTTGAGAGCGCCGGTGATGAAATAAATTACACAAAGTAATGCGCCTGCCTGGGTTCGAACCCCCGGCTTACTGCTCGTAAGTCGGGGCTGCCACCACTGGGCCACCGCCGCTCTCCTGCACTCCGTTGCTGCACCTACTCGGATCGATTCCCAGGTCGAGCAGTGTTATTGAATTATTTATTTATTTATTAAATCTTTATGCACAAGTATAAAAACACTGCACAAAGGCGGACTTAATGCCTTAGGCATTTTCTATCAGTCTACCTTAGGGTGATGCAGAGAGAAAACATAGTAGGTGCAGCATAACAAATGGTCCAAATCCTTCCTCCTTCTTCTTCTTGATTGTGGGGTTAGTTTAGCCTAACCCGGTGTTAGAGTTTTAATGACGCCCATGGGCCTCTGACTTGGCTTTAAATTCTGTCGAGAAATATCTCTCAGGCATGCTGGCTTCAAAACCACTGCAAGTCTTGAAAGCCAGAATCCGCTGTGGCGACTACCAGAAAGACACCGAGAATCTAAAGCTCGACGAAGTTCTAGAGAAACTATTTAACTGTCACGGATCCTGCATCAAAAATAATCAGAAAATAATAGCGGAGGTGTTGGAAAAGCATAATTTCACCTCCATATTAGCAGGTGACAGAACAAACAACGCCAATAGGCACAAAAAGGTACGTTTACAACTGGGATTTAAGACCTGGTACCTAACACCACAGATAAATATAAATGGGTCCTAAGTTTTGGGCTGTTATTTATTATACTTGATTCCATTGATACGTATGACAAAAACGCTTGAACGCACGGAATTAATTCTAGTTTCTTCAAGCTCCATATAGTAAATTACTCCTGAGCGGCTGATATTATTTAACCTCGAGTCCTTTTTTGGGTTCCGTAACCAAAGGGTCAAACGGGACTCTATTACCGAGACTTCGCTGTCCGTCTGTCACCAGGCTGTATCTCATGAACCGTGATAGTTAGCAAGTTGAAATTTCTACAGATTATGTATTTCTGTTGCCGCTATAACAACAAATACTAAAACAGAATTAAAAAAATATATAAGGAGGCTCCCACACAAAAAAGTGATTTTTTAATTATTGTTTTTATAAATATTATAAATAATGGTACGGAACCCTTCGTGCGCGAGTCCGACTCGCACTTAGCCAGTTTTTTTTTTAAATTATATTTAATGTTATTTATTTGTCCCAAAAATATCTCTTATTCCAGTCCCCAAAACAGTGTGAACCTAACAAAGCTACTTGCAAGTTGTTTCACTTCTCGCGACTACGAATTGAATTAGACGTCGCCTAAACCAACGGCGACACTTAGAGCTATTTCAACAGAAATTACACAACCACATCTAGTAGTACTGAGTGGAATATATGTATAGGCAGCTCTTACTCTGTTATGTCTATTTTATAATATTACTAGTTTTTGTCCACGACCTTCGTACACGTGAAATCTATCTATATATGTATATAAAAATCAATTGCTGTTCGTTAGTCTCGCTAAAACTTCGCTTTATCCGTCGTGGTTTTCGATAGGTAAAACGTGCTAATATTAACAATTCTGTTCGAATCAAGAGCCCAATTAGTAAATTTAGGTTGGATGAATATCGAATAAATTTCATAATTATTATAATACAGATCATTAAAGCCGCTCTCCTGTTTTCATAATTTAATGATGAAAACCACCCCTGGTTCATATCTTCAGGCCGGGTCAAGGGTTTTCCCAATTATTCTTTCTATTTCTGTGACCGTTCGGCCAGACTCTTAGTTTTGTCCCCGGTCTCTGCAATAGGCTTTTTAGGGTGCCGCACCTCAAAATGGAAAAAACGGAACCCTTATAGGATCCCTTTGTTGTTTGTGTGTCTGTCTGTCTGTCTGTCTATCAAGACCTTTTAACTTGGGATCGAGGTATCGAGTGAAATTAAACCCATTGACTCAGGTCTACAGTCCCTTGAAGCTGTGAAAAATCAAACTTTTAAGTTAACGTTAAGGAAAGATTTACGGCCGTTTATGCCGCAAAAAAAACATAAATTTCGACACTGTAAAAAGAATTTAAATTCATAGGGTACTTTCCGTTGATCTAAAACTATGAAATTTGGCAAGGAATATCGTTTATACTACAAATACAGATTTGATTCCTAAACTTACTATAATGTGTTCCTACAAATTTGTACGGAATCCTCGGTGGGCGAGGCCGACTCGCACTTGTCCGGTTTTTTCTTGCGACTAACTGAATAGCTGGCGAAATAGAAATTGAACGCGTTTGCATACCCTTGTGGCTTATATAGATGGGATGCTATCTATATTATTATTATTTTATCTACAGCCGCATGGGTCGATCTTTAGGGCCTTTTCATTGTCATGCGTGTTTGCGCCCGCGTGCAGGCCAGGCACGCATGCGTGCTGCCCGCAACCTATCGTATCATACATGTTTTTATTGTCATACGCGCCACACTCGCGCCGGCGCGGCGTAGCGAAAATAATCTGCTCTGCGTACGGCCCGCAACAAGCATGGCCGCCTGGCCGGCACGCGGGCGCAAACACGCATGACAATGAAAAGGCCCTTAAGGTTAAGCCGTGCTTGCCGAGGTTGGTCTGTGGATGGGTGACCATAATTACATACCGATCGTTTCCTCGGTGCCTCGGAAAGCACGCTAATACTTTGGTCCCGGCTGTCATTTGTAGATCTTTGACAGTCGTACCGAGTAGTCAGAAGCCAAAAGTCTGACATCCAGTCATACCAAGGGGTATGGTATTGCCCAGTTACTGGGTTGTGGAGGTCAGATAAGCAGTCGCTTTATGTAAAATACTGGTACTCAGCTGCATACGGTTAGACTGGAAGGAAGCCGATCCCAAGATAGTTTGGGAAAAGGCTAAGCAAATTATGGTATCTGGCCCCCATGATTTGTTGGTCCATCTTGAACTCATCCAGCAGACCTTAATTCTAATGCAATAAGACCTGTTGACTCCTTTTTTTAACCGACTGAGGGTAATTAGTTTATCAGCTTATTTATGAATATTTGTTCATCTGTGGCATTCTAAAGACCAAACACATGGGCCGTTTTTGATGATTCTTATATCAATCGATTTGCCTTGATCTTGCAAGTGACTCAAGACATGACAGTAATCAAACTTCAATATGCCGATCACCAGAAGCCGTATAGTGTAAAAAAAAAGTCTACCAATTATGTTAAGTAGGGTATCAAGGAATAGGTATTTGTTTATATTATTTATCAAAGTCAAAGTCAAAGTCAAAGCATTTATTTCAATTAGACCATTACAGGCACTTTTGAAAGTCAAAAAAAACAAAATAAAACGCGAAGCTACAGTCCCAGTCACAAGGCATAATAACTTGTGAAAGTACTGTAGTTGCCCATTCCGTAGCGTAGATCTCTATGGAGAAGAACGGGCAAGAAACTCCATGGACACTCTTTTAAATCAAAATATGTTACAAAATCTTGGTTACATCAGTCATGTTAAGAATTACAAATATGTGAGAACAATGTAGAAATACGGGCAAGTTAAGAGCGTCCAGAGTAAAAGATTAAAATAAATCAGTAATTAAAAAAAAAAGTAATTAGAATAAACCGTGGCAGCTAAGAGATGACCAGTCACAACTGACAGCGCCCGTTCACGAACATGACGCATGTATCAGCCATCATTCAACTCAACCATTTTGAAGGTAACTAAACGACCCGACACACCCGCCACCATCAGCGTGACATTTAAGTGAGCATGACATTCACTCAACCACCAGGGTAATTTCGCGTCAATGAAAGATTTAGGTACTCATTAAATGGTGGCTTTACAGTACATGGTACTCACACATGTGCTATGCAATTATATAATACTAAGAGATTGAATCTATACAATGCAAATATATTTTTACAATCTTCTGCAGCTTTCACAATAACTTCACTTTCTAATTCTGATGATTCCGATTTCCCCTATGGTTGTGGAGCAGGACCAGCATTGAGCCAAGCATTTTTATCATCAATATAATCCCCCAACTTATAATATGCTTGCCTACATAGTGTGCGTTTTATGCAAGATTTAAATTTCGTTTCATTCAGTTGTAGAATGTGGGGAGGTATTTTATAATAACATTTTGAACAGTACCCCATGAAAGATGAGTCTACTTTAGCTAACCTGAAACCTGGCTGAACTAGTTGGTCTCTGTTTCTAGTATTATAGTGGTGCCGGTCACCTCTTTTACTAAATAAATGCATATTTTTCCATACTAATAATTTTATATTTCAATGGGTCCCGCCTACTTCCAATAAGATCTGTTGACTCCCTTTTTCTACAAATATACAAGTTTCTTTTTACTATTAATGACGTGCAAAAAGAGCACTTTATTCTACATATTTATTTATGCTAGGACGTACCAAAATAATGTAGAAGCAACGTAAACAAGCCAGTTGTTAGTAGTTTCAATCCTCGACGTTCTGCGAATTGAATTAGACTGTGAGTCCACTAAACCAAGTCTGACACTCACGTGACGGTACGTAAGCTTTTTGTGATTGTTGGATTTACTAAACGTATACTATATGTATTTATATAGACCCAACCACTATTGCTATGGGTGGCATAATTTGTGAGACAAGAGAATATTTAAGATAGTTGTGGTTTTAACATATAGGGTGACTGGTAATTAGCGCGACCGATACTTAAACACGTGATTGTACGCATGATAACAAACAACTTCCCCAAAGAAACATTTTTTTCAATACTCATACATTTTTGTCACAATAACACAACAGCTGAATGAAATTTGCGCGCGCGCGCCTTTGACCTTTCAGCTGTTTAGCCGCGTGACGCGGTTCTGTCTCATTACTATTGTACCGTGAAACAGTGAGTAGGTAAAGCACCCGCACGGCTCGCAACCCCGAACTTCATATGGCTGTTGTGTTAACGTGATTAAAATGGACCAGCATTTAAAAAAAATATTTTTTTGAGAAAGTTTTTTGTTATCATGAGTACAATCACGTGTTTAAGTATCGGTCACTAATTACCAGTCACCCTATATATAACATCACGCCTGTAATCCCCGAGACATAATAAGGACTCCACAAAACCTTATGATATTGTGAGTATAGTGCCGTGAATTTTTATCGAGCTCCAGAAGTGCGCGTAGCAAAAGAAAGAGGGTCATGATCATGACGCTTGCAACAGCGTCGAAGTATTGGGAGCTCACAATGAATAAAAATCACGGAATATATCTCGTATAGTGACATTATAAGTTCAGGGCAGCGTTCGGGAAGTTGCGTGGTATCTTCTCGTCTAACTTACCGCAGTGTCTCAAGGTGAAAGTCTATGACCAGTGTGTGTTGCCAGTGATTACATACGGGGCCGAAACGTGGTCGCTCACAATGGGCCTCGTCTGAAGGCTCAAAGTAACCTCAAGGGCAATGGAGTGGGCTAAGCTTGGAGTTTCCTTGCGTGATCAAATCAGAAATGAGGACATCCGCCAGAGAATCGAAATCGGGCTGCGTCGGTACGTAGCTCGATTTCGTAGCCGACATTGCTTGCAGAACGGATGGCCGATGGGGCTGAAAAGTTCTGGAATGGCGACTGCGAACCGGAAGACGATGCGATGGAAAGCCTTTCACTAGGTGGACCGATGACCTGGTGAAGGTTGCGGGAATCCGCTGGATGCGAGTCCCTTGGAACCGGTCAATGTGGCGACACTTGGAAGAGACCTAAGTCCAGCAGTGGACGTCTTCAGGGTGAAATAATGATGATGATTGAAGTAGTATAGTACTCCGTTATGCAGGGCTGTATACTACTTGCAATATAGCGGAGTAGCTATGGAAGCTGATAAGCACTAGGCGTTTAAATAAAATTCCAGGCGAGAAGCGACAGAGTTATATTAAGAACAGAGAACGAAACAGTAATGAATGTGCATACAAACAAACTTGCCTACTCGCTACAATGATGAATGATGACAGTGTAAATTAAAAAAAAAAAGATGTAAATAATAAACCATTTTCAAAACCAGCCGAGGCCCTATTCAGGTGGTACATGATGTGCTTGTCATCAGACATTATAAATGAGCATCAAAAATATAAGTAAACAGATGCACACCTTTCAACCAAACATTATCCAAAAATAAAACCTGTGACAACTCTGAAAATGCAACTCAAACTAACAAATAATACAATAAGACTAGATTCACATTCATCTAATTTATCGTCACCCATACAAAGGCTGTGAGAAATTGCTTTTAACAATAAAGTACTTTGTGCCATTTCTAATACAAAACATGTCTGTTTTTAGGGTTCCGTAGCGAAATGGCAAAAACGGACTGGGACTGTAGCTTCGCGTTTTATTTTTTGTTTTTTTGACTTTCAAAAGTGCCTTTAATGGTCTAATTGAAATAAATGCTTTGACTTTGACTTTGACGGAACCCTTATAATTTCATCTTGTCCATCTGTCTGTCCTTATTGCTCTCTGCCGTATAATTAACTTTTTTATATTTAAGTCCAAAGTAATCAAAAGACTGGACTCAAATAGCATAATATAGAGAACACCGGAAAAAGGAAGGGAGGATTTTTGCCTTGTAGTGGGACAAAGCAGGCTTATAAAAACAGTTCACCAGAAATTATGACACATTTCATGTAATTTCAGTTTAAAATAACTTTTCACAGTAAATTAGAGAAATACATGCATTTTTAAACGACTTTCGAAAGGAAAAGAGGTTGTCAATTCGTCTAAATATCTTTTTGAGGTTTCTGAATTCAATAATGTGGTGTGCATGCTTAAACATTCATCTCTACTACGGAACCCGGCACTGTGTGATGTTCGGCACGCACTTGACCGTTTTTTTTTGTGTTACGAGTGCAATATTCTAGAAAAACTTGTCGTAGATTTATTACTGTGCCCAAGTGGGATAGTGCTTCGACCTGGATTTATAAAGCTAGTTTCTACTATTTTTAGCTGTAATAGGGTAATAGAAAATGTTCAAAAAGTTTGGGAATTGACGTTTCTATCAAAAAGTTTTTAGATTATCCTGAAAGTCCATTCTGGCAGGATATTTTGGGAGCAGCCTTTTTTCTTTAGTCTCCTCTATTAATTGACTGTATTTTTTTTATTGATCTAGTGGCTTTAGTTGTAATTTGAGAGGCTCGCGGCTAAGTAATAACAGCCACGTGATCATCAAAGTTTAGCATCTCTTGCTGAGGTCAGTCCGTGGTTGGGTCATCATCTGCCTAGCCTTTTCCCAAACTATCTTGGGGTCGGCTTCCAGTCTAACCGGATGCAGCTGAGTACCAGTATTTTACATGAAGCGACTGCCTATCTGACCTCCACAACCCAGTAACTGGGTAATACGATACCCCTTGGTAAGACTGGATATCAGACTTTTTAGCTTCTGACTACTCGTAACGACTGTCAAAGATCTACAAATGACAGCCGGGACCAACGGCTTAACGTGCTTTCCGAGGCACGGAGGAAACTCGGTATGTAATTATGGTCACCCATCCACGGAACAACCTCGGCAAGCACGGCTTAACCTTAAAGATCGACCCGGGCGGCTGTTACTATTTAGCCACGAGCTCCTCATGATTAAATAACGAGACTTCCCCTTACCTGGAAAATTAAGCCGTCGGTCCCGACTGTAATTTGTAGACTAGTAAAGGTAGCTGATTCATCATCATCATCATCATTTCAACCGAAAGACGTCCACTGCTGGACATAGGCCTCCGCCAAGTGTCGCCACATTGACCTGGTCCCGTGCGATTCGCATATAGCGGATCCCCGCAACTTTCACTAGATCATCGGTCCACTTAGTGGGAGGCCTTCCAACGCATCGTCTTCCGGTTCGCGGTCGCCTTTGTAAAACTTTTCGGCCTTTGCGAGCAATTTGCCCTACCCCCTGCCACTTAAGATTGGCAATTCTTCGGGCTACGTCGGTGGTAGCTGATAAAGCTGTGCTTGCTTCAAAGGAATGGCAAGTAAGTGTAGGTTGTCCAGCGGCCATTTCGGTCGAATAGGTGTTGTGTATGGTGTAACAGATAATTTTTTCGCTAGTTTAGGGGTATGAGGAACAGGGTGTAAAGTTCCTCGATACTCCTTAGAAAAGGGAGGATCCTCCGGCCTGACAGGTGTTATGTCTGGCGGGCAACTGCCCGATAGTTGTTATCGGGTTTCTGTATATATACTGAAGTCGATGTAAATTTTGCTTGTGACTTGTAGGAAATTGATGTTAGTTCCTCCGTCGTATCATAGATGGCGCTGTAGACTTTTTGTAGTATGTTGCTTTTTTGTGGTCGCTACATCACTCCCCCCCGGAGACCGGAGGTCGATAGTTGAATGAGTCTACTCATTTTAGTATTTAGCCGTGCCAGTTGAAAGCTCGTTGCCGCATTGTTCGCGGTGAGTCGGAACAGTCTGCGGTGGTGATGCGAACCCCAGTGAGTCGGGGCCGGCGCTGCGTTTGCTCCGGTGTGTCGGACGTGGTACAGCGCCGCGATGTGGCAGACAGCTAGAGAGGTGTCGACCGGGAGGTAGAAGCTCTCGACCGGCCGAAAGTGCAGTATGCTGTGCCATGGTCGCTTGATGAGAGGCTGAGGGTGCTGGCCAGGAATGCGCTTCCGCTGCATGCTGGTGGTCAGGAATACCCAGTTGAAGCTGGCTGGCTGTGAGACTCGCTGCTCGAAAGCTGGAGGAAGTGATGCTGATGTTGATGACGTCACGTTGCTCGAAGGCTGCGCTGACGTCCATTTCGGGGTCACCAGTTTAGGGGTATGAGGAACAGGGTGGAAGTTCCTCGATACTCCTTAGAAAAGGGAGGATCCTACGGCCTGACAGGTGTTATGTCTGGCGGGCAACTGCCCGATAGTTGTTATCGGGTTTCTGTATATATACTGAAGTCGATGTAAATTTTGCTTGTGACTTGTAGGAAATTGATGTTAGTTCCTCCGTCGTATCATAGATGGCGCTGTAGACTTTTTGTAGTATGTTGCTTTTTTGTGGTCGCTACACTAGTACAATGTTTTTCCGAAGCAGAAACATGATCAGTTTGATGGTCTGTAGCACACCCTTAAGTATGTAAATACTCTTTTCGTTACACCCTGTATACTCTTAAGTCGATGTAAACTTTGCTTGCGAGATGTAGGAAATTGATGTTAGTTCTTCCGTCGTGTCATAGATGGCGCTGTAGTATTTTTTGTAGTAAGTTGCTTTTTGTAGGTCGCTACAGAACCATTCCCAAGACAGCCAATATTACGAAAACCTGAAGGTACTATTCCGAAGGCAATCGCACTACTACAAACTACAGCATCATTCACAATGACAGACCGCAGCTACGCGACTGCTTGCTCTTTAACGGCTGCTTTCAAGTCTATACCTGTAAACGGGGTTATTGTACATTCGTCACAAAGATAATTTGCCACAAAACAAAAAGTTTGGGTAAACTTGCCACAGTTCTATTTTCATGATGTATATTCGTCACATATTAATTTTGATCGTCGACACCACGCGGCCATGTCACTGTATACAGAAGCGGTTTTCATAGCATTACATATTGTTTTATGTAAAAAGCGAAAATGAGCGAATTGATACGAGTTTAATGTAACCAAGTTCAAATCACCACCTGCCTAGCCTTTTTCGAACTACATTGGGGTCAGCTTCAAATCTAACCGTATGCAGCTGCATATTAGTATTTGACATGGAGTGACTGACTGTATCTGACCTCAACAACCCAGTTAGTACAGGGAAATATGATACACTTTGGTAAGATAAGAAGAAGTTGTTAGACTTTCGGGCCACTGACTGGTACGACTGTAGAGCTGCTTTCCGAGGCAAGGAGGAAACTCGGTATGTAATTATCGGCATCCATCCAAGGACCAACCTGGGCAAACACGGCTAAACCTAATGTTTGACCCTAGTGCCTGTTATAATGTAGCCATGAGGTCCTCTAGATTCGCAACAAAGTAAAACTGCTAAACGGCAATAATAGGGGATAATCCATTTTTTTTTCTTTGTCCGTCGGGTAGTTTATTGAAAAGTATTGAACACGTATTTTTTCTTTTTTCACGTAATCGTAAAATTACGGAGATATTTTGAGTTGAAATGGCGCATGACGTCACGGCTCAGTACATTTTATACCTAGTTGTGACGTAGTGAGCCCCCACTCTCCAACTTTAATGCGTTTTAACTAAGTATTCTTTTGATATTTTGATAAAACAAAAAATACCTATCTAATATTTTTGTACTACCTGATTGACGGACAAAATAGAATTTCGTTTTCTTTACCCAGTCATCATCCCTATTGTACAACTATACAAGGTGTTGTTTTGCATTCTCGTCAAATTCAAGGAGGTAACTATGCTGATGATTCTCGTCCCGAATCAATAATAAAATGGGTAGTATTTTTTTTTCTTATTTACGAAAATCGGTAAATGTGAACCACCCTTGTTTTAAACGTGGCCCGTCTGATGCTCGCCCTATAACCGCGCTTTCACACATATAAACAATCTTAAACGTTTATTATATAATTTCTTATTCCATAAACCACGTTATGTGAAATACTGTCGAACATAAACAACCAAAACAATCAGCGTTTATTAATAAATAACGAGGTACCGTAATTTTAATTGATTATTTATGGTTTTTGTGACATCCTCATGAATTTTGACGAGGATGCAAAACAACACCTTGTATACAGGGTTATTTGTAAAACACTGGCAACCTCACAGGAATGCGTAGTCCTAAGAGGTTACCGTTGTTTTACAAATAATCCTGTATAATAAGAAGACCGCTTAGTACAAGCTGAGAACAAAGCAGACCCCCAACGCTACGAACCCCGACGCTACGAACGCTTGGATTTATTTATTTTTGGTTTTTAGAGGTTTTTTGTGTCGGAGGTTTTCTTAAGTTTTTAATTTAGTTTTTTTTTTCATGCTTTTTAAACTTATATTATTTTTTCTTAGCCTTGACTGGACCGGCTTCCCCCATTCCTTCCAATTGTCTCGTTGTTGCACCTCATCTCGCTAATTAACGAAAACAAGGAAAGTTATAAATAAAACAAAAGCCCGATTATTTAACGGGGCTATGGTGACCTGTGGAAGTTGTTTATATCCCTTCATCAACTAGAAAAAATGTGATGATCTTTAAACAGCTGAGCAGATTTTCTCAAAACATAGCTAAGAACACTCTCGATTAAAATACCTTTCAAACGAAACCAATTTTATTGAAATCGGTTAAACCGTTTAGGAGCTACAGTGCCACAGACAGACACACAGATACACACGTCAAACTTATAACACCCCTCTTTTTTAGTCGGGGGTTAAAAATAGTAGGTATTTATTACTTATTCGGTCCGAAAATGATAAATCTAATAATACGATTTTCACACTCGAATTACGTGACTGTCGAATATTCGTGCTATCGACGATGTTCAAAGCCTAGCTAATTACTAGGAACGTGATGTCGACGTGAACGCTTTTATTTGATGGCTGTACCATGAGTGAATGGAAATTAATTTATGAATTGTATAGTGTCCGGGAAACATCGAGCTTTGACGTAATAGCCGATTTTTTTTTTATTTTTTTTTTTATTACTGAGACTTCGCTGTCCGTCCATCCGTCCGTCTGTCACCAGGCTATCTCATGAACCATGATAGTTAGCCAGTTGAAATTCCTACAGATTATGTATTTCTGTTGCCGCTATAACAACATATACTAAAACACATTAAAATAAATATTTAAGGGGGCTCAAATACAAAATAGTGTTTTTTCTGCTCGTTTTATAAATAATGGTACAGAACATTTCGTGCGCGAGTCCGACTTGCACTTGGCCAGTTTTTATATTTACGTAAGTAAGGTTTACGTCGCTGATGTGTACCTTGCCTTCATTTTAGGATGATTGTATTGTAGCACCAAGTCTAAGTGTTTAAAATAAAATATCATCCACGACTATGTTTAAATTAATCGGAAATGTTGAATGATTTTAAAAACCAATTCTTTTCTCTCGATACAATAAAGTTGTATTTTAGTGAATTTTAATTAATTAGGTGTACCAATGTTTAGAATATCCTGAAGCCTGTATAGTAAATCCTCACCACAGTCACACTCCTATTCGATCAAATTAATTAATAAATAATAATAAATTTTGTGTGGAAGACGCTGGGCGCAGGCCGCTTCCAACCGGTCCTGTTGGAAATCCATGGGGGAGGCCTATGTCCAGCAGTGGACGTCCTACGGCTGATATGATGATGATGATGATGATGAATAAATTTTGTCAATTCGACAGCATTTTTGCATTATTAGGCATCCAAATTATTCAAGCACTTATGGAGCAATGAATTACTCAATTTCTTCAAAATGTTTCTGAATGTGATAGAAAGTGGTGTTTCGCCACTTCCGTGGTGGAGAATCTGCCCAGTCACCTAGTAAGCTAGCTATTGCCTGCCACCTCCGTCCTCGTGTTTAATTATTATAAAATTATTACTTGCCTATTTGAATCGGATTTTCTTAACAATTACAGGGTTTTTTTTGCACAGAACCAAATACTTGTTCTAAAATAAAGTTTGAGTTATTTCTTATAACATCAGGTATCTGCCAGTAAGATCTCGTCAAATCAGTCCAGCCGTTTCGGAGATTAGCCGGAACAAACAGACAGGTAGACAGACAGACAAAAAAATACGTTGTACTGTTACATACATTAGTACAATACAGTACTGTTACATACTTTCATATGAATTTAATAAATAGCTATCATTTTGAAACATTTCATTTTTATTTATTTGCATAGATACGGCATGATCTTTCAAATATGCACCATATTATACATATGGGCCACTAAAATTACATCTGCGCCAAACGTGATGTTATGCTTAAAGGCGCCCACCCGTTCATCCGTCTAGCCTTATTCAAACTAGGTTGAGGTCTCCAGTCGATTTCCAGTGGATTTCCAGTCTAACTAGATGCGGTAAAATATCAGAGTATTGCAGGGAGAGACACCCAACTACTGAGTAATATCAAATTATTTTAGTAAATTAAGTTATGCAGATAATACAATATATAATAGGGTGACAGGTAATTACTGACTGATACTTAAACACGTGATTATACTCATGATAACAAATAACTTTCCCAAAGAAGCATTTTTTTTTAAACTCATTCGTTTTTATCACAAGCTGATAGACCACAGGCTCGCCCGCGAATTTCATACGGCTGTTGTATTATTGTGATAAAAGTGAAAAAGTATAAAAAAAAATGTGCGTGGAGTCCCTCCGCGCGGTAGAAGTGAAACTTCGTAATTTTTTAATATAATTAATATAATTCATTTATTTATCAGACACAATGATCTATAATTTTGTTAGTAGGTACACTTAATAATATTGTTAGTAATTCAAAAATCAGAGACAATAAATACACACAACTCAATACCATTATTATAAATTTAGAATCAAAATAGTATATAAAAAATTTACACAATAATTAAAATTAAAATTAAAACTACTAACATTAAAAGTTAAATAATTAAAAATCAATAAAATTAACAATTATAAAAATTACGATTTCAATCACATTAAATATATATTAAAAATAAATAGTTAACTAATATAAATAAAATTAACACTACAATGATAACAAATTAAAAATGGAAATGGAAGCATTGAATTAGGACCGGACTACTCGTACATGCAGTTTTGTCCAATGCTCCATGAAGGAGCACTCCATGTCCATTCTCCCAGCAATGAGCTTCAGAAAGCTGTTGGGGCTGCCCCGTATGCGGCGCATCAGAAACGCTATTCTTTTGCGATGTATCGCTTGAAAGCTACCCACTTGAGCATCTGCAAACATACCTGATGCGCTACAAAAACGTGGCAACCCCATCAACATCCTGAAAGCGTTATTGTATTGAACACGCAGGGCACTGTAAGCCCTCTGCGTATGCTTCACCCATAGGCTGCACGTATAAAAAGACTGACAATACGCCTTGAACAAGGTTATTTTTACCTGTGCAGTACAGCGTGCAAACCTACGGGCCAGCATATTAGCTCTAACTGACAATACCCTGCGTTCCCTTTCAATGTCCACGTCATCGAAGAGGCTCTCGGTGACCTAGTGTCCCAGGTACTTAAATTGTGCCACTCTTTTGAGAGCACTGCCGTCCAATGTGACCTGGGGTACGGTGTCATAGATCTTTGTCCCGGACTTGAAAACCACTAATTCACTCTTGGTCGTGTTATACCTGAGCCCATGGGCCTCCGCATAGCACTCGCACACCTTTATTAAGCGTCTAAGGCCATTGATCGATGGGCTCAGCAGCACCATATCGTCAGCATAACTTAAATTGTTAACAAAAACTCCGTCAATCGAGCAACCTACCCGAGTGCTGCTGAGCTCACGGAGCAGCCGATCCACGTACAGATTAAAGAGCTTGGGAGAAGTCAGACCACCTTGTCTTATGCCGCACTCCAACCTATACTCATCCGAAAGTGATCCCGCCCACCTGACATTGTTACGCTGATTGTCATACCAATATTTAAGGAGCGATGTGAACTCGTCAGGCAGATCAGTCTCACTCGATAACTTCTGCCATAGCTTGTCATACACCACCAGGTCGAATGCCTTTGACAGGTCTAGAAAACAGGCGTAGACCGGTGTATTCCTGCTGGTGTAATACTGTATAGTGTGCTTGAGACTCAATATCGCTGTTTCAGTAGACAGCCCAGTTCTAAATCCAAACTGAGCGTCATGTAAGTTTAGATGTTATGTATCTACATATTTCTCAATCACACTATCCAGTACCTTAGCAATCACAGTTGCGAGTGATATAGGCCTGTAATTACTTAAGCTAGACGCGTCCCCTGTCTTGTTCTTAATTATGGGGACAACCACGGTTCTCATCAGTGCATCAGGCAGGTATGAATGTCCTACGCAGAAGGTGAAAAGCATGGCATGCGTAATACTGTTCGAGTGCGACGCATTCACTCTCGTTATTTTATTTAGCTTCTAAATAATATTCTGTTATTTTCTTGTTGTATTATTTTTATTACATAAGTTTATCGAGGTTATTCTACTCATGGAAATTGAGTGAAGGCTGGTCACACCGAAGAGTCGAATGCATGACTGTTTGCACGCCATTTTGCGTACCTAGTAGAACTGCGTAGTAACAAATCTTGTAATACTGCCATCTACTAGTGATTTTTAGAAAATATTCCCCCTCCATGGTAGCGTTAAACTTGTTGGAAGTCGCATTTAAGAAGCACTTCGAAATATTTATTTGGGAAAGTTATTTGGTATCATGAGTACAATCACGTGTTTAAGTATCGGTCACTAATTACTAGTCACCCTATAATATTTATTCCTTTATCGTGTGGTTGGTGCCCAGCCCGGTATCAGAGTTTTTATGCCACCCATAAATGTATTTGACTTGGCTTTATAATTATGAGTTCGAAAAGTATCTCTCAGGCATGCTGGTTTCATCACGATGTTTTTCTTCACCGGAGCAAGTGATACTTAGGTATATAAAAAGCACATTAATCGGAAAAATCAGAGGTGCGTGTCTTGGGTGCGAACTTGAGACCTATCTCATAATACTAGGCTGTCACTGCTTTAATAGTTATTTGCCCAGGCTATAATGAAAGAAACTCGGGCACGTAACGACAGAGCTTGTGAACAATGTGCTTTTTTTTTGTGAATGGCATCTCGCAGTTCAACCTGTGAGGTTGTCGTCTGCTAAACCGGAATATCCTTTTTTTTTTTTTGCGGATGGGAAGTCATCAAATGACTTCTCCCGCTCTGGGCGGAGCGGGAGTGTCAGACTTGACTGACTAAAACCCACCCATGTTCCTTCTTAGCCCTTTGTGTTCCAGGGCCGCGGTATCTCTTACGAATAACCCGCAGCCCTGGCAGGCATCGGCCCTTTCGGACCCCTTCCGGTTTGCTGACATCTCCCTGAGGCGCGCGTGAAACACGTACGCGCCGTCGACACGGCCTGTCGTCATGAGACGGACGGACGGTGAGCTAGCCCATTACTCACCGTCCACAGGCAACCGGACTATCCTGTGGATGCCTTGAGAGTAAGGCCTTCAGCCAAGGCGTAATAACTTACAAACTAAGCGACTACACGCTAAGGGCACCTCCTGTGGGGTATGAGCCTCGGCTTAGGGCGTCTTGAACAATGTGATTTTGAAAATTAATGTATATATTTTTATAAAAGCATAATTTTTCTACTGTTCTTTTCTCAACTGACTGAGTTAAGTTTTCCTACAAAATGTTTATTCTTCATTATTACCTAAACCAATTTTGAACGTAATTCGAGCGAGAGCTTCCTTTCTATAAACAAAAATATTTCCTTGTCTAATTCTAGTTAGTACAAGCCTAAAATGTCCGTCACATGGTCTTATCTCAGCAGTAAGTGTTGGATAATGTCCATGAGGGTGTGCATCTAAATCTTCCCGTACATTAACAATCATGAAGGTATTAAGGTCACTTAGCTTGCCAAGTTTGGGCACAGCGGCCAATAAGATCAATCGATTGGAGACACGACCGGCTTGTGTCACCGTCATTTTAGGAACCCTGTGAATGTTACTTTTGCAACTCTTGCCGTGATTCTTCTCTAATAAGTCGTGTGCATCAGCTATATATGCTACTAGCTGTCCCGCGCAACTTCGTCTGCCTCATATGTTCCCCATTTTTACAACATTTTTCATTGCTGCTCCGCTCTTATTTGTCTTAGCTATTAAATAGGCTATCTAACACTGAAAGAATTTATTAAATCGGACCTGTTCCTGAGATTAGCGCGTTCAAGCAAACAAACTCTTCAGCTTTATAAGTATAGATTGTATACAACGTGTAACGTTAAATGCGCAAAACATCAGACACCCCAGTGCGACCCACTGGACAATCAATCAACAAAGGTCCTTCGAGCCGGATCCGACGAGTGGAGACTGCGATACATCGCAAGGATTCAATATATCTTTTAAAATATCCTCATACCATCCCAGGTGACCCATTGTATAAACACTCGAGAAAAGTCTCTTACAAAAATCACTCAACAGAAACAACAACAAATCCGCCATTTTGCAAACAAATCAAACAAATTAAAAGCAAAACATATTTTAAATTTCGAACCTAACATCGCCCGCAGTCCTACACTTACACCAAACACGGTTGTAGCGCGGGTAACGAGGCGTGACGGCACGACGCGTCCCGCTCTGACACACGTCTAGTAATTGAAAATTTATATCGATACACGCGGAATTTGTTACGCTACGGTGTGATACGATATGCGGCACATATTGTTATTTACGGCCCACATTTAGGAATAAGGAGATTATTTAGATTGAAATTAATTTGTGGAATCGAAAATTAGAACGAAAATTTCAGTATGATTTATGGAGAAGTGAATTTAATTGGAGGAATTATCTTTTATGGTTTCTGTAAGAATCTAGTTTTTGCTTTGATATGAGAATTTGGGACAAACCTACGGAGTTTTAGTCAGATATAAAAAGTACATGATTAAAAAGAAGATGTAATGACAACAATTTAAAAGTATGCTTAGATGGTTTGATCATGTTGAGAAGATGAGTAAGGGCGATTGACAAAAAGTATCTACAAGGCAAATAAATGTGAGTGGGAACGCTCTAAGCGGACATACACTGGCTTTATTGGTGAGGATGCTCAGAACGGTCAGGTGCGCAGTACTTGCACAGCATGCGTTTATGATCAGATGGAAGATCGTGGACGAGGCGAAAGTATCTAAGTATCAGAGCAACACGCGTAGCATGACCACAGTACAAACGAGTTTCGTCCACGGAAGAATCGACCTAATGACAGATAGACATGTCTTGTGTCAGTTTATCGATTCTTCCGTCGACTTAGGCCGTTTCTACGGCAGTCATGCTACGTGTGCTGGTCTGGTGGCGTTGTGAGGTTTCAGCCTAACCTTATAGAACAATGGCGTGAATTTATATACGTAAATAATCTATAAAGTACAAACAGGTTAATTCATTAAATATTTTTATTTATAGCCTGGAGCTGACGTATCTTGTCAGTCACCTTTTTCTTTATGAAAATAAGCTATGATATTTTTTATTCATAATGTGAGGAAACCGAAACGAGGCTAGGTCCCGGCTCTGGGGTGTCTACGAAGAACAATTTTGTGTACTTAATATTTTATAGGACTAGGTGTACAGACGACCTGGAAAAGGTCTCAGGTAGTCTCTGGATGCTGTCTGGAGCTTATTTGGAAAAGGATTTTTTGGTTGATATTATGAAATACAGATTGACATGGAATAGTAGTAAATGGTGATTCCGATGTCGACAATTTTACCAATGTCAGATGTGACATAGAATTATTCAATTGACGTTGGTTAACAGAACAAGAAGAAGAAGTTTCGGGACAAATGGGAGCAGCTGCTTAAAGCCACTGCTATTTCTTTATCAACAAGACGTTTTCGTTTCTACCCAACCAAAACGAATGTGCATTACATCAAGCAAACACAACATTCTTTATTTTTTTAATGATTATAATTTCGCTGGGTGATCGAATCCAACTACAATTATTTGTGCGCAAAATGTAACGTTGCCTCGATACTAAATTAGTCTCAGAGATTGGACCTGTACTCATAAAACAAAAAACCGGCCAAATGCGAGTCGGATTCGCGCACGAAGGGTTCCGTACCATTATTTATAAAAACGAGCAAAAAAAAAACACTTTTGTTGTATGGGAGCCCCCTTAAATATTTATTTTATTCTGTTTTTAGTATTTGTTGTTATAGCGGCAAAAGAAATACATAATCTGTGGAAATTTCAACTGGCTAACTATCATGATTCATGAGATACAGCCTGGTGACAGACGGTCGGACGGACTGACGGACGGACAGCGAAGTCTCAGTAATAGGGTCCCGTTTGACCCTTTGGGTACGGAACTCTAAAAACTGTCACTCAAGTAACGGTTTTAAAAATAATACTGCGCATGTTATTTCTACTCCAAAAAGTACACAACCATGCTCGCATGCAGTCCTAAAAAAAATATAATAACAATTTTGGCACATATTTTTCAGTGCATTTTCACAGCATTTTTTGCTCACTGTCCATCGACACGGAAATGATTGTTAAAAGAGTGAGCGATCTCGAAAACTGCAGAGTTAATAGTTGCGCGTTCGACAGTTAAATCCAGATAGGAAAATATTTATGAGGAGAAATACTGCGGTATTAGAAAACACTTGTTGAGATTTTAAAGAAAGGATATTTTTTCTATACACCTTAATTGTATTTTAAAAAATTCTCGGTTGATTATAAAACAAAAAACATATTTTCAATTAAAACCTCTTTAAAAAAACTTCTTATAAATATGAAGTCGGTTGTATCTTTTTTATATGAAAGAATTTGTGTGGGATAGGTACCAACCTGTCCCACAAAAATTCTTACAGTGTATTAAAGTATCTCTGTAACTAGTAGTAATACAACCAGATCATAATCGAAGTAGATTAAATATGTAATAGTACAAAAATCTTACATTCAGTCTCACCAAGAGGTATCATATTGCCTATTAACAAAAATATTTATTTCCTATTTGAATCTGATTTTCAAGGGTTTTAATTTTTTTTGCACGGAATCCTAATGCTGTTTCTAAAATAGCCTAAGTATTCCTTATAACATCAGGTAACTGCCAGAAAAGTCCCATTGTAATCGGAACAAACAGATAGCCGGGAACAAATCAAATAATTGTTTTTTTTTTTTGTAAGTACCTTATACACGGTGAACTTTTCAAGTGGGCGTGAATGGCCAAATCCGAAACTATGAGGAATATGGCTATCCACCCCCACATGAAAATCACTTTGTATCCTTTCATATGCATTCAGTAAAAAACTATTATTTCGAAATTACCTTCACTTTTATTTATTTGTATAGATTTAAATATTCCATTACCAAGACCCAATGAAGCACTGATACATTCGCACATCAAGACAGTCGCACAACGTCAAAGCAGTAGGACCTACGTACTCAAACCGCTTGCAGTCCACAGTGCCTTTGTGAAGATATTGGCAGTCAGACTTGCCTTGGAGAACAAACGAGATGTATTCCACTTACATTTGGTTCGAAATGTCGAGTGGGTTGCAATGATTCAGTTCGATTCTGTAAGTGTCTCTTCCAGTTGAGAAATAATTGTAGAATGTTTCGAGTTTACAACTCTATGTTTCGTTTAATGCAAAATTTTGATAAAATTGTTATACAAGGTTGCATCCTCGTCAAAATTTAGGAGATGTTCACAAAAGACATAAATAATCAATTTAAATTGCAGTACCCAGTTAATCATTAATGGACGCTGATTTTTTGGTTGTTTAAGTTTGTCAGTATATTAGGATAACCACCTTAACGTGGTTAAGGGAACAAGAAATTATCGAATAAACGTTTGAGATTATCGTATGTCATGTGTGAAAGTGCGGTTATAGGGCGAGAATTAGACGGGCCGTGTTTAAAACACGGGTGGTTTACACTTACCAATACCCGTTAATAAGAAAAAAAAAGACATACCGATTTTATTATTGATTCGGGTCGAGAATCATTAGTTACCTCCTTGATTTGACGAGGATGCAAAACAACATCTTGTATATCTCATATGTGTATGCTATCTGATCTATAGTTATATCATACTAGTTGTTTTATCTAAACCACCATTTTTGGACCAAACCTAAAATTATACTGCGATCGAATATCACTTGCTATGCGGACATAATAAGAATCCTAATAAAAAAAATAACAGACATAATATTCATAAATATTCATTAGGAAAAAATATGAATATTTTCTTAGCGTTGCCAAATGATTGCAATTCTCAATTCAAGTGCATAAAACTTGTCTGCATTCACCAAACCCTTGAAAATATCGAGGAAAAATAAATTCAGTATATTTTCGTATCTTGAGAAGTTGGGAAGTCAAAGCAAAGCAAAGTAAATACCAATGCACGCTATAACTTGCACCACACCTACCCATCGGTAGGTAACGAGCCGTAAGGGTACCGCGTCACTTGTCTACCGAACGTTCCTACGATGAAATTTCAATATACACACCCTATCTCCCCAACACACACAAAAATACACTCTAACCTCCAAGAAATAAAGTTGTGGTTTGATTGGAAGGCGGGATGTTTCAATACAGGATGTTGCTCCGTCAACTATTCGGAAAAACGTTCCGTATTACTAAAAACGTGATTTCTGTCAATAATAATGTGTTTTTGCTTTTCACTTGAGTGAACTCGCTGCTGGGAATAACTTTATTTTGTTTTTACGGAATGTGTATAGAATAATTTTGTGTTGAGAAAATATTGGGAGGAAATGTAAAGAAAAGAATAATGATTGATGTGAAACAGTTTTGTCTATAATTGTGTTACTTTGAGATAACGTTGACAATTTTATTGTCGTCGTAATTGATTGTTGTAATAACAGATTTATAGATTTTTAAATTTGTTATAAAATTACTTATCACTGGATAATACTAAATTACTTATTACAAAGAGAAGAACGCAACAAATATTTTTTTGAAAATAATAATTAACTATTAGTAGATTACTACTACTACTACTTATCGTACATTTCCGCTTAACCCATCAAAAATATAAAGGCGTGATTACAAAATATGTTCACCATACTGAATACCAGCCAATAACTGATTTAAAAGATGTCTGCATGCCCAAAGAATTGTTTCCTAGGTCCGTAGCAAGCCAAAACCTGTCGTTGTCCTGTCAAACATGACGCTAACAAGACAGTTTAGTCGATCGGCCGAGCGAACGAGCACAATGCCGAAATACTTCGCAAGACTCTGTAACTGCACGCCTGAACTTGTGCACGTAATTTGCACATACTTCGGTACATTCAATTTATCACATGTCTTCCTTACGTAAGGGTATTTACCGGAACTTTTGCGTAAGTAGTTTGCGAGTTTGTTGTATGAGTTGTATGGTGTTTGGTGCAGGAAGAAGATGACGACGTCAAATAAAGACCGATTTTTTTATCCTAAAGTATCCGGTCTCAAATGAGTGCTTCAAAGCAAACGACACTCATACACCAAACCCGCAAACTACTTACGCCAAAGTTCCGGTAAATATAACGTAAGAAAGACATGGTAATGGTCAGATTATTCTGTAGCCGAATGGCAAAAAACGGAACCCTTAAAGATTCGTCACGTCTGTCTGTCTGTCCGTCTGTATGTCACAGCCACTTTATTCCGAAACTATTAGAACTCCACAGCTGAAACTTGGTAGGTAGATGTATTCTGTGAACCGCTTTACGATTTTTGTACAAAAAAAAAATAGATTAAGGAAAAAAAACATCAAACCTATGCGTGCGGGCTGGGTCTTTAAAAGTTACATTGGGGTTCCTAAAACCATTTTTTTCAAAGTCAATCGTTTGAAAGATAGACACTTCCGAAGTGGTAAAACGTGTCCCCCCCCCCCATAATTTCTAAAGTAAGAAAAGAAAAATTCTGAAAAAATATTGGGATGTAGAACGTAAAAAAAACTTTCAACAAAAATCGGTTTGAATAAGATTTGATATTTAGTTTTTGAGATATGGGACTTTTCACCAAACTGCAGCAGTAACTTTGTTTTTCATAAACTTACTATGAAAAACAAAAATAGTTTTGCGGTTGTGTGGAAGTTTACTAATGAATGACCATTCGAAATATTGTTATTATATTGTTTGGGGCTATGGAACCCTCTGTGTGAGAAAGACTCGCAACTGGCCCGTTTTTTTTTCTTCCATTCTCCTCTTCAGTCATCATTTGGAAAACCATTTAAAGATCCGGTATTCATATAACAAAGTTTATATGAATATCCATTATTTTAATGGGTTGTATCCTTGGTTAGGCAGAAATATCATCAACACTAAAAACGGGATATTTACCATGTTTTCTACTTGTTATGAGTTCCCGATATTTCGGCCCTGTTGAAAGATACACTACAGAAATAGCCTGAAACTTAAGCATTGACCGTTTTGATGTTTTTTTTTTAAACTTTGCCCCACACTAGGAATTTCTCCTTTATTATGGGTGCGTTTACAAACATTTTAAGTCACAAACAGCCAGACCCAGAACAACTATCTGTAGGCCTTACAAATATTTGTTCCGTGCGGGGATCGAACACGCAACACGCAGAGCAGCAGTCAATCGCTTAGCCACTGCACCAACCGTGTCGTCAAACTTGCCTAACTGCTCTGCTTATTATACCGTTGATCTATATTCGAATAGTTGGTGTTGGTTCAAGAGAGGAAGTCAATAAAAACATCAGCCTGTAGATAATTGACCCGATGCTGGACGGAGGTTTAAATAGAAAAAGGAATGAGACACACACTTGCTCGCTTTGGCGATTTAGCTCGAGAACTCTTGACAATATACAACGTAATTTTCAATGGACATGGGGAAAATTTCCAAAGTGAGGAATTTCCCACTTCTGATCTTCTTTTAAAAAATACGCCGAATAGTTCATTGATGTATATCTGTTACGGGCAATTTGATAAGTCCAGGCACTTTTAATAATGGCCGGTCTGTATTCATAATCCCCGACTCAATTGGGCTATGTGATTAAAACGGCATGATTAATCACTTTTCCCGGCCATTATGAATAATGCCCAACCTATCTTGGGCAAAGTAATAAAATAGGTGAAAGGTAGTGTTTTTGTTTATTAAATGAAATTAAACTTACAAAATTTTCATGAAAATTTAACAAAAAATAACCTAACCTAAATTTGCCCGGCTATAAGTAGGGAATTATTCATACCGCCCGGTCCAAGTGATAAATTCAAGCTATCTCAAACACTGACTTATTTCATGGACCACGGGCCGTCGGGCATTATTAATAATGGCCGGTCAAAGTGATAAATTAATCACTTTGCCCATCGCTCTTGGGCATTATTAATAATGGCCGATCCTTATTAATAATGCCTAGTTAATCACGTTGCCCGTAACATATCGATGACCTCACATTCAGCTTATTCAAATTTCTTTAAATGGTATTCCAAATGATGACTGAGGTGGAGAATTATCTGCCTAGCCTTTTCCTAAACTATCGTAGGGACGGCATTCCGTCTAACCAGATGCAGCTGAGTACCAGTTCTTTACATGAAGCGACTGCCTATCTGACCTCCACAACCCAGTAACTGGGTAATACGATACCCTTTCGTAAGACGAAATGTCAGACTTTTGCCTTCTGACTACTCGTAACGACTGTCAAAGATCTACAAATGACAGCCGGGGCCAACGGCTTAACGTGCTTTCCGAGGCACGCAGGAAACTCGGAATGTAATTATGGTCACCCATCCACGGACCAACCTCGGCAAGCACGGCTTAATCTTAAAGGTTGACACGTGCGGCCGTTACTATTTAGCCACGAGCTCCTATATTCCTCCCATATTCAGCAGTCTAGTGTAAACAATTAACAATTTAGCGAAGCCATGAGACACACAATAATTATCTTCTCCCATTTGTGTTTAGGTTTAAGTTTCAGTTTTTTTTTTTAAATTTTTATTAGTTGTACACTTGTGGCATGTGCCAAATAAACGTATTTTCTTTTATTATTCTTTCTTTCTTTAACAACGGCTACTTCTAGTGGCCATCGCAGCAGTTAGACGTTATACCCATAACGGTACAATGATACATAACATTTAACTGCTATATCTGTATAGCACAAAAACCATGAATTGTTGTCAAATTTAGCCAATTTAAGACAGCTTGGACCATGCAGCGGAAATAAATTATGTAAGAAAAACGTAAAGAATACAGGGTGGAATTTTTCAATGCCACCTGGAGGGAAACTATTTATACACGGTGTAAATCACCTCATCACGAAGCCCCCAACCAAGCATTCTGTACATGAAACTAAGTAACTTTACGCAAAAATTATTGCTGGGAAACGACTTTTTTTTGGGGGGTGTAAAATCATGTTTTGTGGTAAAACTCAATGTAACGCACTCAAAACATTGTGCTGATGGACGGATTGAATAGTACGGGGGTCGTGGAGGTGTTTAAAGTAAAATGCTTACATTAAAAACTTGTATTCAAAAAAACACTTGTCAAAAAGTTGTAACTTTGACCCCTAATATCTCCATAACTAGAAGGTTCCCAGGTATGGTGTTGAACAAAAAAATGATCGCAAGGACAGGGAGAATCAGTGCCTTTCGGCTTCGTTAAGAGGTGTTTTACACCCTTTATACCCCTTGGTAAGATTGGTTGTCAGACTTGAGTTTGAACTACCACGTATTTTTTTAAATATCTATGGTAACATTTAAAATGCGAAAGTATATAACTCTATTTTGTTTGTCTGTCAGTGTATCTGTTATCTGTAATACCTGAACGGCTTAGTAAATTTCGATGAAATTTGATTCCCAGGTACATCAGGCCCAGATAAGATAATTTTTCATCCCTCTGGTACAAACCCGTGGGTTAATAATATCAAGCTTCTACACGAGTGCAGCCACCGGCAGAACTTAATAATAAATCATTTAACGTCCAGAAAAATCCACTAAATAAATCAAAAGTCAAGATATCCATCTATCGATACATTTTTCGGACTACAACGTATCTTTTTCACATTTTAAATAAGCCGAGCAATAAATAAAAGCCGGATTTCACCGATAAACTGTTTGTTTTAAACGGGCCGAAGTTTCCACGTCCCGGGTACTGTTGCGAAGTTAAAATGTTAAAACAACTGCCGTTTTCAAGATACGCTTCGGATAGCGACGAGTTATTAAATGGTGAGAGGATACTTTAAGATTGTGGTTGTTTTTTTCTTTATCTTTTCTTTTTTTTCAATTGGCCGTGATAAAAGATTTTTGCGGATTTTATACCTGTGTTTGGTGAAAACTTTGGAGATTGTGATTTTTTTGAGTGTCGAGTTTTGCAGGAACTAATAATAATGAGTGGAAGGAGCTCGTGGCTACATAATAACAACCGCACGGGTCGATTTTTAAGGTTAAGCTGTGCTTGCCGAGGTTGGTCCGTTGATGGGTGACCATAATTATATTTAATTAATAGCCGTTAGTCCCGGCTGGCATTTGTAGATCATTGACAGTCGTTTTTTTTATTTTTTATTTAAAAATTGTTACAAAAAGTTTAAATTTAGGCACAGTCGTATTTTTCTCATACAATGGTATAAATAGTACTTATAAGTAAACTAAAACATATTCAAAAGTCGCAAGTTACGACGACGTTACGAGTTTAGTTACGAGTAGTCAGAAGCCAAGAGTCTGACATCCAGTCATACCAAGGGGTATCGTATTACCCAGTTACTGGGTTGTGAAGGTCAGATAAGCAGTCGCTTCATGTAACATACTGGTACTCATCTGGTTAGACTGGAAGCCGACCTCAAGATAGTTTGGGGAAACGCTAGGCAACCGATGATAATAATGAGTGTAGTAGTACCCTTACCCTTAGTACGAAGCCGAAAGGCATTTGTTCTGAACGATTCCTTCTAGCTACGGAGACCTTGGGGGTCAAATTTCCAAATTCTGTTCAAGACCATACTATTACATATATACATAGTTCAAGTTTTTAATGTAATAACTTTACTTTGAATACGTCCAAGACCCCCATACTATTTATTCAATGCATCCATCAGCACAATTTGAATGCGTAACAATAAGCGTAAAACGCGATTTTTTAACTAAAAAAAAAGTCGTTTCCCAGCAATAACTTTTTCTTCAAGTTAGTTTGATGTACAGAATCCTTGGTTGACGGTTTCGTGAAGGGTCCGATTATACCTTGTATAAGGAATTATTTTAGTATGGAAATATACATGCTGTTTTTTTAATATCTTATAACTCTAGGGTTATATTCTGTAGGTAAAAATAGTACTAAAACTCCTAGAATGGTGTCCAAAAATGCATAGTTTTGGAGACATCATCAATCATAATTAAATTAGATCAACAATTGTCACCAGTATGACGAATCTTTACTTTTGCGAGGTTGCCAAACTTTGCAGTAGTGTAGAGTAAAATAGTAGAAGCTTCATTGAAAAAAACGAAAAACAAAAAGTATGATTGAAACATCCATACTAATATTATAAATGCGAATGTCACTCTGTTTGTTTGTCTGTTTGTTACCTTTTCACGACTAAACGGCTGATCGGATCTTAATGAAATTAGGCAAGAAGATAGATTTCAACCTGGGGAAGGAAATAGGCTATATATCATCACGCTACGACCAATAGGAGCGGAGCAGCAATGAAAAATGTTGCGGAAACGGGGAAAATGTGACGCAGACGAAGTTGCGCGGGACAGCTAGTAATTCATATGCCAGTTGATTCTTTTATATGGTCTCAATCATATCCTAGAGTGGGATATAAAAAAACAGGTTGTATATAATCACGTCTGTAATGAAGAGTTAAGCAGATTTGGCCTATTTGGCGCATGTCCGAGATACAGCAACAATTTTTTTTTTTTAGTCTTAGTATTCTTGAGAACTTTTTTTTTGCGATGGGTTTGCTCTTGACTCTAGTCTAGGTCAGAGATGACAGAGACAAAGTCGACGATGGTACGAGCTTATCTAGAAAAAGCCTGCTCACTCTAACTTAGAAGAGATTAGGGTTGTAAGCGTTTGGAAACACAGACGCAGGCAGAGAGTTCAACTCCTTTGCTGTGCGCATTATGAAAGACGTTTGAAAACGCTTAGTGCGAATTAGTGGAATAGCAATAAGGTAGGGATGGTAACTTGCAGTGCATCTAGATGTCCGATATTGTGTGCACCTGTGGTCTGTGCCAAATAAAACAATTATTTTTCTTTCTTTTCTCTTTCAGATGTGTCTCCGGCACTACAACATTACAGAAATCAGAACAGGCGGAGCTGAATACCGGTATTTGCATCGAGCTGATGGAGCAAATGGCTTTCTGACCTCCCCAGTAACTGGGTAACACGATACTCCTTGGTAAGATTGGTCGTTAGACTTTCCTAGGCTTGTGACTTCTCATAACGACTGTCAAAGATCTTCAAACAACTGATTCGAAGCACGGAATTCACAAAACTTATGCCTTTCAATTTGAATGAAATAACCAGATTCATATACATTTAATTTCAAATTGGATCATGATCTCAAAAGTGAATCGTTCCATTCAATGTCTGCTATATCTGCCTTCCATTTCAACACCTTCAAATTCGAAGTGAGTCAATTTGATTGAACCATGTAACGTCGGCAATATATTTTGATGACAACGTACTTATGGCAACACAAGAATGTCTAGACAAAGGTGTCATTCTATCAGCAGTAACGATGATGGGGAAGTCCAATTGCGGCTATAGGACTGATATAACCTTTTATTTATTTTTTTACGGATGGGAAATCATCAAATGACTTCTGCCACTCTAGGCGGAGCGGGAGGGAGTGTCAGACTTGTACTGACTAAAACCCATCCATGTTCCTTCTTCGCACTTTGTGTTCCAGGCCCACGGTATCTCTTTTGAACCATCCCGCAACCCTGGCAGGCATCGGCCCCCTCGGACCCCTTCCGGTTTGCTGACATCTCCTTGAGGCGCGCGTGGAACACGTATGCGCCGTCGACACGGCCTGTCGTCATGAGACGGACGGACGGTGAGCTAGCACATTACTCACCGTCCACAGGCCTGCGCCTACGGTGGCCGGGGGCCACTGGTTGCCCCCCGACGCCCGGGGTGTCTCCCGGACTGATATAACCTAACAACATCACGCCTGTAATCCCAAATGGTTAGGCAGATGTGTACCTAACAGTACACTCACATTTCGCCAGTTATGTTCAAGTCCTATGTTTTAGGGGGCGAGCCTATTGGCATCAACCGGACCCAAATCCAGACTCCGTCGCTGCTACTGGGATATTTCTGATGGAATAACCCAATAACACTTTGCTCGACTTGGAAATCGAACCCAGGACTTCATGCTCAGCAGTCATACTTATGACCACTTAACCAACGAGGCAGCCCTAGCAGGACTGATATAAGCTAGCGAAAAAAGCACCCTTATTCATTTCTGTAGAAAGTTGTTGTCGAAATACGAAACACTTTCAAGCTGCTTCTTCTTGTCTAAGAGGGGTCTAAAACTGGTCACCCATCCATAAACTGACCTTAGACAAAGCAGCTTAACCTCAAGTCAGTTCGACTAATTGTAACAACTCATCCTACTAATATTATAAATGCGAAAGTTTGTGAGGATGGATGGATGGATGGATGGATGTTTGTTTCTCTTTCACGCAAAAACTACTGAATGGATTTGGATGAAATTTTGTACACCTACCCACCTTCTGCCACCCCTTGTGTTTATAGCCTAGATTAATAACACATAGGATACTTTTTATCCCGATAGTATGTTCCCGTGGGACAATTATTGAACTCCACGCGGGCGACGCCGCGGACATAAGCTAGTTTTATATGTATGTATCTAAGCCAGGTTATATGCTCCAGAAAAAGGTCACCCATCCAAAAACTGACCGCAAAAAGCGCAGCTCAACCTCCCAGATCAATAAATTCTTAAAGCCTATTTTATAGATATCGATAGCTATAGTTTCTTATTGAATTTCCCCCCGAGCGAAGCCAGGTTATATAGCAAGTATAAAACAAAATAGTTTTCAGGGTAGCTGTCCCAATTCTCAGTACAGTACCTACCTAAATGTTTACGAGTCGCGCGGGTTATAAATAAACTACCTCTTTGTCTTGTCTGTTTCTCTTTCAATCTCATTTTTTCATTTTGTTAGAATAGATAAAACAAACATGCCAAATGGAAAAGTAGGTACAACTTGGCGTTCATTTTACGCTTGGATAATTTTCTTTTGTTTGTAAATAGAGTAACTTACTAGTGACTCCATTTTATGTTCGCTTTGAGAAATTATTATGAGGTACTCTTCTTAGGGAATGTATTTGTAAGATTTTTTATCCTAATTTCAAATATATACAGGTATTTACAGACATAATCCTGGTGAGATACAACCATTAAACAAGATGTTTTATTTGCATCCTCGAAATTTCAGGAGGTTGTCACAAAAGACATAAATAAATCAATTAAAATTACGATACCTAGTTAATTATTAATAAACGCTGATTTTTTTGGTTGTTTAAGAACTCTTTTTTCTCAAAGGTGTAGGCAGATGCTCCAAAACGGCACGTTCGATCGCAAAATGCGTCTTTTACTTCGTCTACGCTCAGACTTCGGGTTGCGAGTACTACGCGAACTTTCTGAAGAACATCACCAATAAAGTCAGTGCATGTCCTTCAAGGGCGCAATGCGTGCGAAAATATCACTCTGAATAAGAATCGAATATCTCAATGAAGTACCAAAGTCGTCACTAAACCACTAGTTTTTTTTTTTTTTAATTAAACTTCAACCAACCTGTACAAATAGGTTTCAAGCACACACAAAAAAAAACACTATCCCAAAACCAACCATCCGTCACATCACATATTGACAACAAAATATTTGTGAATATTTCAAAATTAGAACAGCTAGGGCGGCACCCATTCTCGTTAGTGATGCACCCTAACGAGGGCGTGCTCCGCAAAACGGATTATCGATATCCCGCCATATCCAAGCGACAATCGATTGACAATCGTTCCGGGCGTACTCGTACATTAAAGCTTTCGCCCGTGTGATAGGTAAATTCTACTCATCTACCTTTATGGTTTGAATTTTGTACTTATTTGCCGATTTTCAGGGTAGTTTAGTAGTTTGCTTGTGAATTTAGATAATGTTGAAATTCAGTTTGAATGTTAATGGAACAGAACATTGTTTCAAGTGCGATTTCGGGTAAATCGTAATGCCGTCGTAATCAATAACTAATACAGAATAAGCTTTTTGAGATGATCAGAGAAATACGTCCATTATTCATGACATTTCGACAGACATTTCGAAAATGTTTTTTAGTATCTTTTTAGACCGATGTATCCTGCTTATGCTTATGAAGTTTCATTAAAATCGGTTTAGTAATTTCGGAAAATAAAACTTGAAAGTTTGTATGAAATGCCGTAAGCTGTAAACGCTCTTAAGCTATGATCGTCAAGCAAAGTTAGTCGATGGCTCATCAGTTACTCGCTCTGAAACTACATTGGCTTGAGACATCATCTGTCACATTGACCGGCACTAGCGGGACAAACTAAGCGCTTACTATATGATTGATACTCCGTAAATCAGCTTAGAATGATTGCTGTTCGATTTTGTGCCTTAGGAAGGTTTTAATAACAGGGTTTTTTGATCAGAAGGACATGAGAAATGGATTATACAGGTAGAACGTCTTTCTTTATATGTATTATTGTTAGGAATACCTATATGCTGCCTCGTTGCTATATTGGTTGTGTAACTGCTGAGCATGAAAACCTGGGTTCAATTGCTAGGTCGGGCAAAGTGGCAAGGAATTTCTCAAAAAACCTAACCTAAAAATAAAGAGAAAATGTTTAAATAATATAGGCATTTTTAGGAAAAAAATATCAGTGGCCGGTTAGTGGCAATAGACTAAATCTCAAATTATATGAGCCTTAAACAGAACCGTCGAAATATGGGTGTACCTATACTTCTGTCCCACTCTTCAGAGAGTACAGGCGTAATGTTAAGTTGTGTAAATAAATACCTAAATAAATGTACATAAAAGGTGTTGGTTTGCATCCTCGTCAAATTCAAGGTAACTATGCTATAAAGATTCTCGTCACGAATCAATAATAAAATGAGTAGCTATTTTTTTTATTTTTTGTCTTATTTTTGGAAATTAATAAGTGTGAACCACCCGTGTTTTAAACGCGGCCCGTCTGATACTTGACCTATAACCGTGCTTTCAAACATATAAACAATCTCAAATGTTTTTTCGTTAATTTCTTATTCCCAAAAACTACGTTAAGGGGGTTCTTCTGAAATACTGACAAACAAACAACCATAAAAATCAACGTTTATTAATTATTAACTAGGTACCGTAATTTTAATTGATTATCTATGTCATTTGTGATAACCTCCTGAATTTTGACGAGGATGCAAAACAACACCTTGTATGTGTTACTTCAAACCTATCAAATGCTGGATATTGATACTGAGAATATCCTTATAGGACATTACAAAATTTAAAGGCCGGTACCGAGAACTTCCTACCAACTAGGACGTTTTGAGTATCGAGCATCAATATTCTAATTATGAATGAAATAAACCACACTGTGCAACCATACTAAATCCAGGATCTGAAGCAAATAAATAAAAAGGGGTCTTAGTAGCAACCATCATCAATGTCCTGCCGTTATCCCAATTTATTTGGGATCGGCGCCACAAGTCTTCTTCTTCTATACTCCTCTATTCTTTGTCACCTCATCAAACAACTTCTTTCTTGCCATTTCATCCTTTACACAGTCAATCCATCATTGCTCTTTTTTTATTTGCTAACAAGAATACATAATACTAGCTGTCCTGCGCAACTTCGTCTGCGTCACATTTTCCCCGTTTCGCAATATTTTTCATTGCTGCTCCGCTCCTATTGGTCGTAACGTGATGATATATATAGCCTATAGCCTTCCTCGAGAAATGGCCTATCTAATACTGAAAGAATTTTTCAAATCAGACTGCGATTAGCGCGTTCAATCAATCAAACAAACACACAAACAAACAAACTCTTCAGCTTTATAATTTTATTTTAGTATAGATTAAAATACGTTCTACCTGTATAGACCACTAGACTATACCCGCAACTTCGCACGCGTGGAGTTCGGTCACTGTCCAACGAGATTGTACTACCGGGATAAAAACTATACTATGTGTTAATCCAGGTTATAATCTACCTGTGTGCCAAATTTCATCCAAATCCATTAAGTAGTTTTTGCGTGAAAGAGTAACAAACATCCATCCATCCATCCATACTTACAAACTTTCGCGTTTATAATATTAGTAGGATTTCTCTGGAAGTCTTTCTGACCAAAATCCATGTAATTAAAACCCATCGTTTCTTTGGTCTTCCTCTACTCTTATACCCATCCATATTGATACTCAAAACTTTCCTCACGACATTTTCCCTAGCAACCGTTGGAAAAAAAAAACATCATCTGCTAAGCCTAAGGGTCTGATTTCAGTCTACCCGGATAGAACTGAATACATGGAGCGACTGCCTATCTAACCTCCACATCCCAGTTATTACCGGATAATACGATACCCGTCAGTAAGACTGGTTGTCAGACTTTCGGGCCACTGACTACCTGTAACCACTGGGCTTACAAGGTACGCAAAATAAACAAATGTTCCCGAGTTCCTAATTTTGATCAGCAAATTGCAATCATGATGGTCCTTTCTAAACCACGCATTTACACAATGGCTCTTAAATCCGACAAAACACTCCATTACCACTTCTGCAAGTGCCATGTAAGCAAAAAGCGTTAAACAGAAAAGTAAGAAGAATAACTCTTTACAAAGCGCTATTAAGCATTATATCACACACATAATTGGGTCATAGAGTACCGTCTAAAGATCATTAGCTTCAGACTAGGAGCGTCCTATTTGCCATTCTTAGTAAAGTGTGCATTTCGAACCTCACTCAAGTGACGACATAACTTCTTCATCATCTGCCTATCCTTTTCCTTACTATTTATGTTGGGGTTTACTTCCAGTCTTATTCAGCGGAATACCAGTATTTAAATGGAGCGACTGTCTATCTGACCTCCTCGCTCAGATCCAGCCAGTCCCTTTGCTGCCCTCCCCAAGCGACACCCTAAGCCGAGGCCCGAACCCCGCAGGGGGTGCCCTTAGCGAGTTGTCGCTTAATACAGATAATTTTGCTGCCCTGGCTGGAGGCCTTAAATTCTAGGCATCCACAGGATTAGACCGGTTAAGCAGAAGCCAGCCTCAGAGGCTGAACTGCGAGATGCCAAAAAAAAAAAAAAAAAAACTGACCTCCACAACCCAGTTAGTACTGGGTAATAAAATACCTCTTGGTAAGACTGGTTGTTGGACTTTCGAGCCACTGAGAACCTGTAACTATTTATTAATTTATATCTAACCAACAAGTAACAGGACTCAAATTAAGTTAGTAACAATATTTCTTAACAACTATGTTAGTCAACTTAACCTACACTGCCTTATAGATATGAGAATCCCTGCTACAAGCCCAACACCGATGTAAAAAGCTTGCAGCAATGATTCACATACAAACAGTCCAGTCTGCTCGCAACACACTGCAATATAATGTTGGGGCTGCCTCCCACCCGGCGCACCAGGGAAGCGCATCTTTTGCGCATCGTGGTGTAGAAACAATTGACACGAGCATCAGCAAACATCCCTGATTTAAAATAACGACTGTCTAAGATCTATAAATGAAAGCCGTGACCAACGCCTTAAGGCGGAAACATACTTACTTGTCGTGGTGTGCCGTGACGCGCCAGAAGCAAATCGGTTTCATACATTTAATATTGTTAGGGACATATTTGCATGGCGTGTCGTGTCGCAACGATGTATGAAACTGAATGCTTCTGGCGCGTCACGACACACCACGACACGCAAGTGTGTTTCCGCCTTTAGCGTGCTTTCCAATGGACGAAGGAAACTTGGTATATGTAATGGGTTGTCACTCATTTACGGACCAACCTAGGCAAGGGTGGCTTAACAAGAGCTGGTAGCAAAGCTGGAATGGAACTGATGACTGACGGTACTGACCTTCTGGTATTATCATCTTTATTGTGTCAACACAAACACAGGACATTATTCTCTTTCATATTATGTTATTATGGGATAATGAGCCGTGAGTCCATTCAGCGTTTATAATCACAGAATGGAGTAACAGAATTAGGTCATTTGGCGTTTATTGTTTTAATTTTTGGCTGTCTTTAACAACTGTTGCGCCTTTAACTCTGAAAAGGAAAGCAAGTTTCGTTAAATTTTGTGCTTTGTAATAATTGGTAGTTGGGTAAAGCTGTGCAAATGCAAAGCTTGTGTGCGGTGTTTTAAGTAAATGCCCATTGTTAATAAAGAATTCAAATATAGAAAAACCTAAAATTTTTGGAAATAACGCAACATCACGCCTGTTTTTTTTTCTGGATTGAGCAGAGGTGTACTTATAGTAAATTAACATTTCACTCACATCGTAAGAAGCGAAGCAGAAGTTACTAATGGAAAAAGCAATAACAGAATGCCCGATCTGGGAACCGTACCCAGAAACATTTTAGACTTTAGAGGTCAAAAACGTTATTTTATTTAGTTATAAATACTGTTTTTTTTTTTTGAAGTGAAACATCTTATGCGACTTCCAACAAGTTTAACGCTACCATGGAGGGGAAATATTTTCTATTACTCACTAAGAGATGGCAGTATTACAAGATTTGTGACTACGTAGTTCTACTAGGTACGCAAGATGGCGTGCAAACAGTCATGCATTCGACTCTTCGGTGTGACCAGCCTTCGCTCACTTTCCATGAGTAGAATAACCTCGATAAACTTATATAATTATGTAATAAAAATAAAACAACAAAATTTATTTTGAAGCTCAATAAAATAACGAGAGTGAATGCGGTGCACTCGAACGCCTGCGTATGCGTAGTATTACGAAGTTTCACTTCTTCCGCGCGGAGGGACTCCACACACTGATTTTTTTTAATACTAAACTACACAAATCAATTTCATGGCTGGCTCATCGGCCCATGGGCGAAATAAATACTATGACTCGAGATTAAGATTAGGCACTACCCACACAATGGAGAAAGAAAAAGGAAAGGAAAAGAAAAAGGCTAAAGCAAAGTCCAAAACAAACCTGACATTTTTTCCCTCCTAAGTTAAACATAGAAACTCCCCAGTCACTTGGATTCGCGACGGTGTCCCATAAAGTTGATTTTATCACAATTAATGAATGGTCGCATAAACAAAATTGCGTTAAATTTAAAATGTCGTTTACCACCGGTCTATAAGCTTGGTATAAATAAAATTTCGCGGCCGCCTTCTGGAGCGATCGATGAGAGTTTCCAGGTAATTGTAACTTCAGTTACAGTGACCGCAAGCAATGTTATTGGCATCTGTAATAGTGGGGTATAACGTTTTTTTCTGACTTTTTAATTTGTATCTTGCTTTAAATCTCAGAGGAGCAATTGTAGTATTTATAAGATCGTTGGTATTTTAATTTCATCTGAGTGAATCTGTGAAAAATTGTACCTATGTACCTATTTATTTTGTGAGTTTGGCCAATTTTGGCAACATTTTTGGGTACAGTCGAGTTTATCACTTAAACTTGAAAAGAAACTAACAAAATAAAATTCTTCATTATTTTTAGAGTTTTAAACTAGTCTAATCTAAACAGTGACACCAACCCAACAAATGAATACACCAACATGTACCACACTAACATAGCAGAAATCGAAAGAAAATCGCAAACATTATACATGTACCTAACTTCACTGCCTGCATGAGTGAGCAGAGAAATAGGCCACTGTCCTTATATCGTGAGCTAGCGACCTGGAACTTTACTCAAACGATATAAAACAGGAGAGGATTAAAAAGAGGAAACGATGGTGGCACGAGTAACTTGGCGTAAAAAGTGTTGGCTAGAGGGCGTGACTTTGAATCTTAGACGATGCACTTTATACAGGGTTATTTATAAAACACCAAAAACCTCTTAAGAGGTCATTCTACTCATCATTATGAACAACTTTTACTATGAGACTAAACCCGAAATCGTGAAAAAAAAAATCGGCTGTTCCCTACATTTTGACGAGTTATGTGAACATAAAGTACGGAACAGCGGATTTTTTTTTGTTGCGATTTCAGGTTTGGTCCCATAGTAAACGTTGTTCATAATGATGAGTAGAATGACCTCTTAAGAGGTTGTTGGTGTTTTTTTCAATAACCCTGTATAGTCCATCGTTCCTGTATGTTTAGAATTAGAAGCACATATTTCAATTAATGCGAAACCAAATAATGTTAGCCAAGTTCTCACTAATAGAAATGGTATTTAGAGGTTTCTACAAAAAACCTTATTTACACAGACTGTCTAGTTAGTCGCGTGGTCCCAAGCTTGACTGCTGGATTCTCCCTTTTATGCTGAGTTGAGGGCATTTTCTCGATAATAGTTTTGTTTAATTTTAAAGTGTTTTTTTTTATAATGCCGAAAACCACAATCTTCTTTCTTTATTTTTTTTCAGGGTTGGAGAGTTTTACACTCCTCTTCATCCCCCTAAAAGCCCTCAAGTTTTATGAAGTATTCAATCACTTTGACATCAAAACAAATAAAACCCACAAACCTGTAAAGCGGCTTCCCACCAGCATGCCGGAACCAGAGAACCATATACACGCGGTCCTCGTTGGAGTCAGGTTCGATGTCGCAGGGCAACGATGCTGTCCTCCCCACGACGGCTTCGACTTCCACCGTGGACACTGGAACAAAGTCGACTGTCTTTCAATAGACTTGATCTTTTATTGAAGCAATTGCGTGAATTGTTGGGGATGGTATACTCGCGTTTTAAGATTTTGCGCGGGATTTAGATTGACGATTCTTAGGGCTATGCATTCAGTACGTCGATTCTGTAAAATTCAGACGACAACTCACATCTCACATCGCTATCCACTGTCACTTCGCGTAAGGTTTAAAATGACCTTGATTTTGTAGCCAAGAGAATTACCTTACAGAATGCCACTTCTTACGTCATCTCATACTTTATCTGTCAAAATCTCCCTGATAATTTAGTTCAACTCGCTGACACGCTCGTAGTGGTGGCGCTAGTGTAAATTCGAATTATCAACCGGGTTTTTAGAATGCCAATCAAGAAACTCACAGTGGATTCAGATTCGAAGTTCTAAGTGAGGTCTTACAGAATCACACCGCTGAACATCGCATTAGCTGTTAAGTATTTTAAATTTGTTTACGATTAATTCATCAAACTGCCTGGTTGGTCTAATGGGTACACCTCTGGCTAGCCCTTCGGGAATTAGGAGCGTGATGTTATTGTATGTGAAAGAAAAAAAAGTTGCCGACATTCAGAATGCACAGCCCTAAGTATCAAGACTATGGTTTATATCGGGATTATGACCGTGATGTTATTGTATATGTGAATTCAAAAAAACATTGCCGACTTTCAGAATGCACCTTGCACAGCCCTATGAATCAAGACCATAGTCTTGATTCACAATTAAGCCATAGCTTATATCTACAAACGTTACTAAGAACGTACTTTGGCTAAGGCATATGTACCCGTTTTATCTTCCACACATGTAGTTTGACAATCTTGCGACAGTGTCAGGAAAAAACCTTAGTTAATTAACCCTAGTACGTGCTAAGTTCTTAGGCATTAATTTACCTAGGTGTCGCATTAAGGTGAAAAAGGGCGTACAATATTTTATTTTGGATCGAAATAAAAGACTTTGAACGTGTTTTTATCACCTTTTATATTGTCTTTAGTTTTCCAAGAATTGTTTTTAGGAAGAAGTGTAAAAAGGTTTGCTTTGACGTCATGACTCCCTATTTCTTTCAATTTCAAAGAACACGTGATTCAGATATAAAACCTATAAGACACAAATTACACATTATAAACTAAAGCTGTCAGCGTGATTGCGTCTTTCTCATAAATTACACAACGGATTTTGATGCGGTTATCACCAATATTTAGAGAATTCATTCTAAAAGGCTTATGTGTACTACACATTAAATATCAAAATTCTTAAAATTAATTAATCTCGATGTCTTTTCTATCTAATAAACAGGTTCATTTCTGTCAATGATAAAATTGCTAAAAATGCTGACAGCATAGCCATGGTGGCAATGCTGTGAGTAGCTACCGCGGAGTCTGGTGATCTGGTCTTATGTTATGTACGTATATTTTTCACAAGCTTAGATATTCATTTTGCACAAAGCCAACAAATTGTAAAGATAAACAAAACAAACGATCCCACCTGTTCAGACGAAATAAATGTATACTGTATAGAAATATGTACAAAATAGAGAAATAATACCATATAGTCGTAATATGTTTTCAGAACGGGTTCGAGCCCAAAATAACATTGGATAGATATCATATTATATTTTCTTTAACATGTAATAATATTTACTAAGAAACGTAAGAACGAATGAATGTTGTTATTCTATTATAACTATGTTTTGTTTTATTTATTGGCTGTTCTACTTTTTATTCGAAAAGGTTCTTTTTCTTATATTAGGGTGATTGGTAATCGCGGGCCTGTGGACGGTGAGTAATGGGCTAGCTCACCGTCCGTCCGTCTTATGACGACAGGCCGTGCCGATGGCGCGTTTGTGTTCCACGCGCGCCTCAAGGAGACGTCAGCAAATCGGAAGGGGTCCGAGAGGGCCGATGCCTGCCAGGGCTGCGGGTTGTTCGAAAGAGATACCGTGGCCCTGGAACACAAAGGGCTAAGAAGGAACATGGATGGGTTTTAGTCAGTACAAGTCTGACACTTCCTCCCGCTCCGCCCAGAGCGGAAGAAGTCATTTGATGAATTCCACAAAAAAAAAAGAAGGGTGATTGGTAATTGGGTGCATCTATTAAAATGGGTGATATTAGACTTCATCATCATCATCATCATCAGCCTATAATGTGTCCACTGCTGGGTCACAGGCCTCCTCTCTATGAGAGGGAGTGGGCTGTAATCCACCACGTGGGCCCAGTGCGGGTTGGTAGATGTCACATGCCTCCGAAGTTTTAGTTCTAGGACATGTTGGTTTCCTCACGATGTTTTCCTTCACCGTTTTTTAGAGCAGCGGTGATGAAATTAATTACACAAAGTAATGCGGCTGCCTGGATTCGAACTGCTCGTAAGTCGGGGCTGCCACCACTGGGCCACCGCTGCTCTCAAAATATTACTTGACTTAATTTGCAATTATTTTGACCCGATAATTTGGGGTCCAAACTGGGTTGTTTTGGAAAATTCGACCTTAAAAAGTTACGTTAAGTTAAGTTACAGCTGATGATGGGAAATAAACGCCATTCAAGATGTATAACTGATACTTTTCTGATACCTCATGAACGATTGCATCATTCGAAATCTTTGTGAATTATCAAAAAAAGAACATCTGTCTCTGTGCCATGTTATGAATTTTTTTTGAATTGTAGTACAAAAAAATAGGAACAACTTTCTTGTTTCATTAGCTTTCTACAGTATGTTAGGTTAAACGAGGGACATATTGAGGGAGGGTATTCAGTATTCGATTCTCGTCCCAAATACGTAAAAAACCTATAACGTATATAGAAGAATTTTTAATGTTTTGTTTAGTGCCTAGATATTTTGGACTGTCCTAAGCCAGGTAAGTTTAAAGTATGAAGGGAAAATGGATTATACCTAAGAGTCATTGACCCGCTCACATGTTCTGCGATAGTATTAAGTCGCTAGCGCAAGGGTGTATACACGTTGCGTGAAATTTGCGAAAATTTTGGTATGGTTCTGTCTGTTATTTGTCAGTGTTTTGTTTTGTTTATATTTTTATTAGTATCATGTTAGCATGTACTATTATGGGTTTGAATATGTCCCTCGTTTAAACTAACATACTGTATAATAGTGGCCACTCAACCAGTGTTTTAATAATTTAACGGATAAAGTTTAAATTAAAGCAAAGAGCAGCGGTGGCCCAGTGTTGGCAGCCCCGACTTACGAGCAGTAAGCCGTGGTTTCGAACCCAGGCAGGTGCATTACTTAGTGTAATTTATTTCATCACCGCTGCTCTCAAAAACGGTGAAGGAAAACATCGTAAGGAAACCGGCATGTCCTAGAACTAAAAATTCGAAGACATGTGACATCTACCAACCCGCACTGGGCCCGCGTGGTGGATTACAGCCCACTCCCTCTCATAGAGAGGAGGCCTGTGTCCCAGCAGTGGGAACATTATAGGCTGATGATGATGATGAGATAAAGTTTAATTGAAAAACCTAAGGTTCTATTCAGTCCGTCAAGTCAAAAAATTAAGTTAAAAGAAGAATATGTTTTGTCATTCAGAAATACTGACTTAGTTTTCTCAAGGAGTAACTAATTGTTTTTTCTTGGAATAGAAGCCCTCCAGGTGAAAGCTAATTTCTAGATAAGAAAATACCTTGTTTTTGATAAAAAAACATAATCCTGGTAAATAAAATAAAAGCTTTTAATAAAATGAGAGTTTTCTCGCTTTTTCTTACATACTAAGTTATTTAATTTATGTATTTACTAAAGAACATTTGTATGCCTTTCAAGACTTACCTATAATAATGCTTAAGACATGGGTAGGTAGATCTTATATTTTACATAAGGCAAACTACGGTTCCTCATCTACCTGGCCTTTTCCCAAGCTATCTTGGGGTCGGCTTCTAGTCTAACTGGATGTAGCTGGGTACCAGTATTTTACATGAAGCGACTGCCTATCTGACCTCCAAAACCGAGTAACTGGGTAATACGATACCCTTTGGTAAGATTGGATGTCAGACTTTTGGGTTCTGACTAATCGTAACGACTGTCAAAGATTTACAAATGACTGCCGAGACCAACGGCTTAAAGTGCTTTCCGAGGCACGGAGGAAACTCGATATGTAGTTAAGGTCACCCATCCACGGACCAACCTCAGCAAGCACGGCTTAACCTTAAAGCTCGACCCATGCGGCTGTTATTATTTAGCCACGAGCTCTTCCGAAAACTACGTTTATAAATTAATTAAAGACATTGCCAGTGTTACCGGCTCTGAAGTCCTTAAATACTTTATACAACTGGTTTTGTTACAGATATCACCATTATTGAGAAAATGACCACGTTGGTCGAGTTTTCGCAAGCGTGAGTTCTAAACATGAGGTCCAAGATTTTCTTCCCGGGCAAAGTATTATTGGGTTTTACTTCAGGAATTTCTCAATACCAGCCACGGAGTTTGAATTTGTGCCCGTTTGATGACAATAGGCCCGCCTCCTTTTACTTGGGACTAAAAACATAACTGGCGAAATGTCGGTACTATTACTTACACCTCTGCCTAACTCTTCGGGAATAACACGCGTGAAGTTATGTTATTTAGAAAAATTGTTTTAGGAGGGTTATACAAGTCATGGATTTCAAATTTTCCTACTAAATAAGTCTCAATGTTTACATCATTCTCTTGCCCTTGTTCCAATTTATTTGGGGTCGGCGCAGCATGTCTTCTTCTTCCATACTTCTCTATTACTTGTCATCTCATGAGACACCTGCTTTCTTGCCATATCATCCTTCACACAGTCCATCCATCGTTTCTTTGGTCTTCCTCTACTCCTATAACCATCCACATTCATACTCAAAACTTTCCTCACGACATTTTCCTCATTCCTCCGCATCACATGCCCATACCACGACAACCGATTACCACACAACTTTTCAAGTATAAGTCTCAATGTTTACATGAATAGATAACATCAAATGAATCTTGATTATTTATCGTAGGTTTTAAGTTCTATTTCTCACATGAAGAAGTACTTAACTTGACAGTGAGAGAACAGCAAAACATTTCATTCATAAAAGTTTTAAACACGGTATAAAAAACATCGTGGCTTAAGAACAAATATCAGCACGATAACTGAAAAACTAGACATTATGTATTTTACAATTTTCTGCCGTAGAAATCCTAAGTAATAATTTAATTCAATTTGCCACATAACTCGCGTTTGATTCCACTGGCAGCAGCATGGCAATGTGTCATGTATGCCAGTTCCCTCGATTAATCCTGGCAACTTGTCATCTACTGCAATTTATAAGAAACTTAAGACAGAATTGGGTTATTGGACCTGTGGCTCGGTCTAGAATCTAGCGGAGTAATGTAAGCATGTTAGACTTGGAGAATTATTCGGGATTTTTTTTATTAAGAAGTGTTATACAGAGATTGTATGACACATACATAACAAAAGACACACATAGCATAGAATTATGACATTATTAGGTAATGCCACGGCTTTGGCCGCGTTTTGTCGGAAAATTTTCCCACGGGATCATGCTACCAAGATAAAAAGTATTTTATGTGCTATTCCAGACTATTATCTATCCCTGTGCCAATTTTCATCATTTTCATTGCTATTCTACCAATTCGCACTAAGCGTTTTCATAATGCGCACAGCAAAGGAGTGGAACTCTCTGCCTGCTTCTGTGTTTCCAAACGCTTACAACCCTAATCTCATCAAAGTTAGAGTGAACAGGCTTCTTCTGGGTAAGCTCGTACCATCGTCGAGTTTGTCTCTGTCATCTCTGACTGACCTAGACTAGAGACAAGAGCAAACACATAGTTACAAACATATATAAATCCTTAGGTTAACATCTCATCATCTGCCTAGCCTTTTTCCAAACTATCTTGGGGTCGGCTTCCAGTCTAACCAGATGCAGCTGAGTACCAGTATTTTACATGAAGCGACTGCCTATCTGATCTCCACAACCCAGTAACTGGGTAGGTAATACGATACCCCTTGGTAAGACTGGATGTCAGACTTTTTGGCTTCTGACTACTCGTAACGACTGTCAAAGATCTACAAATGACAGCCGGGACCAACGGCGTAACGTGCTTTCCGAGGCACGGTGGAAACTCGGTATGTAATTATGGTCACCCATCCACGGACCAACCTCGGCAAGCACGGCTTAACCTTAAAGATCGACCCGGGCGGCTGTTATTATTTAGCCACGAGCTCCTCCCTTTTTTTTTTTTTTTTGCGGATGGGAATTCATCAAATGACTTCTCCCGCTCTGGGCGGAGCGGGAGGGAGTGTCAGACTTGACTGACTAAAACCCACCCATGTTCCTTCTTAGCCCTTTGTGTTCCAGGGCCGCGGTATCTCTTTCGAACAACCCGCAGCCCTGGCAGGACGAGCTCCTCCCTTAGGTTAACATCTATACTTTTAAATTATGAACTAACGACCCGCTCCGAGTTTACATAGAATCAATTTACTAATAAAGAAAATAAGACGGGCGTTTAACAAAAAAAAATCACTTCATACAAACATTGTCTAGACAATCTATATATATAAAAGAAAGTCGTGTTAGTTACTTCACTTATAACTCAAGAACGGCTGAACCGATTTAGCTGAAAATTGGCAGGGAGGTAGTTTAGAGCCAGGAGAAGGACATAGGATACTTTTTATCCGAAAAAAAAAAAAAAACTGCGGGGCGCAGTTTGATATAAGGTCTCTTGGCAAGCGCGTCTGGGGCGGCGTGTTCGGGATTGAGGATTTACTAGGAGAACATAGCTTACAAGGAGATAGTTGAGCGTGGAGTTGATGATTGATGCCCTGGCGCGTTATGTTCTTGGCGAGCGTGTCTGGGGTGGCGTGGTCGGGATTGAGGTACTAGGAGAACATAGCTTACAAGGAGATAGTTGAGCGTGGAGTTGATGATTGATGCCCTGGCGCGTTATGTTCTTGGCGAGCGTGTCCGGGGCGGCGTGGTCGGGATTGAGGTACTAGGAGAACATAGTTTACCCGGAGATAGTTGAGCGTGGTAACCTTACCTACCTACATTATAATATCAGAAAAATGAAGGAATAGGGTAGGGTAGGGGTAGGTAGGGTTGGGTAGGGTAGTTAGGTAGGTTGGGTAGGGTAGGTAGGTAGGGTTGGGTAGGGTAGGTAGGTAGGGTTGGGTAGAGTAGGTAGGTAGGGTTGGGTAGGGTAGGTAGGGTTGGGTAGAGTAGGTAGGTAGGTAGGGTAAGTTGGTAGGGTAGGAGGTAGTAGGTAGGTTGGATAGGGTGGGGTAGGTAGGCTAGGGCAGGGTAGATAGTTAGGTAGGGTTGGGTAGGGTAGGGTAGGTAGGTAGGGTTGGGTAGTGTAGGTAGGTAGGGTTGGATAGGGTAGGTAGGGTTGGGTAGAGTAGGTAGGTAGGGTAAGTTGGTAGAATAGGAGGTAGTTAGTAAAAATAGAAAATAGTCTGGAATAGCATATAGGATACTTTTATCCCGGTACTGTAATCCCGCGGGACAATTACCGAAAAAAGGCGGGCGAAGCCGCGGGCAGAAGCTAGTAACGAATAAAACAACAATACATCAGCAAAATCGTTCAGGCCGTTCTCGATACACGCAGCATTGATTTTTATTTATATAGGTATGAAAGTAATTCTACTTGTGTGCTGAAATTAACGTCTTTGATTTGATTAGTTCCTCACATATTTAAATTAATTAAATTAATTAAATTAATTAAAATAAATTGATAAAATACATAAATAAATACGCCTTAAATTGATTAAAAGGCTGACATTTCAATAGTATGGGACCCGGAGAAGGATATATGCATTTCATACTGAATATTTGCAGATATTAGAGAAAATATCGACTAAAAAATAAAATATTGACGGAGATGGAGAGGGAGAGGAAGACCAAATAAAAGAAGGATGAATGACAGGGGATAATGGAAGAAAAAAACGTGTTGCGTGAAACCCAAATGACATAGGACAAGGGCATGAAGATCATAACAATCATTGAATACAAAATAAAAATATCATGCCTGTCGTATCCAAAGGGTAGTTAGGTTAGAGAGGTACCCAGTGCCTCCCACATTCAGCCATTAATGTTTGAATCCCACGTGATATAGGGCGAGCCAATTACTATCAACCTGGCTGAAAATATAGCGTCAACATTTTCCAAAAAAAAAACAAAATACCTTTACTTATTTCATAAACAAATCTGGTTTATAATCCTTACAAATTCGTCTCTCGGGCTTAAAATAATTCATGTTACGTCGACGCAAGCACTCTAAAATACCTCATCCCTTCCAAAAAATTGCCGCCATCTTTAAAGAGAATAATTTACGAATTTAGAACTCGAACAGCGAAATTATGAATAGCCTAATTTCGTAAAGAGTACCTGTAACCAAATACCTTTGTTCGGCAGCTGTTTCCCTGTTTAAAATTCAGTATTAAAGATTTTAGCGTTACGAGTTGTAACGTGTAGCGTTTGTGGTTACAGCAACGGAGTAGTTTCTGCAACCACACACACGTTACCACTTTGCCACGATACACGCTCAAGCGACAAGAATCTTGCAAAAGAGACGACGACACTCACACGAGCTCGTGACACCCACACACCGAGTTTCCTCTGTGCCTCGGAAAGCACGCTAAGCCGTTGGTCCCGGCTTTTATTTACAGATCTTTGACAGGCGTTACAGATAGTCAGTGGCTCGAAAGTCTGACAACCAGTCTTACCAAAAGGTATCGTATTACGTAGTGCTAATTGGGTTGTGGAGGTCAGATAGGCAGTCGCTCCATGTAAAATACTAGTATTCAGCTGAATTCGGTTAGACTGAAAGCCGGCCTCAACATAAATGGGAAAAGGCTAGACAGATGATGATGGTAAGAACATGCCAAGAGACAAACCTACGTAGGTTTGTCTCTTGGCATGTTCACTCTACGATTACTACCGTATGTTCATGATTAGTACATTTCCATACTTTCTATTTGTCGCTAGAGGCTTCGCTGGCCGCACCGCGCGATTTTCCGCTGCAGTGAATTTCTTTCGTATTTTTTTAAAATTTCGCCATGCCGTGCATTCGAATGGTCGTGCGTGTCAAGTCGCATTATCTGTGGTCATGGTCATCAACGGCTTTATATGTTTAGTTCATATAGTGTCTCCAACATTCTAATACTGTCAGTTTATATTGTGTAATCTGTCGGAATTTTGGTGTAATTACTTACTCTGAAATTACCACTACGTTATTAGGTGCTCAGACGTAATTTTAGATGGGTCTAATATTAGAAAACTAAATATAATATTATGTAGTTTCTAATAAAATCTTTTTAGAATTTGTTTGTTGTCCGTTCGCTTGGTCTTCAAGTCGCTTTTTTCAGAAACGTCTGGAGGTTTTAATTTGTTTAAATCAATATCAAATATAATGCCAATAGCCCCGGGTTTCTAAATTTTTCAAGTATCAATGCATTATTATTATCTGCTGGTCTACTCATCATCTGCCTAGCCTTTTCCCAAACTATCTTGGGGTCGGCTTCCAGTCTAACCGTATGCAGATGAGTACCAGTATTTTAGATGAACTGACTGCCTATCTGACCTCCACAACCCAGTAACTGGGTAATCAATACCCCTTGGTAAGACTGGATGTCAGATTTTTGGCTTCTGACTATTCGTAACGACTGTCAAAGATCTACAAATGACAGCTGGGGCCAACGGCTTAACGTACTTTCCGAGGCACGGAGGAAATTCGGTATGTAATTATGGTCACCCATCCACGGATCAACCTCGGCAAGCACGGCTTAACCTTAAAGATCGACCCGTGCGGCTGTTATTGTTTAGCCACAAGCTCCTCCGCAATCTGCTGGTCTACTATTTTCCCTTTTTTTATAAGGTAAAAATACGCGTTTTTTGCATACCATATCGGCCGAAAGGATAAAATGAAAGGAAAAGTGGAAAGGTCATCGATGCACAAATGCTTACTATTTATTCAGTACCTCATTATGACATAATTAATATAGGGTGACTGGTAATTAGTGACACGTGATTATACTCATGATAACTATATGTATATTGACCAAATGTGTTAATAAAAATATTATATAAAAACTTCATGTAAGTACCTATCATATTTGATGCAAAAAATGAATGAATTTAATTTATAAATCCTCCCTATTTTTTTATGTGGGAGGACGGCACATATTTTTTTTTATCTGTAAGTATTTTTTTTAAATCAGCTGATCCATAGATTTTGATCGTGTCCATATTTTCGTAGGAAACAGCTGTTTTTAGGGTTCCGTACCCAAAGAGTCAAACCGGCCCCTATTACTGAGACTTTGCTGTCCGTCTGTCACCAGGCTGTAGACCGTGTATTTCTGTTGATGCTATAACAACAAATACTAAAAATAGAATAAAATAAATATTTAAGGGGGCTCCCATACAAAAAAGTGATTTGTTTGCTCGTTTTTATAAATAAATCCTTCGTGCGCGAGTCCGACTCACGGTTGGCCGGTTTTTTTTTAGTTCGACATTCAAAAGATCTTTTTAGATCTGTATCAGTCTAAAATAAACAAACTGTGAATTCAGAACCTACCAAAACTTATGCTTATTTATTCCAAATTGCATATTCATTATTCTCACACAAGCAAACCGAGGACATGCGCTCTCGTTTAAAATATATCTCCATTTCATAGTGTTGTATTAAGTCTGTGGTTTTCAATCTAAGATGGGATTACCTCATTGATTCCCATGAGTGTTCTGCGTCTTACAGATTATCAGGGGGATACATAACATGGGATAAGATCGCTAATACATAACGTCACGCCTATTTCCCCGAAGTGTTTAACAGATATGTATAGTGAATAGCTACAGGCACATTACGCCAGTTATGTTTATGTTAAGATCCTATGTAATTAGGAGCTGATCCAACGGGAACTAATCAATATTGCAAGCTATTGGGAACATTTATATGTTTTGGCAATTGTCAATACAGGGTTATTTGAAAAACCCCGGAAACCTCTCAGGACTATGTTACTAACATCATAATCAATAACATTTTTTCTATGACTTTTAAAAAATCATCATATTTTAGTTCACCGGATTTTCATACAAAAATAAAAATAGGTAGGTATTTAAATTTAACGCTCTAAATGTTACGAAGTCTATGCGAAGCAAACGAAAACGATAGTACAATAGCGAGGGGAGCATAGTCGTAACATTTAGAGCGTTCGATTTCAATATTTTTATTTTTGTATGAAAATCTGATGAACTAAAATATGACGAATTTTTAAAAGTCATAGAACAAAAGTAGTTGGTTATGATGTTAGTAACATAGTCCTGAGAGGTTATCGGTGTTTCACAAATAACCCTGTATACAAAGTGAAGAGGATTTCGGTAAAGTTCGCTTGTTTAAGGAGGAAACATACATACAGTGTTAGTTTACTATAAAAAATTATAAGAAAGACCCCAGCGAGACGATCTAGAAGAGTACTGGGAGGGCTGGTTCAAAACTGTTTTACTTACATCTCGTCAATATCTCTCAGGTCTTCTTGAAAACCTGCGTGGGGCACTAGCTGCTCGGCAGTTTCCTAAACTGGGACTATTTGGCGCAGCCGTGAGACACCTTCACACTGACAAACTGTCATGCAGTTTGGTGTGTTTATAAAATTGTACATAGTGTTTTGTCCAGAATAAATGATTTATTATTATTTATTTTATTATTTACTGAGAAATTCCTGTTGGAAAAACCCAATAAAACTTTGCCCGACTCGGAAATCGAACCCTGGACCACATGCTCAGCAGTCGATTACGACCACAAGACCAAGGAGGCAGTCAAGTACAAATAATATTGGTTATTGTCGATGAAAGAAAGAAAGAAAGAAAAAACGTTTATGTAACGTTATGAACTCTCACACACCAAAATAACATCCATAGAAACAAACTACAATCATCAAAAAAGTACCGATAAATCCCCACAAAAAAGTACAGGAAACCTGAACCACGGAAATTACGAAATCCCTTCGTTATTCCACCCTAGGAAATCACCACCTAACTTCGAATTAAATCCTCCGTACGCACCTTAACTGGAATAAACCTTACCGAAGCTTACCTTGGTAAAATTTCAACACGGAAATCTAAGAAAGGAACCACAGACGTTCCCATTCCTTCCCAGACGCGTTGATGCAAATTTATTTTTAAAGTCTGCATACTGAAAATTCAACCTTACTCTTCAGGGGATGAAGTTGGTTTTCCCTCTACAGTTTCCCAGTAAAGGATCCTGCAAATATGTGGGTTAGAACAATTTGTAAGTGCTCGGACACACGGAGTTTTAATTTGGCAGTCACTTCGTAATATGTAGTCTGACGACGAGTTTTTTAGTGTAGAACTAACTTTAATTCGCTCGTTTGAATTCGGTACTATGCAAACTCGGTTCTATTCGAGTGCATTTAGAATTTCATTTTAGTTGGATATATTTGGTCTACATTTTCAGGTGGCAGTTTAGTTCTTTGTGAAGGTGCTCGTTCGGGGAATTACTGGCAAATTATCTTTTTCTGCGACCTTATAGCGTTTCGCTGTTCCCGTTCGAATTGTTTTTGTATGTGTAACTAGCTGTCCCGCGCAACTTCGTCTGCGTCACTTTTTCCCCGTTTTCGCAACATTTTTCATTGCTGCTCCGCTCTTATTGGTCGTAGCGTGATGATATATAGCCTATGTCCTTCCCCAGGTTAAAATCTATCTTCTTGCCAAATTTCATTAAGATCCGATCAGCCGGTTAGTCGTGAAAAGGTAACAAACAAACAAACAAACAGAGTGACATTCGCATTTATAATATTAGTATGGATACTCATCTATCTGCCTATCCTTTTCCCAGCTATGTTGGGGTCGGCTACCAGTCTAGCCAGATGCAGCTGAATACCAGTATTTTACATGAAGCGACTGCCTATCTGACCTACACAACCCAGTTAGTACTCGGTAAAACGGTACCCCTTGGACAGACTGGTTGTCAGACTTTCGGGCCACTGACCACTGTCAAAGATCTACAAATGACAGCCGAGACCAACAGTTAAGAGGGGACTCTAGGGGGCCTTTCTCCATACAAACGTATTCCGCTATTTTCTTCGTGAATAATGCGTCTAGAGCAATGATTTTTTTCCAAAAAATCTAGGTCTTATTAATACATGCCCCTATTTTTTCCTTTTATTCAAAACATAATCACTAAAATAATTATGACAATCCAAAAACCCGAAAAAAAGCCCGTTTTTACCCCCATGTTCAGACGACTATCATACAAATTAAATAAGTTTTTAACACAAAGGAAAATAATAAAAGTATAGATATACTTTTCCTCTAAATTTTGATATAAGAATTATTTAGATCAGTTTAAATTTAAAGAAGAAAACAGCGGAATACAAAACATCTTTTGGTCACGATTTTTGTTGTAGGTAAAATCAGCGTGAGTTGCAGTTGTCCCTTTTGCACTTTACGGGGTCTTGGTCGGTCGCAGCGCGACGGCAAAAGTTTCTTCAAATTCCTGGAGCGTAGAGTCCCCTCTTAAACGTACTTTATTATAAAATCGAAACGCGGTACGCGACATTAAACGCATCGCCACTGGTAGCCGCTAGCTATACGATACCCAATAACAAATGTTATCCAGTAGACATACTACTATTCCTTCATGTATTCCCTATAGCTGCGATCTATTCCAAACCATTGGTCATCAGTGGTAAACAAAGACACAATTAGTGCTTTGTCACGAAGAGCTAGGCAATTAGATCGATTAACGATCATATGGTAGACTACTGGCTCTATTCTAGACTGTTTTTGCGTATTTCGACACGTTTGATCAAGTAGAGGCAATTGGATACAAGATAAAGGTTTGATAATGAAAATAATGATTTACATAAACGAAATTTAACCAAGAAGCTAGATATATAGGTATGCTGTTCATCTGAAGATGTACTGGACTACGCAAACTACCACAAAGATGATTACATATAGAGGTATTACTTATTTATGTTTAAATCGAAATAAAAGCAAACACCTAATCACTTTCATCATCATGAATTTTATTAAAAATGAAAACATCAATTAGATGACGAGCTCTTTTCACCGTCGGCATTCCAGCTGTTTTTGAACACAATGGCTTGGCACGAGACGATGGCAAAAGACCAGACCGCATGTTTTAGTTTCTTTGGAAGATATGCCTTAACTCTTGCACCATCAAATTTTCCAAGCTCATAGTGTTTGGGGTTGAAACTGCCGTGGGGTCCGAGTGTTTCGAAATGTCTTTAAACAAAACATCTAGTTTACGCATCCCATGACCCAAGGGCTGGCTTTTGACTGGCGAGAGGCTAAGTGTTGCCATATAACGTAGCAACTCTTGACTACTGTACTGTTCTAATGCTTCTACCAATCTATAGTATCAGATCACCTGATATAATCAAGCTGTTCCATGTTCAAATCTGTATGCTCCGCAAACGGCCAACAAACTCGCTACAATATGCGTTCGTATCTCAGTTTGTAATGTTATCTCAATCGGGAGGTATCGAAGCAATTCGCTTTTTACCGGCTCCGATTGAATAGCTGCGGTGTGAGCAACACAAATTTGTAGCAGAAAACGGTAAATATTCTCAATGTAATTGAAGTTCAGTTATTGCGTAACGTTGAAAAGACGAATTGATGGTAATGTTAATTTTGTATACATGACGGAATGGGGATTCTACATCTGAACGTTGAAAAGGAGTCTTTTAATATTGCTTTTGTCAAATATTGAATTTAGGAAACATGATTTCTTTCTTCGACCTCGTTGGTCGCATGAGGTCCTGGGTTGGATTCCCAACTCGGGAAATTTCTACTTCCACTAGGAAATACAAACTCAAACCATTTATTTCAATTAAATTTTTAAATGTCATAGAAAAAGGCGAAGATACAGTCCCAGTCACAAGGCAAAATGACTTGTGAAAGCATAGATCCCTATTGAAAAGAACGAGCAAGAAAATCCATGGACATTCTTTTAAATCAAAATTTTGTTACAAAATCTTGGTTACACCATTCGTGTTGAGAATTACAAATATGAAAGAACAATGTAGAAAAACGGGCAAGTTAAGAGCGTCCAGAATATAAAAAAAAAAACAAAAATAAAGTAATTAAAATAAACCGTGGCAGCTAAGAGATGACCAGTCACAACTAACAGCTACCGTTCACGAACATGACGCATACGTAACTATCAGCTATCATTCAACTCAACCATAGTGAAGGGAACTAAATGACCCGACACACCCGCCACCATCAGCGTGACATTTACAGTACATAGTACTCACACTCTACTAACTGTAACTCTACTCAACCCTCCAAAGAATACAATCATAAGCTTAACTTCATATTCATCAACATAAAGACCAATAATGACCATGCCACCCACCCCCAACTTGTAAATCCATGTACCCATTTACCATCACCATTTTGTGAAGCAAGATGGTAAGTATTAGGAACATCTGCGGTGGGCTATCGCCGCCGAAGTAATGCCTCTCTTAAGGCGAATGAACGAGCGCCATTTGTAAAACGATATAAGAATATGTCGCTCAGCTTATTTAAGATAATAATGTTGCGTGGGTGTGTTTGGGAATGGCTGGCTGTTAAATTTTCTTTTTTTTTTCTTTTGAATGTTTTGAATTCTTTGTCGTTGGTGTATGTGGTTTTTCCGTGAACGTTTTGATATCTGCGTTGGGAATTTAATGTATTATAATATATCTTCTGCCTAGCCTATTCACAAACTTTGTTGGGGTCGGCTTCCAGTCTAACCAGATGCAGCTGAGTATCAATATTTTGAAGCGGCTCATGAAGCGGCTGCCTATCTGACCTCCATAACCCAGTAACTGGGTAATACGAAACCCCTTGATAATACTGGATGTCAGACTTTCGGCTTCTGACTACTTGTGACAACGGTCAAAGAGACTACAAATGACAGGAGAGACTGATGGCTTAACGTGCTTTTCAAGGCACAGAGGATACTCGGTATGTAACGAGCTAATTATAATATATTTTTATATATAATACTAGGGATAGAATTCAATGAAACACTGGGCACACTGAATTAAGAGATTTACTATTGAAACTCACAACGATAGAAACTAATCCATACTAATATTATAAATGCAAATGTCACTCTGTTTGTTTGTTTGTTACCTTTTCACGACTAAACGGCTGATCGGATCTTAATTAAATTTGGTAAGGAGATAGATTTCAACCTGGGGAAGGACATAGGCATCACGCTACGACGAATAGGAGCGGAGCAGCAATGAAAAATGTTGCGAAAACGGGGAAAATGTGACGCAGACGAAGTTGCGCGGGACAGCTAGTTTAGAATAACAGGCAGGTAAGTAAATACTGAGTAATATACGATGCGGCTCGCATTGTGACGAGGTTCCTGTCTCTGAAAACCTAACCACCGGTAACTTGGACCCTGCTCCCGACACCAGCGGACAACCGTTTTCTTTTTTATATTTTGCTACGTCTGTAAAAAATAATATGTAGAAATAATGGATAAAGGAGATATAAATTGATATAAACGGATAGGCAAAGATCATTCGTTAGTCATTCGACATAACGCAAGTTACGTTTAAGTCCAATAGACTCGACCGACTCGGCGACCTTATTAAGAGCGTTTACGCTTTACGGCATTTCATACAAACTTTCAAGTTCTTATTTTCCGAAATGACTTAACCGGTTTAAATGAAACTGATACGCACAAGCAAGTTATGGTAACATAGGTCTAAAAAGTTACTAAAAAAAATTTCGAAAAATAGTGTTACAGCTAAATTAGACCGATTATAAATTATCTACAGAAACCGAAATTTTTCGAAATCTTTTTTTTTTAAATTATTATTATCAGTAGGGTCGCGCTTGACCACTATCTCACCTGTAACTTTTTACACCTATGGTATCTTGCTTATGCGTATTAACCTTCATTAAAATCGGTTCAGTCATTTCGAAAAATAAGGACTTGTATGTTTGTATGAAATGTCGAAATGTCGTAAGAGCGTTTACGCCTTACGACATTAAAACCTTATCTGTATTAAGATACAGATAAGGTTTTTATCATTAACTGAAAGCTTCTTTTTCAACAAACGCAACTATTACAGGCAGTGCAAAAGTGATGGAAAATACTATTAGTAGCGATATTATATTGCTGCATCAAATCATTATTCAAGCGAGCGATATTTTACGACCTCTATCGAGAGTTTTTTTTTTTACTTTTCTCATGCAGAAACCAAACGAGTGAGTATTTCGTTTCATTTCGATATTTTGATGAAATCAACAATAATATAGGTACTTGTATATGCAAAACAACACCTTGATGTCCTTATCCTTGTCAAAATTCAAGAGGATGTCGCAAAAGACATAAATAATCAATTAAAATTACGCTACCTAGTTAATTATTAATAAACGCTGTTTTTTGGCTGTTTAAGGTTGTCAGTATTTCAGAATAATCCCCTTAACGTGGTTTAGGGAATAAGAAATTATATGAAAGCGCGGTTATAGGGCGAGGATCAGGTCAGGTCCGCGTTTAAAACAAGGGTGGTTCACACTTACCGATTTTCATAAATAAGAAAAAAAAATACCTAGCCATTTTATTATAGATTCGGGACGAGAATCATTAGCATAGTTACCTCCTTGAATTTGACAAGGATGCTAAACAACACCTTGTATACATAGGGTCTGGTGGTAACAAGCAAATTTTAAGCCTAGGGTGTCAGGTACGTTACTCGGGTAGGACAAAAAGGTATAATTATGCAAATTATAACTATATATAAGGTTAATTTATGGTTAGTAAACCTAAAATTATAAATGGTGTTCTATTTTCTTAATAGTTTTATGCAGCTTATTTTTATGGTCGTCAGTACTTTGTTTGAAAAAATATTTTTTATTTGATAGTTTAAAAATATTCCTATGAACCATTATTTCCAGTATTTTCCTTTATTGTCGTTTTGTCGGTGCCAGCCTGTATACTGTACCTATATTTCTCGGCCCTTTAGAAGGTTACCTGTATACGTTAAAAATAGCATTAGACGTACGTATAAACTTCTGACCCCTTTTGGGAAATCAGATGCGATTCCTTATTACAAGAAAAATAGTAGTTTTCTTCAGCAATGCAATTTTTCTTGCTCACAAGAAATACGTAGTTCAGTTGAGCTTAATTTCTTTTTGTACTAGCGTGTGTAGCACCAGTTACACTCGTGTTTTCTTAGTTCAATAGTTCTTTCGTGTTGATGGCCATAAACAAGACGTTTTCTTTTTTACTTGGCAGAAACGCCGATCTATTGTCTGTACTGAATCTATTTTACTACGGTTTTCACTTGTCTGATTACTTTTGGAATTGATTTCTTTGAGTGAATAGACAACATTGTACTTTGGGAATAAGATCAAAAATCAAAATATTTTTATTTCACATAGGCCTACATGGGCACTTGTAAAACGTCGACAAAATGCTCGGTTCGGGTTGGTCGTTTCCTATGGAGAAGAACCGGCAAGAAACTCCATGGTTACTCTTTTAAAATCATTTGGCTTTACAATTTTTCTATGTTACAGCGTTGGCACTTAAGTATGAGTGGACATCGTAGGCCCGACAATAAGTCGTTGCTTACTACAAAACGTAGAACAAGATAAAAAGTTACCAAGGATCCAGGAATCTATTAGGCCTACAATGTCCACACATTTACAAACAATCTGTAAATAAGAAAATGAGTCTATACAAGAAAAGAAAAAAAAAAAAGATATTGCAAAAAGACTAGATTAAACAAGTGACACAAATGTTGTCATCCGTGCTGTAACTATTCTAAACAAAATGGTGTAATGATTAAGAATGCAGACACCCACTAGAAATAAAAAAAATGTCACCTGTATATTGCAATAGCGTTCATATCCTAAAAACCAAAGAGATAGAAGACAGGTATATCTACCAACCTGCACTGGTTCCAGGTTGTGTGCATATGTCCCAATCCCTTTTACAGAGAGAAGGTCTGTGACTCAGTAGTAAGAACATTTTATGCTTATTAATTATGAATAACGTAACATAACGCTTGTAATCTCCGTTGAGTTAGGCAGAGGTGCACCCAATTATGTACACCCACACTTTGCTGTTAATGTTTAAGTCCCATGTAATAGGGGGCGAGCCTATTGCCATCAACCGGGCACAAACCCAGACTCCGTGACTGCTACTGAGAAAATTTGTGATGGACTAACCCAGTAACACTGTGCCCAACCCGGGAATCGAACCCACGTTCTCATACTCAGCTATTACTAATTATGCTAGCCTATAAATTGATTCATTGCCTATACAAGTTGTAAATCACCTCATCACGAAGCCGTCAACCAAGCATTCTGTACATGAAACTAAGTAACTTTACGCAAAAAATATTGCTGGGAAACGACTATTTTTGGGGGGTGTAAAATCATGTTTTGTGGTAGAACTTAATGTAACGCACTCAAAACATTGCTGATGGATGGATTGAATAGGACGAGGAAAAATATTACATTAAAAACTTGTATTTAAAAAAATACTTGGCAAAAAGTTGGTTGGTTTAACCCCTAATATCTCCGTAACTAGAAGGTTCCCAGGTATGGTGTAGAACAAAAAAATGATCGCAATGACAGGGAGAACCAGTGCCTTTCGGCTTCGTTAAGAGGTGTTTTACACCCTTTATTTGTCTACTACGGATAGCTCACAAAATAATTTGATCGATTATGGTTTAATTTGTGGTTTTTATTTGTTAGAAAACTCCCAAAAAAACCCACATCAAAACCAGCTCAGCATTTCCATAACAAAATCACACAAACGTTCACAACTTCACACAATCATTAAAGCAAACAAGATCGTTACCAACGTATATACTTTATGCCAATCGCAAAAAAGACTTTTTTCCTTTTAAAAATATATATTAAGGCACATCTATACTGGCGTTTTATCGAGTGCTGGAGTCGTTACGAAATCATTACATTTTATGGAGCAAGCAAATGGGCTACTTGCTGTTCAAGCAGTATTTTAGTAAACATGGAGTGTACTAAGTTTTAGTGGACTGAGTGAGCGAATTACTGATACTGATACTGCTAGCCTGCGTCATCCCACTGCTGGGCAAAGGCCTCTCCCCATGACTTCCAATTATCTCGAGCCAGGGCCAATGTGGACCACTGGCTGCTGGTCCTGTCCAACTCGTCCCGCCATCTTTTACGAGGTCTACCGCGGCGCCTTCTGGCTGTGTCAGGGCTCCAGAAAGTGGTTATTTTGGCCCACAGATCATTGGGCATGCGGCATGAGTGAGCGAATTACTATGTGTAATTTATTTCACCACCGCTGCCCTCAAAAACATTTAAGGCGCAGATATACGACTTTTAATGATTTTAAATTGAACATCACGTCTAAACTTCTAGTTTAATTTCTTTGAAAAAAATATATGTTATACTAGACAATTTTCCTTATAAATTGATATGTGAAAATGTGAAATTATGTTTTCATAACATAGTGTAATTAATTTGTAAATTCATGTCAAGCGAGGACAAAAAAACGATAATAACGCAAAAACTATCGAACTTATTTGCATGAAACTTTGACCATCTGAAAGACAATTTAACAACCCATATTTTAGTATACGGCTTTTATTTGTATTGTGTTTGTTTATTCAATGTGGGTTGTTTTTCCGAATAATCTTGGTGCGCGTTTAAGCGTTACGCATGCACTTTTACTTGCTCAAGGTCGCGGGCACTTGTTGTCGCCTTAAGAAAAACATCGTGAGGAAACCGGATAATAATTCCAAGACATGTGACATCTACCAACCCGCACTGGGCCCGCGTGGTGGATTACAGCCCACTCCTTCTCATAGAGAAGAGGCCTGTGTCCCAGCAGTGGGAACATTATAGGCTGATGATGATGATGAGTAAGCAAATGTCTTGGTTGTCAGTTAAGCTAGGTTTAGTCTAGGAGAATTACTATTTAACTAGCAGTGGCCCACGAGTTCGTTCGTGTCGAAATTTTGTTCTGCACGTCTAAGAAAAAAAAGATAGCCTGTCCTTACCCAAGATTTAATCTCTCTCCTTGCCAAATTTTATTACGATTCGATCAACCGTTTAGACGTGAAAAGGTAACAAACAATCAAACATAGTTACTTTCGCGCATTTATAATATTGTGAGTATAAGTGTAATAAATATAAAAAATATATATATAAATATATTTAGTATGGGTATTTTTTTTGAGACACCTTGTCAAGCGTTATTTTTTATCCAAAAACACTGCTCTTCCATTTTTTTACCAACATATATTTTAGTGTTAAAAGTAATAGACGAATTGGCGTTGCGCTTTTGTAAGCTACGATGCTTGCTACGCTGTCGTAGCGGTAATATCTGCTACGGCGTAGCTCGTAGTCAATGTTATATTATTTATTCGAAAACTTCAGTCACTGACCTCGAATAATGATATAGATCTCATTAATATTTTTTTTTGCAAAAAAATCTTAGGCATGTTAAAGTGTAATTAATGCCAGTAAGATTGTACTCTATTCTAGTCACTTAAACAAAATATGGTGCGAGGCACACTCATCTGCCTAGCCTTTTCCCAAACTATGCTGGGGTCAGCTTCTAGTCTAACCGGATGCAGCTGAGTACCAGTATTTTAAATAAAGTGATTGCCTCGACCTCCACAACCCAGTAACTGGGTAATACGATACCCCTTGGTAAGACTGGATGTCAGAATTTTGGCTTCTGACTAGTCGTAACGACTGCTCTACAAATGACAGCCGGGACCAACGGCTTAACGTGCTTTCCAAGGCACGGAGGAAACTCGGTATGTAACTATGGTCAGCCATCCACGGACCAACCTCGGCAAGCACGGCTTAACTTTAAAGATCGACCCGTGTGGCTGTTATTGTTTAGCCATGAGCTCCACATTCCTATTAACTAATGCATGCATTGTCATCCAATGAAAACTTCTATGCTAAATTTCTGTAGTCGCTCTTGTAACCACTAGAACAACGAGCCAGTAATCTATACAAGCTGTTGTTTTGCATCCTCGTCAAATTCAAGGAGGTAACTATGCTGATGATTTTGGTCCCGAATCAATAATTAAATGGGTAGGTATTTTTTTTTTTTTTTTTTCGGAAATTGGTAAGTGCGAACCACCCGTGTTTTAAACGCGGCCCGTCTGATTCTCTCCCTATAACCGCACTTTCACACATACAAACAATCTCAAACGTTTTTTCGATATTTCTTATTCCCCAAACCACAATAAAGGGGTTATTCTGATATACTGGCAAGCTTAAAAAACCAGTAGTAGTTATAATTAACTAGGCACCGTAATTTAAATGGATTATTTTTGTATCTTGAGACAACCTCCTGAATTTTGACGAGGATGCAAAACAACACCTTGTATTTATATCAACCATCTCATATGACTCAAAAGAAAAGTGACAAACACAGGCCATGAATATAGTCCGTGCACGTTTCTTTGCTCATGATTTTGCGGCCGAACCGTTTTGCGGCCGTTTCATAACCGTGTGAATAAACATGAGCCCTAAACATGAACCGTATGCGAATCGGAAATGGAACGGACGATATCTAGTTACAGCCCGGATGGAGTGCCGTACAGTTTTTACTTATGAACGCCAAACTGCTAAGTGATTCTGGTGAAAACAGCCTGAAGGAAAATAACGGCCAGTTTTTTTTTAAGGCTGTGGCTTTTTGACCTTGACGAAGTTTTGGAGATTTTTTGAGGAATATATAAATTGAAGAAGAATATATGTTCTAGCATACAAGCGTTTGGAAGACTTAACATAAATTCGTAAAACCAAAATATCTTTTGAATCTTGCGACAAGCACAATTAATATTTTTGATAAAATATTAACGCAGCGCTTTTCTAGGTATTAAGACATTATGGATGAATACCCATCCAGGAACCACCCCTCAGTAAGCGTTGCTTTTACCTCGAAGACCAATTCATGCGGCTATTTAGCCACGAGCCTCTCTAAACAGAAATCTAACGCTCACTTAGATTCAGAACAATCAGCTATAGAAATGTGTCGATCCTACTGAAAGCTGTTGAAGAAATAGGTTTGAAAGCAATGACCATTAGTCTTCAAGTAATGAAGCCACGCTGTTCACTAATGAACCCTCAAGAAACAGACAATCAATAATTCTTACTAACATCATTAAGTCAATGCATTATCTAACAGGAAGCCTATACAGGAAGAATTTTTAGTCACCGTCCAAATTTTTTCTAGGCATTATGTATCATACACTAACTCCATTTTTGAAAAAAAAAACGATACGTAAAATTTTCATATTAAATCATTTTCTCGAAATAATTATCCGCTCTGCCTGGTCACTAAGTTAAACGTTAAAATACTACACTTGCCGCGCTCGCGCAAACATTCAATGAAAAATGCAGCGCGCACCCCGCTTGCCCCCCGCCCCGCTACACCTGCGCGACACATATCTATCGTCATCCCAAGTCGGCATCAACTTTTTATAGATAACTTTGTGATGTGATATCTCAATATTTTTGTATTGAGTGATACTAAAAGAAAAAACACGTATTCAATGGTTTTCGCCAAAGATTAATATAACAAAATTTGGATGGTGACTAAAAATTCTTCCTGTATGCGAGCCGGTATAACAAGCCGAAACAGTGCTAACACTGGTAATAAATACATCAGCAAACATATCCATGAAAACATAATGCGGTATCTGATATCGCTTGTATTTAGACACCGGCACCGCTGTCAGGAAGTCAGTGTTGTCTAGTTAGGCCGGTAAAGTAATGGCGACGGATGGAGGGTTTTTATAGTACTTGCATGAAGGGAGAAGCGCCAGCTTAGGCCGCGAAATTCCATTTTTCTTACGTTTTTTGCAATTAGCTGGTAAGTGGTAAAAAGTATGTCGATTAAAATATAATCCGGGGCCGTAAAAAATACAAGGCGTTGTTTTGCATCCTCGTCACAATTCAGGACGTTGTCACAACAGACGTAAATAATTAATTTAAATTACGGTACCTAGTTAATTATTAAAAAACACTGCTTTTTTTGTTTGTTTAAGTTTGTCAGTATACCAGAATAACCCCCTTAACGTGGTTTAGGGAATAAGAAATTATTGAATAAACGTTTGATATTGTTGGTATGTGTGAAAGCGCGGTTATAGGGTGAGGATTGGATGGGCCGCGTTTAAAGGTGGATACAAACTTTGCGAGGCATGCGCCACGAACGGCGCACAACGAATGCCTCAGCTTGAGGCGTGCGTGTTCAAAAATTATACCAACATATCCATGGTCCAGCCATCGCGTGCGAAGCAAATGTTCGTTTGTGTCTTCATGTTTGTAGCGAGGCATGTGCTACGCACAGATGCGCGCGTGCGAGCGCGGCAAGCGTGTGCCGCGAGCGTGTGCCGGCTCATTGCGAGCAGTGCGTTGCGTTTGAACGGTTGTGTCCGCCTCGCTGTGACTTTTGCGCAATATGGACGAGAAAGAAATTTTACGAAAATCAGTTTCATTATATGAAAGTCATCGATTATTATGGGATCCAAAAGATTGTTATTATTATAATAAAAACAAAGAAGAAGACATATGAAGAATGAAGTAAACGTATCCATTTTTTTCACTATTTGGTCCACAGCATTCAATAGGAAATTAAAATCTTCTTGAGCTATGTGCATAAAATTCGAGTTATTTTCTTCAAATGAGAGATCATCGAAAAGCTTATTTCCATATTCGTAACGCAGGCGAAAGAACTTTTTAACCCACCAACGACGACGACGTATTTTTTTTTTTTTCTTTTTTTTCAATAATTTCATTATTAATTATAAAAGCAGCAGCGGATAAGCGCACGCGATGCAAAGGTGCTATCTTGACTGCTGCTGTGTGGGTTGGATCGGCCCGAGCATGCGCTGCGCGCTGTTTGGCCCGAGCAAACGCAGTTACATTTTCTCAGTCGAGGCATGCTCGACTACGTCCACAACTAATGTAATACTCGCGCTGAGGCACTTTAATCTTGAAGCTTTTGCCGACATACGTTGGCTCGCCCTCGCACGTGCGTAGCACATGCCTCGCCACGAATGTAAAGGTACACACATTGCGAGGCATTCGCTGTGCGCCGTTCGCGGCGCATGCCTTGCAATGTCTGTATACGGCTTAAAACGAGTGGTTTGCACTTACCGATTTCCGTAGATAAGAAAAAAAAATTACCTACCTATTTTATTATTGATTTGGGTCGAGAATCATTAGCACAGTTACCTCCTCGAATTTGACGAGGTTGCAAAACAACACCTTGTACAGCTTTATTTTATTTTGCTTTCTGTTTTTTATGTTCATTATTGTAATTGGTGTTTTATCGTAATTAACTATGAATAAATAATACCAGTTTTTTTTTTACTAAATAGTTACCCAATAAAAATGTATGAACTAGATGTTTATTTTTAATTCTCATAGTGGACGGTGTTTATATGCATAATTACTTTCACTGTAAAAAAAAAATCCATTTAATTTAAAAACGACTTCTATAACTATTATCTTCTAAGAAGATACTAGTTATAGAAGTCGATTTTAAAAAAGTGCTTTGAACGTAGAGGTTCCATGAAAAGTACTAAGATAAATAATTTTAATGAATCGCGTACTTAAATGCCTCATCTCAACGATTTTTTATGAAATATAATAGTTTCAGTTCCTGCAATTACTCCATGTTTAATTTATTTACAAATTGGCGAGAGACATTGCTTGAAAAGAGTAAAGTAGATGAATTATGCTTAGCTTTTTTAGGGTTCCGTAGCCGAATGGCAAAAAACGGAACCCTTATAGATTCGTCATGTCTGTCTGTCTGTCTGTCCGTATGTTAAAGCCACTTTATTCCGACACTATTAGGACTACACAGCTGACACTTGGTAGGTAGATGTATTCTGTGAACCGCTTTACGATTTTTGTACAAAAATATATATATATAGATTAAGGATATCCCCTACCCCACACGGAACTGAAACAAAAAAAAACCATCAAACCAATACGTGCGGGTGTCTATAGATAGGTCTTTAAAAATGACATTGAGGTTCCTAGAACCATTTTTTTTTCAAAATCAATCGTTTGAAAGATAGACACTTCCAAAGTGGTAAAACGTGTGTTCCTCTAATTTCTAAATAAGAATAGAAAGTAAAATTGGGATGTTGAACGAAAAAAAAAACTTTCAATGAAAATTGGTTTGAATAAGATTTCATATTTAGTTTTTGAGATATGGGACTTTTTAACCAAACTGCATCAGTAACTTTGTTTTTGATGAACTTACTATGAAAAACAAATTTAGTTTTGCGGTTGAGTGGAAGTTTACTAATGAATGACCGTTCAAAATATAGTTATTATATTGTTTGGGGCTATGGAACCCTGTGTGCGAGTGAGACTCGCACTTGGCCTGTTTTTTTGTTCTACTTTTAGTAGCAAGCAACGACTTATTGTCGGGCCTACGATGTTTTCCCATACTTAAGTACTAATGCTGTAACATAAAAAGATTGTAAAACCAAATGATTTTAAAAGAGTAACCATGGAGTTTCTTGCCGGTTCTTCTTCATATTAAACGACCAACCCGAACCGTGCACCTTTTGTCGACGTTTTATAAGTGCCCATGTAGGCCTATGTGAAATAAAATTATTTTGATTTTTACTTAAATTAGGATTGGTTGATTCTCTTTTTGCGTGTATCTCGTCTATACAGGCTGTAACGGAAAGGGTATATACATACCTAAGGGTGTGCTACAGACTTTCAAACTGAACATGTTTCTCCATCGGACCAACATCGTAATAGCGAGAAAAATTACCTGCTGCCCCATACAAAATTCAATAGCTATTCGACCCAAATGTTTATGTTTTGACTAATTAACAATTTTGACTATGACATATATATATACAGTATGTTAGGTTAAACGAGGGACATATTGAGGGAGGGTATTCAGTATTCGATTCTCGTCCCAAATATGTAAAAAACCTATAACGTATATAGAAGAATTTTTAATGTTTTGTTTAGTGCCTAGATATTTTGGACTGTCCTAAGCCAGGTAAGTTTAAAGTATGAAGGGAAAATGGATTATACCTAAGAGTCATTGACCCGCTCACATGTTCTGCGATAGTATTAAGTCGCTAGCGCAAGGGTGTATACACGTTGCGTGTCATTTGCGAAAATTTTGGTATGGTTCTGTCTGTTATTTATCAGTGTTTTTTTTTTGTTTATATTTTTATTAGTATCATGTTAGCATGTACTATTATGGGTTTGAATATGTCCCTCGTTTAAACTAACATACTGTATATACACCGTGTAAATCACCTAATCACGAAGCTGTCAACCCAGCATTCTGTACATGAAACTAAGTAACTTTACGCAAAATTATTGCTGGGAAACGACTTTTTAATGGGGGGTGTAAAATCATGTTTTGTGGTAGAACTCAATGTAACGCACTCAAAACATTGTGCTGATGGACGGATTGAATAGTACGGGGGTCGTGGAGGTGTTTAAAGTAAAAATCTTACATTAAAAACTTGTATTTAAAAAATACTTGTCAAAAAGTTGGAACTTTGACCCCTAATATCTCCGTAACTAGAAGGTTCCCAGGTATGGTGTAGAACAAAAAAATGATCGCAATGACAGGGAGAACCAGTGCCTTTCGGCTTCGTTAAGAGGTGTTTTACACCCTTTATATATATTATATATGTGCTCATGACTGTATCCTCTGTCCACCTTTTCGGAAAAAACAGAGACCATTTAACAATATAGCGTACTTAATACCCAAAACGAGTCACTATCCAATATTCTCAAATGTCACCGGCAGATCCTTTGACATCTGATACCGGCACTTAAACCGACGTACATTGCGTTAATGATGCTCGGCGGATAACGAAGGGTACAATTATATTCAAAGTTGGTAATTTTAGTAGCGTTCCAGTGTATTTCTGATATCGCTTACATGTGTAGCAAGCGTGATGGTTTAACTAGGTTAATTTGCTTTTAAGGCCATAATAATAGTCAAGTAATTGTATTAATACTAATGGACGTTTACGATATAATTACTAGAATTTCGTTTATTCATTTTTAAATCTTTACTTTTTACATTTTTTTATTAAAAAAAATATTTTTGTGATATTATATAGCCTGCAGGCTCGACTAAGGCGCGTTAACAGTTTCGGAGTGACAGGGTTGTGACATACGGATGTACAGACAGACAGACTGACGGACAGACCAAATCCATAAGGGTTCCTAAAAACAGCTAACTAGTACTTACATCTACTGAGGTAATGCTGTGTTTAAACTTAAAACACATATTACGCGAACGGTCGTGTTGTTCACGAGTTAAATAATGAAGCTTTTGTTTATCTGTTCGATGACCCAATTACAATGCGGTTTTATTTTATTGTAAAGAGACACGTACGTGGTACAGTGGGTCATTTGCAAGGCTGTAATGAATAAATATTTATTAACTCATGTCTCCTGTCACATTTCTTGAGGTATTGCGAGATTTTTGAAGTGAAAACTTCTTTAACGGCGTTGTGCACTTTTGTGATGTGTAAAAAATGTTAAACTCGCGTCAGGACACGTGTCCTGATCGAAATTTCGTAAGACGGATTGACATTAGGTTACGAAGGAATTTGAACTTTATGACTACTGTCATTGAGTTTGGGTTTCCAAAACTGGATAATTAACTTATTAACAAAAACTTATACCTTCGGTTTCTTCAAAGAGGTAAAATTCGTAAGACGGATTGTAATTGTTCTGAAGTGTTAAGCGTGCAGCTATGTTTGAGACCCATATGATAAAAAAAACGAGCCATTATCAGCAACTGGGTTTTCAGATTTTGAGTATGAGCTACTACAGAGAATTTGCTAACTGAAAACCCTAATAAAAGGCAGACATAGTTTTACCTATCCTAGGGTTCAAATTCAGGACTCCATGCTCAGCACTAGGTGTCACTAGACTAATGAACCAATTAACGGGATGACAGATAGACGAGAAAAACAATAAAAATTAAATAACTCCAGACACAAACAACTCTTAAAAACAAAAAATAAATTAATCTAAGCGTCGTAGCGTCGGGGGTCCGCCGTATATTGTGCTTGTGCTAAAAGACAAGCAGCCGCTCCCCCCATCCTAGCGATGCCCATGGTGTCAAGTGACAAAATTTCAAATTTAGAAACGACCAGACCTGTAGAAGCTTTTTATATCCCTTCATCAACTAGATAAGAGGTGATCTTAGAACGGCGGCGCAGATTGAAACATAGCTAAGAACACTCTCGAATAAGACACTTTTCAAACTAAGCCAACTTTATCGACATCGGTTCATCCGTTCAGGAGCTACGAAGCCACAGACAAACAGATACACAGATGCTCACGTCAAACTTATAACACCCTTCTTTTTTGGTCGGGGCTTAAAAAAAAGATGAAGATAGAGGGAGATAATACCTTTGACATTTTCTACTAGACTAAGCTCGGATGATGCAGAGACGAAATATTACAGGTGCAACATAATAGAAAGAAAACAGCAGTAACCGACTAGGAAATGAATCATGCATTTCTGAAAAAAATACAGAAGTTCTTGAAAAGAAAAACATATTTATTATTTTATTTACTTGTTAACTGGGCTGCATTTTTTTCAGACAACTGTAATTATCTCAAAAAAAATATAATTAATTATCCTTAAATAAGAGGAGGATATCGGATAATGTAATGTAAATTAATTAATTAAATAATTTACATTCCATGAATATTGCTGAACATTAATGCAGGTTAAATAAAACACGAGCTTTTAAAGTTTGCGTAGTCGTTTTCCTTTAAAGAATGTGTAATTATTGTGAAATAAATTGTTTAAATTTCCACGTAGTTTCAATACCTATCTTGTTACTGTTTACAGGTAAAAATCTGTAATATCTAAACAGCAAAATTTCGAGCGAACAGCTATAGTGTATTTTTTTTTATACCATGGCCCAGGTCATGAATTTCTTCTGTTTCGTGGGTATGTTTACAAAAATGTTAACACACATACAAAACCTTTGATGTTTTAATTGATAAACTGCATAGTAAAAGAGATATCGCAATTATTATTTAAAAGAAATACAGTAGGAATAAAATGCACTTAACATACAAAAACATTTTCTACATTCCAGAATAAATCAATTGACTCGTAGCAAACAGCTACGAGGTGGCTACGAGCGCGTAGCAAGCGTAGCCGTGGCATAATTCTGTCCGCTACGCCGTAGCGACTTGACTATCGCTTCATATAATCCGATCACTGAGGGTTGGCATACAGAACATGGTTATACGTTTATTGTTATTAGTACTTAGATAATTATGAATAGAGTAGTTTTGTAATTAATTTAATTGCCCTTTGCCCTCATTTAACTTTACCCTAATTCAAGGAAAAGCAATATTACAGATGAACCATTGTTGGAGCTTCAAACATTGATTTTTAATCACACTCTTCTGAAAAAAAAACAATTCGTGTCTAAAATCAATTAAACATCTACAAATTTCTTCTCTACATCCAAATTTAAAAACGGTAAGGTAAATAACCTTATTAAAGTGAAACTTTTATTACATCGTCTCAAACTTTTTCGTCTGTGTGTTGCATGTCGCGTGACGCTCGGCCGCGGAGTACTCCGCGTTTTATGCGTTTTATACCCTTAATATTATTAAAAAAAATTTGTTAAATGTCTATAGTGTGAAAAAAAGTTTCACTTTTACCGTGTTTTCATAAAACCACACAATCCTTTTTTTATAAAATTAGTTCAATAAAATTAGGTGGCTAAATAATAACAGCCGCACGGGTCGATCTTCAAGGCTAAGCCGTGCTTGCCGAGGTTGGTCCGTGGATGAGTGATCATAAATACATACCGAGTTTCCTCCGTGCCTCGTAAAGCACGTTAAGCCGTTGGTCCCGGCTATCATATTTTTTAGATCTTTGACAGTCGTTACGAGTAATCAGAAGCCAAAATTCTGACATCCAGTTTTACCAAGGGGTATTGTATGACCCAGTTACTGGGTTGTGGAGGTCAGATAGACAGTCAGATACTCAGCTGCATCCGGTTAAACTGGAAGTCTGCTGCTGGTGTCGGCACCCCAAAATATTCTGATAAAAGGCTAAGCAGATGATGATAATTTCTAAGCTAGCATTAAAACATAATTTTGTCCAACAAATTCATATACTATTTTGTAATTGCTACGTCAATCTCCTTTTATTGTACCTGTTGAAAATCAACTAAACTTTGCCCAAACTAAATAATAGAAGTGGGTAAATTATTAATTGGAGAGTGATTATAATTTTAATTAATGGCCTGTGTATGACGGTGTGAGGTATATAAACGAATGGATGTTATGGTTTGTTGATATCTGATTATTTAGATAATCTTTCGATGAACTTTTTGGTTTCATCGAGTCATCATTCATTTCATTATCAGCCTATATTGTTCCCACTGCTGGGACGCAGGCCTCCTCTCTATGAGAGGGAATGGGCTGTAATCCACCACGCGGGCCCAGTGCGGGTTGGTAGAGGTCACATGTCTTCGAATTTTTAGTTCTAGGACATGCCGGTTTCCTCACGATGTTTTCCTTCACCGTTTTGAGAGCAGCGGTGATGAAATAAATTACACAAAGTTATGCGCCTGCCTGGGTTCGAACCTACGACTTATTGCTCGTAAGTTGGGGCTGTTACCACTGGGCCACCGCTTCTCTCATCGAGTCGCTTCGTCTAAAATACTGGTGTTCAGCTACATCCAGCCGACCCCAAGATAATTTGGTAGATGATGATGTTACCTTCAAGTTCCGATGTTAATATTGAACATCATTGAACTGAAACCAAGATGATCTTCGCAAGAGTATTTTTTAAGGTTCCGTTTTTAGGGTTCCGTACCTCGAAAGGAAAAAACGGAACCCTTATAGGTTCACTTTGTTGTCCGTCCGTCTGTCTGTCTGTCAAGACCCTTTTTCTCAGGAACGCGTAAAGGTATCAAGCTGGAATTTTTATCAAATACTCAAGTCTACTGTCCCGTAGAGCTGTGAAAAAATAAAACTGCTAAGCCAACGCAATCAAAAGATACAGCCGTTTATGCCGCAAATTTTCGCAAATTTTCGACACTCGCAAGGGAATCAAAACCCACAGGGTACTACCCGTGAGCTCAGAATCTTGAAATTTGGCATGAAGCAATGTTTTACAGCACATTTATAGGAAAAATTCCGAAAACCTTAAATTTTTAGTTACATCACATATTTTTATTTATTCTCTTCAGTAATTTTGGTTTGTACGGAACCCTCGGTGCGCGAGTCCGACTCGCACTTGGCCGGTTTTTTTTCTTTGAACTTATATCTTTCATAACAACTGAAAACATTTAAAATGCGTGCCAATTTTTTTGATATAACTAACTTTATTAATTGTATTCTATCGAGTAAAACTAACCATCTTAATACAATAATCCTTTTGTAATGAAACCATATAAAGGGTGTAAAACACCTTTTAACGAAGCCGAAGGCACTGGTTCTCCCTGTCCTTGCGATCATTTTTTTGTTCTACACCATACCTGGGAACCTTCTAGTTACAGATATATTAGGGGTCAAAGTTCCAACTTTTTGACAAGTGTTTATTTAAATACAAGTTTTTAATGTAATATTTTTACTTTAAAAACCTCCACGACCCCCGTACTATTCAATCCGTCCACCAGCACAATGTTTTGAGTGCTTTACATTGAGTTCTACCACAAAACATGATTTTACACACCCCAAAAAAAAGTCGTTTCCCAGCAATAATTCTTGCGTAAAGTTACTTAGTTTCATGTACAGAATGCCTGGTTGACGGCTTCGTGATGAGGTGATTTACACGGTGTATTTACTAATAAAATTGATTTGATTTGACATTTTCGGTGGCATGAGAATGAAAACCGTATAAATATCCGTTCGGTAGTTTTTGAGTCAATCGCGTTCAGACAGACAGACGCGACGGGGTCTTTGTTATGAAATATGTTCTGATGTTGACATAAACATTGTCAAAACTGTTTTAAACACGACACCACGGTCGAACTATCCAACACAAACACACACACGTTCATTTACAAAATATTGATTTTATCAGTGAAACATACTTTTAATTAAAACGTAATTAACCGGCGTTTTGTTCGCGCTGTATAATAACAAGTGGCGCGTAACCCCTTTTGTTGGGCTCCATATAAAATACGTTCGCAAATTCTGTTCACTTTCATTATGGCTATCAATTTTATGGAGTAACTAGCTGCCGGTCGATTGGGACAGGGATGGGTTCAGAAAAATCGAGGTATTCCTGAAATTATTCTATAGTAACAATAATTATTTATTTATACCCAGGGCTGCGGGTTGTTGCAGGGCTGCGGGTTGTTCGAAAGAGATACCGCGGCCCTGGAACACAAAGGGCGAAGAAGGAACATGGGTGGGTTTTAGTCAGTACAAGTCTGACACTCCCTCCCATGAAGTCATTCCATAGTAACAATAATTATTTATTTAATCTCTTGTAATTTCAAACGCAGAACACCCTTACTTAAACTACAGACTAGTGTCCGTTTAAACACCACTTGTTTTTTTTTTATTTGGAAAGAAAAGGAAAACATCCTACTAGGATTTTTTCCTGTATCGTGGGTGCGTTTACGAACATTTAAACTCACATTCACAAACAGCCCGACCCGGAATAATCCGTGCGGGGATCGAACCCGCGACACGCAGCGCAGCAATCAATAGCTTAGCCACTGCGCCAACCGTGCCGTCATAAGTTACAGATCATCATCATCAGCCACAGCTCGAGTTCACCCAATGCTGAGTATAGGCCTCTCTTTGCTTATTTGCAAAGTTTTCTTGTGCTAGCCTAATCCAGGTTATTCCCGCGATGGCAAAAATGTCGTCTGCCCATCTCACCGCCGAACAATCAACACTTGACTTTGAAGTCCTTGGACGCCACTCGGTCACAGCTTCATTCCACCTACCATCACCGCCAGTTGCTAGGTGTCCTGCCCAACTCGATTTGAGAATGACAGATCATCAGACGATTAATATTCCATAAAGTTATTAGTAAGTTATTCATTTGTCATTCGTTGGTGAAACCAAGAGAAATTTTCATTCCAGAAAATCTCATTTAGCCAGGAGTTCATCAATACCAGACTGAATAATTCAGATCACCGGCAGCGGCCCTGAATGTGACTACTTTATTATTTAATAATATTCGTCCGTTAATCCCACCCCTAGCGAAAGGGTGTCAGTTTTCTAAAGGTCCTCTCACACGGGGCATTTTTTGGGTAGTACATTTTTGCTGATGCATTCAGCATTGAATAGTACAATGAAATTCTGAATCGATAATCGGTACTTTGACCTTCAATATCTCCGTAACTAAAAGGTTTAAAAAAAAAAGTGCATGGAGTCCCTCCGCGTGGAAGAAGTGAAACTTCATAATACTACACGCATGCGTTCGAGTGCCACGCATTCACTCTCGTTATTTTATTGATCTTCTAAATAATATTTTGTTGTTTTTTTGTTGTATTATTTTTATTACATAAGTTTATCGAGGTTATTATACTCGTGGAAATTGAGCGAAGGCTGGTCACACCAAATAGTCGAATGTATGACTGTTTGCACGCCATCTTGCGTACCCAGTAGAACTACGTAGTCACAAATCTTGTAATGCTGCCATCTCTTAGTGAGTTTTAGAAAATATTCCCCCTCCATGGTAGCGTTAAACTTGTTGGAAGTCGCATAAAAAGTTTCACTTCAAAAACCTTGCAATGACGGGAAGAACAAATGCCTTTCGGCTTCGTTGAGGGAGTGAAATGTTACACCCATTAAAACCTCTAATTGCTCCAAATATTACGTATAGGTAAATTTTAATTACTCTAGGATGTTAATTTAAGGTGAGGTTAAGTTTTATATATTTACAAATAAATAGATATCGCACAATAACAAATTTCTACATTACTACATGGCAAATTGCTTCATATTATCGCAAAACTATAATTGTCAAAATATTGCCCAGAATTTTAACAATTTAATCAGCACGTATGAGCGCACCTTTACATAACTTCGCGCTTCATTTTTGAAGTGCGAAGTTACCCTTCCGGGGTCGAAAGTACCCCAGTGGTGACGATATCTGATATTATTAAAGGGTTGTTTTGTCATAAAGCAGGTTTTGTATGTCCTTGACATTAATTAGGGGGTGTTATTTAAAACGCTTTATTATTTACGTGCGAAGATATAGAACGGGCTTTTAAATGACGTGTTGTATTTCAATTATTATGCAGCATCAGGTAGTTTTGGGCAAGACTGTTAAATTACATTGTTCTTGAGAGTTTCTCCTCGTTCATTTATTCATTTTGTGAACACAGGGCACAAAAGAAGTTCTTTAAAAAAAAAAATTGTTTTTGTTTTTCTGTGTTCCGCCGAAAGGCATACAAAATAGTGGCGTTAATATTATCAAATTTTAGTTAATTATAACAGTAAAAATCGCACGAAAAAGAAAATACAATGTCAGCAATATTACAATTGTCAATTTAAAACTATTTTAAATAGTAATACAAAAAAAAAACCTCCTACATGTCTTGGTAAGTACGTTAAGCAGTTGGTCCCGGTTGTCCATTATAAATCTTTGACAGTCGTTACAGGTAGTCAAGAGTGGCCCAAAAGTTTGACAACCAGTCTTATTAGGGGTATCGTATTACCCAGTTACTGGGTTGTGGAGGTAAAATAGGCAGTCGTTCCATGTCATCATCTGCCAAGCCCTTTTCCCAAACTTTGTTGGGGTCGGCTTCCAGTCTAACCGGATGCAGCTGAGTACCAGTATTTTACATAAAGCGACTGCTTATCTGACCTCGACAACCCAGTAACTGGGTAATACGATACCCCTTGGTAAGACTGGATGTCAGACACTTGCCTTCTGACTATTCTTAACGACTGTCAAAGATCTACAAATAACAGCCGGGATCAACGGCTTAACGTGGTTTCCGAGGCACGGAGGAAATTCGGTACGTAATTATGGTCACCCATACACAGACCAACCTCGGCAAGCACGGCTTAACCTTAGAAATCACCTGTGCGGCTGTTATTGTTTAGCCACGAGCTCCTCTCATTTCATGTAAAGAACTGGTATTCAGCTGCATCCAGTTAGACTGGAAGCCGACCCCATCAAAGTTAAGAAAAGGCTAGGCAGATGATGATGTATAAAGGGTGTAAAACACCTCTTAACGAAGCCGAAAAGCACTGGTTCTTCCTGTCATTGCGATCATTTTTTGTTCTGCACCATACCTGGGAACCTTCTAGTTACGGAGATATTAGGGGTCAAAGTTCCAACTTTTTGACAAGTATTTTTTTAAATACAAATTTTTAATGTAAGATTTTTACTTTAAACACCTCTACGACCCCCGTACTATTCGATCCGTCTATCAGCACAATGTTTTGAGTGCTTTACATTGAGTTCTACCACAAAACATGATTTTACACGCCCAAAAATAAAGTCGTTTCTCAGCAATAATTTTTGCGTAAAGTTACTTCGTTTCATGTACAGAATGCTTGGTTGACGGCTTCGTGATGAGGTAATTTACACCGTGTATACTACTTATTGTCTCATTACAGTAATCGGCAATTCTTCTGCCGGAAATTAACTTCCTAAGCACCCAGAAGCAAAGCTGATACAAACAATCAATCGCCCCTCAGCTAACACGCAATCATAGTTAATAATATAACGAAATAAACAAAAATAAATCCCAAATAAGACAGCAAATCCGCTAATACATAACGATTGGATACATAAACATATTTGTATCGGTTAAAGCGGAAAATTGCCTCCCCTATTTTCTCATTACTGATATACTTATCTGAAAATCGTTTGCAAACGATTTTGAACCTTATTTCAGTGTGATAAGGTTTCTGAAACGATGTTGGAGTACCTCATTATACGAACGTCAGATTTGGATCTAGAATATTATTTATTATGCAGTGTACAATCAATAGGGAGTGTGTTTTGAGTTTGTTATGTGCCTATATGGAAAGAAATAAATCGATTTCGGACCAAAGTAAGAAGTAGCGAGCACGATCTAGCGAAATGGAGGATTATTGACTCCACTGACGCTAAGTGTAAATTAATGCGGTGCACTTCCGATGACCTCAAAACTTTCTTTTACAAAATAATATTATACACGGTGTAAATCACCTCACCACGAAGCCGTCAACCAAGCATTCTGTACATGAAACTAAGTAACTTTACGCAAAAATTATTGCTGGGAAACGACTTTTTTTTGGGGGGTGTAAAACCATGTTTTGTGGTAGAACTCAATGTAACGCACTCAAAACATTGTGCTGATGGATGGATTGAATAGTACGGGTCGTGGAGGTGTTTAAAGTAAAAATCTTACATTAAAAACTTTTATTTAAAAAAATACCTGTCGAAAAGTTGGAACTTTGACCCCTAATATCTCCGTAACTAGAAGGTTCCCAGGTATGGTTTATAACAAAAAAATGATCGCAATGACAGGGAGAACCAGTGCCTTTCCGCTTCGTTAAGAGGTGTTTTACACCCTTTATGTATTGTACCATTAACTCTAAAAGAAAAAGACTATTATATAGCTGTGTAGGTTTAGTCGTGTTTCTTAATTCATAATAAGTCATCAGTTCCGGTTGTCATTCGTACATCCATGACAGTCGTTACGGGTTGTCCGAAGTCTGAAAGTCTGCATATAAATTGTACACACAGCTCCATTAAGTGCTTGTGACCACTAGACCATCGAGGGAGTCTAAGACGCAATTATTATGTCAAAAAAAAACAGTGCACTGCCGAAAAAATTAAGTACCTACAGACCTAATGTCAATACCATGTCACAGATCCTTGTTATAACTAAAGTTTCGCATGTCTGCCCTGTTATTACGTTTTTCACATAACGACCTGGGTTTACCAGCTGAAATTTTTGTGACATACTTTTTTTGTAACGCTGTACACCGAAAATATGAAGTGTCGTGTTGAAGGTTGACACAGCGTTGGGAAGGGGAACGAACTGTGGCTGTGTGAAATTTGATTGGGAGTATCTATACATACATACAAATATACATACATACAAAATAAATAAATTTGAAGCGTCTGTTTGTAATATTAAAATAACCGCTTTTTACTACATGCATGTAAGCCGTAGTAAGCCGTGGGTTCGAACCCAGGCAGGCGCATTACTTTGTGTAATTTATTTCATCACCGCTGCCCTCAAAAACGATGAAGGAAAACATCGTGAGGAAACCGACATGTCCTAGAACTAAAAATTCGAAGACATGTGACATCTACCAACCCGCACTGGGCCCGCGTGGTGGATTACAGCCCACTCCCGCTCATAGAGAGGAGGCCTGTGTCCCAGCAGTGGGAACATAATAGGCTAATGATGATGATGACTACATGCATCATATGAATGTATATACGGTACATGTACCAAAATAACATTTTTCACTATTTTTGTCTGTCTGTCTGTCTGTTTTTTCCGGCTAATCTCTGGAACGGCTGGACCGATTTTGACGGGACTTTCACTGGCAGATAGCTGATGAAAAAAATAGTAACTTAGGCTTTCTAAAATTCCATGTAGACGAAGTCGCAGGCACACCTAGTCTTGAATATTAAACCAAAGAAACATGTGACCGCGTCGTTTGTTGAATGGTCTCTAGCTGAGCAATAGTCCTGGGTTCGATTCCCGCATCCGGAAAATCGGGATTTTACATCAGGAATCTCTAAGTAGCAGCCACGTAGTCTGAATTGTGTCCGGTTGATGGCAATAAGCTCGCTTCCCTATTACATGAGACTTAAAACATAACGGCGACCGCGAACCGGAAGACGAAGCGTTGGAAGGCCTCCCACTAGGTGGACCGATGACCTGGTGAAGGTTGCGGGGATCCGCTGGATGCGAGGCGCACTGGACCGGTCAATGTGGCGTCACTTGGGGGAGGCCTATGTCCAGCAGTGGACGTCTTTCGGCTGAAATGATGATGATGAAAACATAACCGGCGAAATATGGGTAGCTACTAACAGGTACAAGTCTGCTTACCCTTCTGTAACAGGCGTTATGTTATGTTACAAACATAGCCCCGTGACCGACACCCTATTTTCCAACAAGCAATATAATTACGCATATGTCAATGTATCCGCACCGGTAACAAATGGTCCGGGATATCGGTGACGTCATTCAATACGTCACTGTGTTGCAACATGTCATTGTACTAGATACTAGAGACAACACTAAGTAATTAGGTACAGAAGTTCTAATCAGTGATCTACAATAATGTTGGTCTACGGACTATCTATAGGATCAAAATCAATCAATCAAAATCAAAATAATTTTATTTCACTTATGCCTTACATGGGCACTTATAAAACGTCGACCAAAAGGTGCACGGTTCGGGTTGGTCGTTTTCTATGGAGAAGAACTGGCAAGAAACTCAATGGTTACTCTTTTAAAATCATTTGGTTTTTAAATATTTTCATGTTACAGCATTAGTACCTAAGTATGGGAGGACAGCGTAGGCCCGACAATAAGTCGTTGCTTACTACAAAACGGATTAAAGATTAAAAGTTACCAAGAATCTAGGAATCTATAAGGCCTTATAGATTCACACAAACAATCGGTAATTAAAAAATAAGAAAATATTACAAAAATACTAGATTAATGAGAGCATTGGTTTACGGAACCCTATTTATTTTTTTATATAACATACATACATGACATCACACTTTATAATTCCCAAAGGATTAGACGGAGCTGTATACCTAAAGCCGTATACAGACATTGCGAGGCATGCACCGCGAACAACGCACAGCGAATGCCTCGCAAGGTGTGTACCTTTGTATTCGTGGCGAGGCATGTGCTACGCACGTGCGAGGGCGAGCCAACGTATGGCCGGGGTATTCGTTGTGCGCCGTTCGTGGCGCATGCCTCGCAAAGTCAGTCACCCACAGACACACATTTTGCTTATTATTTTTAAGTCCCATGTAATAGGGGGCGAGCCTATTGCCATCAAATGGGCACTCATCCAGACACCGTGGCTACTACTGAGAAATTCCTGATGGAAAAACCCAAAACCCAATAACACTTTGCACGACCCGGGAAACGAACTTGCGATCACTTGACCAACGAGGTTTTGTAAATGAACGTGGATGATGTAGAAAGAAAGAAATATAGAAAACATATTTATTTGACACATGCCGCAAGTGCATACAAGAACAAAAAAACTTAAAACTTAACAGAAAAATATAATATTGTGTGTCTCACGGCTGCGCCAAAAAGGCCCAGTTCAGCATACTGCCGAACAGCTAGTGCCCGACGCTGATTTTCAGCTTGATCCGAGATAATGACGAAGAAGGAGAATAAAGAAAGGAGTATGTTAAGATCTAGGAGAGCAGCGGTGGCCCAGGCTGGCAGCCCTGACTTACGAGCAGTAAGCCGTAGGTTCGAACCCAGGCAGGCGCATTTTTTGTGTAAATTATTTCATCACCTCTGCTCTCAAAAACGGTGAAAGAAAACATCGTGAGGAAACCGGCATGTTCTAGAACTAAAAATTCGAAGATATGTGACATCTACCAACCCGCACTGGGCCCGCGTGGTGGATTACAGCCCACTCCCTCTCTTAGAGAGGAGGCCTGTGTCCCAGCAGTGGGAACATTATAGGCTGAGCATGACGATGTAAAGATCATTACAGGTGGTCCATAGTTGCTGACTACCCCCATGGGGAAAAGGCGGAAATTAACGCATAAAACCTACACGAAACACTTCAAAAAAATCCAATCTAGAAAAAGAAAAAAGCTATATTCCGAATACTAAAAGGAGACCAAATATATTACCAATAAAATGTAAATACCTTTCGCAGATAGCCCCAAGGGACTTCCAGTTAATACGATGGACTTCCATTCCGAAGTCAAGCGTGAACCGATCGACTTCCGCCCGTCGCTTGTTTCATGTTTGATTTCGAAAATCAATAGGAGAATGAACGTCTGAATGTGGTTGTTTCTGTCCATTTCCTGTTGTTAAAGGGTTGATTTTATGGTGGAAATTAAGTCGGGATTTGAGGGTTAAAAGGTTGGTTTCAAGGTTAAGAGTGTTATCACCTTACGGAATTTGATACAAACTTTGAAGTCCTTGTTTTTCGAAATGACTGAACCGATGTTAACGAAACTTAATAAGCATAAGCAGGATACATAGGTCTAAAAAGTTACTTAAAAACATTTTCGAAATGTCTCATACAAAAGAAGTTAATTGGAAATTTATGTTTTTATAGTTTTTAGACCTAGTTTCAATGATAAAAAAAATACAATACAAGGTGTACAAGGTGTGTTTTGCATTCTCGTCAAATTCAAGGAGGTGACTATGCTACTGATTCTCGTCCCGAATCAATAATAAAATGGGTAGGTAATTTTTATTTTTTTTCTTATTTACGAAAATCGGTAAGTTTGAACCACCCGTGTTTTAAACGCGGCCCGTCTGATTCTCGCCCTATAACCGTGCTTTCATACATACAAACAATCTCAAACCTTTATTTGATAAATTTCTTATTCCCTAAACCACGTTAAGGGGGCTATGCTGAAATACTGACAAACTTAAAAACCCAAAAAAATCAGCGTTTATTAATAATTAACTGGGTACTGTTATTTTAATTGATTATTATTTAGGTCTTTTGTGACATCCTCTTGAATTTTGACGAGGATGCAAAACAACACCTTGTATAATAGAGGCTAAAAGGCTAGGGCTGAGGTAAAAGAATATTTAGAGTCTAGCTTAAAATATGAATTTTCTCTCAAGTACAAAAGTGGCGATCCATCTCCTATGAAAACAAAATATTATTAGTATTTCCTATTTACATGAATATACAATTATAATTATAATTTGTACCACCTGAAAAGAATGACATTAATATTGCTGAATTGAATTGAATTCATAACTATTGACATTTTATTTTGACATAAATAAAATTTCTTCTTTTTTTCTTTCCTTTTTTTGTACTAATATACAGGCAGGCGAATGATAATTGCAATGCTTGTAAAAGGCTGCTAAGTCTTAAGTACAAACATAAAATAACACCAACATTGTACACATAGCTCGCAATAAAAATTTTGACTTTGACTATTAACACGCTTCTTTAAATAGGTTTTCAAGTAACTCTTACTAGTAATTTGACCAAAGGTTGACTGGTAGAAAATGCCCATGGCATTTAGTCCGCCTCTGTACATTGTACTTGAAGTGTTAAATAAATAAATAATTTAGTACTTGACAAATAATTTCTTGAGTAACGATGCTATTTGTAATTGAAACTGTCTTTGGCGCAAACCTACTTACAGTTATCATTATAAATCATCCTAACATCACGCCTGTTACTCCCGAAGGGTTAGGCAGAAATAACCTACTAGTACACCCACATTTCCCAGCTTATGTTTGTAGCGACCACAAAAAGCAACATACTACAAAAAGTACTACAGCGCCATCTATGATACGACGGAGGAACTAACATCAATTTCCTACAAGTCGCAAGCAAAGTTTACATCGACTTCAGTATATATAGAAAAACCCGATAACAACTATCGGGCAGTTGCCCGCCAGACATAACACCTGTCTGGTCGGAGGATCCTCCCTTTTCTATGGAGTATCGAGGAACTTTCCACCCTGTCAAGTCAAGTCAAGTCAAGTCAAGTCAAAGCAATTATTTCAATTAGACCATTACAGGCACTTTTGAAAGTCAAAAAAAAAAACAAAATAAAACGCGAAGCTACAGTCCCAGTCACAAGGCATAATAACTTATGAAAGTACTGTAGTTGCCCATTCCGTAGCGTAGATCTCTATGGAGAAGAATGGGCACGAAACTCCATGGACACTCTTTTAAATCAAAATATGTTACAAAATCTTGGTTACATCATTCATGTTAAGAATTACAAATATGTGAGAACAATGTAGAAATACGGGCAAGTTAAGAGCGTCCAGAGTAAAAGATTAAAATATCAGTAATTAAAAAATAAAGTAGTTAAAATAAACCGTGGCAGCTAAGAGATGACCAGTCACAACTGACAGCGCCCGTTCACGAACATGACGCATGTATCAGCCATCATTCAACTCAACCATTTTGAAGGGAACTAAACGACCCGACACACCCGCCACCATCAGCGTGACATTTAAGTGAGCATGACATTCACTCAACCACCAGGGTAATTTCGCGTCAATGGAAGATTTAGGTACTCATTAAATGGTGGCTTTACAGTACATGGTACTCACACATGTGCTATGCAATTATATAATACTAAGAGATTGAATCTATACAACCTGTTCCTCATACCCCTAAATGTTCAGGTCCCATGCAAGGGCGAACCCATTGCCATCACTGTGCACAAATCGACCAACAAGGCAGTCATTAGAAATAACTTTTTTGAAGTGAAACTTCTTATGCGACTTCCAACAAGTTTAACGCTTCCATGGAGGGGGAATATTTTCTAAAACTCACTAAGAGATGGCAGTATTACAAGATTTGTGACAACGTAGTTCTACTAGGCACGCAAGATGGCGTGCAAACAGTCATGCATTCGACTCTTCAGTGTGACCAGCCTTCGCTCGATTTCCATGAGTAGAATAACCTCGATAAACTTATGTAATAAAAATAATACAACAAGAAAACAACAAAATATTATTTAGAAGCTCAATAAAATAACGAGAGTGAATGCGTCGCACTCGAACGCATGCGTGTAGTATTACGAAGTTTCACTTCTTCCGTGCGGAGGGACTCCAAGCACATTTTTTTTTGTGGCATTAATATGTGTGCTATAAAGTACTTTTTCCAAGCCCCAACTGTCTAAGTTCAAGGCAAAGGCCACTCTTTCCAGTAAGTCTTGAAGAAACTAAAAGAAATAAATTATGCTTTTAAGCAACACTAGTTTTTACACTTAATTTACTTTGACAGCCTGATATTTTACGTTTCATTCATCTGCCTAGCCTTTTCCCCAAACTTTGTTGGGGTCGGCTTCCAGTCTAACCGGATGCAGCTGAGTATCAGTATTTTACATGAAGCATCAGCCCATCTGACCTTCACAACCCTGTGAGCTGGGTAATACGATACCCCTTGGTGAGACTGGATGTCAGACTTTTGGCTTCTGACTACTCGTAACGACTGCCAAAGATCTACAAATGACAGCCGGGACCAACGGCTTAATGTGTTTTCCGAGGCACTGAGGAAACTCGGTATGTAAAGATGGTCACCCATCCACGGACCAACTTCGGCAAGCACGGCTTAATCTTGAAGATCGACCTGTGCGGCCGTTATTATTTAGCCACGAGCTCCTTATATTTTACGTTTATCAATCAAATATACTTTATCCATTGAATAACGACGAATGTCACAGGCGTTTATGTTCATTAATGTTTTCAATTTTTCAGTATATTTAACGAATGTAAAACCGCTTATGTGTAACAAAAACACCAATTAAAAATAACCTTTTGGAATATTCCAGCGATTCTGGGCTATTTTTAGAATATGAAACACACGCGTAGTGAATTAACTGTTATTAAAACGTTTAACAAATTATTGTACCAAGTGATTATAACGTCCCTGTAAATGTTTTAACTATAAAATAGACATAACATAACATCAATGGAAATGTTTATAAAAAGTCGTGTCACTGTCCACCATGGTGCCTAAGGGGAATAATTTTAAAAAATTGCGCCTCTATCCACGACCTGGTGGACAGTCAGAATTATTTTTTTAAATCGTGTCACTGTCCACCAGCGGTTGAGACATTGATCATCGTAGGATGATCCAAACTTAACACCTTATGGTAAGCAGTAATATATTACTTGAGTCCACAAGACCAACAGTGCAGTCAAGTCCACAATGACATACTATTGAAAAAGCGCAAAAGTCAAAATCAAAAGTCATTTATTCAAATTAGGCTGATAATCAGCACTTTTTGAACGTCAACATTACAAGAGACAGTCCCCCAAAACGCCGGCCGTTCGCCACTTCCTAGTGTTTTAGCTGGGAAGAAGAAGTGGCGGGACAAAATCCCCAGCAACACATCCTGTCTGTTAGGTTAGAAGAACCAGATTCTATACAATAGTGTTCAAGTTTATATAAACAAGGAATCCATTACATCAAATTAATGTCTCCATGTCAGCTAGCACACACCAATAATAAAATAAAATTCTTACTAAAAAACATACTCAAGTGTAAATAAAGCTTCTATATATAAAGGGCGTGCCCGCTTACACGTGCATACAGACGAATAAAAAATAAATAGAATGTAAAATAAAATAAATAATGAAATAAAAAATAAAGTAAAAAAAAACTATGCGTGAAGTTATTTAATATCAGTCGAATATCAGCTAATTTGGAGAAAGAACATAAACATTGTCTTGAGTTCAACCCAGCGACCAACTATTCTTATCGTTTAAGTAGTCGTTAATGGAATAGTAGGCCTTTGAACAAAGGTTAGATTTCACTTTAGTTTTAAACACATTAAATGGCAAGTCTAGAAAGGAAGATGGTAGCTTGTTGTAAAATGTTATACCAAGCCCTACGAATGAATTATGAACCTTATGAAGCCGGTGAAAGGGAGCACGTAGTTTATGCTTATGTTGAGTGTTTATGTTGTGAAAATCACTATTTTTAACCCCCGACCAAAAAAGAGGGGTGTTATAAGTTTGACGTGTGTATCTGTGTATCTGTGTGTCTGTCTGTGGCATCGTAGCTCCCAAACGGATGAACCGATTTTGATAAAATTGGTGTCTTTTGAAAGGTATTTTAATCGAGAGTGTTCTTAGCTATATTTCGAGAAAATCTGCTCAGCCGTTTGAAGCTCATCACCTCTTTTCTAGTTGATGCAGGGATTTACCGCTTAGTACATACACTAAACAAAGCGGACCCCGACGCTACGACGCTTGGATTAATTTTATTTTTGGTTTTTTAGACGTTTTGCCTGTTGGGGGTTTTTTACAGTACATATAGATAGTAAGTATATAGTCTAATATATAAAATGTTAGCAAAATTGAATTGTGAGTGAAAGAACATCCCAAATGTACGTGTTGGTGTGATGTGCCTACCCCTCAAAGAAAACAAGCGAGATATAATGTTAAGTATTATTGGTATCTGATATATTATTCAGCTTAGATAAGATTGTTTTCAACCAATTTAACTTTGCCCCTATACAGGGTGTTTGTAAGTTATGCTAAAGTTATTTGTAGTCGATTGAGTAAACATTTATGGAAATTATATTTTGCGAATTCTGATTGCGCCGAAGGTCGTGTGTTCGATTTCCGCTCGGTACAAATATTTGTACAGCCTACAGTTACAGGGGTGTTTGTTCCGAGTAAATGGACTGAATGAAATTGTATTCATTTTCCTTAGTAACTTCAATAACGTATTTTTCATACGTTAGGTGAGTTTATACCTCTGTTGCACTCTGAAGTGGCAAAATAAATATTTTTAAGTCATCACATTTTTTTTCTCGAAACCCCAGATTAAAGTCGACGAAACATTTCTTTTTTTAAAAGCTTTTTTTTCACAACAACTTCTTTTAAAATTTTGTCTGTATTTCTGTTTGTTACGGCTTATCTCTGAAACGGCTGGACCGATTTTGACGGGACTTTTACTGACCGATAGCTGATGTTGTAAGGAGTAACTTAGGCTGCTTTTATTTCAGATAAAGAATTAAGTCCCTTGAAATTCTTAAAAAAATCCGATTCAAGAATGTAATTACTATAATAAGTTCACGCGGTTGAAAGGTGGCGGGCATCAGCTAGTATAAATATTATTATCTAGTCTTTTTGTAAATGCGCTTTAAAAAAAATAATACAATAAAACTTATTATGTCTATCTTAAAACCCACTCTTAAAAAACAAATAATTCAAACAGACTGCCCAATTAACCCCTCCAAAGCAGATTATCCGCCATTTCTCAAACACCCTGTATAATCCGAAAAGATAGAAGAACCAGGAAGTTAATAGTATGTGAGTAACGCGTTGTAGACACGCACTGGGTGTGTGAATGTTGTGGGGAATAAAACTTGGTTTATCTTGGCATTGAAGGGCTATTAAGATTAGAATCTGGATAGTTAAAGCATAGGAAAAGGTAAGACAAATATAGCGAGCCCTGCTGGCTTACCATGACGTCATAAAGCAGTATTGTTTTACTCTTATTCCAGTGTGGGAAAGAGACGGAGCTATACAGGATGTCTAGCGCCATCTCTTTCCCACACTGGAAAAGGAGTAAAAAAATAATGTTTTAAGGTTCAACTAGTCGCGGGCTCGAACTCACTGGTGGCCGTGGCCGAAAACCATGCTGTCTCACTTGGCATCGTGCCCGACAGAGATAGTATCAGATAGTATCATTGATGAGCAGTAAGACGCTAGTCTGCACGCACATCTAGTTCGTACGCACACACACAGCGTTCCGAAACGTAAGGCGCGCGTAAAAAAATACGAAAAGGCTTTTGGAAGATAGTATTTTATGAAAAAACCACTGCGTGTATCAATTACAAATAAAATGTATTGAATTCTTTGATGATTGTGCTGTGTCGGTACCGACTTTGTTTTGGAAATTTGACACTTCTTTTATTACTAATTTACGACCAAAGTTGCCTTAAAATTTGCAATAAAAACGAATCTTTGATAGATCGTACCTTTTTAATGGCTTTTTATTTTCCTATTCTGTTTCCGTACATACAAAATTAATAATGAGACAATACCATATCATGTTTTACTTTGGATGTGCAGTGTCAAACAGTGGAGTAAAACCCCCCCGAAGTTTCTATGGAAAAAATGTCGAAAAGTGTCACCTTAAGACGTCATGGTAGCCACCAAGTGAACTAATGTTTCAAAAGATTCTACTAATATTATAAACGCGAAAGTTTGTAATTATAGATGGATGGATGGATGGATTTTTATTACTCTTTTACGCAAAAACTACTGAATGGATTTGGATGAAATTTGGAACACGGGTAGTTTATAACCTGGATTAATACATCGAATACTTTTTATCCCGTACATTTTACAGTTCAATCCCGTGGGACAGTGACCGAACTCCACGCGTGCGAAGCCACGGGCATAGTCTAGAAAAGCATAATTTTAATTTTTTTATATCATCATTCTCTTACCGTTATCCCATAGCATAGATAATTTTAGTGACGTTCTTGTCTAAAGAAAAACAATCACAAGCACTAATTGTGTTTTACATTAATTAGCGTAATATTTTGCATGTGATGTGGAGGCATGGGACACATGTGACTAAAAGAGTGATGAATATAAATCTTGATGGATGGAGAGGGAGAGGAAGACCAAAGAAAAGATGGATGGATTGTGCGAAAAATGATTTAAGGGAAAATGGAGTAAATGATAGCATGACGAATGACAGAGGAGAATGCAGGAAAGAGACCAAAAGTACACAACGCTATGAAATTCGAAAAGTGACAGCCCACGTCCTAGCTGGTACAGATTAAATACAACACCGGTGATAGTTACTCGATTGACCGTACAAAAAGGCTAAGTATACACTGCTTCTTCATAAACAATACTGTATGTTTTCCGGAGGCACATCAATATTAGTGGGGCTCTTGGCTAAACAAATACCACCGCTTGGTCTGATTGGCTGAGGTTAAGGTACGTCAGTCGAGGTTGGTCTGTGGACGGTTGACCGTTTAAATGGAGATAAAAAAATATAAAATAGTAGCGCCAATATTGACAACAGGAATTAAGCTAACAGTACGAGCTGTGTCCAGGAGTACCGCTTTCTGAATCAAGCCCTTGATCCAGCTGCGGAACGAGAGCCTCATCAGGTATTAATCGAGGCTACTGGCAATTATGCCCCTGGCTAAAACGAGTATCGGCACAATGATAGCTGAGTTCACATCCCACATGTCGACAACCTCGCGAGCCTAGTCAAAATACTTAGTTAGGTATTTTTCAATATGGACAACGTAAATTAATGACAAACCGAAAGCTGGTAGGCACCAGTGTTAGCCAAAAGCATCTCTAAGCACTTAAGAGTGATCTCTAGTGGGCCTTTCTCTATAGAAACGTATTCCGCTGTTTTCTTCGTCGATAACGCGTCTAGAGCAATGTCTTTTTTTCCAAAAAATCTAGGTTTTATTAATACATGACCCTATCATTTCCTTTTTTCAAAACATAATCACTACAAGAATTATGAGCCGTTTTTACCGCCATGTTCAGACGATTATCAGACAAATTAGAAAAGTTTTTAACAAAAAAGAATATAATAGAAGGATAGATATAATTTTCCTATAAATTTTGATATAAGAATTATTTAGATCAGTTTAGTTTTGAAGAAGAAAACAGCGGAATACAAAACTTCTTTTGGTCAGGATTTTTGTAGGTAAAATCAGCCTGAGCTGCAGTTGTCCCTTTCGCACTTTACGGGGGCTAGGTCAGGCGCAGCGCGACGGCAATAGTTTCTTGAAATACCTATTCTTCAAATTCCTCGGGACTAGAGTCCCTTCTTAATGGTCGAGATAACGGCCATCAAACAAACGGCTGTGTTATTACAGTTTAACAAATGTAAATCAGGTCAAACGCAAGTAAACAATACCTGTCATAGATAAGAATGTCATAATATTATTTATGACCAGGAATTCAGCGCGAGCCTTTTTCCGCTTCCCTTGCATAGGAGTGAGTTAGAAGCTGTGGGCGTTTGGTTACATCAAAGTCAATTGCAAAAACGAAGTAGGGAATATTGACATTGAGAGAAGAAAAATTGAGCAATGATTTTAAGAGATGCTTATAAATATGATCAATAGATAATAACTGGTTAATGGATTACTCATGTATGGATTGCTTCTCTGTTTTCTTTAATATGTAGGTATGAATATCAGCGTTTATTTCTAAACATTTCATGGGATAAAGACTCCATAGCCTTTCTCGATTAATGGGCTATTCTACAAACTCACAACGCCATCAATTATCACTTGGACCATACCCGCCAAATAAATAATTGCTCGCGGCACACAGCGCGGCAGTTGTTTTATCTCCTGGCGTATGATACACGTTACATGCTTCATATGCAAGTGCTTCCGTTCTGAATAGAGCCATGGACTCTCTGGTTATATTTTTGGAGATTAATATTGACCATTTTTTTTTGTGTGAAAAGGAAATGATTGTTGTTTGACGTTGGCGGAGGCCTGTAGCGGGCGCGATGGCGGAGGCGTGCGGTGGCCACAGTGACGAGCGAGTAGCGTTGTAATGTTTAGAGTCAGCTCACACCGAGACGCGACGCGATGCGACGCCGCGCGCACTTTGAGAATTCAGAATACGTTGCGCAACGTAATCTGAATCCTCACAACGAAATGTGTATCTTTTCGTGTAGAAAATAAAGTTATATTTTGACGGCACGGTTGGCGCAGTGGTTGAGAGATCGACTGCTGCGCTGCGTGTCGCGGGTTCGATCCCCACACGGAACAAATATTTGTATGGCCTACAGATAGTTGTCCCGGGTCTTGCTGTTTGTGTATGTGAGTTTAAATGTTTGTAAACGCACCCACGACACAGGAGAAATTCCTAGTGTGGGGCAAAGTTTAAAAAAAAAAAAAAACGCTCTTTAAAAGTGTGCGCGCAGCGTCGCGTCGCGTCGCGTCTCGGTGTGAGCTGACCCTTAGGCGTATGCAAACCATGGACTAGGATTTGTTATGTTATTAGATAGTCCGATCCTGAGATGGGAATTGTTGAACACAAGAGATGGCCTGCACGAAATAAATAAAAGCAAACAAGTTAATGGTGAATTTTAAATTTATAAAGGGTGTAAAACACCTCTTAACGAAGCCGAAAGGCACTGATTCTCACTGTCATTGCGATCATTTTTTTGTTCTACACCATACCTGGGAACCTTCTAGTTACGGAGATATTAGGGGTCAAAGTTCCAACTTTTCGACAAGTATTTTTTTTATTACAAGTTTTTTATGTAAGATTTTTACTTTAAACACCTCCTCGACCCCCGTACTATTCAATCCGTCCATCAGCACAATGTTTTAAGTGAGTTACATTGAGTTCTACCACAAGACATGATTTTACACCCCCCAAAAAAAAGTCGTTTCCCAGCAATAATTTTTGCGTAAAGTTACTTAGTTTCATGTACAGAATGCTTGGTTGACGGCTTCGTGATGAGGTGATTTACACGGTGTATGAAGAACTGAGGTTAAGACCCTACAAAATTCTTTGAGTACAATCTAATGTCCGTATCAAGATATGACTACAGTTATGTTTAAGTCTATGTAATAGGGAAGCCTATTGCCATCAACTGGGCACAAATCCTACTGAGAAATTCCTGCACACGTAGCATGACCACTGTAGAAACGGGGTATGTCGACAGAAGAATCGACAAAATCATTGTCATTTTGTCAATGTGTATCTGTCATTATGTCGATTCTTCCGTAGGCAAAACCCGTTTCTACAGTACACTTTGCCCGTCCTGGCAATTGAACCTGGACCTCAAGTTCAGCATTCACGATTGCGACCACTAAACCAATGAGGCAGTCGAACTTACTTAAAACTAGTTTCAACGAAAGAAATATCTTGAACCAAGTTTAAGTAATGCTTTAAAATTTAGCGATGTTCAATAATACGTACGGGACTATTTTTTGTGTTTGGCACAGAGATAGGTTATATTCTGGATTAGCACATAAGCTACTTTTTTTTTCTCACACGTACACGTCAAAATTTCCACGCTAACGAAGTCGCGGGTAAAAGCTAGTTTTTTGTACCCAAAGGGTCAAACGGGACCCTATTATTGAGACTTCGCTGTCCGTCCGTCCGTCTGTCAACAGGCTGTATCTCATGAACCGTGATGGTTAGCCAGTTGAAATTTCTACAGATTATGTTTTTCTGCCGCTATAACAACAGATACTAAAAACAGAACATCAAACAAAAAAGTGATTTTCTCCTTTTTTATAAATAATGGTATGAAACCCTTCGTGCGTGCACCCTTCGAACCGGCCAAGGCCGAGTCCGACTCGCACTTAGCCTGTTTTTTTTATATAATAAGACTACAGGACAATTAAGACAGTTATTGTGTTTGTTACTGAAAAAACTGGTACGACTGTGTAAAGGATGATATGGCAATTAAGGAGGTGTCTGATAAGATAACGAGTAATAGAGAAGTATGGAAGAAGAGAGCAGCGGTGGCCCAGTGGTGGCAGCCCCGACTTACGAGCAGTAAGCCGTAGGTTCGAACCCAGGCAGGCGCATTACTTTGTGTAATGTATTTCATCACCGTTGCCCTCAAAAACAGTTAAGGAAAACATTGTGAGGAAACCGGCTTGTCCTAGAACTAAAAAAATTCGAAGACATGTGACATCTACCAACCCGCACTAGGCCCGCGTGGTGGATTACAGTCCAATACCTCTCATAGAGAAGGAGGCCTGTATCCCAGCAGTGGGAACATTATAGGCTGATGATGATGATGATGGAAGAAGACATGCTGCGCCGACTCCAAATAAATTGGGATGAGGGCAAGAGAATCATGATGATGATTACCTATAAATTTTTTACTTGACAATAGGGGATAATCCAATTTCTTTTTCTTTGTCCGTCGGGTAGTTTATAGAAAAGTATTGGACACGTATTTTTTCTTTTTTCACGTGGTCATAAAATTACAGAGATATATTGAATTGAAATGGCGCATGACGTCACATGTAGGTAAGTTTTATACCTACTTGTGACGTAGTACCACTCTCCAACTTTAATGAGTTTTAACTAAGTAATTTTTTGATATTTTGATAAAACAAAAAATACGTGTCTAGTATTATTTTGTATTACCTGTCTGACGGACAAAATAGAATGTCGTTTTCTTTACCCAGTCCGATCCCCTATTGAGTTGCATTGCCTCGCTTTTCTACGAAGTGATAAGATTCCTACATACTCCTTTCTCTTTGTCCACGTTCTATTAAGATAAGTATAATTTTTTTTTATAATAAAAACTTCAGCAAAACGGATATTTTTACAAAGAAGCACAATAATACTTGTGCATTTCTAAAAGTGGGTAAACAGTTGCAATTCCCGCTAGAATAACTATCTGATATATTAAATGTCACGAGTTTCTTTATCTCCAGAACATTTTTGAAAATAATGGACACTGAAAGTTTTGCACTGGACAATTTCTGTGACAACGCAGGGTAACATTTAACCTTTTCATTTTATGTATGTAATTCAAAGACAGGATTATTTTTAAGACCTTGACTGTGAAAGTCGTCAATCTATATATATAAAAGAAAGTCGTGTTAGTTACTTCACTTATAACTCAAGAACGGCTGAACCGATTTAGCTGAAAATTGGCAGGGAGGTAGTTTAGAGCCAGGAGAAGGACATAGGATACGGTAGGGTAGGGTAGGGTAGGGTAGGTAGGTAGGATAGGGTAGGTAGGTAGGGTAGGGTAGGTAGGTAGGGTAGGGTAGGTAGGTAGGGTAGGGTAGGTAGGTAGGTAGGGTAGGTAGGTAGGGTAGGGTAGGTAGGTGGGTAGGGTAGGTAGGTAGGGTAGGGTAGGTAGGTAGGGTAGGGTAGGGTAGGTAGGTAGGGTAGGGTAGGTAGGTAGGGTAGGTAGGTAGTAAGGGTAGGGTAGGGTAGGGTAGAGTAGGTAGGTAGGGTAGGGTAGAGTAGGTAGGTAGGTAGCGTCGGGTAGGGTAGGTAGGATAGGGTAGGTAGGTCGGATAGGGTAGGTGGGTAGTAAAAAGTGCATTGCAACGCATGCTGGGTACAGCTAGTTATTAATAAGAGACCTATACTATTCTAGAAAGAAAACTAAACCAATTTATAAAGTGGCAAGATTTGTTTGTTTGTTGCGATTTAACTCAAAAACTATCATCTTTAGAAAGCTACATCTTTACCGAGTTACATAGGCTATATTATATCACAATTTTCACATATGAAGTCGCGGGCGAAGTGCTAGTGTTTCATAAAAAGAGACCCACCGATCTATATGTTTCTTTGAGTTTGAGGTCCTGGGTTAGATTCCCGGATTGGGCAAAGTGTTATTGGGTTTATCCATCAGAAATTTCTCAGAAGCGGCCATGAAGTCTACATGTGTGCCCGCTTGTACTTTCAAGTCCTTACTTTCCGAAATGACTGAACCGATTTTAATTAAACTTGACATTGACACGCATAAACAGGATACATAGGTCTAAAAAGTTCTAAAAAAACATTTTCGAAAAATAGTGTTACAGCTAAATTACACCGATTTTAAATTATCTATTAAAAGATAATTTTCCAATTATCGTTTTTTTCTTAGTTTTTGAAAAGTTTTTTAGTAAATTTTTATACATATGTATCCTGCTTATGCGTGTGAAGTTTCATTATATTCAGTTCAGTCATTTCAGAAAATAAGGACTTGGATGTTTGTATTAAATGTCGTAAGGTGTAAACGCTCTTAAACATGACTGGCGAATAGGGGACCGGACTGGGTAAAGAAAATGTCATTCTATTTTGTCCGTCAGACAGGTAATACAAAAATATTAGACACGTATGTTTTGTTCTATCAAAATATCAAAAAATTATTTAGTTAAAACTCATTAAAGTTGGAGAGTGGGGGCTTACTACGTCACAAGTAGGTATAAAACTTACCTACATGTGACGTCATGCGCCATTTCAACTCAATATATCTCCGTAATTTTATGACCAAGTGAAAAAAGAAAAAATACGTGTTCAATACTTTTCAATAAACTAACCGACGGACAAAGAAAAAAAAATTGGACTATCCCCTATTGTGGGTGTTCTAGTAGGTGCACCAGTCTCTGCGTAACCCTTCGAGTATAACAGAACGGAAGATTGATCGTAAAAACGGCATTGATTTAAAGTGATTGTGGTTTTATGACCATTGTGTCTTTAGCCTTGCTGTTAAGTGAATCGATTGATGAAAGAGTGTGAGCTTTACGTACTCTGTGGAATGTCGGTCAATCTGTAATGTGATTAGAGACTTGCAATAATTCAGAGTGTTCCTTGCTTCTCCTCGCTCGCATATACGCTTTTTGTCGTGTGGTTAGTGCCTAAACTGATGTCAGAGTACTAATGCCGCCCATAGGCCTCCGAGATGGTTTCATTATCTCTCAGGCATGCTGGTTTCCTCACGATGTTTTTCTTTACCGAAGTAAGTGATAATTGGGCACATGATTTCGAAAATCAGAGGTGCGTGCCTTGGTTTCGAATTTGAGGTCTATGAATTGTCAGTCTGATGGTATCACCACTAGGCTGTCACTGCCTACCCCCACCCACCTATATGCCTGCTATACCCACTGATACTGATACTATTAGCCTGCGTAGTTTTAGCAGTGCAGTGGGATGCCACTGCTTGGCAAAGAACTCTCCCCATGACTTCCAATTGTCTCCATCCAGGGCCAATGTGGACCATTGGTCGCTGGTCTTGTCAAACTCATCCCGCCATCTTTTACGAGGTCTACCGCGACGCCTTCCGGCTGTTACAGGCCTCCAGAAAGTGGTTATTTTGGCCCACAGATTATTGGGCATGCGGCAGACGTGTCCAGACCGGCTTTAGCTTAGTGGCTTTTTGAGCAACATTAGTAATTTGTGATTTGGAGCGCAGTATGGACTTTTGAATATTTGTCAAAGACCAAGTCTGGGATCCATAGGTCAAAATAGAATAAATAAATACCTACGTTACAGTAAAACGTAAATCTTTTCTGATATAAACCTAAACCTAGTCTGGTTTAACAAATAAACACAAACACATTTTCATCATTCATCAAAATTCATAATCCATACGCCCACCACAGCCTAAATATATCCAGCAGAACAACTTACACATAAATATACAAGCCACAGCATATCAGTATTCAGTGCAAACAGACAGCTAAAGTAACGACCATGTGAGAACGAATTGGCTTATTTATTTTATTAGCGTTCCGTATTGGGATACGAAAACGAATTTCGCCAAGTCCCGTTTCGAGTTTGGCCAAGACTAATTTTATTTTGTACGTATCTATTCTGTTGGTGCCTACAGTTTTATGTTTTGGGCTAAATGGGGAGATGTTTTTGGTGACTGTCTCGTTTGGTTGGTGGTTGTAAATGCTACTGCTGTGCAAGTGACGCCACATTGACCGGTCCAGTGCGCCTCGCATCCAGCGGATCCCCGCAACCTTAACCAGGCCATAGGTCCACCTAGTGAGAGGCCTTCCAACGCTTCGTCTTCCGGTTCGCGGTCGCCATTCCAGAACTTTTCGGCCCCATCGGTCATCCGTTCTGTGAGCAATGTGCCCTGCCCACTGCCACTTAAGTATGGCAATTCTTCGGGCTACGTCGGTAACCTTTTATTTTTGCGGATTTGTGCCGGATTGTTTACAAAAGGCTCGCCCCGTATTATTTGGACACTACACAACTGGTGAAAGGTGGTATAGCGCTGTTGGGGCAGTCAAACTCAAACTCAAAGCATTTATTTCAATTAGTGGTCTAATTGAATTTACAGGCACTTTTGAAAGTCAAAAAACAAAAAAAAAGTGTGGTGGTTACCAGTGGCTGAGTAATTGGCTGCTGCGCTGCATGTCACTGGTTAAATTACCGAATTCAGAACAATAGATGTTCAGTTTCATGGGCTCAGGCACCACACGAAAGGATCTCGTGAAGGAGGAGCTCGTGGCTAAATAATAACAGCCGCACGGGTCGATCTTTACGGTTAAGCCGTACTTGCCGAGGTTGGTCTGTGGATGTCTGACCAAAATCACATACCGAGTTTCCTCGAGTATGTAAAATACTGGTACTCTGCATACTGTTAGACTGGAAGCCAAGATAGTTTAGGAAAAGGCTAGGCAGGCAGGCACCCCACGAGAGGTCTTGCCTTTATTATGTTACACCCAATATACACAGCTGACAATAAAACCTCCTCCTTTTTTGAAGTTGGTTAAAAAGATAGTCAGTTTCTTTCAAATTAACTCATCACTTTGCCTACTTATACACAAGCATAAGCTAACCTCGCACATCTTTCCGCTTGTTGTGTATTCTATTAATGAATAGGTAATAATAACTTTATGGGGTATTCTGCTTAAAGATGATAAGAGATTTAATACTGTCATGCATACGAAATAGGTGCTATTAAAAGCGTAGTCTTTATAACTATGCTGTTAAGTGCGCAAACTGCTGTAAGACTGAATTTTATGCTAAGTACGTGTATATAACTAGGATAGCAGCGGTGGCTCTGTTGAGGCAGCCCCGACTTGTGAGCAGTAAGCCGAGGGTTCGAACCCAGGCAGGCGCATTACTTTGTGTGATTTATTTAATCACCGCTGCTCTCAAAAACGGTGAAGGAAAACATGGTGAAGAAACCGGCATGTCTTAGAATTAAAATTTCGAAGACATGTGACATTTACCAACCAGCACTGGGCCCGCGTGGTTTACAGCCCGCTCCCTCTCATAGAGAGGGAGCCTGTGTCCCAGCAGGGGAACATTATAGGCTGATGATGATGATGACGTTGTACGGACCATAGCCCACTCCCTATCATAGAGAGGAGGCCTGTGTCCCAGCAGTGGGAACATTATAGGCTGATGATTGAGGTATGGTCTAAAACAAAAAAAAATCGCATTGACAGGGAGGACAAGGGTGCCTTTCGTCTTTGTTTAGGGTAATATTTACACCAAATAAATGCAGAGTCTTTAGGCGCTAATTTTTCAAATGATGGACGTGACAATTTGGAAGTTCTTGAAGTAATCCACTAAAAACTATATCCAGGCTTTGATCCAGAATGCGGTATCGCCCTCCGCCCGTAAATAATATGCGCGTACAGAAGGTGTGATAATTATAATGCAACATGTAACCCAAACCCATACAGTAATTAAGTTTTCAAAACATGATCCAAGTCAAACTTCTTGAAAAACCTTGCTTAGCACGCACACTTTAGAACTCATTTTAACATTACTTTACTATTTCAGAAATAAGATGAAAAAATACTCTAAAAACCATCCCAATCCAACGTGCTAATACAAAACTTAGTCCGTCAAAGAAATAAAGAAAAAAAACTTTTGATTTGCGAAAAAAAGCTCCAAAAGTATTCAGTACTTTCCAGCCAAATCTGGTTTTAATTGCTTCAAGCCGGTAATTTGAATCGTCTAGACCGAATGAAACTCTAATAATCGCCTTTTTAGCTCAAAAGTAAATTTTACAAAGATATACAAAAGTTAGACTCAATTTAATACAGAACTTAACTGTTTTTGGAATGGAGTAAGTTAGTGTTTTTAAAAAAAAAAAAAAAATTGTTTGGTTCCTGCCAAATTTCAAAACCACTCTTCCTCAAGTGTCTCGCTTTTATAGTTAGAATAAAATAGATAAATAAATAAAATTTTATTTCAGACAACAGTCAACAGAAGAAGTACAGTAGACGACATCGCAGCAGAAAGAGTAGATGACGGTACGAGGTTGACTCCTGCCGAAAGAACTAGCTGGCATTGGCAAAAGACGGAAATGTGGGGTGAAAGGAGAAGTAGGCTTTTGGCCAGCAGCGGCGAAATACGAGTTAGTTAGGTTTTGGTGGAAAATGTTCCTCTCTTAGATGTAAAGGGAGGAGTTTTACACCTCACACCGGCCCGGCCACGAGGTCCACAGGTCAAGCATGCCCGAGTCCCCGGCAGCTCAAGTCGCATTAGATCCCGCTGCTCCCCGCCGCAAGCGTGCGAGGGAACACCGGTGTCGTTTTAGTCAGAACGAGTCTGTCAGACCCCTCCACTCTCCCCAAAATGCAGGACATCCATTGAGGATTTCCACATCGAGACGGAAAAAAAGGGAGAAAATGAACAGGCGGCTCATTTGTAAGCGGTCACTAGCACCCATTGACCACGGATGTCTAAACTTCTGAATAACCAGAGACAACTCAGGTTCTTTCATAGATTGTAACGCTAGCACCCTACAAAATAGGACACAGCAAAGCTGCTTACCGACTGAAGAACGGTTTATATGCTTCTAAATCGGACAATTTTTTTAAAATAAAATATAATCCTCAAAGAACTCAAGAAGCAAGCCCAAGCATGACTGATCAATTTGCTCATACGTGGATGACTTGGCCCCTCTGGCTTCAATATTGGTCCGAAAATGAATGGCAGCATTGAACCTTCTTTGAAGACCTTCTATGATGATGAGACTTCTATGACCGCATTTACCATACAGTGGGACGGCTACAAACACGTAGTATTATTCTCATAATATAACATAACATCATGCCTTTAATCCCCAAAGGATTAGGCAGAGGTGTACCCATTAGTTTACCGATATTTTACCAGCTATGTTTAAATTCTAGTGTCCGACCGAAACTGGTATTAACGACCGAAACCGAATTTCGACAACGGTCTCAGTTTCGGACGAAACCGAAACCGAAACAAGGATCATGTTTTGAGGGAAAAATGAAGAAAACGTTTATTATAATCAGTCCGTCGTTATATTTTTATCTCACACACATTTTTTTTATCACATGGCTATGCAGTCTTCGGCATAGGGTACTTAATAATTATTTAATTAATAAACTAAAAACAAAACTAATTAAATCTCTTTTATCTTGACTCAACGCACCGAACATGACTGATCGCAGCGCAAGAACTCCCGAATGCAGTTTCGGTTTCGGTCGTAGTTTCGGCAGGTTTGCCGCCGAAACCGAAACTTAACCGAAACTCGTTTTTTTGCCGAAACTCGATCGAAACCGAAACCGAACATTCTGACACAATTAAATTCCATGAGTGATGGCGAGCCGGTCGCCATCAACCGGACAAAAATCCTGACTCCATGGCTGCTATTGCAAAATTTCTGATGGAAAAACCCAATAACACATTGCCCGAAATGGGAATCGAACCCAGTATTTTTCTCATATTTTCCCTACATGTGGTTGATGTTTTAATTTGAATATATTGCATTGAATTTCATATTTTATTTGCTTTTTATTACCATATCCAAACTCTGGAGAAATTTCACGTTTAAGCGTATGCAATGTAATGCTGGGGAATTCAGCACGAACATCTAGCAATTTAGTGTAGTTTGCTTGATTGTATCATGATTGATAATTTTTAGTTGTTTTAACAATAAGCCAGGGTAACTATCATCATTTGTTGGAAAATTATACAAAGTTTGAATAAAAACACTTATATGCTTTTAATTTTCAAAACGCTGTTTTATAAAGATACGTGAGCAATGTAAACTATTGCAACTATTCATCATCATTTCAGCTGAAAGACGTCCTCTGCTGGACATAGGCCTCGCCCAAGTGTCGCCACATTGACCGGTCCCGTGCGACTCGCATCCAGCAGATTCCCGCAACCTTCACCAGGTCTATTATTATGCAACTATTAGGGGCAAACCTGCTATCAACCGAGCTCAAAGCCAGACTCCATGGCTGCTACATTCATACATTGCAGAAATTTCTAATGAAAAACCCAATAACACTGCCCGACCTGGGAATCCAATAAAAAACAAAGGATCTCATGCTCTCACCTTCCGCCTGACGTAGGTCCTCACCGGACACGGTTGTTTCGGGAGGTTCTTGCACCGAATCGGGCGGGAGGAAACGCCCGGGTGTCACCACTGCGAAGATCGGCCTGAGGACACGGTGGAGCACACCGTGGAGGTCTGCTCCGCTTGGGCTGAGCACCACCGTGTCCTCGTAGCGGCGATTGGCGGCGGCGACCTCTCGCGTCCGGCCCTGGTTCAGTCCATGGTCCGGAGCGAGAGGGAATGGGAAGCCGTCGCCTCCTTCTGCGAAGCAGTCATGCTAGCGAAGGAGGTGGCGGAACGTGAGAGGGAGAGAACCTCACGTCCCAGCCGCCGCGGGAGACGCCCCGGGCGTCAACCAGTGGCCCCCGGCCAACGTAGGCGCGAGCCTGTGGACGGTGAGTAATGGGCTAGCTCACCGTCCGTCCGTCTCATGACGACAGGCCGTGTCGACGGCGCGTTCGTGTTCCACGCGCGCCTCAAGGAGATGTCAGCCAACTGGAAGGGGTCCAAGAGGACCGATGCCTGCCAGGGTTGCGGGACTGTTCGAAAGAGATACCGTGGCCCTGGGACACAAAGGGCGAAGAAGGAACATGGATGGGTTTTAGTCAGTACAAGTCTGACACTCCCTCCCGCTCCGCCCAGAGCGGGAGAAGTCATTTGATGATTTCTCATCCGTAAAAAAAAAACAAAGTTACCCAGAAGAAGCCTGTTCACTCTGACTTTGAACAGATTAGGGTTGTAAGCGTTCGGAAACGCAGACGTACGCAAAGAGAATTAGTTCTCATTTCTGAGTCCACCATTACAAACAAAGCCCAACATTTCATGCCTTTTATCATAAAATACATATCACATACCTTCATACGCACACAAATTTATAATAAGGATCTCTAAAGTAAGCAGTGTCGTATGAAACCCATTAACATCATAAAGTCTGAAACAAGACTCTTAACCCTTGTTATGGGCGGTCAAATTAATTTAACGAGTTCATTCCGTACCATTTTATTAGAGGGTTGAAAGTGCACAGTGTTTTATTTTTTTATCTTAGGGACTAAGTTGTTTTTCTTTTGAAGTTATGTTTGTGATGCTTTGTTGACATTCTTGTTTTTTATACATAGTCAAATTGTATTAGATAGATACTTTTAAGACGCAATAGAACAAAACATATTTTGTTTAATAAAGGTTTTTTTGGGGTCAACAATCGCATGCTTAATAGAAATAGCAGTTTAAGACTGAATCTTTAGTCTAAACTGCCTATCTTCAGATTACAGGCATGGTTATTATTATGTGTTGTATACACCGTGTAAATCACCTCATCACGAAGCCGTCAACCAAGCATTCTGTACATGAAACTAAGTAACTTTACGCAAAAATTATTGCTGGGAAACGACTTTTTTTTGGGGGGTGTAAAATCATGTTTTGTGGTAGAACTCAATGTAACGCACTCAAAACATTGTGCTGATGGACGGATTGAATAGTACGGGGGTCGTGGAGGTGTTTAAAGCCAAAATCTTTCATTAAAAACTTGTATTTAAAAAATACTTGTCAAAAAGTTGGAGCTTTGACCCCTAATATCTCCGTAACTAGAAGGTTCCCAGGTATGGCGTAAAACAAAAAAATGATCGCAATGACAGGGAGAACCAGTGCCTTTTGGCTTCGTTAAGAGGTGTTTTACACCCTTTATATCAATTTAAAACTCAGATTTTTTATTAAATACTTCACATACGTAATAGATCGACAGATTTTATTGTTTTAAGAAACGAATAGAAAATTAACGAGAAAAACAGTTGAATGTCTAAAAAAAGAATTGATTTAAAATATACAGAAACAAAGGATTGGGAATTTCCTTCAAAACCTTTCGGATTATGAAACAGAAAGACGAATAAACGAAAATTAAAAATAGAGAAGTCTTAAGCCTCAAACTTTCTATTATTCAATAATATTCTCACCACGCCATAACGTATTATTTTCTTATTTCTCTCGCTGATATGATAGAAAAACACAGCTTAAATAAGAAAGTTAAAGTACAAAAACAGTCTTATCCCTCTGAACAATTTAACGCCATTTCCAAAACTAGCAAAAAGCTTACCCGTAACTTATATCAGAAAATCCAATTTACAACTACGATGAAAATATAAACAGTCTTATTTTTCCCTCAAACAAAAAATACTTTTGGTAAAAATCTGTCTTTATCAGTCGAAATTTCTCAGTTCAGTAGACCAGAAATCATTTACAAATAGTCCAGAGATTGGTTTGGAAACTTTTTGTTAGACTGGAATGAAGATAGTTAGACTTTACTGTATGTAACTGTTATAAAGGGTGTAAAACACCTCTTAACGAAGCCGAAAGGCACTGGTTCTCCCTGTCATTGCGATCATTTTTTTGTTCTACACCATACCTGGGAACCTTCTAGTTACGGAGGTATTAGGGGTCAAAGTTCCAACTTTTTGACAAGTATTTTTTTAAATACAAGTTTTTAATGTAAGATTTTTACTTTAAACACCTCCACGACCCCCGTACTATTAAATCTGTCCATCAGCACAATGATTTGAGTGCGTTACATTGATTTCTACCACAAAACATGATTTTACACCCCCCAAAAAAAAGTCGTTTCCCAGCAATAATTTTTGCGTTAAGTTACTTAGTTTCATGTACAGAATGCTTGGTTGACGGCTTCGTGATGAGGTGATTTACACCGTGTATATCCGTTACGTAGTTTTTATGTATCGGATTGGTTATCGAATAAATCACTTCTTTCTTTCACTTCTTCTTCTGTATAAAACAAATCGCCTTTTTTTGCGTAAAATGATTGCAAGACTAGACAGTGCAAGTGTATGCTTGCAATGGCTGAACTTCGTTCTTTCTTCAAAAGACCATCTCAAACACTTATCTGCATAGTCCTCATGTGAGTTGACCAATATTATGAATGGCCCTTAAAAGAGAATATATATGAGTTTGTTTCGGCTGTGTCTGCCCTGCCTCTAAGTAATCAGGTACGAACACCGGCCGATTTAAAATAAAAATGAAAAAAATAACTTTTATCGATTTGATTTTGGCTAAGAGTAAATATACAAGGTGTTGTTTTGCATCCTCGTCAAATTTCAGGAGGTGGTCACATAAGAAATAAATAATCAATTAAAATTACGGTACCTAGTTAATTATTAATAAACGCAGATTTATTTGGTTGTTTAAGTTTGTCAATATTTCAGAATAACCCCCTTAACGTGGTTTGGGGAATAAGAAATTATCAATTAAACGTTTGAGATTGTTTGTATGTGTGTAAGCGAGGTTATAGGGCAAGAACCAGACGGGCCGCATTTAAATGGTGGTTCACACTTACAGATTTCCGTAAATGATAAAAAAAATAAAAAAAATACCTACCCATTTTATTATTGATATATCGGGACAAGAATCGTTAGCATAGTTACCTCCTTGAATTTGACGAGCATGCAAAACAACACCTTGTAGAATACTTCCTAATTTTTCCTTGCTGAGTGACTGAGTGTTATTATGTTGAATAGTTTTGTAATTTTAAGTCTGACATCCAGTTTTACCAAGGGTTATCGTATTACCCAGTAACCCATATTACCCAGTGAGTTGTGGAGGTCAGATAGGCAGTCGCTTCATGTAAAATACTGGTACTGAGCTGCATCCGGTTGGACAGAAAGCCGACCCCAAGATAGTTTGGGAAAAGGCTAGGCAGATGATGATGAGTTTTGTAATTTTATTTATAAAAGCTACTTACACACTTAAAAATCTTTTTTATTTGTATTCATTAATTATAAAATACCTACGAAACAGGCGCTGGCAGGAGCTACTGTAGCTCAGAAACCAATATAACCAGTACATAATGTGTTTTGGAGAACTAATCTTAAAAGATGGACTATCAAAAGCCAACAAGCCTTTTGAAGTATGGAATTGGATACGGAATGGGCTCCACAGGAAATTTTATTCGAAGTAATTTCCTTGGATTCTTGGGATCAGTAGTACGGGGTAGTGATGGACGATGCACGATATTGGTTTCGGCTATTAGCGTTTTTTGAAATTGGTTTCGGTTTTTGATACCGGTTTTTTTATTGCCGGGTAAGCGATTGTTACCCAAAGATCGATTAGAGAAAGTTCATGAATTCCTACCAGCGGTTATGTTGACTTGAAATCACTTGTTTTTTTTTTTCGGATTTTGTATCACAATGTCTTGATTTGGAACTTCACTGTCGTATGCTATAAGGATGGTTATCATAATTCCATGGGTTGCATCACTGTCAAAGTGATCTTTATAAATTATGATATGATTTTTGTTACCCCAATATAAAAGTAGTTTCCCAGCTATAACTTTTGCGTTAGGTCACTTTTTTGAAACTCAGAATGTTCGGTTGACTTCGTGAAGTGAATTGCTATAAAAAAATTAAACATTCGATTTTTTCTTACCCCACTTAAAAACAGTCGAAATCAGACTAAATTGTACGTTTTCACTCACAAAGCGAATAAAGTCTGTAACAGAATCGTACTTGCAATGGTTGCAAAGTAGAAAGAAAATGAAACAACGAAATGTAGAGATTGCAGCCATTGAAGCAGTTTTATGTGAAACGAGCTGGGTTTAAGTTTACACAATAGTTTTATGGTCCAAGTACCTAAATAAGTAATGTGAATGTTGAAATTGATATTTATTGTTCAGAGAGCAGCGGTGGCCCAGTGGTGGTAGCCCCGACTTACGAGCAGTCAGCCGTGGGTTCGAACCCAAGCAGGCACATTACTCTGTGTAATTTATTTCATCACGGCTGCTCTCAAAAACGGTGAAGGAAAACATCGTGAGGAAACCGGCATGTCCTAGAACTAAAAATTCGAAGACATGTGACATCTACCAACCCGCACTGGGCCCGCGTGGTGGATTACAGCCCACTCCCTCTCATAGAGAGGAGGCCTGTGTCCCAGCAGTGGGAACATTATAGGCTGGTGATAATGTTCAGACAATTAAGAGCGTTTACGCCTTACGAAATTTCATACAAATTTTCAAGTCCTTATTTTCCGAAGTGACTGAACCGACTTTAATGAAACTTCATACTCATAAGCAGGATACATAGGTCTAAAAAGTTACTAAAGAACATTTTCGAAAAATTGTGTTACAGTTAAATTAGACCGATTCAAAATTATCTTTAGAATCAGAAATTTCCATTTTTTTTTTAAAGGCAGTTCGAAATTGTTTTAGTTACTTTTAAGACCTATGTAACCAACCCGCACTGGGCCCGCATGGTGGATAATAGCCCACTCCCTCTCATAGGAGAGGAGGCCTGTGTCCCAGCAGTGGGAACATTATAGGCTAATGATGTTGATGAACCTGCTTATTTATGCGTATGCTTATGTTTCATTGAAATCGGTTCAGTCATTTTGGATAGTAAGGACTTGAAAGTTTGTATAAAATGCCGTAAGGAGTAAACGCTCTTAAGTTAACTATTTTACAGAATGGTGAACTTTTTGTTTTTCGACTTTCAAAAATGCCTGTAATGGTCTAATAGGGATGATGACTGGGTAAAGAAAACGAAATTCTATTTTGTCCGTCAATCAGGTAATACAAAAATATTAGATACGTATTTTTTGTTTTAGCAAGATAACAAAAAAATACTTAGTTAAAACGCATTAAAGTTGGAGAGTGGGGGCTAACTACGTCAGAACTAGGTATAAAATGAACTAAGCCGTGACGTCATGCGCCATTTCAACTCAAAATATCTCCGTAATTTTACGATTACGTGAAAAAAGAAAAAATACGTGTCAAATACTTTTTAATAATCTACCCGATAGACAAATAAAAAAAAATTTGTCACCATCCCTATTGAAACAAATGCTTTGAGTTTAGTAAGAGCCTGAGTTTGTTCTATGCAAAAAGCCCTATCTTATGGTTTATCGAAGGCACTGATATTAAAAGGTAAGCCTAGGACTCATAAATTTTGCTGTCGACGTTTTACAAGTGCCGATGTAGGCCTATGTAAAATAAAAATATTTTGATTTGATTTGATTCATTCTCCTTTATCGAAAACGTTAGACACTATTCGCAAAAAAAATTGTAATTCCAAAATGTTTACTAGTTAGGCCGAAACCAAAAAGTTCTGGTATCGGCCGATACCAATACCATCACACATTATGATCATTCGGCGTTATCCCTGTATTAAAAGCGCAAAAATCCTTTGAACAGAAACGGTTTCAGTGGTCGTATGTAAATACGGAGTTTCCTGTACCTACCGTTTCGATTGCGAAAAATCGAAATTGGTTTTAAACGAAAAAACTCCTTTGTGTATAATAAAACTAGGTTTGTATTTGTTTGTAAGCTTTTTTTATGATTGGATGATTTGAGTTTCGATTTTGTAGGAGTGTGAAAGATACTAAAGCTGCGTGGTGAAAACTATTTATACTCCATATAACGTTAGCTTAAAGATTTTTTTTTGAGATGCTTGTGGCTAAATAATAAAAGCCGCACGGGTCGATCTTTAAGGTGAAGCCGTGCTTGCTGAGGTTGGTCCGTGGATGGCTTACCATAACTACATACCGAGTTTCCTCCGTGCTTCGGAAAGCACGTTAAGTCGTTGGTCCTGACTGTCATTTTTAGATCTTTGACAATCTTAGTTTTACCAAGGGTATAACTATGTATTTATGTATGTATTACCCAGTTTCTGGGTTATGGAGGTCAGATAGGCAGTCGCTTCATGTTAAAAACTAGTACTCAGCTGGATCCGGTTAGACTGGAAACCGACCCCAAGATAGTTAGCTTTTATGGTTCATACACAGATTGCTGGTTTATTATGGAACTGTTCCAAGTTTTGTTTGCAGATAATATAAAAGTGACTCAAGTAAGCATTGATGACCGGTACAGTATATAGATACGAATATACAGGATGAACTTTTCAAGTGGGCCTAGATGGCCAAATTCAAATTTGTGAGGAATAGCGAAAAATACTCAAAGGAGTATTGAGCCCGATTTAAAAAAAAAACTTAATCTGCAACATTCGGTATTTTTAAGTCAATATTCCTAGCCAGGAAACGAACTAATTTTTTGGAAAAAAAACTATATCTGTATTATTAGACCATTCGATAGTGTCACTAGTAAGGATCAAACTCTGGGAAGTAATGTCATACGGCAAAGCTACTTATAACCAAAGGGACCAACAAAACACTCCCCATCAGCAACCCGCTATCAAGCAAAACAACAAATCCGCAAAGATCCGGGTGTAATTTATGCAAACTCGCCACACAACGGCGCGAAGATAATATTCGTGTGTCCGGACGGACGGACGGACGGACAAAGCCTCATTAACATAATACCGCCTTTCCAAACGTTGGTAAAAGATATCTTGGAGTAGGCGTCTGGCAGCTCATTAGAGGATTTCAAGTGGTCAAGCTTAATTCGCAGTGTATTAAGTTAGGAGTTTGTTGTGGATTTCAGCAGTGAGAGAGTGATAAATAAAGAAGTATAGGGAAAATAGATAATGTTGAAATCAGGACTTTTTTTCTATTACTTATTAAAAAAAAAAAACGTTTTCCGACACTAGGAGTTTCTCCTGTATCGTGGTTACGTTGACAAACATTTTAACTCACATACCCAAACAGCCAGACCCGGGACAACTATATTTGTTCCGTGCGGGGATCAATCCCGCGACACGCAGCGCAGCAGTCAATCACTTAGCCAACTGTGCCGACTCCATTGCCAAAAGGACGGCCAACTTTTTCTAGAGATCGCAAGCCCGACTATTGAGCATGGGTAGGTATCGGGTTTCATTCCCGGTCGGCCAAAGTATTTTTTGTTGTTTTTTTTTTCATCATAAAATTTAGAGCAGCAGTATTTGTGCCCGGTTCATGGCAATGGGCTCGCCCCACATTACATGGGACTTGAACATAACTGGAAAAATGTGGGGGAAGTACACCTGGATAACAGCAGTGATATTATGTTATTCCCGAAAGATCTCCTACATTTCACCAGTAACGAGCCTGTTGCCAATTACAGGTCAAAAATACAAGCTGCAGGCGGCTGCTGCAGTTACCAAACCAGAAACCTGACTCTCAGCAGCATTTAAGAGCGTTTAAGCCTTACGATATTTTATTATTTCATACAAACTTTCTAGTCCTAATTTTCCGAAATGACTGAACCGATTTTAATGAAACTTCATACGCATAAGCAGGATACATAGGTCTAAAAAGTTACAAAAATATTTTCGAAAAATAGTGTTACAGCTAGATTGTAAATTGTCAATAGAAACTGAAATTTCCAATTATCTTTGTTTTTTTTAAAAGACATTTCGAAAATATTCTTTAGTACGTTTTTAGACCTATGTATCCTGCTTATGCGTATTAAGTTTCATTAAAATCGATGCAGTCATTTCGGAAAATAAGGTCTTAAAAGTTTGTATGACATGCCGTAATGTGTCAACGCTCTTAACATAAAACATAACATAACGCCTGGAATCCCCGAAGTATTAGACAGAGACGTGTCTATAGTCATCTCACATTTCGTGGGTTAAAATGCACAATTTTTTTTTTTTTTTTTTTATATTTACTCTCTTTTTTTTTATTAAAACAAAATAAATATGGAGCGTCCAATTAAATTACTTACCATAGATATTAAATACGTATAAAATACGCAATAAATTATAATAGTAATAAAACAATAATAAATAATTAAAAAAATACATGATTTTAACAATGTTACAAATTGATTGAATAAATGTATGTAATCGTTAAAACAATAATCCTAACATTCTATTTAGTAATATTAAAACACTAATTTATTAACTAGGTAACTAAAAATATAATATATCACATTAAGCACCCAGTGTTCTTCCTCCTCTCTCCTACTTGATCTTGCTGTGCCCGACAGGGTCCATAATTGTGACTTATGTAATTATTTATCTTCCATCTGTGTATTTACATTATGGTACGCAATAAAGAATTGAGAATTGGGTTATGTTTAAATCCCATGTAACAGAAAGCCTTCCGCCAACCGAACACAAATTCAAGATTCGAGGCTGTAACTGAGAAATTTCTGATGAAAAGACTCAACAACATTTTACCCGACCTGGGAATTGAACCCACTCCCAGTGGCATATGTGACCGTAAAACCAACAAACGAATCTCAACATAAATAAATCAGCAAATAAAATAAATCACCAACACACCACACGACACATTACCAGAATCTACTGCCAAAAAATAAGACACAAAATACTACGGCACTCAAGAAAAAGAATACCAAAGAAATATCCCATAATACATTTCTATATATTATCACATTATCACAAATACTGGCTGTCTACAGCGTTGGCAATACAAATCCTAGTGATAAAGAACCCAGAGATTACGAAAAACGGGCTTTCAGTAAACCTGAAAAAAACTGTAATCAAAAACGAAATGTCTCTACCTTCGTCACGGGGCGAGATGTAGCAGAGACTGGACAGTTGGGGAATCGTCAGACAAATTCTTTGGTTCCCTAGCCGCATACAGCGGACATTGAATACCAATAGAATAATTCGACAGAATCTTGTGTACTGTATTATTCGTTGGGTTCGGAGTTCAGGTTTGTGTAGACGAGCTACTTTTTAGTTTTGGAAATTATCAAGAAACTATACTAAAAGATTAAGGTAGAAAGATAAATATTTTTTCTTACAATTTAATTTGGCAACGAGCAAAACCTTATTTAGAAAATAATTAACATCAAGCCTAGCCATCAAAAGATTTGGCAGAAGTGTATCTTTAGTACTGTCAACACAAATTTCGCAAGTTATGTTTAAGTACCATGGGTTACTAAAAAAAAATACCAAACCCTTTTTTCCTACTAGAAACCGAAGCCAAGACCTAGTAAAAGTAGCTTGTGAGCGCAAGAACGAAGCACCGAAATTAACAGATCATTGAAAAGCAACGATGATTAAAATCACGAAAGTATTACAACTAGACTTGCCATGTCATATTACTACCAAATAGTCATGTTATGGAGGTGAAATAGAGTTATATATACACCATGTAAATCACCTCATCACGAAGCCGTCAACCAAGCATTCTGTACATGAAACTAAGTAACTTTACGCAAAAATTATTGCTGGGAAACGACTTTTTTTTGGGGGGTGTAAAATCATGTTTTGTGGTAGAACTCAATGAAACGCACTTAAAACATTGTGCTGATGGACGGATTTAATAGTACGGGGGTTGTGGAGGTGTTTAAAGTAAAAATCTTACATTAAAAACTTGAATTTAAAAAAATACTTGTCAAAAAGTTGGAACTTGGACCCCTAATATCTCCGTAACTAGAAGGTGCCCAGGTATGGTGTAGAACAAAAAAATGATCGCAATGACAGGGAGAACCAGTGCCTTTCGGCTTCGTTAAGAGGTGTTTTACACCCTTTATAAATACAAAAAAATTGAAGAGCGTGTTTTTAATATTAAAATAACCACTTTATTAAACTTTTTACTACATGCAAATGAATATACGGTACATATACCATAACATTTTTTTTTAAATTTTTGTCTGTCTGTTTGTTCTCTGGAACGGTTGGACCGATTTTCACTGGCAGATAGCTGATGTAATAAGGAGTAATTTAGGCTACTTTTATTTAAGAAAAAATCTAATTCGAAGCGGACGAAGTCGCGGGCACAGCTGGTCCCTTCATATAAAATACTAGATTTACTTTTTTTAATCTTTAAAGAAAAACTAAATAAACAATTCCTGACAATACCACAATAATTCTATACTTTGGTCTCATTTTCAAAAGTTCCCGCGGCGATTAATGGCAGGTACAAAGACAAGTTATTAAAATTACGATATATGAGGAAACTTTGTTTGTGCTGCAGTTTCGATACAACACTACAATATACCAACTTTGGCAACACTGAATATTTAATTAAACTAGGGACAGTTTCTGAATAAAATACACTGCACATTTGAAACTTTAATGTGACATATTTTTCAGTGAAAATTTGTATTGAATACGGTACTGGGTGTATTATTTTAATTTTAAATGAACAACGGAAGAGTTGTTGATTTTCGGTGTTTAAATAATGATGTACAGTCACGAACAATAATATGTATACACTTAGCAAAACTGAAAAGTGATTTGCTCGTGAAATTACGGTTTCTACGTTGAGATTAGACCTAGTTTGTCATATTATGGCTTAAAAATAGCATGTTCGTGAAAATGTAAAACCTTTATAAATACAGTAGGAGAAAATCACTTTTAAAAGTTGCTACGTGTATACATAATTATTATACGTGACTGTGCAAATCAAATTATGCATTAATGTTGGAAAGTCTAATAATCGAGTCAATAATGTCAGGATTATAATAATGGGGTTTTTGCTTATTTATTTGCAAACGTTAAATCCCGTTATTGCGATATGTTTTCTTCCTCGTTGGTCTAGTGGCCACAAGCGTGACTGCTAAGCATGGGGGTTCGAATCCCGGGTCTGACAAGGCGTTATTGGGTTTTCGCCTCAGGAATTTGTCAGTAACAGCTACAGGGGCTGGATTTATGCCCGATTGATGCCTATAGGCTCGCCCCTATTACATGAAACAAAAAATATAACTGGCAAAATATGTCCATCTCTGCCTAAACCTTCGGGTTCCTGATGTTACGTTAAGAGGTGAAGTTTTTAAGTTTGAATTTAGGAGGTAATCTCTGAAACTTCTCATACGATTTCAAAATATATTTCACTGGTGGAAACTATTATTAACAGTCGTTACGAGTAGTCAGAAGCCAAAAGTCTGACATCTAGCCTTACCAACGGGTATCGTATTACCCAATTACTGGGTTGTGGAGGTCAGATATTCAGTCACTTCATGTAAAATACTAGTACTCGGCTGCATTCGGCTAGACTGGAAGCCGATCCCACGATAGTTTGGGAAAAGGCTAGGCAGATGATGATGAAAACACTATTGCCGAGTGCCACAAATGTATTTTTTTACGGTGAATTCACGCGTAGAAGCTAGTTCATAATTTAGGCACAGCTTGCGCGATCCAAACTTGCTATTCTTCGAAAAAAAAAGGTCTTTCTTTCGAACAACTGGAAATTATTTCTCTCAACTTCATTACACCTAATAACCAGCAACTTTTTCATCGCCCCCTGTCTCCTTCAAGTTGCCCGCCTACCCAAATCCCAAGGGGTGTTAGAAATTCGCAGTATGTTCTGACACCCCGCAATGAATACTAACGGTGGCTTTCCAAAGAATACCGATACAGATTAAACCGGTGTCTGCACGTTTTGTATTGAGATATCAGTTGGAGAAAAGTTTGGGGACGTGTCTATAGGCGCAGCTGCAATTATCGTGTAAATTGTAACAATATTTGAGTTAGTTATTGAGTATTGTTTTGTATTGTATTGTATTGTATTGTATTGTGAAGTTACTTGAATATTTGTTTGGTGTGTTGTTCATGCTTCAATACTTTTTTTCAGCCGACTACGGCAAAGCCAAAAGGAAGGTGGTTTATAATGAAACAATTTTGTAAGGTGACCAAAAAGTGTGCTTGGAATCCGGGTCAGTACAAAATTGCAGGTCTAATTGAAAATGTACCATTAGTGATATTGTGTCTTGTTATTTATTTAGAACACTATACGCAAATGGGCAGTCGCTTCATGTAAAATACTGGTACTCTGCTGCATCTGGTTAGACTGGAAGCCGACCCCAAGATAGTTACCATTATTAATGATAACTATACGCAGATAAAGGATACAAAAAAAAATCATCAAAATTATTTGTGGATAATAATTAGTACTGGGAATGCAAAGAGATTTTTGGAATCGGTAGGTCCTTAGCACAAGTATATTCCTAAAAAAGTTTTTTTTTTCAATATGGTAATAATTAGGTAAGTTTAAAACAAACGCTCCCTCTTATTGAGAGGAGGCCTGTGTACCAGCAGTGGGAACATTATAGGCTGATGATGATAATGATGAAAACAAACGCTTTAAAAAGAATGCCAATACAAATTAAACCGGTGTCTGCACGTTTTCTATTGAGATATCAGTTGGAGAAAAGTTTGGAGACTTGTCTATAGGCGCGGCTGCAATTATCGTGCGAACTGTAACAACATTTGTGTTACTTATTGAGTATTGTTTTGTATTGTATTGTATTGTATTGTATTGTGAAGTAACTTGAATATTTGTGTTGATTATGCTGAAAGACTTCTTAATAACCCCCGACTAAAAAAGACGGGTGTATTAAGTTGGAAATGCGTATCTGCGGCTCCTGAACGGATAACCGATTGAGGTAAAGTTTTTTCGTTTGTATTATTAAGGGGACAATTTGTAAGATGGCCCAATCTTGTACCCACGTGCTTAGATTTCAAGTAGAGAGTTTGCGTGACGATAACTTTGATTAGGACGCGGCCTAAAATGCATTTTTTTTTTCGCATGTGAAATCATCAAATTTTAATGACTCCACCCGCTCTGGACGGAGCGAAAGGGAGTGTCAGACTTGTACTGTCTAAAACCCACCCATGTTCCTTCTTAGCCCTTTGTGTTCCAGAGCCACGGTATCTCTTTCGAACAGCCCCGCAGCCCTGGCAGGCATAATGCAGTACCTTAATGCGTAATTTAACAAAGGTGTATGTTAACGGGGTGTCATGGCGTACTCAGACACATACATTTCGTCTATGGCGTTAACCGTTCCATGTAAAAGGGTTTAACTCTATATCTGTCTACTTATGTGGGGCAATTCGACCCAGAAGATAAACACACAATTGCACTACCCGACTTAGGGATGGGACGTATTTTCAGTTAGTAGTACAACTATTATTTTGATAAGTTAGGAATAGGTGCAGGAAATCATAGCAGGTATTTGTGTGTGATCACCTCTTCGGTCCAAAGTATTTATTTTTCTGGTGATCAGTGGTTTTACCTACCTATTATTATTTTTAGAATTTAAGAATTAATTTTAAGTGGGCGTGGACGTCGAGATCCGAAACTATGAGGAATAGCGAAAAATACTCAAAGGAGTCTCGAGCCCAATTTTGATGAAAACTAAAACTGTTAGCTGGGCTGTTTACGCACTAAGCCTCTTTATTGGGCCATTGTACGTATGAAATCCAGGCTTTTCAGACTGTTGCAAGCTTCCGTGCCCGTTGATCTGCCACGGTTCTGCACTCCATGAGTACGTGCTATGGTGTTTTTCCGTTCCGTGCATCCTCTGCACAGAGGGCTGTCTGTTACACCTATGGTAAATAGATGTGTGTTAAGGGGGCAGTGGCCGATATTTGTATAAATGCTTTCAACAGACTTGACTTAAGATTGGGGACAGCTTATACAAAGTGTCGAAGGACCCTTAACGAAGCAGTCTACCAAGCATTCTCATTCATATCAAACTGAGTAAGCTCTATGCAAAAATTATTGCTGGGAAACGACTGTTTTTTTTGGGGTGAAAAATTATGTCTTACGGTAGTACTCAACGTAACGCACTCAAAATATTGTGCAAATGGCTACATTGAATACCCATAGTGTACGGGGATCGTGGAGTTATTTACAGTTAAGTTATAACCAGGTATGGTCTACAAAGAAAATGAAAAATGAATTGAATTAGATTGCCTTCGAATCCGAATTGATGAAGATGGCTTTCGGCTTCGTTGACTGTACTTTTACAACCATTATTAGTACAGTACATGGTTGACTATTCCATCATTGTTGTCGTTAATTGTCACATTTTCAAGGCCTTCAGTTGAAAGTTGCAATATACAAGGTGTTGTTTTGCATCCCCGTCAAATTCAAGGAGGTAACTATGCTAATGGTTCTCGTCCTCAAACAATAATAAAATGGGTAGGTAATTTTTTTTATTTTTTTTTATTTACGGAAATTGGTAAGTGTGAACCACCGGCTGTTTTAAACGCGGCCCGTCTGATTCATGCCCTATAACCTCGCTTACACACATACAAACAAATCTGAAACGTTAAATTGATAATTTCTTATTCCCTAAACCACGCTGAGCGGGTTATTCTGAAATATTGACAAACTTAAACAACCAAAAAAATCAGCGTTTATTAATATTTAACTAGGTACCGTTATTTTAATTGATTATTTATGTCTTTTGTGACCACCTCCTAAAATTTGACGAGGATGCAAAACAACACCTTATAGAAACTAAACCAACTCAAAATGGAAATAATTCAATCGTACTTATTTCCACAACTGGCCAATTAAATCAAAAACACTAAATACATAATAAAATAAACATGTAAAAACATAATTCATACTAATTATTAAGCCGGCGAAGTTGAAATAATCCGCAATACTTTATGAAATTAACCTAGTGGGAACAATATTTCGATATAATTGAGGCGGCCATATTGTAAACTGTTTACGGTTTTACACCAGCTACACACGGCCCGCTAGAACGGCCAGCGAGGCAGTTACTTTGGTAGTTATGATCCCGAGTACAGATATGAGGATTTGTTTGGAATCTAATTTAATTTTGGCGAAGTAATCCGATGAGTTATTGTGGGTTATTTTTTTATTGCGCTGCTTAATTTTAGAATGAGTTGTTGTTCTTCTGACCTTGTCGTCATTTATAAAATTAGGGTTGGCGCAGTACGTTCTTAACCTGCTAACCTGTTTTAGCGCCCCTTTCTAGCAACGCCATCTTACAAACAATCTATTTAGAAATCTTTTCCTTGCTCAGCTTCTTAATATTAATTAATATCTCTTGTCTAGTCTTGTCTAGTCTAGAGTATTGAATTTTGACTATTGTAATTTTTTGACTAATGTAATTTAATTATTTCTTATTTTGTAACTTCCAATATATTATAAACTATTTTGTACGCCGAATATGGCAAAACATGTTGAAACAGCAATCATCTGCCCCTCTAGCATGACCGTTCTATCTCTATTCTACCAAGAAACGACAAGAAATCTTTTCTTTACAACTTGTCATTTCTTCTGCCCGAGCATGGCGCGCACCGTCGACTCGCGTTTCTACGAAGACATAGACAGAAATTCTTTCCATAGCAACGGGGACGTTGCTATGGAAAGTTAAAAGGTTACGTTTAGTTAACAAAAAAAAGTTGCCAATTGCACGAGTTTTTCATTTTTCGTGGGCGGGATGGTTTTGCTGCATCTTGGATCCAGGCCTGGATCTTTTTCGCGAAATTAAACCTAAATATTTTACATAACATTTCAACCTTTTGAACGTAACTCAACGCAACCACGAAACGTATTTCTCGTATTTAGTTTTTATTAAGACTAGTTTGACATTTGTCAGAAGTAATGTTTCTATATCCAAATGTCAAAAGAAGAGAAAATATGGTCGTCATGCTCGACGTTGTAGACTTGTGTCGACTGAAGAAAAGAAACATTTCTTTTCTACATTCTTAATATCGCCATGCTCGGGACGATAGAAATATCTGTCAAATTGTCGATTCTTCCCTAGACATAGCTCGTTTCTACGGCGGTCATGCTAGGCCGGCTGAACTCGATTTCCATCCATATGTGCATATCTATGTATCATGACACACATGTTTATACAAATAAATGCATCTTATCTTATCTTAGTCATCCACAATCATGCTCTATACTTCTGCATGAGGTTTTGCGTTTGATTCCGAGGTCTCTATTAGGCTTTTCAATCAGGAATTTCTCAGTATCATCATCATCATCATTTCAGCTGAATGTCGCAGTACAGTTTTGTCGCACAAGCGTTAATTGCGCTTCCGTGTGTCGACCTCACGTTATACACTCGAAAGACATCCACTGCTGGACATAGGCCTCCATCAAGTGTCGCCACATTGACCGGACCCGCGCGACTCTCATTTAGCGGAACCCCGCAACATGCACCAGGTCATCGGTCCTAAACCGGGTCATTTCTCAGAAGGTTGCTACTGCGAAATTACCAGGACCAGCACAGGGACCAGTATACTATACAGTATGTTAGTTTAAACGAGGGACATATTCAAATCCATAGTAGTACATGCTAACATGATACTAATAAAAATATAAACAAAAAAAAACACTGATAAATAACAGACAGAACCATACCAAAATTTTCGCAAATGTCACGCAACGTGTATACACCCTTGCGCTATCGCAGAACATGTGAGCGGGTCAATGACTCTTAGGTATAATCCATTTTCCCTTCATACTTTAAACTTACCTGGCTTAGGACAGTCCAAAATATCTAGGCACTAAACAAAACATTAAAAATTCTTCTATATACGTTATAGGTTTTTTACATATTTGGGACGAGAATCGAATACTGAATACCCTCCCTCAATATGTCCCTCGTTTAACCTAACATACTGTATAATAGGCTCCCCCCTATTAGATGGGACTAAAACATATCTGGCGAAAGGTGTGCGAAGAAAGAAAGAAAAAAAAAATCTCGCGATGCAAGAAAAACAATATTTAAAAGTACAAACAGGACAGAACAAAAAAGTTTACTGCTTGCACGTCGTGACTACGACCAACAGGTTACCAGTCAGCATGATGCAGTGGTCACCTGTGAAATAACATACAGAAGCCAAGACAGCAAAAATATTTGATATCATAACAAAGAAATCATGTTCAGTTAAGTAAAGTTATAATATTAAAGACAGATATTTCAAAAAAAATACTTCGCCCTCCTTTATCTCCGTTACTAAAAGGTTTTCAGGTATGAACCAGAACAAAAAAAAACGGGATGCACTCCGGGAGTGCCGGCAGAAGTGAAAACTTGAATATTAACGTTGTGCATTTTTGATATTTTGGAATGGTTAGGGAATAATTTTGCACGTATTGCTTTAATAACAGTATAAATAAAAGTACTACCAATTATGTGGAAAAATACAATATTCATTTATTGCGCTATCGTACACAAACATGACAATTTATATTACATTAAAAATTTAACACTTCAGAACTATTACAATCCGTCTTACGAATTTTACCTCTTTGGAGAAACCGAAGGTTTTGTTTGTGCATAAGATAATAATCCAGTTTTGGAAATCTAATGGCAATCCGTCATACGAAGTTTTCGATCTGACGCGAGTTTAACATTTTTGCCCATCACAAAAGTCACAGCGCCGCTAATGAAGTTTTTACTTCAAAAATATCGCACTGAGTAGGCGAGAACAAGTGCCTTTCGGGCTATGAGTCTATTGACGCCCATTATTTCACTAAGCACGTATAATTAACTTTGGCACTTTCAGAAATATAATTCCTTTAATTATAGTAGTAAATAAAAAGTTATTACTTTGAAGAGGTTAAACTCCTCATTAAATACTAACTTGCAATTTAAATGCTATGAAAGTACAAATAAAAAGTATACAAAAGACAGACAACAACACATTTGAATGAAATAAAGTTTTATTACGTACGGCGGCCAATCAAGGTATACAAAACCATTTTATTCTGATCTCTCATTGTATAGGAAATCTATACAACCTGAGGCCATATCATACTGGAAATATAATATAGCTTGAGGTGACACCTTGTGTACTTAGTTAATGAATTCATCTTATTGCTGAAATATATTTCATTACAAACACGTAAAGTTTCATTTCTTTTGGCGCTGATTTGCCAGGAAATTTAATAAAGTGTGTTTCAAAAGTTTGAAGTATGCACGTATGTGGTTTATACGGTTCACCCTTGTTTGATAGAACAACGTTTGATATAGTATTACTAAATCGAATTTTAGTTGGAATAAAGTAATTTCGAAGAATTATTCATTTGACCGAATAATTCATTGGTAAATTTTTATTTAGCGTAATTATTTATTTGAACTAATTTCATTTGAACTAAATTCATTTCGCCGAATTTTCAAATGCACTAATTTTATTTAAACTAATGTTTCACTACACTAATAATGATTTAGTCGAAAGATCGTATCGAATATTTAGTTCATACCATCTGAACATTACATTAAATGAACATTATACCTTTTGATCATTAGCGCAAATGTTGTTATAGCAAATAAATATTCGATGAACTGAAAATTCTGTCAAACGATATATATATTATACAAAGTTATGATTTTCTTAAACGTTGTTGTTCGATTTAGTAATATTATATCAAACGTTGTTCTATCAAACAAGGGTGAACCGGTTTATACAAGTAACCTAAAGAAGGGGTTACTTAAACGTTGGTTAAGTCATTTATCGTTCCACACATTTTAACCGTGTAAAAAACAGCTGTATTCTAGTAGTAGTAGGATACAACTGTTTTTTTTTAATTATTGATGAAGTGATTCAATTTGGGCGGGCGGGTTTCAGAATGACGTATCCAAATTTTTTTTGGTCTTGGCTTTGAAATTACTCCTTACCTAAAATATTAGATATCAGCATTTTGCCAGCGACTTCGTCGGCGAAAATTATGATATAATATAGCCTATGATACTTGATAAAGATGTAGCTAACTAATGGTGAAATAATTTTTCAAATCGGTCGAGTAGTTTTTGAGTTAAATCGTAACAAACAAAAAAACAGTTCACAAAAACAGTTTAGACAAAATGGAAAACTAGGCCTATATCCAGCCTACTCCTATAGATAGAAGAAACTCTCTGTCTTTGATTAGTTCTTATAAAAATGACAATTTCGTCTATCAGGAACAGGATAAAGAAGCTAGATAATTTCAATATCGAGTTGCAAGCGAATCCAGATCGTTAACCAAACCGAATGGCCGAGTATGCCATTGATACGACGCCATTGTGTTAGCGCCATGCATTCATGCTTCGATTGTCCTTGTGCCATATAATATGTATGTCCTATTGGTTGCTGCTGGAGGCTAGGCAGTGGCTTCTTCTTAGTATGTCTGTAATTTAGGGATGGCAAGCCAAGATTCAATTCTGCTCTGTGTACTGTCGATGCAAGCCAAAGTATTTTTGACTACGTTTTATACATGTACTATAAGCTTGTTGTGGATCAAATCAAAATATTTTTATTTCACATGGGCCTACATGGACACTTATAAAACGTCGACAAAAAGGTGCACGGTTCGGATTGGTCGTTTCTTATGGAGAAGTACCGGCAAGAAACTCCATGGTTACTCTTTTAAATTGTATTATAATTGGATTGTATATAAATTTAGTTAACTCGGCATTTAGAGGTATTTAAAAAAATCGAAAATTTATACACTCAAACCATTGTGCTGATTTAGAAGCATTAAATATTACGGGGGTCGTGGAGATATTTAAAGTAAAGTTATAAGTACCACTATAAAACTTGTGAAAAACTTGGAACTTTGACCACCAATAACTCCGTAACTGGAAGGTTCCCAGGTATGGTCTAGAACAAGAAAATTATCGCAATGATGGAGAGAACACGTGCTTTTCGGCTTCGTTAATGGTGTGATGGGTATCTTTACACCCAATATGTGGCCTTTTGATGGCAATAGCTGTTAGGGGTTTATATCCAGAATTATTGAAATAAAGGCTTCTGATGATTTAAGAGCTGTATTCTGTGCAAAGAATAACAGGACCGATTTTAAAATTCTGTCACAATTATAAAGCTACATCTTTACCGAGTAACGTTATAGGCTATATTATTATATCACAATGTTCGCGGACGAAGTCGCGGGCGAAGTGCTAGTCTATACAAATAAATAAAATTAAATTATCTTTTTGCAATATTAAAATAACCGCTTTTTACTACATGCACATGAATGTATATACAGTACATATGCCAAAATAACATTTTTTTTACAGTTTTTGTCTGTCTGTCTGTCTGTTTGTTCCAGCTAATCTCTGGAACGGCTGGACCGATTTTGACAGGACTTTCACTGGCAGATAGCTGACGTATAGATACGGAGGTTACTTTTTAAATTCCCATCGGTCGATGTCGCAGGCACAACTAGTATTAAATAAATTCTTAACAGCTAATCTTTCATGCAATGAGACGTGTTTGTGCATAATTGCTAACTAAAGATGAGTAGGCGTTACAGTAATAACGTTGGTATTCTAAACAATAGCAATTAGGGACCATTAACCAAAAATGTACCATGTATCAAAATAGTTGGGTAAAGGCTAGGCAGGATGATTCCCAAATATTTTGCGGTCGGCTTCCAGTCTAACCGGATGCAGCTGTAGCCTACTTGAAGATCGACTCGTGCGGCTGATAATATACATATAACCACGAGAGCCTCCTTGCGACAAAAACATAACTGGTGAAATCTGTGTGTATCTACTATAGGTACTCCATAACCCTGCGGCTATTACAGGCATCATATTATATTTCGCATCACAATTTTTTATTGCGTATCTCATTCCGTTTCCAAAAATGTCTATATAAAATTTATCGGGAATTGTGTGTTCCTATTGATATATACATAGTACCAAACACCGCGTTTTCTCCGATATTTGAAATTGTTATCATAAAATCTATTCGTGTCAACCGCCACGCTTTCTTTCCCGAAAGGGGAAGACATGACTTTTGTTGTCTTCATGGGGCTGATAATGATTCCCATATTATGTGATGCGAGAGACGGCTGCATCTATACAAATAAATAACATTGAAGTTTATTATTTATATTACATATGTACATATTTTACAACCTAAAAATACATCTAAAATAATATACACGGTGTAAATCACCTCATCACGAAGCCGTTTTTTTTTTTTTTTTTGCGGATGGGATAACATCAAATGACTTCTCCCGCTCTGGGCGGAGCGGGAGGGAGTGTCAGACTTGTACTGACTAAAACCCACCCATGTTATTTCTTAGCCCTTTGTGTTCCAGGGCCGCAGTATCTCTTTCGAACGACCCGCAGCACGAAGCCGTCAACCAAGCATTCTGTACATGAAACTAAGTAACTTTACGCAAAAAATATTACTGGGAAACGACTTTTTTTGGGGGGGTGTAAAATCATGTTTTGTGGTAGAACTCAATGTAACGCACTCAAAACATTGTGCTGGTGGACGGATTGAATAGTACGGGGGTCGTGGAGGTGTTTAAAGTAAAAATCTTACATTAAAAACTTGTATTTAAAAAAATACTTGTCAATAAGTTGGAAATTTGACCCCTAATATCTCCGTAACTAGAAGGTTCCCAGGTATGGTGTAGAACAAAAAAAATATCGCAATGACAGGGAGAACTAGTGCCTTTCGGCACAGTATAAATATGGACAGTATGGAAACTAGGCCTAGTTGTAGAAATAAATACCTACGCTCCACTACAGCATTAGGGTTGTCACTCTTAATGTTTTCGAAATTGAACTGTATTTATAAAAACATCTGATTCTGTGTTCTGTAGTGATCAAACAATCGAGTTAAAATAACTAGTTTACAAATAAAATTTAAATAGGTTGGGCCAAGGTCATCCTTTTCTAAGTTGAAACGCATAGTACTGGGTTTTAACCCGAAAATACGTGTGACTATAGTTAAAATACCACTAGGTACATAACAAATATCCTTATTTTACACAATTACAAATTATTTTCTGAAATATACTTTCGTCTACTACGACATGTTCGGAATGCTTTATTATTAAATTTTATAGTATAATAAATTCTCATTCTAATGAATAGCTTCTTTAAATAAACTATTGGGAAACAAGGACAGGGTACTATAAAACCGATTTTGTTTAATACTTTGTAAATTAATACAGTTATTTTGCAGTTTATATGTTCTCTTTTAAAGCAACAACGAAAAATTTCATCGTATTGCCGACATATTGTAAAGATAAACGCAACCACTCGTCTTGACGCGGCACTCACGACTGACAGCACCGCGATGTCCGCTTAGAGGTCTCGTCGATTCGCGTGTTTGTGTGAGTGTGCCGTTTCGAACGTTAAGTACGTAGTTTCCGTACTGTTCATATTTATACTGTGCTTTCGGCTTCGTTAAGAGGTGTTTTACACCCTTTATGTACAAGTATCAAAATTACAGGGCGTCAAAAAATTTGTCCACATCGCTGTCAACAGGAAAAGTGCCCAAAACGCTGCCCGTATTGCCACGTTGGATGACAATGCTGATTCTTTGGGCAATAAAGAGGCCAGCCCTCTGATGGTCATATGAAGAGTCGACTAACCGTTTGGCTATATCTCGAAACAATAGGTGGGCACTCGGGCCCCATGGCCCTAGTATTGAAGTGTCTGTGTGTAATTTTGAAATAACAGGTTTTAACTGAGAGCATATTATTATCATGAAGTAATCTGACTGTTCCAGTTCATGTCCGAAACGGCTGAACTGATTTTGAGGGAACTTTTACAGGCATATAGCTGTTATTATAAGAAGTAACTTATACTAATTTTCTTTAAAAAAAGAGAAAGTTTCCGTGCAAACAGATTAAAACACCTGAAATTGATAACGAAGATTCAAATAGGGAAAAAATCTAATATATAAAAATTTTGTGTCGCGGTGTTTGTTACCAAACTCCTTCTAAACGGCTGAACTGATTTGTATGAAATTTTTTGTGTACATCGGGTAGGTCTGACAATCGGCCAAAATTTATTTTTCATACCACTAAAACCCATCAAAATTTCCACGCGAACGAAGTCGCGGGCAGCATCTAGTTTTTGGAACGAAGTTCCTTATCGCGCGTTGTGAAAGGGGGCTAGACGGAAAAAATTCTTACGAAAAGTTGTCACGACACTTTTTGCTATAGTAAGCTATTGTAAGCTTTATTTCTTTAAAATAAAGTTGAAATTTCCTTAAATTTAAGGAAATTTCAACTACACAACGTAACAACGTAATTACGTACAATTGGGGTGTGTATGTGAGTAAGGATAGATATGATTATTATTTTGAGTGACCGAACTACAAAGTACAAATTCGGTTGTGCAGTTAAGTAAGACGTATTGCTTCGAATTAAGGATTAATCTTCCTTAAATTAAATATTTTATTTTTCGCACACTAACTTAAATCTAAAATGTATTGATATTATGTACGTGAAAGGAACTTCGTTCCATCCGGGTGTCCCTTGACAACTCTCAAGTTTTTTTTTATAATAATATCTCGCGGACGAATTTCGTTATCGAGTAGCTCGACTTATTAACTCAAGGAGCCCAACGACATGACGAACAAAATCGAAGAATGGACATTGGTCAAAGCGAATCCTTCCCGCTATGTCCACGATTTTTCTTGGTTATGATGTTTTGTCTTTTGCTTCACCTCGACCTCGATGTCAACGGTGATCGCAGTCAGATCACAGATGCACATATGCCCTGTTTACCTTTACCTTTTCTGTCGACCCCATAATCAATTCCGTATTCTAACTGACTTTGTACTTGGAACTCAAGAACACAAATTCAAAAACCTAGCTTTTTTCATTCTTAGGTATAGAGCACGTTACCAAAGGTTATTTTCCGAAACATAACATCGCGCCTGTAATACCCGAAGGCTTAGGCAGAAGAGGTGCACCTAATAGTACGTACATTTCTATTGCCATCAACCGGGCACAAATTCAGCCTCCGTGGCTGCTAATGAGATATTCTTGATGGAAAAACCCAATAACACTTTGACCCAACCCGGGAATCGAACCCAAGACCTCATGCTCAGCAGTCACACTTGCAACCACTAGACCAACGAAACAAATGGTAATTAAAAAGGTTTTCTATACACAACTAAATAAAATTAAAGTGTTTGTTTGTAATATTAAAATAACCGCTTGCTTACTACATGCATATGAATGTATATACGGTACATATACCAAAATAACATTTTTTACAATTTTTGTAGGTCTGTCTGTCTGTTTTTTTCCGGTTTATCTCTGGAACGGCTGGACCGATTTTGACGGGACTTTCACTGGCAGATAGCGGATGTAATAAGGAGGCTACTTCTATTTTAGAAAAAATCTAATTCCACGTGGACGAAGTCGCGGGCACAGCTAGTTATTACATAAATCGAAGCTTTCACTACCATTATAGACATTTACGACAGATGTAATAAAAAAAAATACATTCTGAAAATTTCCTGTGCATGCTCGCCAACTAACAAGCCCGTCTGTCCACAACAAAATCTAAAAACGAAATATCCAACATTTTGTTTAGTGCCTCAGAAAAAACATAAAATTTAAATCAAAGCAAAGCTTTGTATGCTAATTAATATGCAAGTGAAGTTTTTTTAGCTTTTTGCGATATTTATTGCAAACGGAATTGGACGGATTAACGGGTTCCTCGTTTATTTTTTGTTTCTAATGTTTTTATTCATTTAATCGGCTCGTCGGGTAAATGGAGAAAGAAAGCAATCTGAATTGCTAGTGTTATTTTTGAAGTGAAGTGGAAACAGCTGTATTTTTAGGGTTCCGTACCCAAAGGGTCAAACGGGACCCTATTACTGAGACTTCGCTGTCCGTCCGTCTGTCACCAGGCTGTATCTCATGAACCGTGATAAAGCCCCCATACAAAAAAGTTGCTCGGTTTTATAAATAATGGTACGGAAACCTTCATGCTCGAGTCCTACTTGCACTTGGCCGGTTTTAAAAATAATACCCATTCTGTATTACTTCAAAAATATAACACCAAATAGCAAACCAACAAAAACATAGGAAGTCCTTACCGAATTCATCCCATTCGTGCAGGGGATGAAAAGGGGTTCAGTAGTGATTAGGTGTAACAGATCCCGTGGGATCTTCATGTTCAACCATCCTGAACACGTTTCACTGCTGATAAATGTTATTTTAAACACGTTCTCTTATATCCTTGTGATAAAACGGTGGTATTATTTCGATTTAAAAAAAAAAAAACCTACTTATATAATCACGCCTATAATCCCCGAAGGGTTGGACAGGGGTGTATCCATTCGTACACCCACATTTTGCCAGTTATACAAGTTGTTATTTTGCATCCTCGTAAAATTCAAGGAGGTAACTATGCCAATGATTCTCGTCCCGAATCAATAATAAAACGCGTAGTTTTTGTAGTTTATTTTTTCTTATTTACGGAAATCGGTAAGTGTGAACCACCCGTGTTTTAAACGCGGCCCGTCTGATCCTCACCCTATAACTGCGCTATCACACATACAAAAAACTCAAACGTTTATTTGATCATTTCTTATTGACTAAACCACGTTAAGGGGGTTATTCTGACAACCTTACCCAACCAAAAAAAAGCAGCGTTTATTAATATTTACCTAGGTACAGTCATTTTAATTGATTACTAATGTCTTTTGTGACAACCTCTTGAATTTTGATGAGGATGCAAAACAACACCTTGTATTTAAGTTCCATGTAATAGGGGTGAGCCTTTTGCCATCAACCGGAGACAAATCCAGACTATGCGGAAAAGAAAAGTGTTTGATAATTGCTCAACGTTTTCCCTGTTTGACCGTAAAATCAAACTCCTGACTTCATCATTGAGCCTACTACTTCATCAACATTCCTATTAGGGCCTTTTTATTGTCATGCGCGCCACACGTGCGCCGGCATGGCGAAAATAATCTGCTCTGCGTGCGGCCCGCAACAAAGCATGCGTGCCTGGAGGCCTACTCTCTTTCTCCGAAACGTAACTTCGGCAACGAACGAAAATTAAACGTAGTTACGTTTGTGACCCTACTCTATATTATTTGCGGACGTGCACAAGAACATTCAATACATTCGTTTACGTTAATTGTCTGTGAGAGCAGCGGTGGCCCAGTGGTAGCAGCCCCGACTTACGAGCAGTAAGTCGTAGGTTCAAACCCAGGCAGGCGCATTACTTTGTGGAATTTATTTCATCACCGCTGCCCTCAAAAACGGTGAAGGAAAACATCGTGAGGAAACCGGCATGTTCTAGAACTAAAAATTCGAAGACATGTGACATCTACCAACCCGCACTGGGCCCGCGTGGTGGATTACAGCCCATTCCCTCTCATAGAGAGGAGGCCTGCGTCCCAGCAGTGGGAACAATATAGGCTGGTGATGATGATGATGAATTGTCTGTGAATTCGAACTTCTTGTGTGCGTCCTCAAATTATATAGAGTAGGGTCACAAACGTAACTACGTTTAATTTTCGTTCGTTGCCGAAGTTACGTTTCGGAGAAAGAGAGTAGGCCTCCTGGCATGCAAGTGGGCGCTAACACGCATGACAATAAAAAGGCCCTTAGAACGAGAGCCTCCTGACATGTTTATCAAGGTTCTTAGCATACAAGAAAAACACAGGTCATTTCCTTAATACAAAACACAGAGAATTAACTCTCCACAAAGGCATAGAATAAAGAAAATTCTAAAGTGTGTCACCACAAAGGTTTTTCTCGTCTGTGCAACGTTTTTGTATAAAAAGGACATCTTCTTTGCAATAAACTTACATCCTTTGAAAATTGTGCGGTGTTTGTCATTTGTTTTTTTTTTAAACACGAAACACTTAAGATTTTGCCTGCACCATGGGTACTTTTACAGCGTAGATTTCTAAGCAAAAGTCTGGCATGATCATCATCATCAGCCCATATTACAGCTAATCTAGGCTGGATCACTGCTGGATATAGGTCTGCACACCATTCCACTCGATTTTTGGTACCTTTCGTTCAGCTACTACCAGCCACCCTGCGAAGATCGGGGCTCCACCGAGCCCCACCTTACGCTTGCTGATTCTCGGCCTCCACTCAAGAATACGTACGCTAACGGTCGTCGGTTCTACGGCTTATACAGGGTTATTTTTAAAACACCGACAACCTCTCAGGACTATGTTACTAACATCATAATCAATAACTTTTGTTCTATGACTTTTAAAAAATCATCATATTTTAGTTTATCCGATTTTCATACAAAAATAATAATAGTTAAATTGAACGCTCTAAATGTTACGAAGTCTATGCGAAGCAAAAAAAAGCGATAGTACAATAGTGAGGGGAGCATGGTCGTATCATTTAGAGCATTCAATTTCAATATTTTTATTTTTGCATGAAAATCTGATGAACTAAAATATGACAAATTTTTAAAAGTCATAGAACAAAAGTTGTTGATAATGATGTTAGTATCATAGTCCTGAGAGGCTGTCGGTGTTTTACAACCCTGTATTTATGACCAGACTATTGCCACTTCAGCTCGCTTATTCTTCGAGCTTTAAAACCCGTAACTTGCACATAAATACCTATCCACCTTAGCTATTGGTGAAAATAAAGTATCAAATAAGGCTTTGAAACTAAACAAAAATTGTATTAGGGCAATTTTATCTCCATTTTAATTTTTGCATGAATACCTGGGTTCGATTGCCACGTCGGGCAAAGTGTTATTGGATTTTGTATTAGGAATTTCTCAGTAGCAGCCACGGAGTCTGGATTCGTGCCCAGTTGATGGCAATAGGCTCGCCCCCTTGTACATGGGACTTAAACATAACTGGCAAAATGTGGGTGTACTATTAGGAACAACTCTGCCTAACCCTGCGGGGATTACAAGCGTGATGTTATGTTATGTTATTTTCATTTATTTTACTCGCAGTCCAGTAAAGCGTAAAAAAATATTTTCTCTGTACGAACATCAACATTCTTAACCGTGTACATGTAATTAAATGAAGCCTGTCTGAATAATCGATATTATTGAAAGCAATCATATTCAATAATATAGATTATCATTAATAACCCGGGAACCGGAATTCCAAGAAACACACCAATCGAGCCATCAAATAATCTAAAGTAGTTTTTCCCCTTTTCAATCAACACAAAAGCGTATAAATGTAAAAAGAACTACATATATATCTACTCATATAATACCATAGTATAACACAGTACAGGTTACCTGTCTTACCAATACAGAAGAATACCAGTATTTTACAAGAACCCACTGTCTCTCTGACCTCCATAGGTATACAATTGAGGATGCAAAACAACACCTTGTATAAATAACTGGGATACCTCTTAGATAGATTGATTTCCAGTATTTCGGGCTTCTGACTTCTCGTAATAATTGTCAAAGATATGCGAAGAAAAACCAGGACAAATACCTATATCTTGCTTTCCAAGGCGACGAAGGTTTTCAATAAGTTGGAGACTGACAGTGATCAGATACCATATTTGGACTGGCCTCAGAAAGCGCTGCTTTAAAAAAACCATGAAGATTGACCCGTGCGCCTGTTATTATTTTGCAACGACCCAGTATACTTATACATGAAGCCAATGAATATGTAAATCTAATGAGAAATCCCCTCACAGGTTCCCACCGCCAAACTAACAAAGCTATCGATTATAAACCAATGGAGGCCTAGGCCTTCAAGGCCACGTCACGAGTCTTCAAATAATTCAATGCCCCAGAAGATTGCCTAAGTTTTAGGGGCTGTGGTTTTGACTGAGAATTACCCCTTAGCCCTTGACCCACCCGGGTGTTAGAAAAGGGGATTGGAATTGATTTTCGATTGTTTCCAGTCAATAGCTCTTTGCAATTTTGGTTAAATAAAAACATTAATGGAGTAAGTGTTTGTTTAAAGGGTACACTAAAATTAGAAGAAGTAACGTTCTTATTTTAGTATAGAACTCTTTTAGTTACTAATTGTAACTGGCAGTACTAAAAACGACACGGTAATTAGCGTTAGTCAATCTAGTTAGCGTCTGCAATTAGTGTTTTGGAATGTAAAATCTGGCGTTCTGTGTGTAAACTTGTTCGAAAAGTTTGTTGAAACTCCCATACAGTGATAGGGAACGAACCTAAACCTTTTATGGTTAAAGACTGCCTACCTTACCTCCACAACCCAGTAAGTATTACGTACAACGATATCCGTTGGTAAGACTGGTTGACAGATTTTCTGGCCACTGACTACCTGTAACGACTGTCAAAGTTCTACAATTGACAGCACTTCGAGCGAGAATTCTCTTAACCTAAAATCAGACGTAGGTACAACTTGATGTATATTTTTGTCTACCTTGATTGATGAATCTGATAGTCTGTTGGATAAACCAATAATTCTTTCAGAAACTGGAATCGATTTCGGAACCTCACGGTCAGTGGTCACAAAGCCACTAAACCAAAGAGGCATCTTATCTCATCGTATTTCTGCTAGATAAAAAAGACAGGAGCTTTTTTATCTCGCCTTGAATTTAAACAACAACAAAAAAAAACTACGCGTCAACATTATGCAATCATTGATCAGGACCCAACCCGGCTTATAAAGGGAACACGTTCAATCTTCCGTGATGTGTGAATAAACACAATGTTTGGACCTTATTCTACTTTATAGAGCAAACACTTGCTGTTTTACTATGATTTGTTTTGCTTCTCAAGATCCTTTTTTGAATTAGGGGCGTGGAAAGCAAACAAGTTTGAGTAAGACTTTTGGTAGTCCAGTAACTTTATACATCAATGCTTGCATCAAATCCGGTAGTTCTGATTATTTGCAGACTAGTTTATGATGTTAGCCCAATAAATATAGCGCTGAACGCAACTTTTTCAAAAATCCAAAAAACCGCGTTTTTTTTCAGATTTTGGCCATTATAAAAGGAAGGGGCAAAGGACTAGTTTTTTAGGGTTCCGTACCCAAAGGGTCAAAGGAGATGCATGCGTGCTGCCTGCAACCTATCGTATCATACATGTTTTTATTGTCATGCGTGCCACACGCGCGCCGCGTGGCGAAAATCTTCTGTGCGGGCGGCCCGCAACAAGCATGGCCGCCGGGCCCACATGCGGGCGCAAACACGCATGACAATAAAAAGGCCCTTAGAAAGAAAAAAAAATATAGTGCGTGGAGTCCCTCCGCGCGGAAGAAGTGAAACTTCGTAATACTACACGCATGCGTTGGAGTGCCACGCATGCACTCTCACTCTGTCTCTTTCTATTCCCCCTCCATGGTAGCGTTAAACGTTTAACGTAAACTTGTTGGAAGTCGCATAAGAAGTTTCACTTCAAAAAAACATGTGTCACGATTTAAAGGGCAGAAGACAAAAGTACGAACGCTAATGGAAGATTTTGGCAAATATGTCACCAACTGAACAGTCTGTCTGGATTACCAATGGTTGACAGGCAAATGCCTAAGGTATTAATTAAGTCTACATCTGGTTCAACCCGTATCACCTTTTAAAATATGCATGTAACTCTTGTTCATTTATTTAATTGAACAATTTATAACACGGTCACTGGCACGACATACTTTGAACCCAAAAAAATTAAAACTTTTCACGCGGTTTTTCATCCCGTGTTAATAAATTATTCAAAAGCCATCGCATACGTTAAAAAGAGCTTGATAACAGACCGAATAACATAATAATAAGCCCTTCAAATATGTCTAAAATGGTAACTAATATTATAAATGCGAAAGTAAGTGTTTGTTTGTTTGTTACCTCTTCACGCCAAAAATACTAAACCGATCATCCTGAAAATTTACATATACGTTGTCAAGTATACAGAAAAGGACATAGACCATCATCCATTTCATCCCGGAAAAAAGTACAGTTCCTGAGGAAAACAACAATATAGCTATATTCTTATTCTAAGAGATGGTGCCACATGTCCGAGCCGAAAATTGTCAAATTCTAAATTAACGTAAGCGAAGCAGCGGGAAAAGCTAATATTAATTAAATTGACAAAAGCGTTGAAAACGGAACAATTTGTGAGCATCCATAATTAAATTGTTAATAATTACGAAACTAGTGTCAATAAATTAATATTTGTGGGGATTGTGTTCATAAAGTATATTTAATACTATTGATTTAGTATTAATGTATTTGGATTCAGTGAATATTTAGTAGGAGATGTTTAATGTGGGTTTGTGAGGGGACGTGCGGCCGTGGGATCGGCTGTATTTGGTGACGGGCATGGCGGGGAACGTGGGAATGTAATAAGTAGGCAAGGCTCCCTAGGCTTGACTTACGGTAAAGATACGAACCGTGGGGTTTATGTCAGTACGAATCCGACATAAGCCTATAGTATGTTCTTCACAGACGGAGTAATATATGAGGATTTCCCCAGAAAAAACACATTTAATTACTTTTCTAGTAATATTCAACCCTTGCTATGAATATAGCCCTTTAAAAACATACATCAATATAATTGACTATGAAAACATTATGTCTATTCAATAAAAAAATCAGCAAAAAGGTAAATCTACTTAAGTATTTGCCTACCTTTTTAGTAACAGAATTATTCCGAGCACTTGACTTATTGAACTTTTTCAGCCAGTCAGCTTTGTAAATTGATTGAGCCTGATAAATGGTACGGAGTATAAGCGTATGTAAAAATGTATTGCTTTCTGTACGTTTTATTCACGTGTACTTTTACATTACTGTACCTATTCAGAATGTATTCATTGTGCAGGATCTATATTCCGCTTGAAGGTAGGCTGCTTTGAACGATGACCTAAATAATCCTGTTTGGCAATGAACTACCTCGTTGGTCGAGTGCTCGCGACTGCGAAGCATGAGGTCATGGATTCGATTCCCGGTTCGGACATAGTGTTATTGGGTTTTTCCAACAGGAATTTCTCAGCTGCCACTCAGTCTGGAATTGTGCCCGGTTGATGGGAATAGGCTCTCCTCTATTACATGGGACTTAAAACATAACTGGCGAAATATAGGTGTATTACGTACACCTCTGTCTTACCCTTGAGGGATTACAGGCGTGATGTTTAACCGAAGATTCGTATTTTTCTACGACTCAACGGAAGCTTAGGCGAAGTTTTAACAACTAAAAACATACACCGTATAAATCACCTCATCACGAAGCCGTCAACCAAGCATTCTGTACATGAAACTAAGTAACTTTACGCAAAAATTATTGCTGGGGAAACAACTTTTTTTTTGGGGAGTGTAAAATCATGTTTTGTGGTAGTACTCAATGTAACGCACTCAAAACATTGTGCTGATGGACGGATTGAATAGTACGGGGGTCGTGGATGTGTTTAAAGTAAAAATCTTACGTCAAAAACTTGTATTTAAAAAAATACTTGTCAAAAAGTTGGAACTTTGACCCCTAATATCTCCGTAACTAGAAGGTATGGTGTAGAAGAAAAAAATGATCGCATGGACAGGGAGAACCAGTGCCTTTCGGCTTCGTTAAGAGGTGACCTTTATAATATGGTGCTTTGCTCTTTTAACCTTTTAACAGATTCTGTACAGGTATAACATACAAAAAAAAAAAAAACGGGTTGCACTCCGGGAGTGCCGGCAGAAGTGAAAACTTGAATATTATCTTTGTGCATTTTTGATATTTTGGAATGGTTAAGGAATAATTTTGCACGAATTGCTTTAATTAACAGTATAAAAGTACTATCGTTTATGTGGGAAAATACAATATTCATTTATTGCGCTATCGTACATAAACATGACAATTCTAATAACATTAAAATTTTACACTTCAGAATTACTACAATCCGTCTTACGAATTTTACCTCTGGAGAAACCGAAGGTTTTGTTTGTGCATAAGATAATTATCCAGTTTTGGAAACCCAAACTCAATGTTAGATGTCATAAAGTTCAAATTCCTTCGTAACCTAATGTCAATCCGTCTTACGATTTTTGCAGTTTTGGAAACCCAAACTCAATGACAGATGTCATAAAGTTCAAATTCCTTCGTAACCTAATGTCACTCCGTCTTACGAACTTTTGATCTGATGCGAGTTTAACATTTTAACCCATCACAAAAGTGCCCAACGCCGCTGAAGAAGTTTTCACTTAAAAAAAACTGGCAACCATAAAGAAAAGCTTAAAATAGGTAATGTAATTTCTCTTAATTAGCATAGCTACCAATGCCTACCTACTAAAACTAAATGGACTTGCACAGAGATCAAAAATGACTATAAAAACCTTCAAATGTGGCTTAGCAACAACTCTAAGAAAGAAAAGTCAAAATAAAAAGGTAAGTTACTTTAGGGATAAAATTAAATAATTTTCGGGTGACCTTTTAGACAAGGTACTCCAAAATACACTCATGTTGCCATGTCTGTAATTACTCTCGTCGTTTTTGAACACATTTTAATTATAAAACAGGTATTCATGAAGGTTTCAATGAACAAAGAGGATAAAGTTGGTAGATTATTTATAAAGTATTGACCGCAACGATGCTTTTTTTTAGTATCCCACTTCATGGATAGCCTCGTTCATGTTTTCGAAAGTCAATGGATATTGTCATGAATACATGAAAAACGATATTCTCCCAGGAGACAGTTCCAATAAACTAAAGCTTAGAAGAGACTTTCAATAGGTTTCGTATTTCTAGATCGTCTTTCCACTGGGTTTTCAGCACGCATGACCACTGTAGAAACAAGTTTTGTCTACGGAAGAATAGACATAATGGCAGATAGACCATGACAATGTGTCAATTGGTCTATTCTTCCGTCGACATAACCCGTTTCTACGGCGTGCTACGCGTGCGAGACGAGAGTCAATGTAATTGAATACATTGACTCTCGTCTCCATCGTCATCACATAAATATCATGTATCAGTCATGTCATCATCATGTATCATGTATCAACATGTATGTTGTGTGTGTGTGTTTTTTTTTTGTTAATTTTTGTTTAATGTTGTGTGCACTTGTGGCATGAGGCAAATAGACTTATTTTATTAAATTATGATTAATAATAAAAAAATAGTCATAAAAAATTCAATGAACTATAATTGACCAAAATGTTTCGGACATTTCGGTCAAAAGTTCATTGAACTTTTGTGTGGTACAGCTGATTATTGTATCGCGATTTTGATTACCTTTACTTTATCCAGGACTTCTTATCATTTGACTGTGGACCATGACATCACATGGTTCAAGCGACTACATGCACCAGGTTCTATAAATCTACACAATAGTCGACATAGACCCCAGATTTTTTTATATCGACGACGACACTCATTAATCGACAGTAAAGGTCACTGCCTACAATACTGTACCAACGCGTGGCCGTTACATGAGCATCAGACACGAATGAAGGCTCATTGCAGACGATACAACGCCTACTATTTATCGCTGATGGCATGGTAGGCTTTCATAAACGTGTGGGTTGATATTGTGCTTCCCTTTGCAATGGGTTAAGACTGTGTGGCGTCATCTATCATAGCAAATACGAACTACGCATCACCTGACCTCACACTAGAATGCTTCTTATTTGCTAGATTAGAGATTATATTGTATATACAGCGTTGACGAAAACCTCAATGGGTCAAGAAAAAATTGCAATTTGTCCTATACAATTGAGTCGAGCAAGCACTAAAGTTTTTCGCGATTATATGGTGATCCCTTGGATTCCGCACTAGATTCGACAACCGTCTGTGAAAAGGGAAAATCCCATTTCAATGGAAGGTGACGAGTTTTAAGCCCTGTCCCTCATACCTTATAAAACCTTAATAATAATCACCTTAAAGTCAAGATCCAAAATAATGGTAATGAACTCACCCAAATCCTCATTTGTTGTCTCAGTCCAGCCAACTTGACAGATCACGTAATTGTCCAGTAACACTGCAAAGAGAAGCGCACGCCACGCTACTTTCGCGCCAATTCCACCCGCCATCTTGCGTTCAATGATGAACTGTCATTTTGACGTAACGTTCTACATTGTCTTTTGTCACTCTATGAGGGTTTGTGTACCTGTAAGAGAAAAAAATATTCATTTATTAATTGTTTTTGATGTGGCAGAGAGGAGAATATTGAGATAGATTTGTGGAGTGACCAGATTGGATAAAGTTAGGAAATAGTTTATAAGCGGAAGTTTGAAAGTACACAGAAGATGAAAGGGAACCGTCTGTCTTGGTAATGACATTGATGAAAAGGGATGAAGCACATGAATGTAATATTGGATGGAGAGGGAGAGGAAGATCATAGAAAAGATAGATGTAGTGTGTCAGGAATGAAATAACACAGAAATGAGTAGAAAATGCTGTGACGGCTGACAGAATGGAAGCAGAAAACGTGTTGCGCCGACGTGATTGATGACACAATTCGTGCCTGCTCGATGGCAATATGCTCACCCCTATTACATGGGACTTAAACATAACTGACGAAGTTTGAGTATACTATTAGGTACACCTCTGCCTAACCCTTCGGGTCTTGCAGGCGTGATATTATATTTTGTTATAAAAATGAAAAGTAGCCTATAAAACTTAATTTCTGAGGTACAAAAAGTTGCGACAGATTTTCAAAAAAAATTGTTTCTAATAAATTCTACAACAAAAAAACTTTTCTAATTACTTACCTAATAAACTTGTTTAGTAAACACTAAACAAGAGTTAGGTTTCGACAACCAAACAAGAACTTAGTTCAAGCTTTTAATACCTAATACAATTCAGGCTAAAATTTAAACCTTCAAACTAAACCTAAGTTGGAGAGACTGCACTTAGAACACTTACATTTTAATATAAACTACAATAATAACCGTAACTTATATAATGTTTATTAATTAATATGGGACCACCGCGCGAGCTAGTAACATAAAAAAAAAAATATATATAATAGATGCTGGTCGAATACATAAATACCTCATTGGTTATGTATTCGAACAGGATTCAGGGTTTATTTTTATTTTAGAAGTCAGTTTAAAATTAAAAGCACTTTCTTGGATTTTTAACTTTAATCAACGGGCTAGCGTAAATCAAAAATCAATGCATAGAACTGGTTTAAGGTTCAACATTCAATATTCAATCCCTTGTAGGCTACGTCGACCTGGAGAGGTTTCCACGTTTATATCTGAATACTCAATAGTCACGAAGCGACAAACTCAAAATGTCACTCCATATAAATAGGAACACCGCAATGCTTTTCACAGCTTTTACGCGTTATACATATAAACTTTACCGTACCATGCGTGTACGTCTAGGGACCTTGAAATGGATGCTTTAGCAAAATTCTAATATTATGAATAGCGTTAACGTAACTATTTTTTATATTTTTAAATGTTTTTTTATTGATTTTTTATATAGGAATATTTAAAAATTTCAGTAATATGTAAGAAAATAAATAAAGGAATGAATAACGTTTCAATTCGTATCATCATCATCATATCAGCCGTAGGACGTCCACTGCTGGACATAGGCCTCCCCCATGGATTTCCAACAGGACCGGTTGGAAGCGGCCTGCGCCCAGCGTCTTCCGGCTACCTTGTCTAGGTCGTCGGTTCGTATAATGGTCACAAATTGACAATTCTTAATGTTAACTGCGTCTGTGACCATTTCATCCAGTATGCTTTATAGCTGATATTTCTCGACGGCATGTAAAGCCAAATCAGAGGCCCATGGGCGGCACAAACATTCTGACACCAAGTTAGGCACCAACCACCCGATAAAGAAAAAACCGGCCAAGTGCGAGTCGGACTCGCGCACGAAGGGTTCCAGGCATTATTTTTAAAAACGAGCAAAAAAGTCTATCTTTTTTGTATAGGAGCGGGGTTAAATATATATTTTATTCCTTTTTTAGTATTATTTTATTGTTATAGCGGCAATAGAAATGCATAATCTGTAGAGATTTCAACTGGCTAACTGTCACCGTTCATGAGATACTGCCTGGTGACAGACGGACGGACGAACGGATAGCAAAGTCTCAGGGTCAGTCTAATAGGGTCCCGTTTGTCCCTTTGGGTAAGGCTTTGGTTTTTTTTTTAAATACCGATGAAAATATTCTATGTTTGATAAGGATGATGTACTGAATACATAAGTGGTTTTTGCGACAGTGTCCCTTTAACCCTATATAAAGTGAAGGCCTAATGATGTATCGGAAGGGGTCCGAGAGGGCCGATGTCTGCCAGGGCTGCGGGACTGCTCGAAAGAGATACCGTGGCCCTGGATACAAAGGGCTAAGAAGGAACATGGATGGGTTTTAGCCAGTACAAGTCAGACACTCCCTTCCGCTCCGCCCAGAGCTCGGGGGAGTCATTTGATGATTACTCATCCGAAAAAAAAGGCCTAATGATGTATTACTTTCATAATTCCTCATTCACGATTATGTGACTTAATCAAGCCTCAACCCCAGGTCAAAGCAACCATTGAACTTGGAATCCTAAATGTTAGTTAACATGCAGACCCGTAACCTCAGGAAAAGGTTAATATGGCCATAAACTTAAAAATAACGCGCCCTTGGCCGCAGTGTAATAATAATTTGTTGGCGAGAAACAAAAGGTAAATTAAAATATTTTGCCGTGATTTCTAGTGTTGGTTGGTTATAAGTATAGTAAGGTATAAGGTCGGGTCTACATAATAACAGCCGCCCGGATCGATCTTTAAGGTGAAGCCGTGCTTGCCGAGGTTGGTCCGTGGATGGGTGGCTACCCATTACATCCCGAGTTTCCTCCGTTCCTCGAAAAGCACGTTAAGCCGTTGGTCCCGGCGGTCATTTGTAGATCTTTGTCAGTCGTTACAAGTTGTCAATGGCCAGAAATTCTATAACCATTATTACCGAGGGTTTTACCTATTAACTGGGTCATGAAAGTCAGATAGGCATTCGCTTCATGTAAAATACTGGTATTCTGCTGCATCCTGTTAGACTGAAAAGCCGACCCCAACTTATTTGGGAAAAGACTAGGCAGATCAGAGAGATGATGCGTTGGTTAGAAATATGCTTTGCTCAGTAAGGCCTATTTCAGAAAGAGACTGGAGCCAGTCTCGCTCTGAAATAGGCCTAAAAGCTTGATTTCCAATCTTTGGCTTATTTCCTACTAGCGGAAATAATCATATACGAGTAGGACTATACCATCGAGATTAAAAGGTTATTATGTTGTCACAGGTTATAATATTTAATTAATTCATAATATTTCATCCTACCTAATAATTAATTAGTAATTAGTGACGTAAATATACATACAGGGTGTAACGGAAAGGGTATATACATCCTTAAGGGTGTGCTACAGACCATCAAACTGAACATGTTTCACATCATAAAAAAAAAAATTGCGGCAAAAAAAAATTATCAGCTGCCTATACATTTGGGTCGAATAGGTATTGCAATTTTCTATGGGGCAGCAGATATTTTTTTTGCTGCTAATTTTTTTTTATGATGTGAAACATGTTCAGTTTTATGGTCTGTAGCACACCCTTAAGGATGTATATACCCTTTCCGTTACACCCTGTATAAGATAGTCTATGTTAAATACAACATGCTTGGTTCGCTAACAGGCTAGCTAAAATACATAGATCTCGAGAAAGACATACCTAACACTTTCATACCGTACCCAAAAAATAATAAACCTCTCAAGATTCTAACGCCACAAGCCACGGTTAAAACATAGTTAATTCATCCAAAATCAAATTAAGCCTATTTTATAACAAAACAATGTTTTCATCGTAATTTACTCGTAAAATACAATGTAGTAATAACATCGTTGTCAAAACTAAATCACGCTTCTAACATGAAATCACGATAAGATCTTTTAAACCTGGCCCGATACGACCTAATGACTAAGGGTTTAGGCTGTGAATCCATTGACGCATACAAATGCTTGAACATAACGCGAGAGAGAGAGAGAAGCAGAAAGAAGTGAAATTTGGATATAGGGGGTAATTATAATCAGCAATGTTCACGTTGCTGATTATAATTACCCTCTACTAATTACTACCTACCATCAAACTGTAACCCCCGAAGGGTTAGGCAGATGTGTACGTAATAGTACACCCACATTCTGCCAGTTATGTTTAAGTCCCATGTAATAGAGGGCGAGCCTATTGCCATCAACCAGGCACAAATCCAGACTCCATGGCTGCTACTGAGAAATTCCTGATGGAAAAACCTAATAACACTGCCCGAATTGGGATAAGGGCAAGAGCATGATGGGATTGGTTATAAATAAAACACCTCCTCGACTCTGCTATTCTCGGTTATGGTGAACACTGGGTCCAGCGGCGAAGGTGCAGAAAGAGAAGGCTTTCAAAGCAAAAAATGTTAACTAACGCAGCTGCACTAAACGTGCGCTTAACTGATCTCCATTCTACTAACTGGTTATGTTAACCTTGGTCTACACGTCTTGGCGACACTACATTAGTGGCGCGAGGAGGCCAAGGATCGGGGCGAAAGGCTGGTGCAGCGACAGATAACTGCAATGCTGCTCCAGGTCATGGTGGCGGAATGGCGGAGGAAGCTTGACCTTCCCTCCGCCGGCCTCGACACAACCGAGACGATCCGGCCAGTACTCGACGACTGGCTCGGGAGGAAACACCGCTCCCTGTCGTTTCGGGCAACGCAAATGCTTTCGGGGCATTGCTGTTTCGGAAAGTACCTGTGTCGCATAAGCAGGGAGCCAGACACCCGGTGCCATCACTGCGTTCACTATTAGGAGGATACGGAGCGGCATACGCTGTCAGACTGTGCTGCATGGGACGTGCTGCGCCGAGCTCTAGTAACAGAGATAGGAGGAGACCTGTTTCTGCCGATCGTTGTTCCCGCGATGGACAGCAGCACAAAGTCCTGGGATTCGGTGGTGTCCTTCTGCAAAACCGTCATGTTGCAAAAGGAAGCTACGGAAAGGGAGAGGGAGATCACGAGCTCCTTCCCATCCTACACCAGACGCACTAGGCGTCGGTGGAGGGCGGACAATGCCCTCTTCCGTCCCCCCTAAACAGTTCCAGGGGTGAGGGATTCGATGACATCCATCGCCCCCCATCAAACTGGACCCGAAACGGCGGTGCGTTGTGTTCCATGCGCGCCTCTTAGGCGTAACGGGGGGAGTTCACCTCACTCACCCCCGGGACGAGGCCCGCACAGGTCAAGCGGGTCGGCACTAGTCCGGGGCAGTGGAAGTCGCATTAGATCCCCCTGCCCCGCGACGCAAGTGTGCGTGGGAACACCAGAGAGACCCCTCCACTCTCCCCAAGGTGGAGGACATCCATCGAGGATTTCCAAATCGTCAAAAAAAAAAGGTCAACACCTCTCAGCTCCAATGGAAAAGCACCCTTACTCCTTAATATAAAATAAGTTCTTATTACAAACTCAATCAGCCAGGCGACTTTAGTAAGCAACATAATTTAAGTACATAACTTTGTTCCTAATTATATTACTTGAATAAGTCAAGGTCAGAAACTTAATCGACTCTGCTGTAGGTAGACTGAATTGCTAACTATTCTACAGCGTTGTTGAATTTTTTGGAGAAGTTTATAGATAAGATGGATATCGATGTCTATCATAATAGAATGTTGATCATAACATAATGCCTGTAATAATCATCGCTTCACATCAGGCGAATTGCGGTCAGTCTGGCCTATTTAGTATATAAAACCGGCCAAGTGCGAGTCGGACTCGCGCTCGAAGGGTTCCGTACCGTTATTTATAAAAACGAGCAAAAAAATCATATTTTTTGTATGGGGCTGCCATACAAAAGAGACGGAGCTATACAGGATGTCTAGCGCCATCTCTTTCCCACACTGGAAAAGGAGTAAAAAAATTATGTTTTTAAGGCGTCATGGTAGGCCACCTGGACACCATTTTCCTGGCTACTAAAAAAATCCTCATGAAAAAGCCAATACCACTTTGCCCAACCTAGGGATCGAACTCATGACTTCAAGTTCAGCAGTAGCGCTTGGGACCAACTAGACCAACGAGACCTTTGTAGGTAGATCAAATTACTAACTATTCTATCGTCTTGTTTAATTAGTTAGATAACTTTACAGACATAATATCGATACTTCATCATGATAATAGAATGAAATGATAGAAGGGAAATTTTGACGGCACGGTTGGCGCAGTGGTTGAGCGATCGACTGAAGCGCTGCGTGTCGCGGGTTCGATTTCCACGCGGAATAAATATGTTTTGTATGGCCTACAGATAGTGTTTCGGGTCTGGCTGTTGTATGTGAGTTTGAATGTTTGTAACCGCACCCACGATACAGGAGAAATTCCTAAAGTGGGTCAAAGTTTTTAATAAAATTAATAATTATAAAAAAACTTAAAAAACCGACTTCCAAAAAAATCACTAAAAAGTGGAAAATTATTTTAGTTTCGGCAGTCGATGACTTGGTTGTTTCATTTACTTTTTTGCCACCGACTTCCGAAACTAAAGTTATTTTCCACTTTTTTTGTGCTTATTATGGAAGTCGGTTATTTTTTTTTTTGTAAAAAAGTTTTTATTTTAGCCTTTTCAGTTGTGCCTCGTTATAGCTTTCAACTTTTTTTTTTAAATTCTTATTGGTACACCTGAAAAGTGCATACCGTTACAATTCCAACAAGCCCAAACACAGCTAAGACACATTGCCTTATTGTGGAGTTCCGAAGCCTGTCTCTTGGATTCATCATCAGATCTGATGGTAGAATGGTTCTTAATGAATGCTTCACTTGTTGTAGAGAGTACCAAAATCGCTGTACGTTTTCCTATAAAATTTGAAGAGTTCCCTCGATTTCGCCAAGATTCCATCATTAGATTCCAACTTGGTGACTATGGGACCATTTGGGAAGTATACCCTTTCCAACAAAAGAAGAATTTTTCAAATCGGTTGGCAAGCGACGGAGTTATGCCCGAACAAACACAAAAAATAAAAAAAATACAAACATCCGAATTGAGAACCTCCTCCTTTTTTAGAAGTCGGTTAACAAACAAATAAGGACATGATTAATTGATTATATCCCGTATTACCTCACCCATATAGAAGTTTTTTAGAAAAAGAAAAGCTGTTCCGTACATGTTCACCATGTGGGTAGATACTGCAGTTTTATAAAACAGCAGCCGGCCTAGCATGACCGCCGTAGAAACGAGCTATGTCTACGGAAGAATCGACAACTTGACAGATATTTCTATCGTCCCAAGCATGGCGATATTAAGAATGAAGAAAATAAATGTTTCTTTTCTTCAGTCGACACAAGTCTACAACGTCGAGCATGACGACCATATTTTCTCTTCTTTTGACATTTGGGGGTAGAAACATTACTTCTGACAAATGTCAAACTGGTCTTAATAAAAACTAAATACGAGAAATACGTTTCGTGGTTGCGTTGAGTTACGTTAAAAAGGTTGAAATGTTATGTAAAATATTTAGGTTTAATTTCGCGAAAAAGATCCAGGCCTGGATCCAGGATGCAGCAACACCATCCCGCCCACGAAAAATGAAAAACTCGTGCAATTGGCAACTTTTTTTTGTTAACTAAACGTAACCTTTTAACTTTCCATAGCAACGTCCCCGTTGCTATGGAAAGTATATGCTCGGGCAGAAGAAATGACAAGTTGTAAAGAAAAGATTTCTTGTCGTTTCTTGGTAGAATAGAGATAGAACGGTCATGCTAGGGGGGCAGGTGTAGGTTGTTCAGCAGGTGCAGGTGTAGGTTGGTCTGCGGATGGGTGACCACCCATACCGAGTTGTCTCCGCGCCTGTAAAAGCTCGTGAAGCCGTTGATCCCGGCTGTCATTTGTATCGTAGATCTTTTACAGTCGTTACAGGTATTCAGTGGCCCGAAAGTCTGACAACCAGTATTACGAAGGAGTATCGTATTTCCCAGTACTCACTGGGTTGTGGAGGTCAAATAGGCAGTCGCTCCATGTAAAATACCTGTATTCTGCTGCAAACGGTTAGACTTGAAGCCAATCCACACATAGTTGGGTCAAAGCTAAGCAGATGATGATGAATAACAATACAAACTTTTGAATTATGAGACTACCAAATAAGACCCGCGACTCCCAAAATGACAAAGCTTAACAGCCAAGTTACACATGCCTCCCGAATCACACAGAATTAAATCCAAGTCATCTTCTCAGAAAATTACAAACGAACAAACACTGAAGTAATCAAAAACTAAGTTTGTGACGTCAGAAGTCAGGTACCAGAAGTTTAATTAATGGTACACAAGTTGAAATAACTTCTGAGTTTGGTACTTGTAAACAGATAATTTTAGTATCATAAAGGGGTCGTAAAACGCCAACTTGTACTTGCTTTGAACTATTGATTTGACGGATGGGAAATCATCAAATGACTTCTCCCGCTCTGGGCGGAGCGGGAGGGAGTGTCAGACTTGACTGACTAAAACCCACCCATGTTCCTCCTTAGCCCTTTGTGTTCCAGGGCCGCGGTATCTCTTTCGAACAACCCGCAGCCCTGGCAGGCATCGGCCCTCTTGATGACTACCCTGAGTTTTAAAGAGTAAATAATGACAGCCGCATAGGTCAATCATTTAGGAAAAGCAACGTTTGCAAGGTTAGTTTGTGAATGTTTGACCGTCCACTACATATCAAGAACCCGACATACCTCGAAAAGTACGAAAAGCCATTTTCCAGACTGTCATTTTTGTAGATCTTTGACATCATCATCTGCCTAGCCTTTTCTCAAACTATCTTGGGCTTCCAGTCTAACCGGATGCAGGTGAGTACCAGTATTTTACTTGAAGCGACTGCCTATCTGATCTCCATAACCCAGTAACTGGGTAATACGATACCCCTTAGTAAGACTGGATGTCAGACTTTTAGCTTCTGACCACTCGTAATGACTGTCAAAGATCTACAATTGACATCAAGGACCAACAGCTTAACGTGCTTTCCGAGGCACGAAAGAAACTAGGTATGTAATTATAGTTACCCATCTACGGACCAAACTCAGCAAGCACGGCTTTGGCAGGGTGCGCGGCATCCCCAACAGCGTACTGATGATGATTGCCGACAGGCTCGACTGTCCATACATACGACGCTGCAGTGACTTGCACGTCACCTGCAGTCGTCGGCTGTCTACATAAATTGTGACAGGTGTAATGTTGATTTCTTATTTTAGTTTGTATTTTGTATGGTTAATTGTGTGTCGTGTATTATTTGTTATTATTGAATTTTTGTGTATTTTTATGTATTGAATGATGAGTCTTTGTCACTTTAATAAATAATAAATAAATGAAATTAACCTTAAAGATCGACTCGTGCGGTTCTTATTATTTAGCCACGAGCTCCTCCTTTTGTCGATCTTTGACAGTGGTTATGAATAATCACTCAGTGGCATGAAAGTCTGACAACTAATCTTACCAACAAGTATCGTATAACCGGTAACTATGGGTTTTTAACTGGAAGTCGATAAAAATAAAGTAAGGAAATAGGCTTATAGGTCATAAAACGTCAACATTTTCTTGGTCAAAACTGATGAAGTAAGACTATTGTAGACATCTCTTCTGACCAATAGATGTTAACAAAGATTTCTAAGATGATGATCATGTTTTAATCAGCGTCAGTACAATACATTTGTTATACAAGGTGTTGTTTTGCATCCTCGTCAAATTCAAGGGAGTAACTATGCTAATGATTCTCGTCCCGAATCAATAATAAAATGGGTAGGTAATTTTTATTTTTTTTTCTTTTTTACGGAAATCGGTAAGTGTGAAACACCCGTGTTTTAAACGCGGCCCGTCTGGTTCTTGCCTCATAACCTCGCTTACACACATACAAACAATATCAAACGTTTATTCAATAACCACGTTAAGGGGGTTATTCTGAAATACTGACAAATTTAAATAACCAATAAAATCAGCGTTAATTAATAATTAACTAGGTACCGTAACTTTAATTGATTATTTATGTCGTTCTTCACCACCTCCTGAAATTTGACGAGGTTGCAAAACCACAACTTGTATTTACTTAGTATCTGTACAAAAGTCGAAGTCGACCCAACGCCGAAGGTCCGTCTGTAGCGTTGTGAGGATCTCAACTGAAATTAGTCGAGTGATTCTAAATGTCACTATTAGTAAGTAACTAGGGACCTCACTAAAAACGCGGCACAACACTAGTTCTTGACGGGACGCTATGGCTCTGTCATTTCGTTCCCGTTGGCTTAGCTGAATATATACTCTGACCTCAGGATTCCTTGTGCCCCGACTTAGGGTGAGTTCCACATTAGTTAAGTAATTCTGCCTGTCATGCCAGATTCTCTGCGCTGGATAACCTATATGGATTTCATCACCTAAGTGATATCTGATTTCGCATGTGTCTATGCCACGTGTGGCTAGTAGTTGTCCAGCGCACAGGAAACTGTAATTGTGAATGTATTACTGCTGCATCGAGGTGTGTAGTGCTCCTTACTGTGTTATTTGTAATTGTATACTCTATGCATATTAGATGTTCATACTTAACCTAACTTTTCATCTGTCATGGTGCTTGCTATGTTTGCCCACTTTTACCTGTAAACCGCTGCGATGTACTGAGCCTACACCTACAATGCGTCCCATACCGTTCCTTGGTCTACAAAGGGGAGAAGCTGGTACATCGCATGCGGCTTTCTGCCAACTGTGTTGCAACGCATCTAACATGCGCACCCTATGGTGCTTCCAGGGTTCACCCCACGGGCTTGGGGCTGTGCCCCTGGCCCACTCCTGCACGCTACCCCAGCACGCTAGCTACTGCTGTGCCAGTGCGCAGCCTACCCTGCGCACGTGGCTCTCCGCTCGGGCTTGGTGCTGTGCCCTAGCCTACCCCAGCACGCTACCTACTGCTGTGCCGGTGTGCAGCCTACCCTGCGCACGTGGCTCTTCGCTCAGGCTGAGGTCTGTGACGCTTACCTACTCCTGCACGCTGCCTACGCACTCCACCTATCAAGCTACCTACTGCTGTGTCCGGTGCGCAACTACCCTGCGCACGTGGCCTTTCGCTAAGGCTTGGCGCTGTGCCCAGTGGCCTACCACCACGTGAGCCGGTGCCTGCGCAGCCTAACCTGCGCGGCCTGTCTATGCGCTGCCTGTGCGCTGCCTGTCTGTGCGCTGCCCAGGCCTTGACCTGCCTACCGGTGGCCTACCGCTGAGCCGGTGCCGACCGGCCCCCACGTCTGCACGTGCTGCCAAGGGACGGTACCCTTTTAATTAATAAGTGATAGTGAACGGAACAGAACATAGTGACAGTTACCCGCGACCTAGTTTAGTGCTCTTAATATATGTATTAACTGGTCCAGCTGTTTTACTTTACCTACCTACCTATTTGCTAACGGCCTGCGCAGCCTACCCTGCGCAGCCCTAACCGTTACACGTCTTATCGAAAATGATTGATGCATCCCTAAGACACCATACAAATTATTATTGCAAGCTTGTAGTGTCCGAATGGCAACCAGTCTCACAAAGGAGTGTCGTCGTCAGTACTAACCGGGTTGTGTAGGTCAACTAAGCAGTCGCTCCATGTAAAATACTGGTACTCAGCTGCATTTGATTAAACTGGAAGCTAACCCCAAAATAGTTGGGCATGGCTGGGCACGTGAAGATGATGTAGTATCCAAATGCAATGCAAATACCTCCCTACACTCCTACCACTTCTTTCTAGGTCTGTTTATTAAAGATAGCCACACAATATATGTAACATAATGTGCAACTAAAACAACAATAATGTCCTACACTAACCAAGGCTAAACGACTGTCACAAAAAAGAACCAAACCCACAAAGCACCAACTTTTTTTACCACTACATGCACTACCAACTCCTTTAACAACCGAAAACGCTAACAAACGAATCCATTATACACTGTCGTGCATAAAAACCGTACCACAAACATTCGAAGTGAGCTGTAAAAACAGTTGACTCGTTTTCATAGATTTTTGCGACGGCCCATTCATGGTCAGATTAACCGGAGTATAACACACCCCGCAATGTATGTTAATGCCCCCTATCACTGTCCGACAGCGAAGCGTTATTTGCATTGTATCGAATACGCTGGGGGAATCTGGGGTGTAAGGGTATGGTGCAAGTGATAGCGGGGTTTTAGGAGCGGATATTTTTTGGAGGATGAAAAAATAGAGATGGATATTGCTCGAGTGTTTTTTTTTTTTAATTATAAGGTGTAGCTTTGCATAGAAAATTGTAATTAAAGAAAGTTCTGTAAAAAAATATCGTGATAATCAAAATTTAACGGTATATAAAGTTTCCCAGCCGTGATATGAGTATAAACTGTTGAAGAGTTCTGAAAGAAGAGAAAGAAAGAAAATAAGTTTATTTGGCACATACCACAAGTACACACAACATTAAACGAAAATGAACACAAAAAATACTTAAATATAAACAAAAGAAAAAAAGGGTTAATAATTGTGTAGCTAAATAAAACAAAAAGAAAAGAGGGATAATTATTGTGTGCCTCACGGCTGCGCCAAAAAGGGCCAGTTCAGCAAAATGCCAGGCAGCTAGGCTGCCTGACGCTGGTTTTCAACTGGACCTGCGAATGTGATGTGACGGACGTAAAACAGCTTCATATTTTGTGTCAGAGTGTATGTGTATGTGAGACGGGTACTTAGATAAAATAAGATTGTGTACAGCAATAATAATAATAACAAATAAAAAATAAAAAACTACGCAATACGATTACCAAAATAAGTGCCGAGTAAAATAAGAAGGTAAACAAATGGGATGAACGCATGACAACAAACTAAGGATCTAGAAACCTGTTTCGCACGTTGCCAGATTTCTAACGCACACTACATTTCATTACTTACGCTGCGAGCAGCCAAGCACCACGGACTTATAATTAATACGGATAGCGTTTTATCATTTTTAAGTGTGGGTTGCATTGTCAATTATTTTATTTGTCATGCCAATCGATACATATGGTAGTTATGTAAGCGGAATATAACGACGTCAATGTAAAATTAAGACAGAAGAGGAACTGGATAGTCAAAACTTGCGTGGATAAACGAATAGTAAGAAGAAACAAAGAGTAAGTGCTAATTAATAATAATATATGTGCATAAAATGCCATCGGATTATAATGAGAGATATATTTCTTTAATTTTTGCATTAATTTTTATAGGTTTTCTACATTAAAAAAGTTAGCAAAATAAATGAAACGCAGACCAAACACAGGATGTTCTACTGCCAGTTTAGTGGAAAATACGGTGATATTGTGCCATCCCGACGCGACGCCACGCTCCACCCGTTCCAGTCACATGCATGTAGGCCAGGCCAATGGGTAAGTTTAAAAGAAGTCAGTTTAAACGTGCGCATACGATGCAGTAATGCATACTTGTATAACTAGGTCATGTTTAGAGTGCAATTTTTACATGCCGCAGGTCTCCTAAAAAGTGCAATGGGACGCAGCGGCGCGCTTAACACGACGGCACCCTCCACCGGAGGATACAAGTATAATGAAACATCACAATCGAGCCGAGCGTAAGCAAGCGCTGTATAAATTCCCACTAATGTAAATAAAATTAACTTCGTCAACACTATTGAGCAGCATAGACGACAAGTAATTATATAGTTAATAAGGTAGGCAGGTTCAAACATCATATAATTGATACATTTAGTTCGACCATATCGAGTTTTCGTTGCGCTTCCACTAGATAATGCCGTAAACGTCTTCTAAATGTGTCTATTGTGTTTATCAATCTAATTGGTGGTGGCAGGTTATTCCACACTTTGGATGCAGCATACCGAAAGCTACCTCTGAATGCTGCTGTGTGATGAGGGTGAGTCGAGAGTTGTTGCGCACATTGCCTTCTTGCACATTCACGTGTACTAGCTACCCAACTAAGTTTGTTAAATAAATAATCCGGTTTTTTATATTTAACAACACCAAACAGAAGGCACGCCAGGTGTAGTTTGCGTCTGGATTTCATTTTTAAAGTAGAATGCTTATTGAGGTAAGGTGTTACATGACTTCTGCGGGGAATGTTGTAACAAAACCTTGCGCACGCGTTTTGTACCCTTTGTATGAGCCGATCTGTACGAGCTAGTAGGCGCGGGCCGTACACAGTATCGGCATAGTTCAGCCTAGAAAGAACTAAAGATTCTACAAGTTGTTCCCTTAGCGATTCGGACAAATAAGGCCTCATCCTGTACAAGACCTTCAGGCGATAGAAACAGTTTCTTACCGAGTCCGCTACGTGTTTTTCAAAACGAAGGTCTTTGTCCATTGTAAGACCTAGATTTCGCGCCTCATACACACGCTCAATTGTATCGCCCATTAGTTCCAGGTCAAAAGTCGGAGGCAGACGAGCCAACTGTTGTCTAGTGCCAAACACCATAAACTTTGTTTTTGATGGGTTCAACGATAGACAGTTCTCTTCAGACCAAACGGTGATTCGCTGAAGATCTTCATTAAGATATTTAATGGCACTGTCATATTCTTCAGGCCTAAATGAAATGTAAAGTTGGACATCGTCAGCGTATATGTGGTACTTGCATCTGTGGAGGCTTTTTATTATGTCCGCACAGTACAGAATGAAGAGAACTGGACCCAAAATAGAGCCCTGCGGAACGCCTCTCTCTACAGGAATTAGTGTTGACCTTAGAGAAGTGCCGTCACTCAAACGAAGGTCAACAAGTTGTTTCCTATTACTTAGGTAGCTACGGAACCATTGGATAGTTTCACGGTCGCAACCGTAGTAATTCAACTTCGATAGTAATAGTGGGATATTAATAGCGTCAAAAGCACGGGAAAAGTCTAACAGAACCAGTATTGTGCACATTCCCTTATCTTGGGCAGATAATATATTGTCAGTAACATCTAGTAAAGCAGTAGATGTGCTGCGCTGTTTTCTGAATCCGGATTGTAGATCAGGTAGAACGTTATTTTTTTCTAGAAAAAGCGTTAGTTGGCGGCTAACTATTTTCTCTAACACTTTAGATAGACATGGTAAAATACTTATAGGGCGTAAGTCTTTTAGAGTGGATGGATTAGAATTTTTCGGCAAGGGCCTAATGGAGGCAATTTTCCATTGGTCCGGGAACGTTGACGTCATTATGGAGCGGTTAATTATGTCCGTTACAACATTTAACGCGTGCGGCAGGGTCATGTTAATCATATCTAAGGAAATGTTGTCGTAGCGTTCTCTCATGAGAAGATGATCCTGGCTGGACCAGGTCAAGACTGTCTTAATAAGGTATTGTGACCAGATTAGAGATGTGCAAAATTTTAGCTCAATCGATTGGAGGAACTGGTTTAAAAATCAGTTGCAAGATTGGAACCATACATACTAACATCTGCCTAGCTCTTTACCAACTATTTTGAGGTCGGCTTCCAGTCTAATCAGGGTTGGGTTGGTATTGGGTTTTTCCAACCGGAAGAACTGGATTTGCGCCCGGATGATGGCAATGGGTTCTCCCCTATTACATGGGATACTTAAAAATAACTGGCGAATTGTGGATGTATTATTAGATACAAATCTGTCTACCCCTTCGGGGATTATAGGCTTACAGGCGTGATGTTATACAATGTAACTGTGTTAGTCCAATCTAGATTTTCTATTTATACCGTTTGCATAGCCTTTACCTATGTTGACCATAACAACGGCTACCAGACTAACCAGACACAGCTACATTCCCGAAGTAGATTTTCTATTTGAACTCATAATAATTATGGAAAGGCTAGGCACTGATGAATTATAAACCGGTTTTTTATTCGTGAATTTGAAGTTTGGATGTAATACTTTACTTTTAAATTTTTTAGTTACAAGGTGATTCCTTCGAAATTTAATGCTTGCGGTATGAAGAACCGAGTGTTAAGTTTTTCAACCCCCATGGTAAAGGGAGAATCCTCCGACCAGACAGTTGTGTCAGGTTTTCGGTTTAAGTCGCGTAGAACTTTAATAAAATCGCCATTTAGGAATTTGATGTTGGTACTTCCTTTGTGGCATAGGTGGTAATTTTTGTACCATGTTGCAGATGTTTATGTAATAATTTTTGTAGTGCCGCTACAATGTGGGTTCGAACCCAGGCAGGCGCATTACTTTGTGTAATTTATTTCATCACCGCTGCCCTCAAAAACGGTGAAGGAAAACATCGTGAGGAAACCGGCATGTCCTAGAACTAAAAATTCGAAGACATGTGACATATACCAACCCACAATGGCCTGCGTCCCAGCAGTGGGAATATTATAGGCTGATGATGATGAAAACAGCAATTTACTATTACAAAACTTACCACAACTATGCACTTCCTTGTTTCCCGACACTGTTTTTGATCCATTGTAAAATATAGATTGTGTGTCAGGAGACACAGTTTCAGCTTATAAGCTAGCCATAAAATATTTGATTGGAGCCCGTAAACTCATGAACTGACATTAACTTCAATACGGAAACATGTCGATACGATTTTTTATAGCAAACATTTCCTTTAAAAACGATAAAAGCGGGCTGTTAAGGCTTATTTAAAAAATAGAAATGATTTAGGTAGTTTGATTAAGAAACCTGATTTTTTTTGCTTACTTTCAGCTATGAAACCGAAAAAGGAAACAAAAGAATGCATTTTCGTGCATTTTCGGGCCTACTTTATTACAGAAACAATAACGGTGCTTTTCTTTCCATGTCATACTCGTGTTAACCAAGACACACAAAGTAAAAAAGAAGAAACAAATATTTTATTAAATATAAACAAGTAGACGCAATTATTTTATTATTATTTATCCCCCTTATTTATTTTACAAACATACAATTTACATTTTTAAATATTTTTACAAAATTATATACAAAAAAAATTAATTATTATTTATATTGAAAAGAAGAAATAGTGACGGAAGCAATGAAGTTATATTCTCTGTTACTTCTAAATGCTGTCGTAAAGCTTACCGCAGCTGTCAATCGGCACGCTATCATTTTCAGATTCCTGTGAAATAATTTACCCGCTCCGCTACCCGCTCACAGTCACACCGCAGTCTTATCAGGCCATCCTTTATGAGTCCATTCGTCCGGGTTAGTTCCACTTTTGCATATATGCGGTTTTTCTTTTCATATTTATGGTCATCACAAGTTTGTGATAGCATTCGTCTCGCTTTGTGTACGCTATTGCCTTTTTTGGTTTTCAGGTCAAAGTTTCGGTACAATTGGCTTTTTGTGTGATAAAAGGATGTTTTCGGGTGTGAATAAGTGAATGTTTGATTTGGATGGGATTTTCGGGGTTTTGTTAAGGTTGGTATGAATTTTTTAACGTGTGTAGGTAGGAATATTATGTTGAAAAAGCTCGTGACTAAATAATAACAGCCTCTAGGATTGATTTCCACGATAAGCCACGCTTGACTGGGTTGGTTCGAGGAAGGGTGACCACCCACTTCTTATACCGAGTTTTTCCTCTGTGACCTCGTAAACCACGTTAGCCGTTGGTCCCGGCTGTCATTTGTAGATCTTTGACAGTCGTTACGGGTAGTCATTGGCCCGATAGTCTGACAACCAGTCTTAACGGTATTATATTACCTATTGCTAACTGGGTCGTAGAGGTCACATGGGCAGTCGCTCCATGTATAACACTGGTACTCAGCTGCATCTGGCTTGACGTACGGAAAGACGACCCCAAGATAGTTGAGAAAGACTAGGCAGATGATGAGGTAGGAATGTTATACATATATCGATTAAATTGATTCTACCACCACCCCAACAGGGGGACAATTACATACAGCTCATTTGTAAAAAAACTTCACAGTTTTTCGTTTTCATTCCCAGTTCTGTGTATGGAAATACAAAATGTTATCTAAATAGTGTTTCAAGAAGCAGTTTGGAAGCGCCTGTTATTTGGCAGCAGGCGGGGGCGATGCTAATAATGCATATGGAATGCTAGCCAAATGGAATTGCACCGATCTTTTGGTTATGTTCACTACAAGATACTATTTTTGAGTTATTGGTTAATAAATACTGTTAATACTTAGTAGGGTGGCCGGATCGATAAATAAGTTTCACGGAGAAAATTCCGGTCATTTTAACAAAATTCCGGATTCCGTGAAAGTGCAATATACAAGCTGTTGTTTTGCATTCTCAAATTCAAGCAGGTAACTATGCAAATGATTCTCATCCCGAATCAATAATTAAATGGATAGGTATTTTTATTTTCTTATTTATAGAAATCGGTAAGTGTGAACCACCCGTGTTTTAAACGCGGGTCGTCGGATTCTCGCCCTATAACCGCACTTCCATACATACAAACAATCTGAAACGTTGATACGATAATTTCTTATTCCTTCCTCATTCATTTGTCATACATAAACAACCATAAACAACCAAAAATAATCAGCGTTTATTAATAATTAACTAGGTACCTACCGTAATTTTAATTGATTATTTATGCCTTTTGTGACAACCTCCTGAATTTTGACGAGGATGCAAAACAACACCTTGTATTTTTAATGAGTTTTTTTTTTCAAGGAAACATTAATTAAAGTAGATCGAATTTGCTTTCCAAGGTACGGGAACTTAGTATTTAAAGATTCTCAGTATTTCACTGCCTGACCTCATGGTCTTGAGTTCAATTCTCAGGACAAGTTTTATGTTTTTTATGTTGACATAGTTTTATTGTTTTTTTTCCATCAGGAATTTCACAGTGGCAGGTGGCAATAGGCTCGCCTCCCATTAGATCGGACTTTAACATAACTGGGGGAATGTGGGTATACTACTAGGAACGCCTATAATTCCCGAGGGGTCGGGGATTATAGGCGTGATATTTCACTTTGCCTGACCTAGAAATTGAACCCAGGAAACCAGCCTCTTAAGAACCCCCAAGCTCATCAAAATAAAAATATTTTATTTTACACAGGCCTACATGGGCACTTATAAAACATCGACAAAAGGTGCACGGTTCGGGTTGGTCGTTTCCTAAATAGAAGAACCGCCAAGAAACTCCATGGATACTCTTTTAAAATCATCTAGATTTACAATATTTGAAATTACAGCGTTAGTTCTTAAGTATGGGAGGACAGCGTAGACCCGACAATAAGTTGTTGCTTACTACAAAAAGTAGAACAAGATAAAAAAAAACAATGTCCACACATTCACAAAAAAAAATTGTGCGTGGAGTCCCTCCGCGCGGAAGAAGTGAAACTTCGTAACACTACACGCATGCGTTCGAGTGCCACGCATTCACTCTCGTTATTTTATTGACATTCTAAATAATATTTTATTGTTTTATTGTTGTACACTTTTATAACATAAGTTTATTGAGGTTATTCTACTCATGGAAATTGAGCGAAGGCTGGTCACACCGAACAGTCGAATGCACGCCATCTTGCGTCTCTATTAGAACTACGTAGTCAAAAATCTTGTAATACTGCCATCTCTTAGTGAGTTTTAGAAAATATTCCCCCTCCATGGTAGCGTTAAACTTGTTGGAAGTCGCTTAAGAAGTTTCACTTCAAAAATAATCAATACAAAAGTAAAACTAAAACATTTTATGAACACTAAATTAAAAAATTGACATCACTCGCGCTTAAACTAGTAAACCACCGAGGTAAAAAACTTCCTAGTAACATATCTGATATTTATCTAGTACTTGGTTACATCATTCATGTTTCCCGACACTGTTTATGGTCCATAGTAAAATATAGATTGTGTGTCAGCAGATACAGTTTCAGCTTATAAGCTAGCCATAAAATATTTGATTGGAGCCCGTAAACTCATAAACTGACATTAAGAGGGGACTCTAGTGGGCCTTTCTCCATACAAACGTATTCTGCTGTTTTCTTCTTGGATAATGCGTCTAATTATTATTTATAATTATTTATGAAATTATTACTAATAATTATTTACTAATTATTTATTAAAGAATTATGACAATCCAAAAACCTCAAAAAATGCCCGTTTTTACCGCTATGTTCAGACGACTATCAGACAAATTAAATAAGTTTTTAACAAAAAAGAAAATAATAGAAGCATAGATATACTTTTCTTCAAAATTTTGATATAAGAATTTTTAGATCAGTTTAGTTTTGATGGAGAAAACAGCGGAATACAAAACGTCTTTTGGTCAAGAGTTTTGTAGGTAAAATCAGCCTGAGCTGCAGTTGTCCCTTTCGCACTTTACGGGGGCTTGGTCGGGAGCAGCGCGATGGCAATAGTTTCTTCAAATACCTATTCTTCAAATTCCTCGAGCCTAGACTCCCCTATTAAGGCATATCCACTTTATTCTTTCGCTGTATGAAATCAGTATAAGTACAAAAAAAACTCTACCTAATTCCGACCTCTGGTTATATGAAGCAGTAATGAGGCTTTTTTTCCATGTCATATTTTTTACCAAGCTGCACAAAGTAAAAAAAAGCCAATAAAGGCCTCATTGGTCGAGTGGTCACAAGAGCGACTGCTCAGCAGGAGGTCCTGGGTTGAAATCCCGGGTCGATCAAAGTGTTATTGGGTTTTTCCATCAGGAATTTCTTAGTAGCAGCCACGGAATCTGATTTTTTTGCCCGGTTGTTGCCAAAAGGCTCGCTCCCTATTACTAAAACAAAACTGGGGAAATGTGGGTGTAATATTAGGTACACCTCTGCCTAACCTACCCGGGAAAATATACCGTGAAATTATGTATGAGTACCAATAAAGGCTCTATTAATGCTCTAAGGGAAGAAGCACGCAAGTCTTATGTTGATACCTAGGTATAACATACTCCGACGTAACCGCCACCAAATCGTAATAAACCGAAATACCCAGAAAACCAGTTCTAGGCAAACTAGAGATATATCCTAGCAAACGGCAGTGGTTTATGAAATTCTAGAAACACGTCATTTGAATTGAAAACGTTTATGCATATCTCTTCAAGGATATGAGGTACAACGAATAGGATGTTCTGAGAAAAGCAGGCGAGAATACTCTGTTTAGGTACTGTTTCTGTTGTAAAAAAAATATCATTGTTTCATGTAATAGTAGATACAGCTTATTGTAGCTACAGTTATTAGCTGTTTGGGGTCTAAACGCTCGGGTCTTAATAAACTTACACACTGTACAATTACAGGAGGTCTACTCTCTTTTCGGCAACGAACGAACACTAAACGTAGTTACGTTTGTGACCGTACTCTATATAATTTGCGGACGCACATAATAACATTCAATACATTCGTTATCTGTGAATTCAAATTTCTTGTGTGCGTCCGCAAATTATATAAAGTAGGATCACAAACGATACTACGTTTAATTTTCGTTCGTTGCCGAAGTTACGTTTCGGAGAAACAGAGTAGACCTCCAGGATATGTTCCGTGATTCTACAAGGTGTTGTTTTGCATTCTCGTCAAATTCAAGGAGGTACCTAACTATGCTAATGATTCTCGACCCGAATCTATAATAAAATGGGTAGGTAATTTTTATTTATTTTCTTATTTACGAAAATCGGTAAGTATGAACCAGCCGTGTTTTAAACGCGGCTCGTCTGATCCACGCCCTATAACCTCGCCTTGACACATAGAAACAATCTCAAACGTTTATTCGATAATTTCTTATTCCCAGAACCACGTTAAGGGGGTTATTCTGAAATACTGACAACAACTAAAAAAATCAGTTTTTATCAATCAACTGGGTATAAGTACCGTTTAAATTTATTATTTATGTCTTTTGTGACAACCTCCTGAATTTCGACGAGGATGCAAAACAACACCTTGTATTGAGTCGTATATCGCTATTAAAATGCCATTTTTTCTAGGCCATTTGTATCGAAAATAACCAGTCCCTTACAAAATTCATACGGTGAATGTGTGGCCCAAAACATCTAAAACTAATCGTTTAAAAACTGTACTTTTAAAACTTTCCGTAACCTACGGTGTACGACTCATCATTTTGCGTAGCCTTTTCCAACTGTTTTGGAATCGACTTCCAGTCTAGTCTAACCGGATACAGCTGCGCAGCAGCGACTGCCTATCTGAGCTCCACAACCCAGTTCCTACTAGGTAATATGATACCCCCTCTAGTAGGATGTCAGACTTTGTGTTTTCTTACTACAGTGGATTGGTTGGATATATGAATGTATTTTTTATAATCTCAAAGAATTAATGGATAAAAAATGTTGATGCTGTAGCATTTTGATAAACCCTAAAATTTTGCATGCTTTGTTTTATCTCAGCTGAACATGTTTGAACTGGTACAATAGGGGATCGGGCAGGGTAAAGAAAACGACATTCTATTTTGTCCGTCAGACAGGTAATACAAAAATATTAGACACGTATTTTTTGTTTTATCAAAATATCAAAAAATTACTTAGTTAGAACTCATTAAATTGGAGAGTGGGGGCTTACTACGTCACAAGTAGGTATAAAACTTACCTACATGTGACGTCATGCGCCAAGTCAACTCAATATATCTCCGTAATTTTATGACCACGTGAAAAAAGAAAAAATACGTGTCCAATACTTTTCAATAAACTACCCGACGGACAAAGAAAAAAAATAGGATTATCCCCTATTGTATTTAACACCAGTGTATACCATGTTTAATGCAAATAAAAGGTTTATGTTTATGTGTATTCCTAAAGAATGAACCGAAAAAATCCTATTCATGTAGTACACTCGCAAAATGAAAAGGTCAAGTAATTTTCAAACACCTGCATACATTTTCCGCATATCGAGAACTTGTCAACATTTCAAACAGTCATTTGCATTCATAACGTTTGTTTTCAGAAAAAAATCTTATGTGTGGTGTAAAAGAAATTTGCCTTAATGTTACCTCTTTTTTTCTCGACTGTAAAGTCGGAGAAATTAAATGTTTATCAAATTACCAACTAATTGTCATCATTTACTTTTTTTTCTAGGCAAGCGTGCTGTACTCTAGACTGCATCTTCTTTAAGCCTATTATAAAAGTATATTTAAAAAATAAACAATTTGTTTGTGGTCGGTCGGCCATGCTGTGTGATGTCTTCTTCTTCCATATGATACTTCCCTATTGTTTTTTTTTATTTAGTCTTTGCCCCACACTAGGAATTTCTCCTGTGTCGTGGATGCCTTTGCCTTTACAAACATTTAAACCCACATACACAAACAGCCAGACCCGGAACAACTATATGTAGGCCATACAAATATTTGTTCCGTGCGGGAATCGAACCCGCGACAAGCAGCGCAGCAGTCGATCGCTCACCCAGTGCGCCAACCGTGCCGTCACCTCTGATCTGGTCTATTTTTTGGCCTAATTTTAGCATTGAGATTTTGGATGGCAAGCCGGCCATATGGTCACTGGTATTCTTGTTGTCAGCGACACGGATGATTTTTTTCGTCACCCTTTTATTCTTTTCTGCTTTTATACATGTGCCTACATATTTCTATTATTATTTTAAGTGTAAAAGTCACAGTCGAAACTGTTACTTAGCCGTTATGTTATACAGTCGAAAATAGAACCTTCTTCTTTTTGAAGTCGGTTAAAAAACTACAAGTTATGACTAGTTAAATCTATTTTAACAGAAAATTACATTTACTTAGACTTAGACGTGACCTTTTGAAAAACATCGTGTTGTTGGTATTCTAGGTATAACTGAGGCGTTCTCAAACAAAATGTTTTTAACCCCCGACCAAAAAAGAGGGGTGTTATAGGTTTGACGTGTGTATCTGTGTGTCTGTCTGTGGCATCGTAGCTCCTAAACGGATGTACCGATTTTGATAAAATTGGTTTCGTTTGAAAGGTGTTTTAATCGAGAGTGTTCTTAGCTATGTTTCGAAAAAATCTGCTCAGCCGTTCGATGGTGATCACGTCTTTTCTAGTTGAAGGGAAATTAAGAACTTCCACAGGTCTGGTCGATTCGAAATTTGAAATCTTGTCACTTGTCAAAATGGGCATCGCCAGGGGGGGTGGCTGCACCCCCCCCCCCTCACCCCATTGTTTTTTTTTTAATTTAGCTGTTTCGTTTATTGGCGAGAAGTCGCCAATAAACGAAACCGCTAAGTAGACCGCTTAGTACAAGCACAAAACAAAGCGGACCCCCGACGCTAAGACGCTTGGATTATTTTATTTTTGGTATTTTAGAGGTTTTTTGTGTCGGGGGTTTTTTAAATTTTTAATTTAATTTTTAAAAGAGAAATCGCGATTTAACTTAATAAGGGTTTTGGTTTTTTGTAACATATACATACAATTGTATCAACAGGCTATTCCCCTGGCTGTACACGCATAGTCTGTACACACACATTAAGAGCGTTTACGCCTTACGCGGCATTTCATACAAACCTTCAAGTCCTTATTTTTCCAAAATGACAGAATCTGTTCTGATGAAACTTCATACGCATAAGCATAAGCGGTCTCAAAAGTTACTAAAAAAAAAACATTTTCGAAATGTCTTTTAAAAAAAATATATAAGTGGAAATATCTGTTGCTATAGATTCTATAGCAACAGATATTTCCACTTATATATAATGTGCAGGCTTTTTGCACATAGCTTCTTTTGATTTATTAATCGAACTCGATCTTTGACCGTCATGTTTAGGAATGTTATACATTTATACAACGAATGTTCTCGATCACATAAAATACACTTGGGAAAATCCCGGTTATAGTTTGTGGTACTACGGTAATTATTATTGCGCGTCTTTATTGATGAATAAGTATGAACACGGTGTACGCTGTTACGCTTGTCGTTTACGTTTGAATGTTTCTCGTTTAGAGGCGATTCCTTTTGTCTAGCGTGGTTCGCACTAATCATTTCTAAAGTATCCGCTCGGCTTCTAAGGAATGCGATTAGATCGTCGAGTTTAACTTTTCCTCGTGACCCCAGACACGTGGTACCGATGTGTCTTTCCCATTCTCGTTCCGTAGAAGGATCTAGTTTGTTGACAACAAGGTAAATAATTAATGTGTCCCAGTTGACCGTGGGTTCATTTAAAGAGTTTAAAGCGCGTAGATTACGTAATATGGTATCGATTAATTTTCTTAATTGCGATGGCGATTCCTGTTTTAATGAAGGAATATTATGCAACGCTTTTACGTGATTGTTTATAAGCAATCTTTCGTTGTGATAACGGCTTTCCAATAATTCCCATGCGTGATCGTAGTTTGCAGGACTGAATTCTAATGCACTTATCACCTGTAACGCGCTTCCTGCCAGAGCTAATGGAATGGAAAATAATGGAATTTTTGGATTTTATCTAAATCGGAACGGCTGTGAATCATAGTATTATATGAATGTTTAAATTCTAACCAGCCATCATACGTTCCGTCGAAGGCAGGTAATTTGATATCGGGTAATTTTATGTTGACACGTGGTTGGTCATCAGCCCGAGCTAATGCAACAGGGATCTCGCTACAAGCCTCCGCGTGCTGAATCAAGCAATTCGCTGTTGCCATAGCCGTATAATATAATGATTCTAATGCTTCTACGTATTGTAAAATCGCGGTTAATTCTGTTTCCGACAAAAGTACTTCTATCTCATTTTCTACACTATCAAATTTATCGAACATTTCACTCGCGGTTTGAACACGTAGTTTTAACTCTGCTACTTGTAAGGCAGTCAAAGTAGCTCCCGCGAATGAATCTATATGGTTTTTAAATAGGGTTAACCGACCCTTGATATTATAGATTATAGATATTATAGATTCTATAGCAACAGATATTTCCACTTATATATTTTTTTAAAAAGACATTTCGAAAATGATTTTTTTAGTAACTTTTGAGACCACTTATGATTATGCGTATGAAGTTTCAATAAAATCGGCTCAGTCGTTTCGGAAAATAAAGACTGGAAAGTTTGTATGAAATGTCGTAACGCGTAAGCACTTATGAGCACACACAAAAGGGTACATTTGTACATCTTGTACTACTAAGTACTTGTCAAGAATTCGCAATAAGAGTGTGTTTCCGCTAAACTACGGAACGCTACGTAATACCTACGCTAACGTGAAATACATGCAAATTGCTTGTTCCGGCGAATATACGTACATATGTACACGTGTTATGTAATTGTATAGTGTTTCTACGACTATACTGATGTATCCCTTTCTCTAGAATTACTGAACGTTGCTCATACAAGGTGTTGTTTTGCATTCTCATCAAAATTCAGGAGGTTGTCACAAAAGACATAAATAATCAATTAAAATTACGGTGCTTAGTTAATTATTAATAAACGCCGATTTTTTTGGTTGTTTTAGTTTGTCAGTATTTCAGAATAACCCCCTTAACGTGGCTCGCCCTATTCCATGGGACTTAAACATAACTGGCGCATGTATGAGGTACACCTTTGCGAAACCCCTTCTACCCCTTGAGGATCTTTTTTTTATAACTTTGCCCCACACTAGGAATTTCTCCTGTATCGTAGGTGCGTATACAAACATTTAAATTCATATACACAAATAGCCAGACCCAGAAAAACTACCTGTAGCCATCCTGTATTTTTTCAGTGCGGAGATCGAACCCGCGACAAACAGCGCAGCACTCGATCGCTCAAAAACTGCGCCAACCATGCCGTCAAATGATGATGGTGATGAACACGCCAAAGTAAACTTAATCAATCCTTATTAATTTGCAAGACCTAGCAATCGAACCCGAGACCTCAAACTCAACAGTGGCGCTTGCGAGCATTAGACCAAATAACATACGTAGGTAATATTACTACTGCTTAATTACAAACCAATTCCAAATAGACTTGCTTGTAAAGCACCTATCAATCCATTATCGGACGTCTATCGAAAGGGGTTTTGTGGTCTGTTTTCGCATGCACCCATCGGTTAAAATATAGACGACGGTAACCACATTTAGAACCATCTATGTCGATTGGCATTGTTGGTCGAAATACTTTGTATATTATTTCCTATCCATGCTATTTCCACTTAACCAAATTGCAACTGTATGTAAGTGTGAATTAAGTTGATTTCAGAAAGCTTAGTATTGGAAAAGTATTAAAATCTTTGAAGTTGTAGCGCAAACTAACCTTTTGGGGGTCGGGGGGGGGTGATTCAAGTAATTATTCCAAAAATTAATATAGATAGTCAGATTTTAATAATTTATGAGGATATAGTCATATTTAATATAACATAAGGCGCAGAAAATCATCTGATCTAATCTCAATACTAATAATAAAGCTGAAGAGTTTGTTTGTTTGCTTGAACGCGCTAATCTCAAGAACTACTAGTCCGATTTGAAAATTTCAGTGTTAGAAGCCCATTTATCGAGGAAGGCTATAGGCTATATATAATTACGCTACGATAGTAGCGGAGCAGCAATGAAAAAATGTTGCGGGAAAATGTGACGCAGATGAAGTGGCGCGGGACTGCTAGGTTAACAGATAAAACAGCCTCACTCTTCCACAAAACAAAGCGAATGACTTCATCCACAATAAAAAAAAACATCCTCAGATCAATGTTTTATTCGTTTCAACACATAATTGATTCCACCCATCCTATGTACGACGAAAAAAAATATAAATAGTATTAGACGATTGTTCCGAGTCGAGAGCCAATCGGATACTGGTGGCTAGCCCCCTTGAAAACAAAAGGGATGAAGTGTTCGCCAATCCTTATTGTGGAAACACTTGCTGTAGCATTCTTTCTGACATTTCAACTTTTATTGTTTAGAATTCAGAAGGAGGATCTATACTAATATTATAAAGCTGTAGAGTTTGTTTGTTTGCTTGAACGCGCTAATCTCAGAAACTACAGATCCGATTTGAATTTTTTTTTCAGTGTTACATAGCCCATTTATCGAGGAAGGCTATACGCTATATATCATCACGCTACGACCAATAGGAGCGGAGCCACAATGAAAAATGTTGCTAATACGGGGAAAATGTGACGCAGATGAAGTTGCGCTGGACTAGCTAGTGACTTAATAATACCAGTTGCACGAATCGATCTTTAGGTTAAGTCGCACTTGCCTAGGTCGGTCCATAGATTGGTGACCACCCACTACGTAGCGAGTTTCCTCCGTTTTGGTCCCGGCTATCAATTGTAGATCTTTGTCGTTAAGTAGTGAATGGACCGAACGGCTGACAACCGGTCTTACCAAGAAGTTTTCAACTGCTTTCGGTTAGATTGGAGGACCCCAACATAGTTGAGAAAAGGCTAAGCAGATGATGATGATGATTATATAGGAATCATTAGGAATTTCTCAGTAGCAATAGGCTTGTCCCCTGTTACATGGGACTAAAACATAACTGGCAATATCAATCATCTGCCTAGCCTTTTCCCAAACTATCTTGGGGTCGGCTTCCAGTCTAACCGGATGCAGCTGAGTACCAGTATTTTACATGAAGCGACTGCCTATCTGACCTCCACAACCCAGTAACTGGGTAATACGATACCCCTTGGTAAGACTGGATGTCAGACTTTTTGGCTTCTGACTACTCGTAACGACTGTCAGAGATCTACAAATGATAGCCGGGACCAACGGCTTAACGTGCTTTCCGAGACACGGAGGAAACTCGGTATGTAATAATGGTCACCCATCCACGGACCGACCTCGGCAAGCACGGCTTAACCTTAAAGGTCAACCCGGGCGGCTGTTATTATTTAACCACAAGTTCCTCTGAAACTAATCACTTAATTTAAAAAAAAAATCTTTCATTGACGAAAAGAGCTACACTATTAACGACTGCCTTACGATATGTTTTTTCCACGCGGACGAAGTTGCGGGCAAAAGCTAGTTTTTTTTTATAACTAGAAAAAGACCCGCTGTCCATACTATAACATTAAAAACTTTCTTATCGATCAAGCCTAAGTCATGGAAATATTGTGTGTTCATTTCATAATTTTATAAATCTTATTTATAAATTACGCACTATGGCAGCTAATTGAATAATATCAATTCAAAATTATAGGTATATCTTATGCTTCTTCAATATTCCTAATAAAATCATTTTTCTATTCAATCAAATAGAAAAAAAATATTTGGTAGGTAAGTAACCGAAATTTGAAAGCAAATAAATATTCAAATAATTTCATTTTTCTTAAAAGTAGTCACAGCACTCAGGAAAATTATATAATTGCTTAAAACTACGTGGACTTAAAAGAAATATTGCCGTAAAAGAGAACTTGAAGGTTTCTCTGAAACTCAATTAGTTATCGTACCTACAGACATTACCGTGAATCGTATTGATATCAAAAAGTTTTATTTAGCTATTTCAGGTTATTTTTAAGTACTTTTATTGAATTGGTTACAAGAAATTTATGAAAACGGTTTCGAATTTTCTTCTCAATACTATACTCATATAATTTTAATAACCATAAAATAAAGACCTATTTTTTTCATAAAAATTAGAATATTCCGTTTTGAAATTCAAAACTAAGTTTTAACATTTAAAACATCTTGAAACTACTTACACAGATATTATATTAGGCTGACGGCTAGGTTAAACAACATCCCTTTGCCGAAACAAAAAAAACTTAACACTTTCACAGACCAATTCGCAATCACCAAAGTTCACACACGATCGGAAAATCGGGAAAATCCGGGAGCGAAGCGCCCACCCCTACCGACGACTCGTTGCGCACTGAAATAAAATATACCAAACGCTTGCACCTTCATGCTGTACCGTAGTATTACCCGACCGAGTTTAAAACCGACCCTTATCGCTCCCACCCAACTTAACCGACGAACTTTTTGAGTTAGTCGCATTATACACACATAGGTGTGTTTGAAAATGGAACTTTTCCGAGACTCGTTAGGTAGCAGAGTAAACACGCATTGAAAAATTTTTCTAGCTTAGTAAACACATAGGAATGGAAATTAGATTCTATGATGGTTGCTATAATGTATAGTATCATTAGAGGCATGTCTTTAACCGACACGACCGCAGTTATCGCCGCAAATCAGATGCAATGAGATCATTGTGAAGATACAAGCTTTTTGATGTTATAGGATCGGCAGATATCGATGTACCCTCGTTAAGTTTCAATGATACCTGATATGGTTTTTGTTGAGTGCGGCAATCATCACATCGAAAATTCGGAGCAGGTTTTGTCGATAATAATATGGAAGTTGGTGATCAAAAACGATTTTTTTTTCCGCATATGTTTTTAAATAATGTTAAACTAGCCAACTTATTGTCTAAGGCATTTTATCAGTCAACTTTAGGATGATGCAGGGACTAAATACTGCCGGTGGCTATATACTAGCTGTTCTTTTTGAGACAAAACTTCACCTTTTTAAGCTCCATTGGTAATTTTACCCATCTTATTTACCCGTCGGAGTCCCAGCGGTGGGAAATGATGACTTGAACTGATTACTTATAGGACTTATAGGTAAATGAATACGCGGTTTTTTCCAAAGTGGGAAATCGTGATGAATCAAAGTTGACTTTCAAAATGAGCTCTTCTACTATTCTTCTTCTTCCCCAATGTCGGCACAAAACTTACTTTCGGGAGGACATATAAAGAAAGAGAAGAAAAAAAAATATTAATGTCGCAGGGACATGACGTGCATACAAAATAACAATGAACACAATAAACATACAAAGCATAACAAACATTTGTAAATACAATAAAATAAAATATACAACAATAAGATTAAAAATGCGTCGTCGCTCACAATGGGCCTCATCAGAAGGCTCAAAGTCACCCAAAGGGCAATGGAGAGGGCTATGCTCGGAGTTACCTTGCGTGATCGAATCAGAAATGAGGACATCCGCAAGAGAACCAAGGTTACCGACGTACCCCGAAGAATTGCCAAACTTAAGTGGCAGTGGGCAGGGCACATTGCTCGCAGAACGGATGGGCGATGGGGCCGAAAAGTTCTGGAATAGCGACCGCGAACCGGAAGACGAAGCGTTGGAAGGCCTCCCACTAGGTGGACCGATGACCTGGTGAAGGTTGCGGGAATCCGCTGGATGCGAGGCGCACTGGACCGGTCAATGTGGAGTCACTTGGGGGAGGCCTATGTCCAGCAGTGGACATTTTTCGGCTGAAATGATGATGATGATGAAGATTAAAAAAAGAACAAAAAAAAAGTAAAAAAGTTGACAGCTTGCACGTCGTGATTGCGAAAAGTAGGTTACCACTCAGCATGATGCTGTGCTATGGGTGGCCTACAGCACAGCGCTGGTTTTCAGTGGTCATCCGTGAAAAAACGTACGGAAATCAAGACACAAGACATATCAAGCTATGAAATGTACGTCTACCATGAGTTTTAACAATCTATACTCGCTAGCGTCTGTAGTTAAAAAAATGTATGAAAACTTTTACAGCGCCTCTAGCGGATAGTTGGGTACTAAAATGCGCAGTATGAGTCACTATAGTTATCTATCCTACGTCACCGTGTAGTAAACTAAACTACAGCGACTAAAAGTTTGGGCTTCATTTGCTTAGAATTTGGTGGTAAGCACCAACACAGCTCATGGTACTATTGAAAAAGCTAACTATAGTATTTGCGTATTGACGCAACTATTGCAGTTACGTCAAGCGATCTAACTATGACAACTCATGGTAGACGTACTGATTACGAATGAGCTGACTGCAGCACGTTCGGCTCCTGCTGCGTGTCAAGCCCCCCGTTCACCTTTACGAACACACCACGAGTAACCACGTCGGGACTTGCAGAGCGATGATACTCTCTTGAAATAAACAAATGACGTGCGTTCGAAATTCCTAACATGCACGTTTCACTGTAACAGAATAATATTTATTCTTACTTTCTTTAACTGTTTTAAGGTCAAATCTTGCAACTGAATTTTAAGATATCGCCAGATTGGAAGGTACAATTTATTCATCTTTTACGACATTATGATAGATAGCTGCTATCAATTTTTAACAAAATGTAATTCGGTTGTTACGACATTATGATAGTTACGACATTATGATAGATAGCTGCTATCAATTTTTAACAAAATGTAATTCGGTTGTACGCCGTTGCCGGCAAAACAAAAAAAAGATCTCTGAACTTTATTTGCACCTTTTACACATTTGTTATAGCAAATAAAATACTTGTACTCAGCTGCATCCGGTTAGACTGGAAGCCGACCCCAAGATAGTTTGGGAAAAGGCTTGGCAGATGATGATGACTTACTTTGTGACATGACACAAAGTAAGTCATCGGTCGGCTTCCAGTCTAACCGGATGCAGCTGAGTACAAGTATTTTACATGAAGCGACTGCCTATCTGACCTCCACAACCCAGTAACTAGGTAATACGATGAAAAAGAATTTTTCAAATCGGACCAGCAGTTCCTGAGATTAGCGCGTTCAAGCAAACAAACAAACAAACTCTTCAGCTTTATAATATTAGTATAGATTCAATTAATTATGACACACACAGTAAAGTAAGCTAACTTTAGACTAGCTATCAGATTTTCAGTTTCCCGCTGATAACTATAAAATGTCGTTTAATCCACAAGCTCAAAAATCCACAGTATATCTAAAATTCCAGCTCAATTTTCATACGTTGACTATACCAGCGTATCGAATGACAAGCGTTTGACAGACTATATTTTCTTTTAATTCCCCTTTCTGTGAAAAACGTAGCGTTGAAATTTTGCCGCGGTATCGCGCTCCCGCCATATTGTTTTTGTTTCGAAATTCGAAATGCATATAACTTTTGACATTGATATTCCGTTGTTTATTTAGACAGTCCTGCTGGTGTTTGTCTATTGGTTTTGTGGGTGAATGAGATAAACTTTTCAATTGATTTATTAATGATATTTTTATTGCAATTGCAAATACATTTCTTCTATAGTTATACCTCTGATAGGAACCATATAGCTGAAGGATTTGGTCGTTAGTGATAGCCTAGTAGTGTGACCTTCGGACTGCCAATTCATAGTTCTCAAGTTCAAGCCCAAGACGCACCTCTGATCTTTTAGGTTCATATGTGTATTTTATGCGGTAGTTATCACTTATCGGTGAAGGAAAACATCGTGAGGAAACCAGCATACCTGAAAAATATATGATACCTGTGATATTATATGAATAAAAGATACTTAAAGGCTCTTACCCGCTCCATCGTTGTTACGTGGCACCTTCCTTGACAACCGAAGTTGACAACCATTCAAGTCAACATGGCTGCCCGCAACGACTACGACCAGAGAGAATTGTATACCGCTTCTCTCTCGTTTGTGGTCACAGTTTGTGTAATATATCAGTCGTCATTACTCATCACAATATTATTAAGTTAGTGTTATTTTGCTATGCCCTAACAGGGTCATGTACTCCTTAATTTTAAACCCAGCCTGTAACTATGATTGTGTACATTGTGTATCAATAAATTAATATATTTCTCGGGCGGCAGAGAAACTATGGCAAAAAGAAAAAATGGTATAAAGGTTTCAATTGACATACGGAGGGTTTTACATTTTAAATGGTGAGTAATTGGCATTTTACCAAAATGGTTTATTGGTCAAAGAAGCACGTGAAATTTGATCGCAGGATTTAACATTCACTGAAACTTTTCAAATCTGCATCATAAGCATTACACCTGTAATCCTCGAAGTGCTAGGCACATTTCGTCAATTGTGATTAATGTGGGGTCGAACCTATTCCCATCAAACACAAGCCGAAGAAATTCCAGAAAGAAAATCCCATTTACACTCTACCTGAAAATTTAATCCAGAACCTTATACTCAGCAGCAGTGCAACCAAGGCAGTTAAAATCTTCAAATCCACGATATAGTTCAGATATCGATCGGTTAACCCGTTTAACAATTCAAAGTAATCTAAAATCGTCAAGAATACGCTTAAAATATTCCTGGAACATATTTCCCAAGCATCTATACTAAAATTATAAAGCGGAGAGTTTGTTTGCTTTTTTAGTTGAACACGCTAATCCCGAGAACTACTGGTACGATTTCAAAAAATATTTTATTGTTGAATAGCCCATTTATCGAGGAAGGCTACAGGCTATATAACATCACGCTACGACCAATAGGAGCGGAGCATCAATGATAAATGTTGCAAAAATGGGGAAAATGTGACGCAGACGAAGTTGCGCGGGACAGCTAGTTATAAAATAAAATTATATAGATTGTAAATATTATTGGAACCCGTTTCGAGATGGGGAAGCTTTAGAAATCATATCGTAGTCAAACAGAAGGTATTTGATCCACTTCTTGGATTTGAAAGGATACCGTAAATAGTTGCAGTTAAGCTGCTTATAAGGCCCCGTTTACGACCTCGGGCGATGCGGTTTCGTCTTACTACTACGATTCGTACTTTATGAGTTATCTATACTAATATTATACAGCTAAAGAGTTTGTTTGCTTGGTTGAACGCGCTTAGGTCGGGAACTCAAAAAAGAAGTTGAAAAAATCTTTCACTTTTGGATAACCCATTTATCGAGGAAGGCTAGATAACATCACGCTACGAACAAGGCGAGGGCATCGATGAAAAATGTTGCAAAAACGGGGAAAATGTGACGCAGACGAAGTTGCATGGGTCAACTATTCCTCTATAGTGTGTGAGATATTACAACTAACTTTTTTGCCACCGACATCCGAAAGTAAATTTTTAGTTTTTTTTTTTTTTGGATGTCTTTTTTTTTTTGCAAAATAGCATTTGACAACGCTTTTTATTTGTTTTCACTGAAATTTCTTGGGCAAGACGCGTGTCGCTTGTTCTTGTATTTTGTGGCCAACAGGAACGAAAAGCTGAAAGTAAAACTTGATAAATATTTAAAACAACCTTATAGTAATATTTTTAGAACAAGCTTTTTAATTTTGACATCATTTTTTTCTTATTCTTCTCAAAAAACCCTTTTAATTGATACCCATATCATGGGGTGCAAAAAAATAACTAGTCCGCAATCTTTGGGAGTCCGCCATATTGAATTTAGAATGACGCCACTTAGCTAACCATGCAGTATTACCCAATCTAAATGTGTATGCAGCTCAATTCAAAACCGGGAACTGGGTCACATTTAACTTCGAAGTTTCTTTACATAGTTACAGGCGCTAAAACAATTATTGTTATTGTGTTAAAAAGGTAACCTAACACTGTATAATAAAACAAAACAAATAAACAAAAACCGGACAAGTGCGAGTCGGACTCGCGCACCGAGGGTTCCGAACAAACCTTGGTAGTAAAAAAATATTAAAAATATTTTTACTATATGATTTAACAAAAAATTTACGGTTTTCGCAATTTTTCCTTTATCTGTTCTATAAGACGTTGCTTCGTGCCAAATTTCAAGATTCTGAGTTAACGGGAAGTACCCTGTAGGTTTTGATTCCCTTGCAAGTGTCGACAATTTGCGGGCGGCATAAACGGCTGTATCTTTTGATTGCGTTAGCTTAGAAGTTTGATTTTTTCACAGCTCCAAGAAACAGTAAACTTAACTATTGATATAAATTCCAGCTTGATACCTCCACGCGTTCCTGAGAAAAAGGGTCTTGACAGACAGACAGACAGATGGACGGACAACAAAGTTATCCTAAAGGGTTCCGTTTTTTCCTTTCGAGGTACGGAACCCTAAAAACGAAACACGGAACAATAATACAAACTAATAACACGGTTCGGAGGAGCTCGTGCTGCTCGTTAAGCCGTGCTTGCCGAGGTTGGTCCGTGGATGGGTGACCATAATTACATACCGAGTTTCCTCCGTGCCTCGGAAAGCACGTTAAGCCGTTGGTCCCGGCTGTTATTTGTAGATCTTTGACAGTCGTTACAAGTAGTCAGAAGCCAAAAAGTCTGACATCCAGTCTTACCAAGGGCTATCGTATTGCCCAGTTACTGGGTTGTGGAGGTCGGATAGGCAGTCGCTTCAAGTAAAATACTGGTACTCAGCTGCATCCGGTTAGACTGGAAGCCGACCCCAAGATAGTTTGGAAAAAGGCTAGGCAAATGATGAACACGGTTCGGATATTTTTTACGTTTAGCCAGCTTAAAATTTTGTATTATTTCTTTAATAAAATTGTCCCGAAAAAATGGAGTAATCTCATATATAATGCACTTTGTTTCCGTCCAGCCAATAATTGGTTTCAGCTATGCCATTACGGCGGTTATTCTGAAAATGACTGCTGAAAATTTTCGATATCCGACGCGATTCCACTTAGTTTTAAAATAATAACGTTACTACGAGATGAAGATGAAAATATCAGTATACTGCTGAGCGTCAGTTTGCAAGACTAAAATACGTTTGCTGAAATAGGAAAATAAATAAATAAGTGGGTATTATCATCATGTAATGACAGAACACCCTCATCTATTTGATTGGATTGAATTTGTGTTCGGTTGTTGGCAATAGGCTCGCCCCCTATTACATGGGACTTAAACATAACTGGCTAAATGTTGGTGTACTGCTAGGTACAGCGGAACCCTTTGGGGATTACCAGCGTGATGTTATGATGTTATGTATGACTCATCTATTTTAGCCTTTTCCTATAGTTATTTTGGAGTTGGCTTCCAGATACAGGTAAATACCAGTAACTGCCTATTTGACCTCCACATCCACCAATTCTACAACCCAGTTACTGGGTAATACAATTTGTAAGACTGGTTGTCAGACTTTTTGGCTTGTAACTGTGCTTTCCACGTCACGTTTGGGTTTTAGTTGTAATGGACCACCCATCTATGGACTGACCTCGACAAGCGTGGTAACGTTAAAGATTGATTTGTACCGCTGTAAGCCTCGTACCTACTTACAAAACGAACTTTTCTATTCAACATTTATTAATACACCATAACATCTACTTTATTTAAAACTAATAAGTCAGTGCTATTAAGTTATTATCATACAATACAACTTTGTCGCCTTTTTTGAAAGGGAACCGTTTATCAAACACCGTTCTTACAAGTTGTAACAAATTATTGAACCACTTCGCGTTCCGTTACAGAACGCTTGTCACTAGTGGGGTAGACAGAACTTCGACAGGCTAAGTTGGTCGTTGTCAAGGGTGAGTAGATGAAGAAATTGATAAACTGTAATCTCCTAAGAGGTAGACAATGTTTTGTATGATCCCTATTTCGATAAAACAGCGTCATCGCTGATACCAGTAAAGTAATAAAAACCGAGGTTATTGACAATCCTGGTCATTCTGGTAAAACTTGTTGGAGAAATTCATTTTATCTGCCTAGCCTTTTCCCAAACTATATTAGGGTCGGCTTGCAGTCTAACCAGGTGCAGCTGAGTACCAGTATTTTACATGAAGCGACTGCCTATCTGACCTCCACAACCCAGTAACTGGGTAATACGATACCCCTTGGTATGACTGGATGTCAAACTTTTGGCTTCTGACTACTCGTAACGACTGTCAAAGATCGACAAACGACAACCAACGGCTTAACCTGCTATTTGGGGTACGGAGGAAACTCGGTATGTAATTATGGTCACCCATCCACGGACCAACCTCGGATTCAATACACTAGCGCAAAAAGCACCCAGCAGGGTATCAAAGTGGTAGTCCCTACGACCACCGACTTCAGGGAACTAACCCGTCAGCTGATCGGAAGGCACATAGCCTTCCATACATACTCCCTTCCAGAGGAGAAGCCCACCCGCGTGGTGATCAGGCGGATCCCTAAAGAAATCCCCACGGAGGACATCCTCAATGACCTCCAAAATCAGGACATCCCAGTTTCGGCCGTCCACCGCCTTCATAAGGCGAGAGGCGGAGACCAGTACGATATGGTACTGGTCATCTGTGACCCAGTAGAAGGACACCACCCGATCTTCAAAGTGAAGTCGGTATGCTCCCTTACAGGCATCTCAATAGAGAAGCCTTACCGCTCAAACGTAGTAGGGCAGTGCCACCGCTGCCAGCTGTACGGACACAGCCAAGCCAACTGCCATGCGCCGCACAGATGCGTAAAGTGTCTAGGCGGCCACGGCACGGCCGACTGCCCCCGTCCCAAAGACAGATCTCTATGCTCGGAGCCACCGAGTTGTGTGCTCTGCGGCCAGTCGGGCCACCCGGCTAACTACCGCGGCTGCCCGAATGCCCCCAAAGGCTCCTCCTCTAAACTGGCGAAGCGTGCAAACGCCCGCCAGCAGAGAGAAAGCCCATCGGTGAGGCTACCAACTGCACAGATGCCGGAGAGACTCAGCCCTCAGAGGCCCTCTCCCTGGACCTCGCTGAACCACCAGAGAGCCTTCCCGGCACTCGGCAAAGCAAAGTCCAGCCCCATTCCCGGGCTATTAGATGCCCCTGTCCCCACTCCCGTGGCCCAAGCGAGCGCACCGGCGCCCGCTCGTCCCGCACCTCCCGGCCCCGCGGCCGCGGTCTCCTCTCCTAACGTAACTTTAGAAACGTTAGCAAAGTTAGTCATCCCCGAAGCAGACCGCATGGCGGCAGATCTCAGGGAGGCTAACACTGACGGTGATAAGCTTAAAATTATCATCAAGTCCCTAATCAAGTTAGGCGAAGCCTTCAGCGGCATTAATCTTTAATTCCAATGGATAATACGAGATTAACGTGTACCAAACCCCGATCCCTTAAATTAGGGTACTTTAATGCCAATGGCATCAAAGGCCAGCGTGATGAGATCGCCACTTTCCTCCGCGACCATCAAATTGATATCCTCCTCATACAGGAGACCTTCCTCAAGCCCAGTCACCGTGATCCGAGAATTGCCAACTATCGCATAGTTCGCAACGATCGGTCACGTTGCCACAAGGGCGGTACTCTAATCTATTATAGAAAGGAACTGCACTGCATCCCCTTAGATCCCCCTCCCATGGAGTCTCTGCTCGAGACTTCAGTTTGTCGACTAGGCATGACCGGTCATCAATCGATCACTATCGCCTCCGCGTACATCCCTCCCGGCGGCACGTCCGAGGAGCACACTCTGTTCACCAAAGACCTTGCCGTCCTCTTCGGCTTGAGTGACTCCGTTATCATAGCGGGCGACCTCAACGCCAAACACCCCGCCTGGAACAGCACGACGACCTCTGCCAGAGGACGTCACGTGTATAACCTGGGTGAGTCCCTCAACTTCGATCCCATCGCTCCTATGGAGCACACTCACTATCCCCACGACCCCGACCAACGTCCGGACGTTCTCGACATAGCGCTACTCAAGAATGTCAACCTTAAGTTGCATTCCATCGAGACTTTACATGAGCTTAACTCAGACCATCGACCAGTGCTCATGCACTTAGTTCCCCGCTCGGGTCCCTCTGACCCCAGCCAGCCCCCGCCGACCCAAGTGATAACCGACTGGAGGAAAGTCAGCGAAAAGCTGAAATCCACCACGTCGCCTCACCTGGAGGCCATCCCCGACCACATTGTCTCAGTCGCAGACACGACGGCCGCCATCAACTCGTTTACAGAACACGTGCAATCCGTACTAAAGGATTGCTCACGGGAAGTTCCAGCAATGAGCGATCAACGCTGGATTCTACCCGCTGACGTACGTGAACTGATAACCGAGAAGAACGCGGCCATCCGTGCCTACAGCAACTTTCCCTGCGACGCGAACAAAGCTCACATGCGTTATTTACAGCGTGCTGTAAAGAAGCGCACTAGTGAGCATCGTTCAGATCAATGGGACAAGACGCTTAGCGAGCTCGAGCCTACCCACCTAGCCTTCTGGCAGCTCCAACGCAAGTTGCGCTCCACCGAAGAGGCTTCGATGCCTCCCCTCACCCGACCCGATAAGAGCGTCGCATTCGACGACTCTGAGAAGGCCGAATGCCTAGCCGACAGCCTGGAGTCCCAGTGCTCCCCCAGCTCTCAACCAGTAGACAAGCGACATCTCGATGAGGTGAACGCATTCGTCGAACGTAAAGCTGCCCTCCCTCCCGTAGAAGACCCTGATGATCCTCTGCCTTCGGTCACAGCTGACGAAGTGCAAGACATCATTAATAAGCTTCAACCGCGGAAAGCACCCGGCTCCGACGGAATCACCAATAGGGTGTTAAAACTCCTCCCCGCTCAGCTCGTCGTGTTAATGGCGGCCATCTTCAATGGCGCCCTGAGCAACAACGCCTTTCCCCAAATATGGAAAGAGGCCACTGTCATCGGTTTCGCCAAGCCAGGCAAACCCAAGTCTGAGCCCTCAAGCTACAGACCTATCAGTCTCCTGAACGCACTCGGCAAAATCTACGAGAGACTTATTTATAAGCGACTCAAAGACTTCGCCGAGGCTAAGAGTCTCATCCCCAACGAGCAGTTCGGCTTCAGGACCGGACACTCCTGCATTCAACAGGCCCATCGCATCGTAGAACACTTGAGCGCTGGCTTCCAGCGTGGAGCGATGACGGGTGTGTTGTACTTCGACATAGCAAAGGCTTTCGACAAAGTCTGGCACAACGGCTTATTATATAAGCTGTACAAACTGGGAGTGCCGGACCGTCTCGTGCTCATCTTACGAGACTTTCTGTCGGATCGCACCTTCCGCTATCGCATCGGGAAGGCACTGTCTTCCCCCCACCCCATTAGAGCCGGAGTCCCTCAGGGCTCCGTCGTCTCTCCCCTTATCTTTACTCTGTTCACCAGTGACATCCCCAAGAGCAAGAAGGCTCAGTTAGCCCTGTTCGCGGACGACACGGCCATTTATTACACTGGCCGCAGTCACGACGCTATCTATAGCACCCTCCAAACCTCAGCCAACGTCTTAGGCGCTTGGTTCCGGAAATGGAGAATCGAGGTGAACCCCGACAAGAGCCAGGCAGTTCTTTTCTCTAAACAGCGTAAAATTAAGCCACCCGCGCTCAGCCCGATCACTATGTACGGTAAGCCTATCCCTTGGGAGAAGCAAGCCAAGTACTTAGGAGTCATACTTGACAACCACTTGTCTTTCGCGGCGCACATCAAAGCAGCTCGCGACCGAGCTGCGTTTGCTATGGGTAGGCTTCATTTCATGATTTCGGCAAAAAGCAAGTTGTCACTCAAGTGCAAGTTGCGCCTTTATACCGCGGTGATCCGCCCCATTATGACGTACGCTTGCGTCGTGTACGCTCACACCAAGCCTAAGTACATCCATAGGATGCAAGTTTTACAGAACCGGTTCTTACGTAGAGTCACGGGAGCCCCTTTTTATGTCCGCAATGACCGTCTACACGTAGACCTTAGAATGCCCACCGTCCTTCAGTTTATGAAACGTCTTTCGAAGCGTTTCTTCGATAACGCCATTAAACACCGTAATCCCCTGATCGCAGCGGCCGCCCGTTACGAACCCTCGCGCATTAGTACAGTACGCCGTCCTAGGCATACCCTTGTCACTCCAGATGATGCTATCACCCTCCTCCAGGAGAGTAGCAAAGAGACTAGCACTCTTAAAAAGTTCCGACTCAAACCGCCGTCTTTCCGACCTCGCCGTCGAGGTCCGTCGCGACGTCCCGGTCCATGCCCTCCCCGACCCTCGCTCGAGTCAGCCCGCGATGCTGTGCCAGTAGTTTTAAATCAGCCCCTAAATAATGATACCATTCAGATCCAGCCTGTCCCCATGCAGTCTTCCCCCAGCGACGCCCTAAGCCGAGGTTCGTACCCCACAGGGGGTGCCCTTAGCGTGCAGTCGCTTAGTTTGTAAGTTTTTATGCCCTGGCTGGAGGCCTTACTCTAAAGGCACCCACAGGATAGTCCGGTTAAGCAGACGACAACCTCATAGGTTGAACTGCGAGATGCCATTCAAAAAAAAAAAAAAAAAAAAAAAGGACCAACCTCGGCAAGCACGGCTTAACCTTAAAGATCGACCCTTGCGGCTGTTATTATTTTAGCCACGAGCTCCTCTACAGACAACCCTGGTCATCCTGTTAAAACTTGTTGGATATATACGAAACGTTATAAAAGCAAGTGGTCGCAAGAGCTATTGCTTAACATGAGGCCCTGGGTTTATTTTAAATTAGCTCAACAGCTCTTACCCGTGATTTCGCCAGCGATCAAAATGTTCTAACCCAGATTTGTCCATACCTACACATTTAATCGAAATCCGTTCAGCTCTTAAGCCATCAAAAAGTAACCGGCAGAGTTACTTTCACATTCGAATATTAGTATGGAACCGGTAAAAGATAAAACGGCCACATCAAACACAACCATGTTGGCTCCATTTTTGTCAACAAGGTTACGGCCCACGCGTCTTGCGGACCATGTCAACCCCATGAAACTACATGCCATGAAACTAGCCAAGCTTATATCACAAAATAGGTAAGTAAGTACAGAAGACTGACTCCACATAGCCAGCGAAAACGCCCACATACATAGACACGCTTCACGTACAGCGAGTGCTAGCGTATAGTTCTGTTCAAACGGCTCGGAAGTTAGCTGCGAGTGACGGTCTGCAGATTTTACAGTCAAGACGATGCGTGCTCTGCGCTCCGCCTGATAACTAAAATTGCATTCTGAGCAGCTTTTCGTTAGACGAGACCAGAATAAAGTTTGTACCGTCATACCTGCGCTGACCGTCACTCGAAGCTAACTTCCGAGCCGTCATAAAGTTTGATACTTGTGATCGGCTTATGTTTGAGATAACAGTCATTAGGTCAGGGTTTGTCTCCACCGATCCCGAGATACTGCGTCGTTATTCTAGTGGTCGCTAGCTGAGCATGAGGTTAGATTTTCAGGTCACCTAGTGATTAATGGGTTTATTCATCAAGAATGTGTAGTAGCATCCTTTTTTTTTACAAATGGAAAACGACCTTCAAATGACCTTCCGCTCTGGGTGGAGTGGGAGGGAGTGCCATACTTGTACTAAAACCTATAAGCCACGGTATCTCTTTCCATAAGTCGCGCTGCCCTGGTAGGCATCAGCCCTCTCGGACCCCTTCCGATTTACTGACATCTCCTTCAAGCGCGCGTGGAACACGAAAGCGCCGTCGACACGGCCTGTCATCATAAGACGGCCGGATGGCGAGCTAGCCTATTACTCAACGTCCATGGGCTCGTGCCTACGTTGTTCGTCCAGTGGCCCGGGGCGTCTTCTGCGGCGCCCTCCCGAAACAACCGTGTCCGGTGAGGACCTACGTCAGGCGGAAGGTGAGGGCGCCGTGGCGCCTCTCCAGCCAGCCAGCAGGAGTTTGGGTTCGTGTAAATTGTTGTTTTTAACCGGACCAGGGCATTGAAGGATACTTCAGAAATTATTTGTATGGGCGTGACCAGAGCCGTGTCCACAATTCGTCCGTTTCAACAGAACCAAGGTGATTTAAAATTACAATTTCGGGTTTATACATTATCGAAATGAAGCACTAAATTTGTAAGCGGCACCACTGATTGGCATCAGGAGACTTCAAAGGTATACGATTTCTGATCCATTCGTTTTCTTTTTCATGAAACACTTTTGGCACAGACCAAATTGCCTCACTTTTTGTCACCAAGAGCTACTCGTGAAACGAAACTAAGAGCACACCACGTGTCACCGCGACTTGCGATCTGCGACGCGATGATCCTCAGCCTCACTTGAAGGAAACAAGTGAAGCACGCGCGTGTCGCTTGACGCAAATTGCATCGCAAGTCGCATCGCTTGAGGACGTGAATGGGGCCTTATTGAACTGGCATGAAATTGTTAGTGTTGCCTAAAAATCTCCTTCGGCCAAACCGGGTAAAAGCGAACGGGTCCGAAGCCGAAAGTTTCTAGAAAGCGCCGAAATTTAACGAATAGTTACGAATGCTCGAGAGCGCAATAGAAGGAGCGACGCGCTTCGAGCGATGGTCGCTTATTTTCGACCAGTTGCAAGATCACGCAATGCTGTTTATTAACAACAACAAAAAAGTTAAAAGATACTATTCACGGGTAGGAAAGAAGCCCATCTCGAACTAAATTTCCTACCCCTAACTTTAACAACTACAGCTGAATAATCGGCTTCGGCTTCGTCTTTTTCCAGAAACGGTCGGACACTACCAATCTCCGTCAAAATCGTCAAATTATTGTCATCATGTCTATAAGTGTGTCCCTGTTTTTGCTCGTGTTCGCCCATTGTATGGACCTAATTAACCTTCTGTATCTTTATGTTGTGTTTAAAGGACCTCACAGATGGCCGTCATGGAATTTTCAATAAAACATATCCATGATTCTAGGTCAAAGGCTACAGGTATGTGTTCTGAGAAATGGTAGGCTTCAGTGGATACTGGATACAAGTTTAATTTTATTTGAGGAATAATATTACGTAAATACCTGTGTTACCTACTTACTATGTAACACACAAGTCATCATCATCTGCTTAGCCTTTTCCCAATTATTTATTTATTTTACTATTAATGTACAAAAAAAACACAGGAAAAAACGTAAAATATTTGAGTATAAAGGTACTGCTTATTTCATACGAAATTTCTGCCAACAGACCTGCCAAAGGAAAAATGAAAAAGAAATTTAGACGATAGTGTGTAAGAGAATGAAGAGAAAAAACAAACATTAACACTACGTTAATTATGTTGAGGTCGGTTTCCAGTCTAACCGGATGCAGCTGAATACCAGTATTTTCTAACCTAACCCCCTTTACCCCTTATTAAGACTGATTTTCAGACTTTGACGCCACTGACTACCTTTAGAGACTGTCAAAGATTTACAAATGACAGCCAGCTTTTCTACATGTCGGATCCGGTCATTAGTACGGACAGAAAATGAATCGAAAGCGCGCCAAAGGTGTCGTCACGCGACCTACTTACCAGTCTACCCCCACCTAAGCGCGCTTTTACAGAGTCGTGATGTTTCTTGCTCGCTGCAGGACAGTGAGTGTCTGACAGCGGCGGAGTCAAGACGTCCCGAAACTGTACTCCGATTCATGGTGCCTAGAGTTATTGTGGTGGATAGTAATTTCAAGTAATTTGTTATTTCGATAATAGCAGTGTACCGTGTGTAGTGTGTGTTCTCATAGAACGAAACCCATGTTCTACCCACATGGTGACCGAGTCTAACGAAATAAAATCCCCTCACTACGACATACACTTAGACAACACAAATAATAAGAAAGAAAAAAAAAAAAAAACTAATTCAGGCACACAGAAAACTTAACTAAAAATCTGGGGTTTATTCATAAACTTTACCATACGTTTTTCAAGGACTCCAATATTTGCAGTGATTATGAATAACCTCGCTATGTAAAAGATACTGTTTTTTTAGCAGCCTTTACAGTCCCACTGCTGGTCAAACGCTTCCTCCAATTCCTTCCACGAACTTTTTACCGTGCCTCCTCGAAACTGTCATACGTTTCGGAAATGATTAAAAACAACCTTGTGATCAAGATAAACCGATTTTAGGACGGAGTAAATTTTTCTAAGGTAAACTAATTTGTCCCAAGCATGTTAGGTTCAGAATCAATACCCTAAAACTAACACACTTTGGCTGAAAAAAGGTTACCCGCTCGGCATTTTACCTCGTAGGTGAATAATACCTAGTTGACAGGCTTATCTTTTTATTACCGGAACGAGAGTACTTACCTGTTCCTATTTGTTTTTTAGATGTATTCCGATATTTTGTAAAGTAGGTGTAACACTTGCACTATAAAATCGCCTTTGGTATTACGATATTAACGGGGAAGGGACAGGGTAGACTGTGAAATTAATTTTGTTAACGGTTTTTGCAGTGTCAGGCTGTATTTTGTAATGTATATCGATTGTTTTCATTACCTATTTAATAAAGTTTAGCACGGCGGGCCGTGCTGCAGGTGCTGCTGCGGCCGCTTAGAGCCTTAAACGGCGTAAAAACTGTAACCTAAATAGCAGTTACAGTTTTGAGCCGTTTGGGGTTGAAACGCTTGAGGTCAAGGGGCCCATGTGCGCATTCCCTTTTTAGGGTTCCGTAGTAAACAAGGAACCCTTATAGTTTCGGTATGTCCGTCTGTCTGTCCGCGGTTTAGCTCAAAAACTGTTGGTACTAGAAAGTTGTAATTTGGCATGAGTATACACGTTAATAATGCCGGAAAAGTGGTAAAATAAAATTTTGAATAAAACAATTATTTAGGGTACCTCCCCTACATGTAATGTAGGGATGATCTTTTTTTTTCGTCCTTCCCATAGTGTGGGATATCGTTGAATAGATCTTTCAAAAATAGGTGTGGGAAGATCGTTTTTTGATTAAGTAAACCGTTCGTGACTTATCAAGCTTTAAAGTACCAATTTTTGTTAGAGTCAAGTGTCCCCCCCCCTCTACCAACTAAACGGTTGTAGTTAGTAATTCAATTGTCACGGCAGTAGTACCTATATATAACGAAGTTTAAAGGAACACTATCACACTTAAGTGGACTTTACAAGTTTACGAGTAATAGTCGACCAATTGTATTTGACTCGAAAATTTCGAACAACTCCATAGAAATGTCGATAGATGGCGCTAAGTGTCAGTTGTACTAAAAACGAGTCTCATTTGCAGATCATATATGGCGGTTTTTATAAATATAGGTACGGAACCCTTCGTGCGCGAGTCCGACTCGCACTTGGCCTGTTTTTAGGAAATATCTCGTTGACTGGTTGAAACTTCGCGAGACCAGAGGGCTGGCTATTTATTTGGGTAAAGAATTAGCATTGCTATTCAACGTGGCAATGCTGCCAGTCTTCTGGGCACGTGTCCGGATGACAGCGATGTGGAGGAGTATTTTGCCGCCTAAGTTGTTTTTAAGTTAGTTTATATTAAGTTGGTTAGTTTTTGTAGTTATTTAGTTATAGAAAATAATTTTAGTGACGATTCATCATTCTCTTGCCCTTATCCCAATTTATTTGGGGTTGGCGCAGCATGTCTTCTTCTTCCATTCTTCTCTATTGCTTGTCAACTCATAAGACACCTCCTTTCTTGCCATATCATCCTTCACACATTCCATCCATCGCTTCTTTGGTCTTTCTCTACTCCTATAACCATCCACATTCATACTCAAAACTTTCCTCACGACATTTTCCTCATTCCTCCGCATCAAATTTCAAATTCAAATTCATTTATTGTTAACACAACAGAGTACAGACAGGATTAACAGCGGGTCCCAAACCAGGCACGGCCTGTATCTTGGTGGCCCAGACACCACACAAAGTTAAAATAATTTCACAGTGTTATGCTATCACATGCCCATACCACGACAACCGATTACCACACATCTTTTCAGTCACCGGCGCCACTTTCAGACTGCCCCTTATGTACTCAATTTTAGTGACAATTGACTTACCATAAATAAAGTTTAAAAGTTTTGAATGACTCCTTCATTGAATTTATTACACACCTCAGCCTAACCCTTCTAGGATTAAAGCAGTGATATTATGTTATATATGGTACTAATTATGAGTGAAAAAGACAACGTTCTACAAAGTCAAAATTATTCTCAAAAGTACGATGTGCTATATTACAACCGGATATTGTAACTCTTTCTTTCCGAATTTTATCGCTTCGCAAGAAAACTAACATCTGACAAACAGGATACAACATACTTTTATAGCGTATTCCCTGCCCAATTGTTTTGGGCACAATTCTATTTTTGTACTATCTATTTTTGTGACCAATTCATGTCGTATTATTGTGTGTCACGTATAAATACCCTGAGGGGGAGGTAGGGGTGGGTACCCTTGTACGGGTTTTATGGTCGCTTCTTGTGTTAATACGTTTGTCACAGGGCTGTTTCTCAGTAACGGTAAGAGGTGGGTCGTTGTTTCGGAGTATGTGTGGCGTTGTCAAATGTATCTTGACAAAATACAAGATGTTGTTTTGCATCCTTGTCAAATCAAGGAGGTAACTATGCTAATGATTCTCGTCTCGAATCAATAATAAAATGGGTAGGTGTTTTTTTTCTTATTTACGGAAATCGGTAAGTGTGAACCACCCGTTTTTTAAACGCGGCCCGTCCGATTCTCGCCCTATTACCTCGCTTACACACATACAATATAGCTGCCTACTACAGATACTTTATACTCACACTTATCATCCATATTCATACTTTTATTGGTTTTACATTAGCATTTTACCAATAGTTTCATTTTTATAAATATTTTCTTTATATCCTTTGTTGTGACATGTTTACTTCAAACTTGTCAGCTGTAATTTACTTTTATTTTTGATTGTTACCAGCCAATTTCTCTATGAAGGTTTCGTTTAGATTATATATTACTAAAAATGATTATCATCAATTCGTGAGTTCAATTGTTGTATTTTATAGTTAATTGCGAATATTTGCTGTGTAAAGATATTCTGAGTTATATTTATAAAAATATTATGTGCAAGGTTTTTGACCAATTGTTAGTGGCTGTTTTGAATACTGGCAGGTTGCGTCTTACTAGAGCGCAGCAGTTTTGAATCTGAGAAATAAAATTTAAAAAAGAAACGGAGGATCAGGGTTGGAAGACAGTTTTCGGATGGCACTGGAGGGAGTCAAGAGACAGTCAAGCTTAAGTTAAGGAGAATCTGAATCTGAATCTGACGAGTCGCTGCTGTCCAGGAGATCTCACTACAGACTCCTGGGACCTTTACTACTAGTCTTCAGAAGCTGATCTAAGTTCCTGACTATTACTGCGGATCATCAAAAGCTGAACTACGTTCCTGAGTATTACTGTTGATCTTCAGAAGCTGAACTACGTTCCTGAATACTACTGTGGATCTTCAGGAGCTGAACTAAGTTCTTGAATACTACTGTGGATCTTCAGAAGCTGTACTACGTTCCTGAGTACTCATCTCGCCTCATCATACTGTTCTGACAATCGGGTTGGTTGTCAGATCACGCCTCTTCTGTTGAGTTGGTCTTAATTTTTTACAGTTTGCCTTTTAAAGACATTAAGTGTGCATGATAAGCAGGTTTTTAATATATTTTTTTTGTATTTTTCATCTCATTTAATAATATATTTGTCGCATCATGGGTGGCCGAGATGCGAAGCATCGGGTCTTCTTCACGATCCGACATAGTTTTAGGTAAATGTGGGCACTGACTTGGGTACTCGAACGAAAGAACTTTTAAATTCAAATCTCAATAACTTTATTTAAAAGTAACGGTTGTACAAGAAACAAACACGTGCGTTGGTACTGAGCGTCTGCCATGACTGTTGGAGTTCGACTGTCGCAACAATCCGTCCCTCTGCTAGGGTTCACTGCATCCCCTCTACCGACGATCGTGTCCAAGCGTTTGGCGCGCTTGCGTTTCTAGTGACAATATTGTTAATTCCAAAACGATTTGTTAGATGGCGCTGTCTGTTGCACCATGGCGCCATCAATCCACGACACGGCCATCCCTGACTAGCACCCGTCCTCGGGTGTAGTACCTGTGGACAAAATGTGCTCAGAGAGTAATCTAGCTCGGCTATCCTGCCAATCAAAAGAAGGTTGATTCACCATGGTACTTCATTTTTTCCAAATCTAAGTACAATAATCAACTGCCATGATTTACAATGCCCTGTTTTTAAGGCTTCATACACAGTGCTCACCTGCACTACATGATTAGTTGGAAAAGATCCGATCAACAAGTTTACAACAAAGTAATTGTAACAATTCTCTTACTGTTTATCATAACTCATAAGCAATGCATACTCAACTCATCAAACTTTCATGGTAATCTGTCCAAAATCGCACCAACGATTCTTTACAAATCAGCCACCACATATGCTACAACACATGAGGGGCTCTGTGCACCAACACAGACCGAAATCGCACCAACGATTCCTTGTAGACCCATCGCCACATGTTACTCATGAGGTGCGGTCTAGAGTTTCGAGTATGAGTACAAAAGCCATTCTTAATCATTTGGTTTCACCACCACTGTCATCAACTATGACATCTTATTCTGGAGGAACTTGGTGATCGGGGATCTTACTCACACAATCATGGGGGTATCTCTAGGTTCGCTAAAAGCGCCTTTAGTAGGTATCTATCCCCTTCTAACATCATCAATAATTTTAAATGGACTTTTGAATTTATGATCGAATTCCTTTCCTCATTTCCAATTAAAACAATCATTAATAGCCAACTTTGAAACCTGAAACTTATTTTGTTCAAATAGTTTTTTTTCGTAATTTGCATTCTTAACTATATTCTGTGTCGCATGCTCTCTGATCTCATCTAAATTAACGTAAGTCACATCATCATCAGCGATTACTAAACTAAGTGGTCTCGCTAACCTTCCAATCATCAACTCGAGAGGACTAGAATAAGTCACTTTTAACAGTAGAGTTCATAGCCAACTGAACCACTCTTAATGTGTCCTGCCAGAGGTCACGACTAGTTTACAGGCTTTAACAGAACTGCAGTCTGTCACAACGGTAAACTTACGACCTAGTAAATAATGCCTAAAATGCTTTAAGGTATTAAAGACAGCTAATGTTTCTTAGTCAAAATAATGGAACTTGGATTCAGCTGGGGACGTGCGACGACTGTAATAAGCAACCACATGTTTCCTGTGAATCTTTTAAATAAAAATGGGACCCTAACCTTTAGCACTGGCATCGGTATGTAACTATCGAAAGTGCAGGGTTAAACATTTTTAGAACCGGCTCATTGGTTAAATAAGAAATTATTATCTGACGAATGACCTCATGGATAGGTTCCCAACCATTGGACCTATTCTTGCCACTCTTAAGACGAAACAGAGCCATCGTTTTTGTGAACTGTCGCACAAACTTGTCTAAAATAAGTGGCCAGCCCAATAAACTGTCTCAGCTGAGTTATGGTTTTAGGTGGGGCAAGCCTAGACAAAGCTACAATTTTATTTGGGCTATGTCTAATAGATTAGACTAAACTCTCCTACACGGATGATCCTATAACTAAAATGTCATCCACGTATGTGACAGCATAGCTATAAGCAAAGACATCTAATTCTTTCTAAACTGCACACTAATAAACTGACCTTGCACTCTTCAAACCAAACAGTCAAATATTTCCACTGACCGTCAGGTGTGACGATTGCAGTGCGCTCTGTGGATTCAGGGTGCACTGGTTTTTAAAGGTAGCCTGATAACATATCAAGACACGTGAACCATTGTGGCACTACCTAACCTAGATACAAGATCCTCTATCAATGGCAGTGGAAAGCTATCGGACACTGTTGTCGTTCAGTTGCCTGTAATCGACATATGCGAACTGAACTATCTTCCTTAACGAGCAACACTGGACAAGAAAAATGCGAATAACTTGGCCTAATAATACCTGCTTCCTCTAATTAACGAACTTTATCCGTAATAACTTCGCGTTCACTAGCACTAAGCTTATAAAGGCGACGATTAACCCTAAGAATAGGATCTACAAACCGAATTTGCAACTGTCCTGTTGTAACACGAGATCTAGAAACACCACTACAAAAACAGATGAATATTGTGTCAAAATATCAATTAATTGGAAACTAAATTCTGACGGAATGTCTGTATCCACTTTATCGAAATCAATTTGACAGTTAGAATCTTTCTTGAGCTTAATTGAAACATCACAAAACCTAACAACCTTATCACAACACAAGAAAAACACTATCACGCGTCATACTAACGTTAAATACCTGATCTAAAATCTCGCGGCCAATTAAAATACCATTTTTAAGACTAACTATCCGTTACAACATGAAATAATGTCTAATCTTAGATCGTTAATCATAACCTCAGATAAAATTTGTAGGGTACTTTGCACACTACCATGACCAATCCCGACAATGTTATTTACACACTTGCCACTGAACTGTGACGCAACATTATCCCTGATGAGAGAGCATTCGGCACCAGAATCTTAATAAAATGGGTACGACTCACCAGTTTTCATCAGCATACCGCTGGGATTGCCGACATAGCAAACGTCAACGCATCGCTCACTGCTCGCCGCTGCTGCAGGTGCTGCTGCAGGCGCTACTGCAGGCGCTGCTGCAGGCACTGCTGCAAGCGCTGCTGCAGGCGCTGCTCCGGAACTGCTTGTCCACCTCCACCGCTTCGTGGTCATTTCGTAGCAAGCCAAGTGAATTATCATCGCATCATGACGTCTTCGCTCCTTTTTTCGTTTTTTTCTTCAGTTCGAGTGAATCCGACTTCTGATGTCGCATCATGGGTGGCCGAGATGCGAAGCATCGGGTCTTCTTCACGATCCGACATAGTTTTAGGTAAATGTGGGCACTGACTTGGGTACTCGAACGAAAGAACTTTTAAATTCAAATCTCAATAACTTTATTTAAAAGTAACGGTTGTACAAGAAACAAACACGTGCGTTGGTACTGAGCGTCTGCCATGACTGTTGGAGTTCGACTGTCGCAACAATCCGTCCCTCTGCTAGGGTTCACTGCATCCCCTCTACCGACGATCGTGTCCAAGCGTTTGGCGCGCTTGCGTTTCTAGTGACAATATTGTTAATTCCAAAACGATTTGTTAGATGGCGCTGTCTGTTGCACCATGGCGCCATCAATCCACGACATATTCATTTTCCCCTTTTAACTTTTTTAATGTATACTAGTCTGCTTATTTCCTTTTATCTATAGGAACACGCAAATTTGTTACAACAAACAATCTCAAACGTTTATTCGATAAATTCTTTTTCCCTAAACCACGTTAAAGGGGTTATTCTGAAATACTGACAAACCTAAACATAAAAAAAACAGAGCTTTTATTGATAACTAGCTGTACCCAGCATGCGTTGCAATGCACTTTTTACTACCCACCTACCCTATCCGACCTACCTACCCTATCCTACCTACCCTACTCTACGCTACCTACCTACCTACTCTACCCTACCCTACCTACCTACTCTACCCTACCCTACCCTACCCTTACTACCTACCCTACCCTACCTACCTACCCTACCCTACCTACCTACCCTACCCTACCCTACCTACCTACCCTACACTACCTACCTACCCTACCCTACCTACCTACCCTACCCTACCTACCTACCTACCCTACCCTACCTACCTACCCTACCCTACCTACCTACCCTACCCTACCTACCTACCCTACCCTACCTACCTACCCTACCCTACCTACCTACCCTACCCTACCTACCTACCCTACCCTACCTACCTACCCTACCCTACCTACCTACCCTACCCTACCTACCTACCCTACCCTACCTACCTACCCTACCTACCTACCCTACCTACCTACCCTACCTACCTACCCTACCTACCTACCCTACCCTACCTACCTACCTACCCTACCCTACCTACCTACCCTACCCTACCTACCTACCCTACCCTACCTACCTACCCTACCCTACCTACCTACCCTACCCTACCCTACCCTACCCTACCCTACCCTACCTACCTACCCTACCCTACCGTATCCTATGTCCTTCTCCTGGCTCTAAACTACCTCCCTGCCAATTTTCAGCTAAATCGGTTCAGCCGTTCTTGAGTTATAAGTGAAGTAACTAACACGACTTTCTTTTATATATATAGATTAACGTTATTTTATTTATTTTCGTTTATTTATTCGATATCGTAATTTTCATTGATTATTTATGTCTTTTGTGACCACTTCCTGAATTTTGACGAGGATGCAAAACAACACCTTGTATAGACACTGTAACTGTTGCCATGAATTCTAGACGCCTGCTGTAGATTTTTTTTTACTTTGTGAAAATAATACCTAATCAAAATGTTTGGTAACACATTTTGATTATTATTTTCACAAAGTTTTCTGATTGTTATTGCTAAACATGCGCTTCTATTGCAGACAAACGTTTCTTTTTAATCGTCCATACATGATCCCAACACGGCTGTGTTGCGTTACTTCAGAAATCGATTGATCTACAAGGAAGCCATTAAAGTTAACCAACTTTTTAAACAAAAGGTGAATTCTTTGACCAAAAAGTTCCTATAACACGGAACACTGACAGATCCCCGCCACACGTTATAATCGAAGATAGCTTATTTATCTAAACTGGCAACACCGAGCTTTCCCTGTATAGAGACAACAAAATTAGGTTTATTTTCCGATAGTCAGTTTTATTATTGACGCTACCGTAGTTAGAAGTAACGTTTGCATAAAAAGGGTATCCGCGTTCGAATTAAATATTAATTTTATTTGTAGTATTTGTAGCGTTGCAAGTTTGAATAAATAATTTTAAGTTAGTAGTTTTTGTGATATTTCAGGTGTCAGGAATAGTGATGGTTATGAATGCAGACGGTTATTTTTTCTTTTTTTGTGAGCTTTCGATGATTAGTCGTGCTTTCGTGAGTATAGAATTTTCCTCTTGTGTACCTTTCTATTCCTGCGTTAGCTTACATTTTTAGTCTTCGGCGAATAGTTGCTGAAGGTGATGTAAATGTTCCTTTAATTTTATTTTTCAGTTTGGTCAGTTTTCAAGAGGTCAGCCTGTAAAAAATACTACAACGTAACCTGAACCATTTTTAATTATAATTATGAAGTAATACTGCCTAAACTCGAAAATACGTGGCACCCCGCACTGGGCCCGCGTGGTGGATTACATTCTTCTGCCCCTCACAAAGAGGAGGCCTGTGTCCCAGCAGTGGGAACACAACAGACTGATTAAGCTTATCACCTACAAACCCAAGGGAAGAATGGTAGTGACTTCTTTACCAAAACAATGTAAGATCGAACTATCGAAACATACCCGTTACCCATTTAAGTAAAATTCAAATTAGAAGTAAACTCGAAATTGAACTAAATTCGGGAATTGGAAATCCTTATTTATGAAGGTCAACCGTAGGCCGAATGTTTACGTAATTAGCTCCATAAACTTCCGAACGGTTATTATTTACGTACAGATCATTATTATCTTAGAAATGTTGTTCTCGTTTTGGCTATTAATTTTAAATGTTTAATTAAGTCTTCATACCGAGTTTCCTCTGAGCCTCAGAAAGCACGTTAAGCCGATGGTCCCAGTTGTCATTTGTAGATCTTTGACAGTCGCCTGAAAGTATGTCAACCAGTCTTACTAAGTATCGTATTACCTTGTACTAACTGGGTTGTGGAGGTCAGATAGGCAGTCGCTCCATGTAAAATACTGGTATTCGGCTGCATCCGGTAATACTGAAAGCCGTCAACAACATATTTGGGGGAATGCTAGGCAGATAATGTGTAGTCAAGGTATGAAAATGTTTGGAGCGTTTCCGACGTTTGGCCCCGAATCTGGCCCAAAACGGGCCGGGGCTGCGTTCAAGGTCTTGCCCAACCTGCGGGGTCCAAACGCCTCCTCCCGGAGGCTCCACGCGGTGTCGTGCGGCCCAAAGCCATTTAACGGGCCTCGGTGTGGACGCGTTATTTGAGGTGGTAAGCCGCCCACTACCTGAAAGCGCCCCAAAAGATAGCCTTAAGGCTAGTCCGGGGGTACCGTACGATCTCTGGCGAGGCGGCGACGCCTACCAGGGCTGCGGGACTGTTCGAAAGCGATACCGTAGGCCTGGAACACAAAGGGTTATGAAGGAACATGGATGGGATTTAGTCAGTACAAGTCTGACACTCCCTTCCGCTCCGCCCAGAGCAGGAGGGGTCATTAGATGATTTCCCATAAAAAAAAAGGTATGCAAATGTTTAGCACGTTAAGGTTAAGTCTTGCTTGCACCTTTTTGTTTTTCCGACCACGCATAGTCGTTGTTAACATTTCGCAATGATGACGGCGGGGACAAGTGCGTTTCGGCTTCGATAAGGGTATATGTACAACCATTACATGAGATTCCAGCATCATTGATTGACATTTCACCCTCAAATAAACCAGTTGATGTAAGTATGGCAATAAAAGATCAACATTTTATTACAAAACGTCGATAAGGCTTTAAGCATAAAATATGTATGAATTTGTTGATTTTCCGCAATAAAATATTCTGCGGTGACATATAAAATATTTATTGTATTCATAATTCGTTTATGGCAACATTCAAATGTTATTAATCGAATAAATCTTATCGTTGAATTTAAAATACGAATTGATGTTATTTTTATACGTAGATTGAGATTCGTTTTGGGAATATTAAATGGCGACTTTACTTCAATTTTTTTGTAACAAAAATTAAATAGACCGTGATTTTTACTTTTTATTTTTTACGAACTGTGTCAGTATTTTTTTGTGTGTGAAAGCTTTTTCTTTCTATTTGCTCCAATTAGCTTATTTTTTAACATTGATGCGACACTATATTAACATACAATTTGACATATCGCTGTAAATTTTCTTGACAGAACCCGCTTGGCATATTGAAATGCACACTTAAAGTGGTCATATTATTCGCGTTCTTTGAGACGGCGAGCCGCCCATTACTTAAACGCGCCCCAGAAGGTTGTAGCCGTAAGGCTGATCCGGGGGTACCGCACGATCTCCGGCGAGGCGGCGAGCCTCTTGGCCGGATTGCCGCCATGGGATCTGGAGGCGATGGTCCTCGCGCGCCTGCATGAATGGCGCGCGGAGGCACTACGCCGGGGGGAAACTCCGCTGCCGCGGCAAATTGTCGCTCAGCGGACAGACTTCCGGCACGATCTCATGGCGACATGGAGACAGCGACTGTCGCAACCACGTGCAGGGCACGCCACAATAGTGGCGATAAGTCCCCTCTTTGAGGAGTGGCTAGAGAGGCGGCACGGCGCCCTCACCTTCCGCCTGACGCAGGTCCTCACCGGACACGGTTGTTTCGGGAGGTTCCTGCACCGAATCGGGCGGGAGGAAACGCCCGGGTGTTACCATTGCGAGGATCGGCCGGAGGACACGGTGGAGCACACCGTGGAGCTCTGCCCCGCTTGGGCTGAGTACCGCCGTGTCCTCGTAGCGGCGATTGGCGGCGGCGACCTCTCGCGTCCGGCCCTGGTTCAATCCATGGTCCGGAGCGAGAGGGAATGGGATGCCGTCGCCTGCTTCTGCGAAGCAGTCATGCTAGCGAAGGAGGTGGCGGAACGTGAGAGGGAGAGAACCTCACGTCCCAGCCGCCGCGGGAGACGCCCCGGGCGTCGGGGGGCAACCAGTGGCCCCCGGCCACCGTAGGCGCGAGCCTGTGGACGGTGAGTAATGGGCTAGCTCACCGTCCGTCCGTCTCATGACGACAGGTCGTGTCGACGGCGCGTACGTGTTCCACGCGCGCCTCAAGGAGATGTCAGCAAACCAGAAGGGGTCCGAAAGGGCCGATGCCTGCCAGGGCTGCGGGTTGTTCGAAAGAGATACCGCGGCCCCGGAACACAAAGGGCGAAGGCGAAGGAACATGGGTGGGTTTTAGTCAGTACAAGTCTGACACTCCCTCCCGCTCCGCCCAGAGCGGGAGAAGTCATATGATGATTTCCCATCCGGAAAAAAAAAAAAAAAAAAAAAAAGTGGTCATATTATAACGACCACTGCTAAACGTAATTTTTGAGTAAAAAGCAAATTATTTAATCAATTATACAAACTATGATAACAAAAATGAACTAAACTAGACATACAACGTAACGTCTTCGCTGTAGACCGTATACCAGTTGGGTGATATTGTTAGTGGGTGAAACGTAAATATTTACGTTCTATTAATATACAACTACCGGCATATTGTATCTTTGGGCCTGTAGCACCGTGATGTTTAATTGTACCCGTTTATAACGCTTCTTGTTAACGGAAGGATTAGCAGAGATAGGATACACTTGTGGTTTTAAAATGAAGATACCTTTTTTATTTGGCAGTTTGGTTGGCATTTCATCATTAGAAAGTGTAAGCCTAGAAGATACCTGTTCAGTCGAACTTTCAAGATATCCAGAGTATAATGATCAGGGAACGGAGAATCCGGCAGTGAGTTCCACAGACACAGGCTTTATCTTGCGATAAAAACCCAGTGCCTCAGTTACCTTCAAACGAACGTACCTACTTTTTCACATTGTGTATTTAAAAACACCCCAAAACACACAAATTTGTTCTCAAAATTCATTCTCTATTACCAGTTCCCGAATATAAATAACTAAGCCGGTGTAAGATTCAAGTCACGTCTAAAAATTTATTGTTGCCGGTATAAGTTGAAAAGAACCATTTGAGATAACGGAGAAAGCAAAAGTTCTTGCGCAGTTCTGTTTTGTACGTACTTTTATAAAGCCAGGCGATAGTGATGCCGCGGGTAAATTGTTAGCTACAGTTTTTGTTGGTTACAATTGGGCGTTATGATACATTGCTGTTTATTTAAAATTAATGCACAACGTAACAGATTTATATATAAACGTAACGAAACACAACAGCAAACGATACACCCACGATGAACGATATAACGTAACAGATTTATATCGCTGACACTGGTACCCACTAGTGTCAATAATCTGTTACGTTGTGTGTTACGTTGTCATCTCAACAGTCACGTCCTTTCTAACCATATCATCCTTCACACAGTCCATCCATCGTTTCTTTGGTCTTCCCCTACTCTTATAACCATCTACAATCATATTCAAAACATTCCTCACGACATTTTCCCCATTCCTCCGCATCACATGCCTATACCACGAAAACCGATTACTACACAACTTTTTAGTCATCGCCCGTTACTATTACCATCGTCATGATTCATCATCATCATCATCATTTCAGCCGAAAGACGTCCACTGCTGGATATAGGCCTCCCCCAAGTGACGCCACATTGACCGGTCCCGTGCGACCCGCATCTAGCGTATCCCCGCAACCTTCACCAGGTCATCGGTCTACCTAGTGGGAGACCTTCTAACGCATCGTCCTCCGGTTCGCGGTCGCCATTCCAGAACTTTTCGGCTCCATCGGCCATCCGTTCTGCGAGCAATGTGTGGGAGACATGATTCAAACCACCAAAAAGGCAGCTAATTCGCAGTTTAAAATTTACAAATAGCACATTTGATCCACAAAGCGGCTGCGAATCCGACATATATAACCAAAATCAACGTTAAAACGAGCTGGACGTTTGAGCTAATGTATAGCTCTAAACGGTTGAGCTTTGTAATCTAAAACTCCCTTTGTCCAGTCGTAGGAAGTTACAAACCATTCGTATTTAACAAAACATAACATCACGCCTGTAAGGCAGAGTCAGGCAGAGGTGTTTCTCACCTAACCTAACTCACCCACTTTTCTCCAGTTTAAGACTCATATTAAAATTTTAGTCTCGTATAATAGGGGTCGAGGATATTTCTATCATCATCATCTGCCTAGCCTTTTCCCAAACTATCTTGGGGTCGGCTCAGCTGAGTACGAGTATTTTACATAAAGCAACTGCCTTATCTGACGTCCAAAACTCAGTAACTGGGTAATACTGGATGTCAGACTTTTAGACTACGACTGTCAAAGATCTATAAATGACAGCCGGGACCAACGGCTTAACGTGCTTTCCGAGGCACGGAGGAAACACGGTATGTAATTATGGTCACCCATCCACGAACCAATCTCGTCAAGCACGGCTTAACCTTTAAGATGGACCCGTGCGGCTGTTATTATTTAGTCACGAGCTCCTCATAGCATATTGCTATCAACCGGGTGCAAATCCAGACTTCACATTGGCTGTTTCTGAGAAACCCGATGGTAACGCCAAATATAAAGACCTTGTCTGACCTGGATCTCGAACCTAGGAACTCAACAGTGGCGCTTGCAACTATTAGACAACGAACCTGTATTTTACACACAAAACACTATAAAATCAACATTTCTCAACCATTACAATACATTGAAACCATTAAATCACCCAATCCGTTAACATCAATAATTAAATTAATGTTGCACCGAATAATAGCACGATCAACAACGCAATATTATGTAAAATGGCCGCCAAGTTAATAATGTCGCAGTCTGAACTGTATTTCGGACAAAACTACGTTTCCCCGGTTACAACTATTGTAAGAATTAATAACATAAAGGTTGTTTTTTTTTAGGCGGAGAATTGTAAATTGACATAAAAACACGGTATTAATATCGTTTAAAAAAACACCTGATAGTTTTACAGACACCACGCTTCAGTCCCCGTATTCACAAACGTTCGGATTCGACTTCGATTCGGAAAGTCGTATGTCTATCTCGCTCGCTTTCGTAATGCCAAAACAAGATAGACATACAACTTATCGAATCGAAATCGAATCCGAGCATTTGTGAATAGGGGGCCAGGTCTTATTATTTTTAAGGTTGTTGGGTGGAAACCTCTGACTTTGTCAACGTGTATTGTGACTGTCACGTGCTCCTAATTATATTATTAACCAATTTTCTTAGTCTTGCGTCTTATTTCAAAATCATCACGTGATATCAGCCACTTACAAATTAATGAGCTCCATAAAAATAGTTTTTCAATAGAGAAAACAATTTTTAACCTTTTATAACTTTCGACTGTTACCTGTCAAAACTGTTTTTGACCGCTTACCAGTTTTGATTGTAACATATACGTTTATGTGTATTAAAACAATTAGGCGATGATTTTCAGTACATCGGAGCGTATTCACAGGGGATGGTAAATGATCGATGAGCGGGATAACGGTACAGTTGATGGCGTTTGGAGCAGGGTGTAAGCAGAAGCGGGGCGAATAAGTGTATTGAGCTCGTTATTTCATTTTTAAGACAGCACCGTGTGGAACACGAACGCGCAGTCGACACGACCTGTCGTCATGAGACTGACGGACGGTGAGCTACCCCATTACTCATCTTCCACAGGCACGCGCCTAAGGTGGCTGGGGGCCACTAGTTGCCCCCCGACCCCGCCCGGGGCGTCTCCCGCGGTGGCTGGGACGTGAGGCTCTCTCCCTCTCACGTTCCGTGATACCGTGGCCCTGGTACACAAAGGGCTAAGAAGGAACATGGATGCGTTTTAGTAAGTACAAGTCTGACACTCCCTTCCGCTCCGCCCAGAGCGGAAGGAGTCATTTGATGACATCCCATCCGTAAAAAAAAAGAAAAGACATGAAGACTTTTCGAGAAAGACGTTGACATAATATTACACCCTGGCACCCCGGTGACTTAGGCTGAAGTGTTACTTTAGCACCTATATTTTGCCAGATAAGTTCAAATCAGCAAGCGAATCCCATGTGACTGAAATAATGATGGATGGACAGAGAGAGGAAGGCCAAAGAAAAGATGGGTGGTTTGTGTGAGGAATAATTTTGAAAGAGAAAGGAGTAAGTGCTGCTGTCACGTCTTACAGGCGAGAATGAAAGAAGAAAACGTGTTGCACCAACCCATGTAGAATGGGACGAGGTCAAGAAGATGATGGCCCAAGTCAGCAAGCGGTGGTGGCGTTTTTACGCTAAAAGTTTTGGTGAGGACGCAATCGTACAGTTTTCACTGGCATGGCTTTGTTTTGGACTTTAGCATTTATTAGTCCTCGAGAATATTTTGCTGACTTTTACCTTGAGAAAGAAAGAAAAAAGTATTTACTTATAAGTCTCAAAAATGACAACAAAATTGGTAAAAATGATGGTGATGATGTGTCATACGTTTCAATAAAAGTAAATGAAACATTGATAAATTAATAAAATGCTCTTGGGCCACTTTCATGTGGCTTTATTTTAACAAATGAACAGCAAGCGTAAATAACGTAGCGCATTCTTTTATTTTTTGTTGAATGTTGGCCAAATGAGACGCTGCTATATCGTTCGAGACAACTTTAAGAGGGGACTCTAGTGGGCCTTTCTCCATACAAACGTATTCCGCTGTTTTCTTCGTGGATAATGCGTTTAGAGTAATGATATTATTCCAAAAAATTTAGGTCTTATTAATACATGCCCCTATTATTTCCTTTTTTTTCAAAACATAATCACTAAAAGAATTATGACGATCCAAAAACCCGAAAAAGCCCGTTTTTACCGCCATTTTCAGAGGACTATCAGACAAATTAGATAAGTTTTAACCAAAAAAGAAAATAATAGATGCATAGGTATACTTTTCCTCTAAATTTTGATTTAAGAATTATTCAGATCAGTTTAGTTTTGAAGAAAAAAACAGCGGAATACAAAACGTCTTTTGGTCAAGGTTTTTGTAGGTAAAATCAGCCTGAGCTGCAGTTGTCCCTTTCGCACTTTACGGGGGCTAGGTCGGGCGCAGCGCGATGGCAATAGTTTCTTCAATTACCTATTCTTCAAATTCGTCGGGGCTAGAATCCCCTCTTAATTTCTACGTTTTATGTGGTTGACTCAACCTCAAGCTCGAATAACAGCTGCTCGGGTCGATCTTAAGTTAAGCAGCGCTTACCTGTGTTGGCCCGTGGATGGGTGACCATGTGCATACATTACATACCGAGTTTCCTCCGTGCCTCAGAAAGCACGTCAAGCCGTTGGACCCGAATGTCAATTGTAGATCTTTGGAAGTCGTTTAGTAGTCAGCGGCCCGAAAGTCTGACAACCAGTCTTACAAAGGGGTATCGTGTTACCGAGTATTGGAGGTCAGATAGGCAGTCGCTCCATGTAGGTTAGACTGGAAGCAGACACCAACATAATTGAGAAAAGGCTAGGCAGATGATGATCAGTTTTTTTTTTTCTTTCATATTTATTTAACATCTGTATACCTATTTGTTTAACACCTGTATGTAAGTAGATACATTTTTGAAATGTCAATGATATCATCATCAGCCTATAATGTTCCCACTACTGGCCGTAATCCACCACGCGGGCTCAGTGCGGGTTGGTAGATGTCACATGTCTTCGATTTTTTTTATCCTAGGACATGCCGGTTTCCTCACGATGTTTTCCTTCACCGTTTTTTAGAGCAGCGGTGATGAAATAAATTACACAAAGTAATGCGCCTGCCTGGGTACGAACCCACGGCTTACTACTCGTAAGTCGGGGCTGCCACCACTGGGCCACCGCTGCTCTTGTTAATGATATAATTAGCAGTAAAACAGTAATCACACAGCCCACTGTGATTGTAAAATTAAAGTAAGTACATCAATTGACAAAAGTGGTAAACCTCTTTCGTTTTCCCGCTGTTTTAAAAAACAAACTTCACCGCTATGTAAATCACCCGGTATTGTTTTTGCTGAACAATTAAAAAAAGGTAAAGTAAAAAATAATTTTACTCGTTGAACTCGCCTACTTTGTCTTTGGTTTCCTGGCTGAAGTTTAAGTTAAAGAAGACTGTAGTTTGTTTAGATTCTAGTTTTTTTTTTTTAAATTTTTAGCAACTTGCCCCGGTTTTGTACGAGTAGTAGTATTTATGTATTGCTGGATGACTTCTGATGGATGATTGGCCCTTTTGGTGATGTAATGATATTTAAGGTTTAGAATTATCAGCTGTCGCGACAGCTGAGCATGCGGTCTTGGGTTCGATTCCCGAGTCAAGTAAAGTGTTGTTGGATTTTGCCATTACAAATTTCTCAGAAGCAACCACGGAGTGTTGATTTGTGCCCAGCCGATGGTAATAAGCTCGTCCCCTATAACATGACTTAAACATAACTGGCGAATTTTGTGTGTACTGTGTACACATCTGCCTCACCCTTCGTTGATTACAGTCGTGATGTTTTGTCAAGTAGAAATCACCTAAGGGAATAGAAAGTAGGATCCATCTGTATGCTACAAACGTCAAACTTACCTAGCCTTCTAGAAAATACAAGACCGTACCACATTGCTAATTGGTCATCGAAAAAATATATCACCTCGCTTCAACACTGAACTGAACTTTATTAAAATTAAAAACCCGACCAAGTGCGAGTCGTATTCGCAGACACAGGGTTTCGTAGCACCAAAGAACATAATAACAATATTAAGTAAATTATTAATAAATTTCCGCTCAACAGCCGAACTATTTTTTTTTTCAATTATGGTAACAAAAAACAAAATTACTGTCATAATTTTTGACTATTTTTACTTATTTGGAAGCACATATCTAATCAACCATTGACTTATAAAAAAAAAAGTATTTAAGTATTTAAGAATCCTCGATATCATTTTTAAGAGCTATCGACAGACACCCCACATAGTTTTTAGGTAGTTTTTTTTTCAACCCTCTTTTACATGTATGGAGGACAACCCCAATTTTTATTTTTTTCATTATTTCACATCATATTTGTGTAGCGGTTAATAGAAAGCACCTACTCTTTAAATTACAACTGTGTGGTGGCAATAGTCTCGGAGTTAAAATTCTGTGACATACGGATGGACAGACAGACGGTCAGTTCGAATCTACATGGGTTCCGTTTTAGCCAATTGGCTACGGAACGCTAAAAAGCACCATATACCGTGCAAAATATCGCTGTCCTTGTCACATACGTAGTGCAGTATACTGCTGTCCTTGTCACCAGGTTTTTTCATGACTTAATTAAAGCGATTCGGTTGGTTTACCGCAGCAACATACTTTGCTCTGCGGTTGTTATTGGTACATTAATTGCGGGGAAAATTTATTATTTAAAGGGTTTACCTCAGGGGTCGATTGTGGAAGTGTGTTTGTGAGGAATTACTGGTGATGTGCGTTTGTTACAGAAAATGTCACTGTGTGTTTTTTTTTTTTATACAAGGTGTTGTTTTGCATTCTCGTCAAATTCAAGGAGGTAACTATGCTAATGATTTCGTCCCGAATCAATAATAAAATGGGTACTTAGGTAATTTTTTGGTACGACTTTCCTTTGACTGACGTCGACTTGAAGGGAGGGAGGGGAGTGGGAGGAGAGGGGGGGAGGGGTACAACCACCCCTTAAAAGGACAAGTTGCGACGCGCCCCCCTTTTCGAGATTTTTTAAATTTTTAATTTTGAGGAAATGTTTGGGTAAAATCTAGTATCGTTTGGCAGGCGGAGGGGGCGGGAGGGTGTGGAGGGGTGTACCACTTCCCCTCTGGCACCACTCCCGTGAAAAGGTAATGCAACGTTCTTGAGAAAAACCAATTAATGTAGCCTAACCTCAAAACATATTGTATTCGCCTAATAAGCGTAGTCGACGGAGCCCCGCTACGCGGGGCTCCTATTTCTGCCTGCATGGTTTAAAGTAACCTAACACAAAGGGGATGTCGGGGTCTTAGTTCGCTCGCTCCGCTCGCTCACTAGACCCCGCCTCGAACCTAACCTGTCCATGTCGGGGTGCCCCAAGTCCAGAGCTCGCTTCGCTCGCTCTTGCAACCAAATTTGCTATGTTCTACATAAATATATTCAATGGCCAGAATTCTATATAATCTGTGGTAGGGATTGACCTTAATAATGCAAAAATAATTAATTTTCAATATTTTTTTTCTCAAAAACTGCGCGTTTCCGCATATTGAAACTTTGCGTGTGTGCTAATAATAATGTAACCTTTCTGTAAAAAAAATATCAACCCCGAACTCGACGTCAGTCAAAGGAAAACTGAGCCAATTTTTTTTTTTCTTATTTACGGAAATCTGTAAGTGTGAACCACCCGAGTTTTAAACGGGCTGTCTGATTCTCGCCCTATAACCGCGCTTCCAAACATATAAAATAATCTCAAACGTTTATTCGATAGTTTCTTATTCCCTAAACCAGGTTAAGGGGGTTATTCTGAAATACTGACAGACATAAACAACCAAAAAAATCAGCGTTAATTAATAATTAACTAGGTACGTAATTTTCAGAGATTATTTATGTATTTTGTGACAACCTCCTGAATTTTGTCGATGATGCAAAACAACACCTTGTATTTCCTGTTATTGCATCCTTCCTGAAGTTCAGTACATAAATTGTTTATTTAATATAAAACTTATTACCAAGAATAATATTTTATCGAGTGTCAGTTTCTATAATTCATACCTTTGAAAAATGCATACCCTCCTATAAAATTACAACACCGCGTTCACAAAAATAATGCGGGTAAATTCTTGACAAGCTGGAAAACAATCTTGTTATTCTCACTAATAGTGTCCATGCCAGCATGCAACATGCAGTGTACAAGCAAGCATGCCTCATGCAAGCGAGCATGTTGAGGTGGATACAGACTTTGCGAGGCATGCGCCACGAACGACGCACAACGAATGCCGCGGCCATACTTTGGCTCGCCGTCGCCCGTGCGTAGCACATGCCTCGCCACGAATACAAAGGTACACACCATGCGAGGCATTCGCTGTGCGTTGTTCACGGCGCATGACTCGCAATGTCTGTATACGGTTTAACATGCAATACAGAGACATCATGTTGGTTTCGGTCGCGACTCCGGCGCTGCGGGGCTGCGGCGGTCCCACGCGAGCTTATCGTCGCAGATAGTATTAACGCTAACCACCGCCAAAGCTAGACCAAACATTATGTGAATCATTTTCTGGGAAACGAAATTCTATGAAAGTTCTGTCAGCGAAATAAGGGGACACCGGTAAACCACCGCCCTTCGCTCGAGAGGTAAGGTAAGGTAAAGTGAGAGTCAAAACATAATTAATTAGCCCTGAATCACATGTCGATACTGTGGAAAGCTAGGGCGGGGCGCCAGCTTAGTTTACAAGAAGATAAAAAACATAGAAAATATGTAAACGATGTAAAATTGACTACGACTAAACACTACTTCTTGATTTATTAGATTTTTCAGAGCTTACTAAAAAGTTTATTACGGTACGATTAAAATCCCCAAAACCGGAAATTAAAGGAAAATATCTATCCCAATTTTAAAAATGAATACCAACTACTTATCTTGAACAGTCTTCATCTATTAAGCTCAAATTCATACTAATATTATAAACAAGCTTATGCCCGCGGCGTCGCCCGCGTGGAGTTCGATAATTGTCCCACGGGAACATACTATCGGGATAAAAAGTATCTTATGTGTTAATCCAGGTTATAAACTATCAGTGTTCTAAATTTCATCCAAATCTGTTCAGTAGTTTTTGCGTGAAAGAGTCAAATTAAGTAATCAAATCAAAATATTTTTATTTCACATAGGCCTACATGGGCACTTGTAAAACGTCGACAAAAAGGTGCTCGGTTCGGGTTGGTCGTTTCCTTTGGAGAAGAACCGTCAAGAAATTCCATGGTTACTCTTTTAAAAAAAGTAACAAACATCCATCCATCCATCCATACTCACAAACTGTCGCATTTATAATACTAGTAGGATTGTTTGTGTCTAATATAACGGAGAACAGCGGTGGCCCAGTGGTAGCAGCCCCGACTTACGAGCAGTAAGTCGTACGTTCGATCCCAGGCAGGCACATTACTTTGTGTAATTTATTTCATCACCGCTGCTCTCAAAAACGGTGAAGGAAAACATCGTGAGGAAACCGGCATGTCCTAGGACTAAAAATTCGAAGACATGTGACATCTACCAACCCGCACTGGGCCCGCGTGGTGGATTACAGCCCATTCCCTCTCATAGAGAGGAGGCCTGCATCCCAGCAGTGGGAAGAATATAGGCTGATGATGATGATAACGGCTGTCATTTGTAGATGTTTGACAGCCGTTACAAGTAGTCGTTGGCCCGAAAGTCTGACAATCACTCTTACCAAAGGGTATCGTATTACACAGTTCTAACTGCGTTGTGGTGGTCAGATCAGGCAGTCGCTGCATGTTAAATACTGGTATTCAAATGGATCAGGATAGACTAGAAGTCGGCTCCGAAAAAGCTAGGCAGACGATGATGAACTTTGTGTGTCAAACTCAAACTCAAAACAGTTATTTCACACTTTATATTCCAGTAGTAATTGGGTCAATGGCCCGTAGGTCAATTTTTTATATGAATGCGGGCAAAACCGCAAACAAAAACTAGTCTTCATAATATTCCAAGAAAAATACTGTATTTTTCTCGCTCTACTTAGATAGAGTATGTCTTACATTTTATTAAGTATTTAATATTATTAAGGAAAATGAAACCCTGCGGAGGACTCTTCAAGATCTATCAAGGACCAATTAATAAATTATAATGAAAAAAAACATACTTTTTTTAATAGCCTAGATATGGTATTATGAAAGTATGTTTATTTTAGGCCTATAATAATTCGTTTTATCGATGAATTACTACTTACCAAAATTTCTATTACTAGGTCGACAGTAAGAGGTAAGGAGGAATATAAATAATCTTTACAAATAAATAAACTTGAAGTGTCTGTTTGTAATTTAAAAATAACAGCTTTTTACTAAATGCATAATTATGTAAGTATTCGGCACTTCTAAGAAAAAAAACATTTAAAATCTTTGTTGTCTGTCTTTTGGTCTGTCTGTTTGTTCCAGATAGTCTCCGAAACGGCAGGACAAATTTTGACTTTACTTTACTGGCAGGTAGCTCATGTAAAAAGGAGTAACTTAGGCTAATTTAATTTTGAAAAAGGTTCAGAGTTCCGTGAAAAAAAATTAAACCCTTGTAATTATTAAAAAAAAAAAACAAATAGGCAAGTAATACAAGGTGTTGTTTTGCATCCTCGTCAAATTCAAGGAGGTAAGTATGCTAATGAGTCAAATCAAATCAAATCAAATCAAAATATTTTTATTTCACATAGGCCTACATGGGCACTTGTAAAACGTCGACAAAAAGCTCGGTTCGGGTTGGTCGTTTCCTATGGAGAAGAACCGGCAAGAAACTCCATGGTTACTCTTTTAAAATCATTTGGCTTTACAATTTTTCTATGTTACAGCGTTGGCACGTGGACATCGTAGGCCCGACAATAAGTCGTTGCTTACTACAAAACGTAGAACAAGATAAAAAGTTACCAAGGATCTAGGAATCTATAAGGCCTACAATGTCCACACATTTACAAACAATCGGTAAATAAGAAAATGAGTCTATACAAGCAAAAAAAAGAAGATATTGCAAAAAGACTAGATTAAACAAGTGACACAAATGTGAGTCTCGTCACGAATCAATAATAAAATGGGTAAGTAGATATTTTTTGTCTTATTTACGAAAATCGGTAAGTGTGAACCACCCGTGTTTTCAACGCGGCCTGTCTGATCCTCGCCCTTTTTTTTTTTTTTGCCTGTTCCTCGCCCTATAACCTCGCTTTCATACATACAAGCAATCTCAAACGTTTATTTGATAATTTCTTACTCCCTAAACCGCGTTAAAGGGGTTATTCTGAAATACTGACAAACTTAAACAAACAGATAACCCCCTTAACAAACAGCTAGGTTTCTATAAGATTATTTAAAGCCCGGAGGTAAACAGGCGCGATGTCTAAGGACGAGGTTTGAAAGTTAGAAACCTGACAAGTACATAGGTACCAATTACGTTTTCAAATTCATAATCTACTCTCTAAAAGGTTGTCTTCAGAACAGCCTATGTATAATGTTGACTTTTTTATATCTGTAATTTGTATTGCGTATCTAATTATTTATTTATTTAACTCCTCCACTACTATGTGAGTACAGAGGCGGAATTAATGCCATAGGCATTTTCTACCAGTCAACCTTTGAGTGATGCAGAGACAAACAGTGGTAGGTGTATTTCTAAAAACATATTAATAATTTAATACTAAAACAAACTACAAAGGATATAATTATAAAATACTATAAATATATATCAAAATTCAATAAATATATATATATATATATACACCGTGTAAATCACCTCATCACGAAGCCGTCAACCAAGCATTCTGTACATGAAACTAAGTAACTTTACGCAAAAATTATTGCTGGGAAACGACTTTTTTTTGGGGGGTGTAAAATCATGTTTTGTGGTAGAACTCAATGTAACGCACTCAAAACATTGTGCTGATGGACGGATTGAATAGTACGGGGGTCGTGGAGGTGTTTAAAGTAAAAATCTTACATTAAAAACTTGTATTTAAAAAAATACTTGTCAAAAAGTTGGAACTTTGACCCCCAATATCTCCGTAACTAGAAGGTTCCCAGGTATGGTGTAGAACAAAAAAATGATCGCAATGACAGGGAGAACCAGTGCCTTTCGGCTTCGTTAAGAGGTGTTTTACACCCTTTATAATATATATCAAAATTCAATAAATAATAGGTCTTTACCTATGAAATTGCCGTATTGCAGTACAGACTTTTTCAAACAAAAAAAAGTTTTGATTGGCTATGAGTTCTAAATTCAAATTAATTTTGTTTTAAAAATATGACATTCTATTTACAAAATCAGTCTTTTGTTTATTCATTAGCGTTGTATTTTCATTACATTTCAACATTTTTCCTCATAATGGATACTTTGAAATTTCGTGTAATTATGGAATATGAGTTCCGTCGTGGCACCAACGCGGCACAAACGACCCGTAACATCAACGACGTTTACGGAGAGAACTGTACAAACGAACGCACAACCCGTTATTGGTTTGCTCGGTTTCGTTCTGGGAATTTTGACTTGAAAAATGAACCTCGTGGTCGTCCGGAAACTTTGGTCAACAATGATGAATTAAAGGTGATTGTTGAAGCTGATGAAACTCAATCTACAGCTGAGCTGGCAGCAGCTTTTGATGTTAGCATTAAAACAATATTGGTCCATTTGCGACAGATTGGCAAGATAAAAAAGCTTGATAGATGGGTGCCCCACGAACTTAACGATCGCCAGCGCAACGTACGCGTCGAGACTTGCCTTGCGCTGCTTAACAGGCACAGAAATGAAGGAATTTTGAACCGAATTGTTACGTGCGACGAAAAATGGATTCTTTTTGACAATCGAAAGCGCTCAGCAAGTTGGTTAGATCCTGGTTCGGTACCAAAGCAATGTGCAAAACGAAAAATGACCCCTAGAAAGGTGATGGTCACAGTTTGGTGGTCTAGTGCTGGTGTGATTCATCATAGCTTTTTACAAAACGGCGAGAGCATTACTGCAGATGTGTACATTGAAGAACTGACCACAATGATGGCGAAACTCGCACGTCTGCAACCAGCTTTGGTCAATCGGTCGTCTCCACTGCTACTTCACGACAACGCGCGGCCCCATACTGCACAACAGACCGTCTCTAAGCTGCATGAGTTGGGTTTGGAAGCTCTCCCTCATCCGCCATACTCACCAGATCTTGCGCCTTCCGACTATTACTTTTTCCAAAATTTGGACAACTTTTTAGCGGGAAAAAAATTCAATTCCCGAGAGGCAGTACAAAACGCCTTTGAAGAGTTTGTTGTCTCCCGTCCAGCTGATTTTTTCAAGAAGGGCATCCATAAACTGCCACAGCGTTGGCAAAGATGCATTGATTGCAGGGGTGATTACTTTGAATAAAAGAAATAAACAAGTTCGAAAAAAAAAATACTTTAACTTTTTTCAAACAAAACGGCAATTTCATAGGTAAAGACCTAATATATATCAAAATATAAATACTAATATAAAAGCACAAACAATGGGGAAAATATTAACGTTGTGACGATACTGCTAGCCTTTTCCGAACGTACTCGCGAACTTTAATTTAAAAAAAGAGAAAGGATTGCCTAGATCCTGATTTCCTGGGGAAGCGCGTTCTTCTTCTTCGTTTTCTTGTCCATTAGTGGGCCAAGTAGGTAGCCATGTTTACTGCAGCGTCAGAGGCGTTATTTTCGAGAGTGCAGGTAAACGGACACCTGAGTCACTCTGTATCTCGCAAAAAGTATTCTCTATTTGGATAAAATTCTATTGTGTCACCCTACGCGAAAAGTGTTGTTTATGAATGTTACTTGTATGGTGTACATAAAAAAGAATATTCTATTCTATTCAAAATTTGATATCTATGTTACAGGTAAACAAAAATTTATTTGCATTTTTTCCCCACTGAATCGGCGTGGTCCATAAAATCGGCGCAAGTATTCCAATCTCATGTAGATTCGCTAAATGCCGTACAAGCCGGGCTATTGCCGGGCTATCGCCGGGCTATTGCCGGGCCAATGCCGGGCGATGGCCGGGCTATTGGCCGGTCAGCTTGGCTGTTTCATTTCCTCTGTACTCATCCAAACAAATGCCTGTTTGTAGGGTGCCAGTGGAAGCGGCGAAAGATGATTGAGATGATTTTAAGTAAAGTTACTCAAAAGTTGGAGAGAGCTTAATAATGGAAATAATAATACCATTGAAGAAAGAACTAAAATCATAACACACTATAATATTAATTAATTTTTGGCAGAACCATTTTACTGTAACATTGATTTAATAATTACTTTTGGTATGTGTATATGTTGACATTTATAATTTTGACATTATTATTACTTGTTAAATTCACAGACATTGATAACATCATGATTTATTTTTCTACTAATGTAATGTTTATGATGGGAACATTACAGGCTGATTATACTCCTTCGATATCCTGCTGTCAATGCCACCCCACCTTTTCCCGAGGACCTTCAATTTCCTTTTTCCAGTCTATGATATTGAATTGGTTTGCTTCAACCGTTCGTTGGATATAATGGAACACTTAATGTCATGTGTGAAATTGTCCTGCTTGTATGTATATACATTATATATGTAGTAATACAAAATTATTATCATATATGTCGCAAGAAATGTGTCTTTATGAGTCTGTTTTTTTTTTGCAGTGGGTTTACTCTTGACTCTAATCTAGGTCAGAGATGACAGAGACAAAGTCGACGATGGTACGAGCTTACCCAGAAGAAGCCTGTCACTCTAACTTTGAAGAGATTAGGGTAAGCGTTCGGAAACACAGACGCAGGCAGAAACTTCCACTCCTTTGCTGTGCGTATTATGAAGAATTCATATGCATGTACTTAAAAGCGGTTACTTTAATATCACAAACAGACACTTCAATTTTATTTATTTGTGTAGCGTACCGAACTTGTGACATGAATTTTGTACACCTCAATGGCGGGACATAATGTCATGACTTACCTGTATTTAACGCAACACCTTAGAGTCAGCTCACACCGAGACGCGACACGACGCGACGCTGCGCGCACTTGTCAGAATACGTGTAAAAGTGTGCGCGCAACGTTGCATCGCGTCGCGTCTCGGTGTGAGCTGACCCTTATGAACCTATTATCCACAATAATTGATTTTGAACGTATGTTTTTAACCTAAGGGTTGGTTGCTACAGGCCGTGCCGACGGCGCGTTTGTGTTCCAAGCGCGCCTCAAGGAGATGTCAGCAAATCGGAAGGGGTCCGAGAGGGCCGATGCCTGCCAGGGCTGCGGGTTGTTCGAAAGAGATACCGTGGCCCTGGAACACAAAGGGCTAAGAAGGAACATGGATGCGTTTTAGTCAGTCAAGTCTGACACTCCCTCCCGCTCTGCCCAGAGTGGGGGGCGTCATTTGATGATTTCCCATCCTTAAAAAAAAAATAAAAAAAATAAGGGTTGGTTGCTAAAAAGGCACTTTTAATTTTTATGTATAAAAATGAAATAAAATCTAGATGTTCATATTATTCTTCTGTCTTACTGGCAAACTGTACCTAAATAGGTATGTATATACTAGAGATGCCACGAATAGTTATTTGGCTGAATACCGAATATTCGGCAAGGCTTTTAGCCGAAGCGCAGAATATTCGGCTGCTGAATTTTCGGCAACACTTAGTACTTTCCGAGGGAGTCAAGTCACAACTCGTCCGTCACTTACGAGTCTAAACTTGCATCGCTAAAGTAGTACGTAGGCGCAGGTAGTTTTGTTTCATTTGTGATTAAGTCGCGGTCGTGTCACAACACGCTTTATTTGTTGATTGTTGGTGCATCATACTGTAGGTATTGTATATTGCGTTCTTTTATTTCATGATTTGCTATTCGGTATTTGGCCGAATAGATTGCAATATTCGGCCGAATACCGAATACCGAAAAAACTGGCCGAATAGATACCGAATAGTTGCCGAATATTCGTGGCATCTCTAGTATATACTGTCGACTACACGTCTAAACCAATCGTTGAATTTGATGAGGATGCAAAACAACACCTTGTATACCCTACACCTTTTACCTACAAAAACTATGAAGAAAACTTTTACTTTGCACGTACAAACAAAGTTAGCAGTAAAAATAAAACTTCCAAATTAATTACCATCCTGCCATCTTTTGTAGTGCCCTCAATTTAACCGACATTACAAAACTAGTGTAAAACGTTACGGGGACCATTTTATTGCGTTCTAGAGGAGGACTTTGTACAACTCAATTTGTATAATTTGCGTCTGAACGCCTGGATGTCCCAGTTGAAGAGCTAGGCTAACACTAGGCGACGTTTTACTGACCTAGGGTTTAGAGAAAAATAATGGAGTTTATTTAAGTTGGTTGGTATTAATTTAGACAGGTGTATAAATTGAATTTTTGTTACAATAATACAAACAGACAGGACGCTGTCAACCAAGCAGTCTGTACATACATAAAAGTAAGTAACGCAAAAACTATTGTTTGGAAACGACTTTTTTTTGGGTGAAATTTATCGTTTTACGTTGTTGGTAAAACTCAACGTCATGATCATCATCATCAGCCTATAATGTTCCCACTGCTAGGACACAGGCCTCCTCTCTATGAGAGAGAGTGGGCTGTAATCCATCACGCGGGCCCTGTGCGGGTTTGTAGATGTCACATGTCTTTGGATTTTCAGTTCTAGAACATTTTCTCACGATGTTTTCCTTTACCGTTTATGGCAGCGGTGATGAAATAAATTACACAAAGTAATGCGCCTGCCTGGGTTCGAACCCACGGCTTAAGACGGAAACATACTTACGTGTCGTGGCTTGTCGTGTCACGCCACGACTCGTAAGTGTGTTTCGGCCTTTACTGCTCGCAATTCGGGGCTGCCACCACTGGGCCACCGCTGCTTTCAAACTCAATGTAACGCACTCCAAATATTGACACGATGCATTGAATAGTTTTTGTTAAATAAAATGCCGTGTAGTAAAAGTGTTTGTAAAAATCTATTTGCAAAATAAACAGAGTTTTTCACTTATCGAAATGTAAATAATAACAAAAATTGCGTAGCCTTCGCGTATCTTCCCCTGAGGTGGGACACAGACAAACAGGGTAATAGTAAGAAAGGGGTGTAAGGGGGTGATGTTGGAATTGCATCAGAAGCGCGGTCGTTCGTCACGGCAGGACTAAGTTCACCTACTACTTTATACAAAGCTACAGAAAATAGTCTGAGGTGCGGCCGCTAAATACGTTGATTACCTGGATAAACTTAGAAGCCACGAGCCCCCACAAAGACCTTCGGGAGGCTCGTGGCCAATTATTAACAGCGGTGTCGATCTTTAAGATAAAACAACGCTTACGGGATTCAAACTGTTGATGGTTGACCAACCAAAACCCCTCCGCATTTCGGAGTGCCTTGGAAAGCAGATATCATCATAACATCACTCCAGTATTCCCTGAAGGGTTAGGCAGGGCTATACATAATAGGTACACACCCACATTTCGCAGGTTATGTTCAAAGACCATAGGAGCGAGTCTATTGCCATCAACCGGGCACATGTCTAGACTCTGTGGCTGCTACTGAAAAAACCTATTAGCACTTCGCCCGACCTGGGAATCAAAACCGGGACTTCATGCTCAACAGTCGAGCTTGCGACCACTGGACCAACGAGGCAGTTATTTGTAGATCTATAGCGACCTACAAAATACAACTTACTACAAAAAGTAGCGCCATCTATGACACGACGGACGAACTAACATCAATTTCCTACATCTCGCAAGCAAAGTTTACATCGACTTAAGAGCGTTTACACCTTACGGCATTTCATACAAACTTTCAAGTCGTTATTTACCGAAATGACTGAACAGATTTTAATGAAACCTCCTACGCATAAGCAGTATACATAAGTCTAAAAAGTTACTAAAAACATTTTCGAAAAATAATGTTACGGCTAAATTAGACCGATTATTAATTATCCCAAGAAACAGAAATTTCCAATTATCTTCATTTTTAAAAGACATTTCGAAATGTTTTTTAGTAACTTTTTAGACCTATGTAAGTTTGTATGAAATGCCGTAGGGTATAAACGCTCTTAAGACTATACAGGGTGTAACGGAAAGGGTATATACATCCTTAAGGGTGTGCTACAGACCATCAAACTGAACATGTTTCTCATCATAAAAAAAAAAATTGCAGCAAAAAAAATATCTGCTGCCCCATAGAAAATTGCAATACCTATTCGACCCAAATGTTTAGGCCCTGTTTCTAGATGTATATACCCTTTCCGTTACTCCCCGTATAGAAAAACCCGACAACAACTGTCGGGCAGTTGCCCACCAGACATAACACCTGTCTGGTCAGAGAATCCTCCCTTTTCTAAGGAGTATCGAGGAACTTTACACCCTGTTCCTCATACTCCTAAAGATCTTTCTCAGTCATTGCGGATGGTTCTGAACTGAAAAGTCTGACAACTAGTCTTGACATGACCAACATAGTTGAAAAAGACTAGGCAGACCTGAATAAGCCAAAAAACATATGTATTTTAAAACATATCACTATCAGTGTTTAAGTTTATGATGAGTCGAGTTGAAGTCACAGATAAATAAGCCAATAAAAAGAGCCCCTAAAGTGTCCTTACTCATGCAAATAAATATTTCTTGCTCCAGAGAGCAACTGGTTCCACCATAAAAGAAAAAAACCACCACAAATTCTCCACCACCTTCGCATCTAATGGCCACGCACAAAAATTAAAACTACATTTGTATTCAAGGGCCCTAACATAAAGTTTTACAGTCTTCGTCAATTTAAATCAATTCCCAAGAACTCAGTACCGCCATAAAACTGGTTCCGTATGCAAAGGAATTAAATGTGGAAACGGAAGTCGGTAAACGTCAAGGACGGAATGTCAATCAATAATTTTGATGTTTTGTTTTTGACAGGCTCTCTTCACCTTCCCCCCGAAGGTACTAAAAAATATTAGACGTTTTGTAGAGAGAGAAAGAAAAAATACATGCAAAGGTTGGTCCGTGGATGGGTGACCACATTTTGCTTCATGCCATGGATTGCACGTTAACCGTTTGGTCCTGACTGTCATTTGTTGGTCTTTGACAGTCGTTACAGGTAGTCAGTGGCCCGAAAGTCTGACAGCCAGTCTTACCAAGGAAAATCGTATTACCCAATACGAACTAGGTTTTGAAGGTCAGCCAGGCTGTCGCTCCATGTAAAATACTAGTATGCAGCTGCATAATTGGGAAAATAGATAAATGTATGAGCAGTTAGTGGTAAATAAAACTGATCAACTAAAACAACTCTCTACTGAAACTTTAATCACAATCTTTCAATACAGCTGTCAGCGTAATTGGAAACCAATCCGAATGATCCAAGCGAATGAAACAATTATGCGCATTAACCGGTAAGTACACACAGCGGCCGGCCAAATTGCGTAGCGGCGCATAAATAGGTGCCGTTAATTATCTTGCTGCTTCGACAAAGGTATATGCATATTTGTGGGAATTGGGTTAGTAGGTAATGCTGTTATGGATAGGTTTCTTTACGAAACAAAAATTATGAACGGGAATGAATTAAAGATTCCTACAGAGAACGTGGACTAAGATGCTCTTCCAACGGGTCCGTTTCCAGAGTGGACTGCGCCCAGCGGTGGGATGACGCAGACTATCAGTTTCAGGACTTTAGGATTCTTCTGAAAGTTGCTTAGAAAGTAGAAGTGGGTGGACCATTTATGCCGTTGACTGGATGGAAGATGGGGAAGAACGTGCTGTAGTTGATGCTACGGGACGGAGGAATGTGGGAAGACAACTAAGTAGACAGACGATCTCATTTAAATAGCCGGGAGAAAACTTGATAGCCATGACACTGAACTGCCAAAAGTGGAGAGATTTGGAAGAGACCTACACTCAGCATTGGGGTGCCAAAGGTTGAAAAAGAGAGAGAAAAGAGAAAGCTATTGCCAGTTGCCTGGGCCATCTGCACAACTCATTAATGTGTTATTGCTTTTAGCATCGATAGTTAACGTAACAGCAATAAATAAAATGATATTGACGGTATTGGTGCAACTAAGCTTTATTTCGATTGCGAAATACGTCGAATTTGCCCAATGCCGTCCCGTGGGTCCTATAAAGAGCGATTATGCGATTATTTTAGGAGTATTGCGATCACCTGTACTTCGTATTGGTACTCAATATCATAATATTGAGCATGGTGATGTGGGTGAACTTGGCAGATCATTTCCCAGCAGAGCATGAAAAGATGGGAGTTCTATTTGCATGCAGCATAGTTCTAGAGTTCCTCATACTTAAAAAAAATAGTTCTAGCGTTTTTGCCCGAAAAAAAGTCGAATGAAAATATGCTCTGCTAACTTCCGTCAGCAGATCATTTTTTCCGAAATTAAAATTTTAAAATTGTTTTATACGCAGAAAGGTCAGTTCTATAGTTCCTAATAATTTTCCTGAAGAGTTCTGTCGACCTAAGCCGGTAAAAAAAAAAAAAACATATGAACTTTTTAGAAAAAAGACAATCATTTTGATAAAACAGGCGTGAATGACGTAATTTGTGCTTTTTCAAAGATATTTCAGGCGTTGATTAGATATCAAGAGCCGAGTAACAGAAAAAAAAACTAAATTAAAGCAGACATCTTCCAAACGGATAAGCAGGGCCTTGTGAAAAGTCAAGATAGAAGAAATCAAAAGATAACTCAATTTTTCAGCTAGAATGATATTAACAAAATTCGAACATATCAAAGAAGCAGGAACTCCTTGTTCCTCGATACAACAGAACTGGAACTATTCAAAAAAGTGCAAAAACAGCCTAGAACTCTCACTCAAAAATCAGCAGAGCATGGTTTAATAGTAACACTAGCAGAAATAAAGAAACAATTCAATGTTTCAGTTTGTATGGCAAAAAAAAATATCTGGTATTTCTGAGGCCCATAAACTCCTCGATTCCTGATGCTGGAGTATCAGGCCTATACAAAACGGTGCAGGAACAGCCTAGCACTCGCACTCAGATATCAGCAGAGCATGGTTGAATAGGAACACTAGCAGAAATAGAGAAACAATTCAATGTTTCAGTTTGTATGGCAAAAAAAAAATCTAGTATTCCTGAGGCCCAAGAACTCCTCGATTCCTGATGCTGGAGTATCAGACCTATACAAAACGGTGCAGGAACAGCCTAGCACTCTCACTCAGATATCAGCAGAGCATGGTTGAATAGGAACACTAGCAGAAATAGAGAAACAATTCAATGTTTCAGTTTGTATGGCAAAAAAAAATATCTTGTATTCCTGAGGCCCGGGAACTCCTCGATTCCTGATGCTGGAGTATCAGACCTATACAAAACGGTGCAGGAACAGCCTAGCACTCTCACTCAGATATCAGCAGAGCATGGTTGAATAGGAACACTAGCAGAAATAGAGAAACAATTCAATGTTTCAGTTTGTATGGCAAAAAAAAAATCTAGTATTCCTGAGGCCCGGGAACTCCTCGATTCCTGATGCTGGAGTATCAGACCTATACAAAACGGTGCAGGAACAGCCTAGCACTCTCACGCAGATATCAGCAGAGCATGGTTGAATAGGAACACTAGCAGAAATAGAGAAACAATTCAATGTTTCAGTTTGTATGGCAAAAAAAAATATCTTGTATTCCTGAGGCCCGGGAACTCCTCGATTCCTGATGCTGGAGTATCAGACCTATACAAAACGGTGCAGGAACAGCCTAGCACTCTCACTCAGATATCAGCAGAGCATGGTTGAATAGGAACACTAGCAGAAATAGAGAAACAATTCAATGTTTCAGTTTGTATGGCAATAAAAAAATTCTGGTATGACTGACGCCCAGGAACTCCTCAATTCCTGATGCTGGAGTATCAGACCTATACAAAACGGTGCAGGAACAGCCTAGCACTCTCACTCAGATATCAGCAGAGCATGGTTGAATAGGAACACTAGCAGAAATAGAGAAACAATTCAATGTTTCAGTTTGTATGGCAAAAAAAAATATCTGGTATTCCTGAGGCCCGAGAACTCCTCGATTCCTGATGCTGGAGTATTAGACCTATACAAAACGGTGCAGGAACAGCCTAGCACTCGCACTCAGATATCAGCAGAGCATGGTTGAATAGGAACACTAGCAGAAATAGAGAAACAATTCAATGTTTCAGTTTGTATGGCAAAAAAAAAATCTGGTATTCCTGAGGCCCGGGAACTTCTCGATTCCTGATGCTGGAGTATCAGACCTATACAAAACGGTGCAGGAACAGCCTAGCACTCTCACTCAGATATCAGCAGAGCATGGTTGAATAGGAACACTAGCAGAAATAGAGAAACAATTCAATGTTTCCGTTTGTATGGCAAAAAAAAATATCTGGTATTCCCGAGGCCCGGGAACTCCTCGATTCCTGATGCTAGAGTATCAGACCTATACAAAACGGTGCAGGATCAGCCTAGCACTCTCACTCAGATATCAGCAGAGCATGGTTGAATAGGAACACTAGCAGAAATAGAGAAACAATTCAATGTTTCAGTTTGTATGGCAATAAAAAAATTCTGGTATGACTGACGCCCGGGAACTCCTCAATTCCTGATGCTGGAGTATCAGACCTATACAAAAAAGTGCAGGAACAGCCTAGCACTCGCACTCAGATATCAGCAGAGCATGGTTGAATAGGAACACTAGCAGAAATAGAGAAACAATTCAATGTTTCAGTTTGTATGGCAAAAAAAAAATCTAGTATTCCTGAGGCCCAAGAACTCCTCGATTCCTGATGCTGGAGTATCAGACCTATACAAAACGGTGCAGGAACAGCCTAGCACTCTCACTCAGATATCAGCAGAGCATGGTTGAATAGGAACACTAGCAGAAATAGAGAAACAATTCAATGTTTCAGTTTGTATGGCAAAAAAAAATATCTTGTATTCCTGAGGCCCGGGAACTCCTCGATTCCTGATGCTGGAGTATCAGACCTATACAAAACGGTGCAGGAACAGCCTAGCACTCTCACTCAGATATCAGCAGAGCATGGTTGAATAGGAACACTAGCAGAAATAGAGAAACAATTCAATGTTTCAGTTTGTATGGCAAAAAAAAAATCTAGTATTCCTGAGGCCCAAGAACTCCTCGATTCCTGATGCTGGAGTATCAGACCTATACAAAACGGTGCAGGAACAGCCTAGCACTCTCACGCAGATATCAGCAGAGCATGGTTGAATAGGAACACTAGCAGAAATAGAGAAACAATTCAATGTTTCAGTTTGTATGGCAAAAAAAAATATCTTGTATTCCTGAGGCCCGGGAACTCCTCGATTCCTGATGCTGGAGTATCAGACCTATACAAAACGGTGCAGGAACAGCCTAGCACTCTCACTCAGATATCAGCAGAGCATGGTTGAATAGGAACACTAGCAGAAATAGAGAAACAATTCAATGTTTCAGTTTGTATGGCAATAAAAAAATTCTGGTATGACTGACGCCCAGGAACTCCTCAATTCCTGATGCTGGAGTATCAGACCTATACAAAACGGTGCAGGAACAGCCTAGCACTCTCACTCAGATATCAGCAGAGCATGGTTGAATAGGAACACTAGCAGAAATAGAGAAACAATTCAATGTTTCAGTTTGTATGGCAAAAAAAAATATCTGGTATTCCTGAGGCCCGAGAACTCCTCGATTCCTGATGCTGGAGTATTAGACCTATACAAAACGGTGCAGGAACAGCCTAGCACTCGCACTCAGATATCAGCAGAGCATGGTTGAATAGGAACACTAGCAGAAATAGAGAAACAATTCAATGTTTCAGTTTGTATGGCAAAAAAAAAATCTGGTATTCCTGAGGCCCGGGAACTTCTCGATTCCTGATGCTGGAGTATCAGACCTATACAAAACGGTGCAGGAACAGCCTAGCACTCTCACTCAGATATCAGCAGAGCATGGTTGAATAGGAACACTAGCAGAAATAGAGAAACAATTCAATGTTTCCGTTTGTATGGCAAAAAAAAATATCTGGTATTCCCGAGGCCCGGGAACTCCTCGATTCCTGATGCTAGAGTATCAGACCTATACAAAACGGTGCAGGATCAGCCTAGCACTCTCACTCAGATATCAGCAGAGCATGGTTGAATAGGAACACTAGCAGAAATAGAGAAACAATTCAATGTTTCAGTTTGTATGGCAATAAAAAAATTCTGGTATGACTGACGCCCGGGAACTCCTCAATTCCTGATGCTGGAGTATCAGACCTATACAAAAAAGTGCAGGAACAGCCTAGCACTCTCACTCAGATATCAGCAGAGCATGGTTGAATAGGAACACTAGCAGAAATAGAGAAACAATTCAATGTTTCAGTTTGTATCGCAAAAAAAAAAATCTGGTATTCCTGAGGCCCGGGAACTCCTCGATTCCTGATGCTAGAGTATCAAACCTATACAAAACGGTGCAGGAACAGCCTAGCACTCTCACTCAGATATCAGCAGAGCATGGTTGAATAGGAACACTAGCAGAAATAGAGAAACAATTCAATGTTTCAGTTTGTATGGCAATAAAAAAATTCTGGTATGACTGACGCCCGGGAACTCCTCGATTCCTGATGCTGGAGTATCAGGCCTATACAAAAAAGTGCAGGAACAGCCTAGCAATCTCACTCAGATATCAGCAGAGCATGGTTGAATAGGAACACTAGCAGAAATAGAGAAACAATTCAATGTTTCAGTTTGTATGGCAAAAAAAAATATCTGGTATTCCTGAGGCCCGAGAACTCCTCGATTCCTAATGCTGGAGTATCAGACCTATACAAAACGGTGCAGGAACAGCCTAGCACTCTCACTCAGATATCAGCAGAGCATGGTTGAATAGGAACACTAGCAGAAATAGAGAAACAATTCAATGTTTCAGTTTGTATGGCAATAAAAAAATTCTGGTATGACTGACGCCCGGGAACTCCTCGATTCCTGATGCTGGAGTATCAGGCCTATACAAAAAAGTGCAGGAACAGCCTAGCACTCTCACTCAGATATCAGCAGAGCATGGTTGAATATGAACACTAGCAGAAATAGAGAAACAATTCAATGTTTCAGTTTGTATGGCAAAAAAAAAATATCTGGTATTCCTGAGGCCCGGGAACTCCTCGATTCCTGATGCTGGAGTATCAGACCTATACAAAACGGTGCAGGAACAGCCTAGCACTCTCACTCAGATACCAGCAGAGCATGGTTGAATAGGAACACTAGCAGAAATAGAGAAACAATTCAATGTTTCAGTTTGTATGGCAAAAAAAAAATCTAGTATTCCTGAGGCCCGAGAACTCCTCGATTCCTGATGCTGGAGTATCAGACCTATACAAAACGGTGCAGGAAGAGCCTAGCACTCTCACTCAGATATCAGCAGAGCATGGTTGAATAGGAACACTAGCAGAAATAGAGAAACAATTCAATGTTTCAGTTTGTATGGCAAAAAAAAATATCTGGTATTCCTGAAGCCCGGGAACTCCTCGATTCCTGATGCTGGAGTATCAGACCTATACAAAACGGTGCAGGAACAGCCTAGCACTCGCACTCAGATATCAGCAGAGCATGGTTGAATAGGAACACTAGCAGAAATAGAGAAACAATTCAATGTTTCAGTTTGTATGGCAAAAAAAAATATCTGGTATTCCTGAGGCCCGGGAACTCCTCGATTCCTGATGCTGGAGTATCAAACCTATACAAAACGGTGCAGGAACAGCCTAGCACTCTCACTCAGATACCAGCAGAGCATGGTTGAATAGGAACACTAGCAGAAATAGAGAAACAATTCAATGTTTCAGTTTGTATGGCAAAAAAAAAATCTAGTATTCCTGAGGCCCGAGAACTCCTCGATTCCTGATGCTAGAGTATCAGACCTATACAAAACGGTGCAGGAACAGCCTAGCACTCTCACTCAGATATCAGCAGAGCATGGTTGAATAGGAACACTAGCAGAAATAGAGAAACAATTCAATGTTTCAGTTTGTATGGCAAAAAAAAATATCTGGTATTCCTGAAGCCCGGGAACTCCTCGATTCCTGATGCTGGAGTATCAGACCTATACAAAACGGTGCAGGAACAGCCTAGCACTCTCACTCAGATATCAGCAGAGCATGGTTGAATAGGAACACTAGCAGAAATAGAGAAACAATTCAATGTTTCAGTTTGTATGGCAAAAAAAAAAATCTGGTATTCCTGAGGCCCGGGAACTCCTCGATTCCTGATGCTAGAGTATCAAACCTATACAAAACGGTGCAGGAACAGCCTAGCACTCTCACTCAGATATCAGCAGAGCATGGTTGAATAGGAACACTAGCAGAAATAGAGAAACAATTCAATGTTTCAGTTTGTATGGCAATAAAAAAATTCTGGTATGACTGACGCCCGGGAACTCCTCGATTCCTGATGCTGGAGTATCAGGCCTATACAAAAAAGTGCAGGAACAGCCTAGCAATCTCACTCAGATATCAGCAGAGCATGGTTGAATAGGAACACTAGCAGAAATAGAGAAACAATTCAATGTTTCAGTTTGTATGGCAAAAAAAAATATCTGGTATTCCTGAGGCCCGAGAACTCCTCGATTCCTAATGCTGGAGTATCAGACCTATACAAAACGGTGCAGGAACAGCCTAGCACTCTCACTCAGATATCAGCAGAGCATGGTTGAATAGGAACACTAGCAGAAATAGAGAAACAATTCAATGTTTCAGTTTGTATGGCAATAAAAAAATTCTGGTATGACTGACGCCCGGGAACTCCTCGATTCCTGATGCTGGAGTATCAGGCCTATACAAAAAAGTGCAGGAACAGCCTAGCACTCTCACTCAGATATCAGCAGAGCATGGTTGAATATGAACACTAGCAGAAATAGAGAAACAATTCAATGTTTCAGTTTGTATGGCAAAAAAAAAATATCTGGTATTCCTGAGGCCCGGGAACTCCTCGATTCCTGATGCTGGAGTATCAGACCTATACAAAACGGTGCAGGAACAGCCTAGCACTCTCACTCAGATACCAGCAGAGCATGGTTGAATAGGAACACTAGCAGAAATAGAGAAACAATTCAATGTTTCAGTTTGTATGGCAAAAAAAAAATCTAGTATTCCTGAGGCCCGAGAACTCCTTGATTCCTGATGCTGGAGTATCAGACCTATACAAAACGGTGCAGGAAGAGCCTAGCACTCTCACTCAGATATCAGCAGAGCATGGTTGAATAGGAACACTAGCAGAAATAGAGAAACAATTCAATGTTTCAGTTTGTATGGCAAAAAAAAATATCTGGTATTCCTGAAGCCCGGGAACTCCTCGATTCCTGATGCTGGAGTATCAGACCTATACAAAACGGTGCAGGAACAGCCTAGCACTCGCACTCAGATATCAGCAGAGCATGGTTGAATAGGAACACTAGCAGAAATAGAGAAACAATTCAATGTTTCAGTTTGTATGGCAAAAAAAAATATCTGGTATTCCTGAGGCCCGGGAACTCCTCGATTCCTGATGCTGGAGTATCAAACCTATACAAAACGGTGCAGGAACAGCCTAGCACTCTCACTCAGATACCAGCAGAGCATGGTTGAATAGGAACACTAGCAGAAATAGAGAAACAATTCAATGTTTCAGTTTGTATGGCAAAAAAAAAATCTAGTATTCCTGAGGCCCGAGAACTCCTCGATTCCTGATGCTAGAGTATCAGACCTATACAAAACGGTGCAGGAACAGCCTAGCACTCTCACTCAGATATCAGCAGAGCATGGTTGAATAGGAACACTAGCAGAAATAGAGAAACAATTCAATGTTTCAGTTTGTATGGCAAAAAAAAATATCTGGTATTCCTGAAGCCCGGGAACTCCTCGATTCCTGATGCTGGAGTATCAGACCTATACAAAACGGTGCAGGAACAGCCTAGCACTCTCACTCAGATATCAGCAGAGCATGGTTGAATAGGAACACTAGCAGAAATAGAGAAACAATTCAATGTTTCAGTTTGTATGGCAATAAAAAATTCTGGTATGACTGACGCCCGGGAACTCCTCGATTCCTGATGCTGTAGTATCAGGCCTATACAAAAAAGTGCAGGAACAGCCTAGCACTCTCACTCAGATATCAGCAGAGCATGGTTGAATAGGAACACTAGCAGAAATAGAGAAACAATTCAATGTTTCAGTTTGTATGGCAAAAAAAAAAATCTGGTATTCCTGAGGCCCGAGAACTCCTCGATTCCTAATGCTGGAGTATCAGACCTATACAAAACGGTGCAGGAACAGCCTAGCACTCTCACTCAGATATCAGCAGAGCATGGTTGAATAGGAACACTAGCAGAAATAGAGAAACAATTCAATGTTTATATACGATCAAATTAAACAAACAAAACAACCAGAAAAAATCAGAAAATAAATGGTCAAAGTAACTGTCAAATTTGACACTTTGATTTTTTTTCTGCATGGAATAAAAAAGGACTATTTTAATTTTAGTTTTAAAATAACGTGGCAAAGATCCTAAGCCACTCAGCCTACTTTATGACGTCACCACGAACAAAACTTTAAAAAAATAACTACAGCTTAGATAAACGAAATATTGAAATTAGTTGCTTAAAATAACTAAATCTATAATTAAAAATATAAAAAAAAATACCTGAAAAATATTTTACATACCGAATTTTGTGTGATTGTATTTTGTTAGATTTTTAATCGTATTGGGGTTTTTGATTCGCTTTTGTTTTATTTTAATGGTAGTACCTTTTATGAAAGAAAGAAGAGTTGTGATGATGCACTACTTATTCTTTAAATATTGTGTATATTATGAGGTGAGGAGTTACGGAAGTCTTCGAATTGATCGCTTCTCGTTTTTTGTGTAGGCCGTCGTATTTATGCCAATATTTGCCCGTTAACCCGAAGGTTACGTAATGTTTTGATTCGCAACTGTAATTCACGACAGCAGTTAATATGAATGTCTTAGTGTCCATCTTAATGGTTTTTGCTAGAGAATCTAACCTATGAACAATCATGTTCGTTCTGCTGGGATATCCAGGATCAGTTATTACCGAGGTATCTATCATTACATGCGGTCCATAATTGATTGTGCATGATAACGTGTTGCCACAATCAAAACATGACTTTTCCCCTGCCATAGCGTCATCAATTGCTTGCTGTATCATATCGAAACCATGGCATAAAATTATGTCAATGTTAATGTTCAAAAATGTATAATCTCTTTCATTGGAATATCCACAGAAACATTCAACGTGACTCGAATAACTGGGATCTTTATATACTGTGCTAAATGTGCGACATTGCACTCTGCATCTAAACGTTTTAACTTTTTTGCGTAAGTAACGATCGAGTTTTTAAAAATAGCTGTATTTGATAATATTTTAGCCCGTTCTATATAATGTTTTTTTGAAATCTTTTTATCTTCTATGACACTCTGTGCCAGTTTTACTATGGGACAAGTAGAAGATGTTAATGCCTGGACATAAGTTTTATTTACCACTATAAACCGGAGAGGATGGCCTGAAAGATAGAGTCGAATGCGCACGTTGACGTGACATTTAAATCGTGGTCTTTAAATCGCACAGGCCCCGAGATATTACCGTTTAGTAAAATTGGAGTATAGGCAGTCTTTAAATATTTGATAAAATCCCATTCGGGACAAGCGTCGAGACACGTCGGATATCGTCGCTTTTTGTTGGGTGGTTCCTGAATTTCTCGTTTGGAATTTTTGTTCAGGCCTCTCCATTCTTCTTTTACATTCCAGTCGTTGTCACCCAGTGAGAGTCCATCCTTTTCAATTTCATTATAGTCCTTATAAACCTCTTCTTCAGAGCTTGAGAGAGTGTTTGGAGATTCAACAATATTAATGTCTGTGCTTTCTGCACTATTTTGTAGCGGAGCATCAGACGTATTACAGCGTTCTTTTATTTTTTCGTCGATGCGTTCTAGATGCTGCATTACAAAACGATCTATACGCATCGGAATTTCACCTCTGAAGTCTCGATTCTTTAAATCAGAAAACTCTGCCTCTACTGCAGCGGAAGAAGCAGACACGGAACCTCTACCAAAAACTGGCACCATGATTGCAGTCCACAAAGGCACGTAAGGAAGGAGGTACCGTTTCAACCTCTTTGCAAAATCTGGGCAGAAACAAGCGTTTATTGTATCGCCCTTTGATGATTTCTCCGCTTCTTTACTTGCTGCGTCATATAAGGCATCACGCCACAATTTCCAGCCCACTTTGCCCGTCTCACCTTTACCAATGTCATGTTCATCGTCGAACTCGTGACTATCTTGTTCATCGGTAGGGTTATCTGATTCGTCATCGTTAGTTTCGGCCTTTTCAGACAAATGATCCCCTTTTATCATATTATTTAAATATTGCAATCGCTCTGCCGACGGTAAGAGCTTACCATTGGGTTCGGAGCCGATACATTTGCTGAGAGCAACAACAAGAACTGATTGCAAATAGACACACAGCTCTTCCATATTTGTGATTTGGTGGGCTTTTCCTACGCACCGCTTATAAAATCGCCTTACCAAAACCTTATCCTTGCCCTTCAAACTTGGCCAACGCGTTATCATGGCCATAAGGTGACAAACGTCTAACCGCATAAACGTTGATGGCAAACACTTTGATTGATTTATAACTGCATCATAACACTTTTGCAAGTAGTCATTGAAACTAGCGCACTGGCCAAATATTTGAGCTACTGCAATTAACAAAGACCACCCGAAATCAGTAACGACGATCGGTGGAATTGGAGCGTTTGCCGCAAGGATGTGGCTCAAAAAATTTGCGACAATGATAGCTCGCTGGTCGGCTGACACCATTTGGAACGTTGGAACGCTACCTTCTTCCGTAACGAGCACACATTGATACAAAAAAATGTGTGGACTTTGTGGCTTATTGCGTTTTGCAATACCACCAGTCGCATCAATTGCTAACACTGCGTTGGGATCCTTTCGGCAACGGGAAATATATATCTGCAGTTGTTCGGGCAGCCAATAAATGCAGTTAAATTTAAATAACCCTACAGAATGTATGCACCCAACTAACTTTCCCTGTTCAGCACTATTAAGCAAATTCAGTGCAGGATTGCCAAACTGCAAACCGAATTTACTTAAAAGTCGCTGTTGTTTAGCCTTCCGAACAACTTCATTACTAGGTAGGATGGGTGGGTTTTTACCCCCAAACTTTTTAATGCGGTTGGCTTCTTTTCTACGCCAAGTGACTGCATCTTTGCAGCCATCAATAAGCTGATCTGCAACTTTCAGGCGGCGAGCACCTCTCAACTGCCTTCTCTTATGTCCCGAATGGGAGGTAGCTCTAATGCCTTCAATTGAACACTGAAAAATTACATCTACACCATCGGAAGGCCTTTTTAAAAGTGTGAAATGAATTTTCGCATCGCATTCACTGCAGTATCCCTCTATTTTTAAAAAGACTTGGGCTATCGCACTCATATAAATATTGTGGTTTTTAAATACGATGACGCAATCGACACTGTGTTGTACCCACAAAGCTTCGGCTATCATATCTGCCCATCCTAGACGCAATTTCCAGTATTTCCGCTTACCGTATACTTTTTCTTGCGGCTTGATGCTCTGCCATTTTTCTTGTGAAATTACTAATTTCATCTTTATTGAAGATAAACTATTAATTTCAGAATCTATAGTCTCTGCAGCACTCTTAGAACTGTAATTGCCGTCGCTTTCAGAGAAACTCAAAGCTTGTTCTGGAATATCGAAAACCTTAACGATTAGGTCCCTTACTCCACTACGATTGCTGTTAATTATCGTATAGACATGCTTAGGCGTGATTATTGACCCTTGATCTGCCATCAGTTTCGATATTTTTTTATATACCTCATTGGAAGGTGGGAACAGACGTCCATTGTCATCAATGGCACGACAATTAGCTTCTGATAAAATTTGCCGTAAAGCAATTTTATCGTAAGGTGTTTTTCCTGCCATTTTAGTCAAAAACTTATAATACTTTTTATTAAATCGTTAAAATCTAATAATAAGTATACACAAAACAATAACAAGAAAATTAAAACAACAACAATAACGAAACAACATCAACAAAAACGAATCTAAACCAAAGAAACTAAACAGTAACAATAATAACAACAACAACAGAACATTAACTGACACAGTTAAGAGAAATAGAACAACAATAAGAGGAACGAAAAATTCGTCGGTCGCTGATAGTTGAATACCTACAAGAGCCCTTCAAGTTAATTAAAACTAAATTTTTTTTTTTTTTTTTTTTGTGTATGGCATCTCGCAATTCAGCCTCTGAGGCTGGCTACTGCTTAACCAGTCTAATCCTATGGATGCCTAGAATTTAAGGCCTCCAGCTAGGGCAGCAAAATTATCTGAGTTAAGCGACAGCTCGCTAAGGGCACCCCCTGCGGGGTTCGGGCCTCGGCTTAGGGTATCGCTTGGGGAGGGCAGCAAAGGGACAGGCTGGATCTGAGTGATTTCATTATTTAGGGGCTGATTTAAAACTAAAGGCTCAGCAACGCGGGCTGGCTCGAGCAAGGGTCGGGGGGGAGAGCAAGGGTCGGGGGATAATTTAAACTAAAAATTTGGTTGACCTAAAAATTTGGTTGACCCTGATATAAAATCACGCGTAACGAAACCATAGCGACTTCTAATTCGACGCCAACGCCATCTAGAGAGCTGTGGTTAAACTATGTTCCATTTGGTTCTTCAAAACTACAGAATTGACTTTAATACGAGTTTAACTACAGTTTAAAGTGCTTTTTAAAATATTTATTTGTATGTATAAAAGTTTAAATGAACAAATAAATAGATTTAAAATAAAGTAGACAGAAGGACAATGTGAAATGTTTAACAACAGCTATACAACCATACTCTGCTGATATCTGAGTGACAGTGCTAGGTTGTTTCTGCACCTTTTTGTATAGGTCTGATACTCCAGCATCAGGAATCGAGGAGTTCCCGGGCCTCAGGAATACCAGATTTTTTTTTTGCCATACAAACTGAAACATTGAATTGTTTCTCTATTTCTGCTAGTGTTCCTATTCAACCATGCTCTGCTGATATCTGAGTGAGAGTGCTAGGCTGTTCCTGCACTTTTTTGTATAGGCCTGATACTCCAGCATCAGGAATCGAGGAGTTCCCGGGCGTCAGTCATACCAGAATTTTTTATTGCCATACAAACTGAAACATTGAATTGTTTCTCTATTTCTGCTAGTGTTCCTATTCAACCATGCTCTGCTGATATCTGAGTGAGAGTGCTAGGCTGTTCCTGCACCGTTTTGTATAGGTCTGATACTCCAGCATCAGGAATCGAGGAGTTCCCGGGCCTCAGGAATACCAGATATTTTTTTTTGCCATACAAACTGAAACATTGAATTGTTTCTCTATTTCTGCTAGTGTTCCTATTCAACCATGCTCTGCTGGTATCTGAGTGAGAGTGCTAGGCTGTTCCTGCACCGTTTTGTATAGGTCTGATACTCCAGCATCAGGAATCGAGGAGTTCCCGGGCCTCAGGAATACCAGATATTTTTTTTTGCCATACAAACTGAAACATTGAATTGTTTCTCTATTTCTGCTAGTGTTCCTATTCAACCATGCTCTGCTGATATCTGAGTGCAAGTGCTAGGCTGTTCCTGCACCGTTTTGTATAGGTCTGATACTCCAGCATCAGGAATCGAGGAGTTCCCGGGCCTCAGGAATACCAGATTTTTTTTTTGCCATACAAACTGAAACATTGAATTGTTTCTCTATTTCTGCTAGTTTTTCTATTCAACCATGCTCTGCTGATATCTGAGTGAGAGTGCTAGGCTGTTCCTGCACCGTTTTGTATAGGTCTGATACTCCAGCATCAGGAATCGAGGAGTTCCCGGGCCTCAGGAATACCAGATATTTTTTTTTTGCCATACAAACTGAAACATTGAATTGTTTCTCTATTTCTGCTAGTGTTCCTATTCAACCATGCTCTGCTGATATCTGAGTGAGAGTGCTAGGCTGTTCCTGCACCGTTTTGTATAGGTCTGATACTCCAGCATCAGGAATCGAGGAGTTCCCGGGCCTCAGGAATACCAGATATTTTTTTTTGCCATACAAACTGAAACATTGAATTGTTTCTCTATTTCTGCTAGTGTTCCTATTCAACCATGCTCTGCTGGTATCTGAGTGAGAGTGCTAGGCTGTTCCTGCACCGTTTTGTATAGGTCTGATACTCCAGCATCAGGAATCGAGGAGTTCCCGGGCCTCAGGAATACCAGATATTTTTTTTTGCCATACAAACTGAAACATTGAATTGTTTCTCTATTTCTGCTAGTGTTCCTATTCAACCATGCTCTGCTGATATCTGAGTGCGAGTGCTAGGCTGTTCCTGCACCGTTTTGTATAGGTCTGATACTCCAGCATCAGGAATCGAGGAGTTCCCGGGCCTCAGGAATACCAGATTTTTTTTTTTGCCATACAAACTGAAACATTGAATTGTTTCTCTATTTCTGCTAGTTTTTCTATTCAACCATGCTCTGCTGATATCTGAGTGAGAGTGCTAGGCTGTTCCTGCACCGTTTTGTATAGGTCTGATACTCCAGCATCAGGAATCGAGGAGTTCCCGGGCCTCAGGAATACCAGATATTTTTTTTTTGCCATACAAACTGAAACATTGAATTGTTTCTCTATTTCTGCTAGTGTTCCTATTCAACCATGCTCTGCTGATATCTGAGTGAGAGTGCTAGGCTGTTCCTGCACTTTTTTGTATAGGCCTGATACTCCAGCATCAGGAATCGAGGAGTTCCCGGGCGTCAGTCATACCAGAATTTTTTTATTGCCATACAAACTGAAACATTGAATTGTTTCTCTATTTCTGCTAGTGTTCCTATTCAACCATGCTCTGCTGGTATCTGAGTGAGAGTGCTAGGCTGTTCCTGCACCGTTTTGTATAGGTCTGATACTCCAGCATCAGGAATCGAGGAGTTCCCGGGCCTCAGGAATACCAGATATTTTTTTTTGCCATACAAACTGAAACATTGAATTGTTTCTCTATTTCTGCTAGTGTTCCTATTCAACCATGCTCTGCTGATATCTGAGTGCGAGTGCTAGGCTGTTCCTGCACCGTTTTGTATAGGTCTGATACTCCAGCATCAGGAATCGAGGAGTTCCCGGGCCTCAGGAATACCAGATTTTTTTTTTTGCCATACAAACTGAAACATTGAATTGTTTCTCTATTTCTGCTAGTTTTTCTATTCAACCATGCTCTGCTGATATCTGAGTGAGAGTGCTAGGCTGTTCCTGCACCGTTTTGTATAGGTCTGATACTCCAGCATCAGGAATCGAGGAGTTCCCGGGCCTCAGGAATACCAGATATTTTTTTTTTGCCATACAAACTGAAACATTGAATTGTTTCTCTATTTCTGCTAGTGTTCCTATTCAACCATGCTCTGCTGATATCTGAGTGAGAGTGCTAGGCTGTTCCTGCACTTTTTTGTATAGGCCTGATACTCCAGCATCAGGAATCGAGGAGTTCCCGGGCGTCAGTCATACCAGAATTTTTTTATTGCCATACAAACTGAAACATTGAATTGTTTCTCTATTTCTGCTAGTGTTCCTATTCAACCATGCTCTGCTGATATCTGAGTGAGAGTGCTAGGCTGTTCCTGCACCGTTTTGTATAGGTCTGATACTCCAGCATCAGGAATCGAGGAGTTCCCGGGCCTCAGGAATACCAGATTTTCTTTTTTGCCATACAAACTGAAACATTGAATTGTTTCTCTATTTCTGCTAGTGTTCCTATTCAACCATGCTCTGCTGATATCTGAGTGAGAGTGCTAGGCTGTTCCTGCACCGTTTTGTATAGGTCTGATACTCCAGCATCAGGAATCGAGGAGTTCCCGGGCCTCAGGAATACCAGTTTTTTTTTTTGCCATACAAACTGAAACATTGAATTGTTTCTCTATTTCTGCTAGTGTTCCTATTCAACCATGCTCTGCTGATATCTGAGTGAGAGTGCTAGGCTGTTCCTGCACCGTTTTGTATAGGTCTGATACTCCAGCATCAGGAATCGAGGAGTTCCCGGGCCTCAGGAATACCAGATTTTTTTTTTTGCCATACAAACTGAAACATTGAATTGTTTCTCTATTTCTGCTAGTTTTTCTATTCAACCATGCTCTGCTGATATCTGAGTGAGAGTGCTAGGCTGTTCCTGCACCGTTTTGTATAGGTCTGATACTCCAGCATCAGGAATCGAGGAATTCCCGGGCCTCAGGAATACCAGATTTTCTTTTTTGCCATACAAACTGAAACATTGAATTGTTTCTCTATTTCTGCTAGTGTTCCTATTCAACCATGCTCTGCTGATATCTGAGTGAGAGTGCTAGGCTGTTCCTGCACCGTTTTGTATAGGTCTGATACTCCAGCATCAGGAATCGAGGAGTTCCCGGGCCTCAGGAATACCAGATTTTTTTTTTTGCTATACAAACTGAAACATTGAATTGTTTCTCTATTTCTGCTAGTGTTCCTATTCAACCATGCTCTGCTGATATCTGAGTGAGAGTGCTAGGCTGTTCCAGCACCGTTTTGTATAGGTTTGATACTCCAGCATCAGGAATCGAGGAGTTCTCGGGCCTCAGGAATACTAGATTTTTTTTTGCCATACAAACTGAAACATTGAATTGTTTCTCTATTTCTGCTAGTGTTCCTATTCAACCATGCTCTGCTGATATCTGAGTGAGAGTGCTAGGCTGTTCCTGCACCGTTTTGTATAGGTTTGATACTCCAGCATTAGGAATCGAGGAGTTCTCGGGCCTCAGGAATACCAGTTTTTTTTTTTTGCCATACAAACTGAAACATTGAATTGTTTCTCTATTTCTGCTAGTGTTCCTATTCAACCATGCTCTGCTGATATCTGAGTGAGAGTGCTAGGCTGTTCCTGCACTTTTTTGTATAGGCGTGATACTCCAGCATCAGGAATCGAGGAGTTTCCGGGCGTCAGTCATACCAGAATTTTTTATTGCCATACAAACTGAAACATTGAATTGTTTCTCTATTTCTGCTAGTGTTCCTATTTAACCATGCTCTGCTGATATCTGAGTGAGAGTGCTAGGCTGTTCCTGCACCGTTTTGTATAGGTCTGATACTCCAGCATCAGGAATCGAGGAGTTCCCGGGCCTCAGGAATACCAGATTTTTTTTTTTGCCATACAAACTGAAACATTGAATTGTTTCTCTATTTCTGCTAGTGTTCCTATTCAACCATGCTCTGCTGATATCTGAGTGAGAGTGCTAGGCTGTTCCTGCACCGTTTTGTATAGGTCTGATACTCCAGCATCAGGAATTGAGGAGTTCCCGGGCCTCAGGAATACAAGATATTTTTTTTTGCCATACAAACTGAAACATTGAATTGTTTCTCTATTTCTGCTAGTGTTCCTATTCAACCATGCTCTGCTGATATCTGAGTGAGAGTGCTAGGCTGTTCCTGCACCGTTTTGTATAGGTCTGATACTCCAGCATTAGGAATCAAGGAGTTCTCGGGCCTCAGGAATACCAGATATTTTTTTTTGCCATACAAACTGAAACATTGAATTGTTTCTCTATTTCTGCTAGTGTTCCTATTCAACCATGCTCTGCTGATATCTGAGTGCGAGTGCTAGGCTGTTCCTGCACCGTTTTGTATAGGTCTGATACTCCAGCATCAGGAATCGAGGAGTTCCCGGGCCTCAGGAATACAAGATATTTTTTTTTGCCATACAAACTGAAACATTGAATTGTTTCTCTATTTCTGCTAGTGTTCCTATTCAACCATGCTCTGCTGATATCTGAGTGAGAGTGCTAGGCTGTTCCTGCACCGTTTTGTATAGGTCTGATACTCCAGCATTAGGAATCAAGGAGTTCTCGGGCTTCAGGAATACCAGATATTTTTTTTTGCCATACAAACTGAAACATTGAATTGTTTCTCTATTTCTGCTAGTGTTCCTATTCAACCATGCTCTGCTGATATCTGAGTGAGAGTGCTAGGCTCTTCCTGCACTTTTTTGTATAGGCCTGATACTCCAGCATCAGGAATCGAGGAGTTCCCGGGCGTCAGTCATACCAGAATTTTTTTATTGCCATACAAACTGAAACATTGAATTGTTTCTCTATTTCTGCTAGTGTTCCTATTCAACCATGCTCTGCTGATATCTGAGTGCGAGTGCTAGGCTGTTCCTGCACCGTCTTGTATAGGTCTGATACTCCAGCATCAGGAATCGAGGAGTTTTCGGGCTTCAGGAATACCAGATATTTTTTTTTGCCATACAAACTGAAACATTGAATTGTTTCTCTATTTCTGCTAGTGTTCCTATTCAACCATGCTCTGCTGATATCTGAGTGAGAGTGCTAGGCTCTTCCTGCACCGTTTTGTATAGGTCTGATACTCCAGCATCAGGAATCGAGGAGTTCCCGGGCCTCAGGAATACCAGATATTTTTTTTTTGCCATACAAACTGAAACATTGAATTGTTTCTCTATTTCTGCTAGTGTTCCTATTCAACCATGCTCTGCTGATATCTGAGTGAGAGTGCTAGGCTGTTCCTGCACTTTTTTGTATAGGCCTGATACTCCAGCATCAGGAATCGAGGAGTTCCCGGGCCTCAGGAATACCAGATTTTCTTTTTTGCCATACAAACTGAAACATTGAATTGTTTCTCTATTTCTGCTAGTGTTCCTATTCAACCATGCTCTGCTGATATCTGAGTGAGAGTGCTAGGCTGTTCCTGCACCGTTTTGTATAGGTCTGATACTCCAGCATCAGGAATCGAGGAGTTCCCGGGCCTCAGGAATACCAGATTTTCTTTTTTGCCATACAAACTGAAACATTGAATTGTTTCTCTATTTCTGCTAGTGTTCCTATTCAACCATGCTCTGCTGATATCTGAGTGAGAGTGCTAGGCTGTTCCTGCACCGTTTTGTATAGGTCTGATACTCCAGCATCAGGAATCGAGGAGTTCCCGGGCCTCAGGAATACCAGATTTTTTTTTTTGCCATACAAACTGAAACATTGAATTGTTTCTCTATTTCTGCTAGTGTTCCTATTCAACCATGCTCTGCTGATATCTGAGTGAGAGTGCTAGGCTGTTCCTGCACCGTTTTGTATAGGTCTGATACTCCAGCATCAGGAATCGAGGAGTTCCCGGGCCTCAGGAATACCAGATATTTTTTTTTGCCATACAAACTGAAACATTGAATTGTTTCTCTATTTCTGCTAGTGTTCCTATTCAACCATGCTCTGCTGGTATCTGAGTGAGAGTGCTAGGCTGTTCCTGCACCGTTTTGTATAGGTCTGATACTCCAGCATCAGGAATCGAGGAGTTCCCGGGCCTCAGGAATACCAGATATTTTTTTTTGCCATACAAACTGAAACATTGAATTGTTTCTCTATTTCTGCTAGTGTTCCTATTCAACCATGCTCTGCTGATATCTGAGTGCGAGTGCTAGGCTGTTCCTGCACCGTTTTGTATAGGTCTGATACTCCAGCATCAGGAATCGAGGAGTTCCCGGGCCTCAGGAATACCAGATTTTTTTTTATTGCCATACAAACTGAAACATTGAATTGTTTCTCTATTTCTGCTAGTTTTTCTATTCAACCATGCTCTGCTGATATCTGAGTGAGAGTGCTAGGCTGTTCCTGCACCGTTTTGTATAGGTCTGATACTCCAGCATCAGGAATCGAGGAGTTCCCGGGCCTCAGGAATACCAGATATTTTTTTTTTGCCATACAAACTGAAACATTGAATTGTTTCTCTATTTCTGCTAGTGTTCCTATTCAACCATGCTCTGCTGATATCTGAGTGAGAGTGCTAGGCTGTTCCTGCACTTTTTTGTATAGGCCTGATACTCCAGCATCAGGAATCGAGGAGTTCCCGGGCGTCAGTCATACCAGAATTTTTTTATTGCCATACAAACTGAAACATTGAATTGTTTCTCTATTTCTGCTAGTGTTCCTATTCAACCATGCTCTGCTGATATCTGAGTGAGAGTGCTAGGCTGTTCCTGCACCGTTTTGTATAGGTCTGATACTCCAGCATCAGGAATCGAGGAGTTCCCGGGCCTCAGGAATACCAGATTTTCTTTTTTGCCATACAAACTGAAACATTGAATTGTTTCTCTATTTCTGCTAGTGTTCCTATTCAACCATGCTCTGCTGATATCTGAGTGAGAGTGCTAGGCTGTTCCTGCACCGTTTTGTATAGGTCTGATACTCCAGCATCAGGAATCGAGGAGTTCCCGGGCCTCAGGAATACCAGTTTTTTTTTTTGCCATACAAACTGAAACATTGAATTGTTTCTCTATTTCTGCTAGTGTTCCTATTCAACCATGCTCTGCTGATATCTGAGTGAGAGTGCTAGGCTGTTCCTGCACCGTTTTGTATAGGTCTGATACTCCAGCATCAGGAATCGAGGAGTTCCCGGGCCTCAGGAATACCAGATTTTTTTTTTTGCCATACAAACTGAAACATTGAATTGTTTCTCTATTTCTGCTAGTGTTCCTATTCAACCATGCTCTGCTGATATCTGAGTGAGAGTGCTAGGCTGTTCCTGCACCGTTTTGTATAGGTCTGATACTCCAGCATCAGGAATCGAGGAATTCCCGGGCCTCAGGAATACCAGATTTTCTTTTTTGCCATACAAACTGAAACATTGAATTGTTTCTCTATTTCTGCTAGTGTTCCTATTCAACCATGCTCTGCTGATATCTGAGTGAGAGTGCTAGGCTGTTCCTGCACCGTTTTGTATAGGTCTGATACTCCAGCATCAGGAATCGAGGAGTTCCCGGGCCTCAGGAATACCAGATTTTTTTTTTTGCTATACAAACTGAAACATTGAATTGTTTCTCTATTTCTGCTAGTGTTCCTATTCAACCATGCTCTGCTGATATCTGAGTGAGAGTGCTAGGCTGTTCCAGCACCGTTTTGTATAGGTTTGATACTCCAGCATCAGGAATCGAGGAGTTCTCGGGCCTCAGGAATACTAGATTTTTTTTTGCCATACAAACTGAAACATTGAATTGTTTCTCTATTTCTGCTAGTGTTCCTATTCAACCATGCTCTGCTGATATCTGAGTGAGAGTGCTAGGCTGTTCCTGCACCGTTTTGTATAGGTTTGATACTCCAGCATTAGGAATCGAGGAGTTCTCGGGCCTCAGGAATACCAGTTTTTTTTTTTTGCCATACAAACTGAAACATTGAATTGTTTCTCTATTTCTGCTAGTGTTCCTATTCAACCATGCTCTGCTGATATCTGAGTGAGAGTGCTAGGCTGTTCCTGCACTTTTTTGTATAGGCGTGATACTCCAGCATCAGGAATCGAGGAGTTTCCGGGCGTCAGTCATACCAGAATTTTTTATTGCCATACAAACTGAAACATTGAATTGTTTCTCTATTTCTGCTAGTGTTCCTATTTAACCATGCTCTGCTGATATCTGAGTGAGAGTGCTAGGCTGTTCCTGCACCGTTTTGTATAGGTCTGATACTCCAGCATCAGGAATCGAGGAGTTCCCGGGCCTCAGGAATACCAGATTTTTTTTTTTGCCATACAAACTGAAACATTGAATTGTTTCTCTATTTCTGCTAGTGTTCCTATTCAACCATGCTCTGCTGATATCTGAGTGAGAGTGCTAGGCTGTTCCTGCACCGTTTTGTATAGGTCTGATACTCCAGCATCAGGAATTGAGGAGTTCCCGGGCCTCAGGAATACAAGATATTTTTTTTTGCCATACAAACTGAAACATTGAATTGTTTCTCTATTTCTGCTAGTGTTCCTATTCAACCATGCTCTGCTGATATCTGAGTGAGAGTGCTAGGCTGTTCCTGCACCGTTTTGTATAGGTCTGATACTCCAGCATTAGGAATCAAGGAGTTCTCGGGCCTCAGGAATACCAGATATTTTTTTTTGCCATACAAACTGAAACATTGAATTGTTTCTCTATTTCTGCTAGTGTTCCTATTCAACCATGCTCTGCTGATATCTGAGTGCGAGTGCTAGGCTGTTCCTGCACCGTTTTGTATAGGTCTGATACTCCAGCATCAGGAATCGAGGAGTTCCCGGGCCTCAGGAATACAAGATATTTTTTTTTGCCATACAAACTGAAACATTGAATTGTTTCTCTATTTCTGCTAGTGTTCCTATTCAACCATGCTCTGCTGATATCTGAGTGAGAGTGCTAGGCTGTTCCTGCACCGTTTTGTATAGGTCTGATACTCCAGCATTAGGAATCAAGGAGTTCTCGGGCTTCAGGAATACCAGATATTTTTTTTTGCCATACAAACTGAAACATTGAATTGTTTCTCTATTTCTGCTAGTGTTCCTATTCAACCATGCTCTGCTGATATCTGAGTGAGAGTGCTAGGCTCTTCCTGCACTTTTTTGTATAGGCCTGATACTCCAGCATCAGGAATCGAGGAGTTCCCGGGCGTCAGTCATACCAGAATTTTTTTATTGCCATACAAACTGAAACATTGAATTGTTTCTCTATTTCTGCTAGTGTTCCTATTCAACCATGCTCTGCTGATATCTGAGTGCGAGTGCTAGGCTGTTCCTGCACCGTCTTGTATAGGTCTGATACTCCAGCATCAGGAATCGAGGAGTTTTCGGGCTTCAGGAATACCAGATATTTTTTTTTGCCATACAAACTGAAACATTGAATTGTTTCTCTATTTCTGCTAGTGTTCCTATTCAACCATGCTCTGCTGATATCTGAGTGAGAGTGCTAGGCTCTTCCTGCACCGTTTTGTATAGGTCTGATACTCCAGCATCAGGAATCGAGGAGTTCCCGGGCCTCAGGAATACCAGATATTTTTTTTTTGCCATACAAACTGAAACATTGAATTGTTTCTCTATTTCTGCTAGTGTTCCTATTCAACCATGCTCTGCTGATATCTGAGTGAGAGTGCTAGGCTGTTCCTGCACTTTTTTGTATAGGCCTGATACTCCAGCATCAGGAATCGAGGAGTTCCCGGGCCTCAGGAATACCAGATTTTCTTTTTTGCCATACAAACTGAAACATTGAATTGTTTCTCTATTTCTGCTAGTGTTCCTATTCAACCATGCTCTGCTGATATCTGAGTGAGAGTGCTAGGCTGTTCCTGCACCGTTTTGTATAGGTCTGATACTCCAGCATCAGGAATCGAGGAGTTCCCGGGCCTCAGGAATACCAGATTTTCTTTTTTGCCATACAAACTGAAACATTGAATTGTTTCTCTATTTCTGCTAGTGTTCCTATTCAACCATGCTCTGCTGATATCTGAGTGAGAGTGCTAGGCTGTTCCTGCACCGTTTTGTATAGGTCTGATACTCCAGCATCAGGAATCGAGGAGTTCCCGGGCCTCAGGAATACCAGATTTTTTTTTTTGCCATACAAACTGAAACATTGAATTGTTTCTCTATTTCTGCTAGTGTTCCTATTCAACCATGCTCTGCTGATATCTGAGTGAGAGTGCTAGGCTGTTCCTGCACCGTTTTGTATAGGTCTGATACTCCAGCATCAGGAATCGAGGAGTTCCCGGGCCTCAGGAATACCAGATATTTTTTTTTGCCATACAAACTGAAACATTGAATTGTTTCTCTATTTCTGCTAGTGTTCCTATTCAACCATGCTCTGCTGGTATCTGAGTGAGAGTGCTAGGCTGTTCCTGCACCGTTTTGTATAGGTCTGATACTCCAGCATCAGGAATCGAGGAGTTCCCGGGCCTCAGGAATACCAGATATTTTTTTTTGCCATACAAACTGAAACATTGAATTGTTTCTCTATTTCTGCTAGTGTTCCTATTCAACCATGCTCTGCTGATATCTGAGTGCGAGTGCTAGGCTGTTCCTGCACCGTTTTGTATAGGTCTGATACTCCAGCATCAGGAATCGAGGAGTTCCCGGGCCTCAGGAATACCAGATTTTTTTTTATTGCCATACAAACTGAAACATTGAATTGTTTCTCTATTTCTGCTAGTTTTTCTATTCAACCATGCTCTGCTGATATCTGAGTGAGAGTGCTAGGCTGTTCCTGCACCGTTTTGTATAGGTCTGATACTCCAGCATCAGGAATCGAGGAGTTCCCGGGCCTCAGGAATACCAGATATTTTTTTTTTGCCATACAAACTGAAACATTGAATTGTTTCTCTATTTCTGCTAGTGTTCCTATTCAACCATGCTCTGCTGATATCTGAGTGAGAGTGCTAGGCTGTTCCTGCACTTTTTTGTATAGGCCTGATACTCCAGCATCAGGAATCGAGGAGTTCCCGGGCGTCAGTCATACCAGAATTTTTTTATTGCCATACAAACTGAAACATTGAATTGTTTCTCTATTTCTGCTAGTGTTCCTATTCAACCATGCTCTGCTGATATCTGAGTGAGAGTGCTAGGCTGTTCCTGCACCGTTTTGTATAGGTCTGATACTCCAGCATCAGGAATCGAGGAGTTCCCGGGCCTCAGGAATACCAGATTTTCTTTTTTGCCATACAAACTGAAACATTGAATTGTTTCTCTATTTCTGCTAGTGTTCCTATTCAACCATGCTCTGCTGATATCTGAGTGAGAGTGCTAGGCTGTTCCTGCACCGTTTGGTATAGGTCTGATACTCCAGCATCAGGAATCGAGGAGTTCCCGGGCCTCAGGAATACCAGTTTTTTTTTTTGCCATACAAACTGAAACATTGAATTGTTTCTCTATTTCTGCTAGTGTTCCTATTCAACCATGCTCTGCTGATATCTGAGTGAGAGTGCTAGGCTGTTCCTGCACCGTTTTGTATAGGTCTGATACTCCAGCATCAGGAATCGAGGAGTTCCCGGGCCTCAGGAATACCAGATTTTTTTTTTTGCCATACAAACTGAAACATTGAATTGTTTCTCTATTTCTGCTAGTTTTTCTATTCAACCATGCTCTGCTGATATCTGAGTGAGAGTGCTAGGCTGTTCCTGCACCGTTTTGTATAGGTCTGATACTCCAGCATCAGGAATCGAGGAATTCCCGGGCCTCAGGAATACCAGATTTTCTTTTTTGCCATACAAACTGAAACATTGAATTGTTTCTCTATTTCTGCTAGTGTTCCTATTCAACCATGCTCTGCTGATATCTGAGTGAGAGTGCTAGGCTGTTCCTGCACCGTTTTGTATAGGTCTGATACTCCAGCATCAGGAATCGAGGAGTTCCCGGGCCTCAGGAATACCAGATTTTTTTTTTTGCTATACAAACTGAAACATTGAATTGTTTCTCTATTTCTGCTAGTGTTCCTATTCAACCATGCTCTGCTGATATCTGAGTGAGAGTGCTAGGCTGTTCCAGCACCGTTTTGTATAGGTTTGATACTCCAGCATCAGGAATCGAGGAGTTCTCGGGCCTCAGGAATACTAGATTTTTTTTTGCCATACAAACTGAAACATTGAATTGTTTCTCTATTTCTGCTAGTGTTCCTATTCAACCATGCTCTGCTGATATCTGAGTGAGAGTGCTAGGCTGTTCCTGCACCGTTTTGTATAGGTTTGATACTCCAGCATTAGGAATCGAGGAGTTCTCGGGCCTCAGGAATACCAGTTTTTTTTTTTTGCCATACAAACTGAAACATTGAATTGTTTCTCTATTTCTGCTAGTGTTCCTATTCAACCATGCTCTGCTGATATCTGAGTGAGAGTGCTAGGCTGTTCCTGCACTTTTTTGTATAGGCGTGATACTCCAGCATCAGGAATCGAGGAGTTTCCGGGCGTCAGTCATACCAGAATTTTTTATTGCCATACAAACTGAAACATTGAATTGTTTCTCTATTTCTGCTAGTGTTCCTATTTAACCATGCTCTGCTGATATCTGAGTGAGAATGCTAGGCTGTTCCTGCACCGTTTTGTATAGGTCTGATACTCCAGCATCAGGAATCGAGGAGTTCCCGGGCCTCAGGAATACCAGATTTTTTTTTTTGCCATACAAACTGAAACATTGAATTGTTTCTCTATTTCTGCTAGTGTTCCTATTCAACCATGCTCTGCTGATATCTGAGTGAGAGTGCTAGGCTGTTCCTGCACCGTTTTGTATAGGTCTGATACTCCAGCATCAGGAATTGAGGAGTTCCCGGGCCTCAGGAATACAAGATATTTTTTTTTGCCATACAAACTGAAACATTGAATTGTTTCTCTATTTCTGCTAGTGTTCCTATTCAACCATGCTCTGCTGATATCTGAGTGAGAGTGCTAGGCTGTTCCTGCACCGTTTTGTATAGGTCTGATACTCCAGCATTAGGAATCAAGGAGTTCTCGGGCCTCAGGAATACCAGATATTTTTTTTTGCCATACAAACTGAAACATTGAATTGTTTCTCTATTTCTGCTAGTGTTCCTATTCAACCATGCTCTGCTGATATCTGAGTGCGAGTGCTAGGCTGTTCCTGCACCGTTTTGTATAGGTCTGATACTCCAGCATCAGGAATCGAGGAGTTCCCGGGCCTCAGGAATACAAGATATTTTTTTTTGCCATACAAACTGAAACATTGAATTGTTTCTCTATTTCTGCTAGTGTTCCTATTCAACCATGCTCTGCTGATATCTGAGTGAGAGTGCTAGGCTGTTCCTGCACCGTTTTGTATAGGTCTGATACTCCAGCATTAGGAATCAAGGAGTTCTCGGGCTTCAGGAATACCAGATATTTTTTTTTGCCATACAAACTGAAACATTGAATTGTTTCTCTATTTCTGCTAGTGTTCCTATTCAACCATGCTCTGCTGATATCTGAGTGAGAGTGCTAGGCTCTTCCTGCACTTTTTTGTATAGGCCTGATACTCCAGCATCAGGAATCGAGGAGTTCCCGGGCGTCAGTCATACCAGAATTTTTTTATTGCCATACAAACTGAAACATTGAATTGTTTCTCTATTTCTGCTAGTGTTCCTATTCAACCATGCTCTGCTGATATCTGAGTGCGAGTGCTAGGCTGTTCCTGCACCGTCTTGTATAGGTCTGATACTCCAGCATCAGGAATCGAGGAGTTTTCGGGCTTCAGGAATACCAGATATTTTTTTTTGCCATACAAACTGAAACATTGAATTGTTTCTCTATTTCTGCTAGTGTTCCTATTCAACCATGCTCTGCTGATATCTGAGTGAGAGTGCTAGGCTCTTCCTGCACTTTTTTGTATAGGCCTGATACTCCAGCATCAGGAATCGAGGAGTTCCCGGGCGTCAGTCATACCAGAATTTTTTTATTGCCATACAAACTGAAACATTGAATTGTTTCTCTATTTCTTTTAGTGTTCCTATTCAACCATGCTCTGCTGATATCTGAGTGAGAGTGCTAGGCTGTTCCTGCACCGTTTTGTATAGGTCTGATACTCCAGCATCAGGAATCGAGGAGTTCCCGGGCCTCAGGAATACCAGTTTTTTTTTTTTGCCATACAAACTGAGACATTGAATTGTTTCTCTATTTCTGCTAGTGTTCCTAT